>JAAALK010000285.1:75295142-75543745 GCA_019279435.1 Zizania palustris
TACCGGCACAACTGCTATAGGATAAAAAGAAAGAGTCGTAGATAGATGGATTCTGTTATATGAATTTCCCCGTTATTCTTGTCTCTGGACTCTGTTGGAGTTGGCTATGTTATAAGTATGGTGGGTTCCGGGTGCAAGCTCGGGAACTAGTTGGTCGCACCCGGGGCACTATAAGGACCGGTCTGCGGGATCCGTTGCAAAGCACTTCCGTACTAACCACAAGTCTAGTGGGTAAGTCCTAACTGGAGGAATGGATCGTACCAACTTGGAACACCATAGTGGAGGGGTACAAGGGGCAAGCATGCGGGCGACTTGTACCGACGTGGCTCAAGGGGGGGATAAGGCGTGGCCCGAAGTGACCTGGGAAACCTTACGAAACCTATAAGAGGGTGTTATCGAATTGGTGTGTTCCATGCTGAAGGTTTTGGCATGAGCTTCTCGTGACAGGAGTCATTTAACACACTGCGGTGTGCGGGAAATGAGTGCCTTGTGGGTACAGTAGTACATCTTTGATCAGAGTTATAAATCTTTTCAAAAGCTGAGCGCACGGTCAAGGGCGGGTTGTGTGACCTCTCGCAGTTAGTTTACTGTTATGTGCATGTTTGTGATATTCATGGCATGTAAGGACTGTTGAGCGAGGTGGGCTGACTGTACCCCTCGAGATAGAAGATGATGAAAGATGATACATAACTCATGTTTACTATCCGCAATAATAACTTGATTACATTAATTGCTTTACAAATTGTGCTTTTCTGCAAAAGTAAAGCCACTACCTTCCTTGTTATTACCTTGCATTATTGCATTCGGTGGCTTGCTGAGTACGATTGTACTCACCCCCGTTGACTTACACCACCAGAGGCCGTCTACTACGAGGAGGGCGAAGGCTGGGAGTAGCGACACAGTCAAGGCACGAGACTGGAAGAAGACGTTCATCTAGAGGATTTATTTTATTAGTTTCTCTTTATTTAACTCTTTTGTATTAATATGGTCTACAAACCATGATCGATTGGCGTATTGTATGCAGTCATATGATGAACGTCTTGTATTATTGATTTTCTATGGAATTTCAATAAATTCCCGGTTTTATTAAATCGGGGCGTGACATTTCCTCTGCCTGCTGCTGTGTTTGCCGACGAAACGTCTCCCGTGTTGAAACGTCTCCCGTGCTGCCGCTAGAATGCCAAGCGCCAAAAAGAACTCCGCTGTGCACCACAACCAAAACGTGGGGCCCGCGTCCTGCTGCACCGAAAGCACTGCGTTGTTGCCGTGGAGAAGCGCGCCAAAGGAAAAAAGAATTCCTGCCGCGTGATGATGTTACGCCAAAAAAAACTTGCAGATGAAAACTTTTTGGTGGAAGACGAATGCGGATGAAAGAAAAAAAGTGGACTGTAGATTGATCAGTCATCTATCCCAGGGGGATAGGGGCCTATTTATAGGTGAATCCTAATACATGAAAAGACTAATTTACCCCTTGGGTAAATTAAACTGACTCTAAAATAAATTCCAAAAATTACTAAAAAATTATTAGAAAAATCACCTGACTCAAATAACAATATTCTAAACTTAAAAACTACATATAATATCCTAAAATGAATTAATCATAGGTTGTCAGTTTGCGCCGAAACTGACAAAGCGTCCACCGTCTTCGCACCGGGTACCCGGATTGGGCCGACCCGACCCCGCAGCTTCCTCAGCCCGGCAATCGCTCGCCGCCCGTGTACCTGAGTCAAACCCAGTCAATAGACCAGTGGATCCTCTACCGCTCCTAGCCATGTACCGGATTGGGCCAGCCCGACTCCGCGGCTCCTCTGCCCGGACGTCGCTCACTGCCCGTGTACCTGAGTCACATGCGCCTCAGGTCTTCATCTCTCCCTTCCTTTGACTTCCGTTGACAATCACTCATCACATCTGGAATATCAAAACCATATTCTTCAACATGGTTTCTCAATCTCCCCCTTGATGAGTGCATTGTCAACACCCTTTTCAGCTCATCTCCAGAACATGCAAAACATGTGGAAACAGGAAAACAAAAACAAAATAAATAGAAGAGAGAAATAAAAGTTTAACCTAATGACCAAAAGCCAAACAGAAGCAAGAAAAAATGGTCATTATGGTTAACCAAAAATAAAGCCTCAAAAACAAGTGCAAATCTCAGAATTACCAACAAGAATAAACTCCCCCCTGAAATAAATCCCAGAGAAAGCCAAAAATATATCCAAAATTTCTCCCCCTTGTTGACAATTGGACTCATCAAGTGAGACTAAATGCACTTTAGAGAGACATAAACACAAACTCCCCTGAAATGCAGCTCCCCCTCAAAATATGCCATGAATGCAGATGGAGTGCAGGTGGAGTGTAAAAAGCATGCTTCTTAGATATGATTAACTGCAATAACAACATCTAACAGGTATAGCGAAAGATATACTGTCTAAGATACATGACATGATCGGTGCAATAGATGATATCTAAAGAGAGTCATTAGCACGCATTTTTCAATTTTTGTAAACAAAACCATCACCACATTTTACTAGTTGACAAGCAAAGTAAAGCATGATATGCAAAAGCTAACTGATATCTACCAGATAGCATTGTCCAAAACAAAGTGCTTCAACAACTTGTCATCTTTTAAATTTTTTTCAAATTTTTTTTATTTCTGCCAGGGGTTATTTGTTTCCCGAAAATGATGTATTCCCGAATCGTCTCCTCTACCACCACCTACACGACGTGGCCTGGCCTCTAGCCTCTCTCTATGTCGAGGGACTATCTGTCTACCACCCTGGTGGTAGAACTTCTCCTGCTCACCTCGAGCTCTCTCTGCTCGCTCAACCCGCTTCCTCCTGAAGTAAACTCCTCAAGATGCTCGTCTCTCTGACAAAACTCACGGTGATAGGTAGGCTTATTGGGATATTGTTGTGGCTTAGGGTTCTTAGGCTTGGTGGTGTTGGGTGTAGCATCCTTGGTATGAGAAGGTCCAGGTTAGGAATCAAGAGAAGTGTGGAGAGCTTTAGGCTTTAGAACCTAGATCTACTTCTTAGGTGGAGATTTAGGTTTGTTCTTGGATCACTCCATCCTAGGCTGACTATCCTTAAAGAACTCAGTGGAGTGAGTCTTGGGATATCTCTGTTCGGGAGTCATCTTACTCCACTCCACTGCACGGCTAATGGCGCTCTCAAAATCAGCCTTGGTATATGTGTAACCTACTCCAAAACCATCCTGTCTCTTGAACTGCTGGATCATCATGCCGAGCTGTGGCTCTCTAGCACTAATCCAACTCAGGATCTGACGGAGGTAAAAGTTCTCGTTCTGAACATCAACTAGCTCCTCTCTCAAAGAAGCTAACACCTCCACCTGAGACAAACAGATCTCACACTCTTTATCAGCTTCGATAGACTTCTCAGCTTTTAGCTTGATCAACTCCATTCTAATGGACAAGCAGTTCTCACAAATAGTGGGTGGAACTGACAAGGTCTCAAGCTCTAGCTTTGTCTGCACCAACTCAGCTCTCACTCCATCTAACTCGCTCAACTGCTCATCACTCTTGGCTCTCAGCTCAGCTATACTAGCTAAATGGGATGGGCAGTCTACACAAGGTGCGACGACAGTGGCATGAGCATTTTTCAGCTCCTACTGAGCGCTCTCAAGCTCAGTGGCCAATGCGTCTCTCTCATCTACTCTCTTTGTGTACCTAGACATAAGAGTCATCAGGTCACACAACAGCACCTCATAGTTAGGGCACTCACCACTATCACCCAAGCAAGGGGAAGAAGACAGACTCTCAATCTTGCCATTTGCTGTGGCAAGCTCACTCTCAAGCTCATCTATCCTCTTCTTAGCCCCTCTAAGCAGTTTCTCCCTATACTTCAACTCCTGATGGTTTTGTTCTAATAAATTAACAACTTCTTGTTCATAGGATGATACCTTCTCATCGTCGTCGTCGTCGGAGTCATAGCGAAAGATATACTGTCTAAGATACATGACATGATCGGTGCAACAGATGATATCTAAAGAGAGTCATTAGCACGCATTTTTCAATTTTTGTAAACAAAATCATCACCACATTTTCTAGTTGACAAGCAAAGTAAAGCATGATATGCAAAAGCTAACTGATATCTACCAAGATAAGCATTGTCCAAAACAAAGTGCTTAAACAAACTTGTCATCTTTTAAATTTTTCAAATTTTTTTATTTCTGCCAGGGGTTATTTGCATGTCAAACCTTATGCTAACCGACCAAGTCAAGCCTAGGCCAGAACTGGACCATTAGAAGCTTAAAACATTGGTCTTGGCATACATTACACCGTCCTAGTTCATACCAAAGTGCTATGGTAAGCAGTCCAGAACAATGCAATGCGACAAAGCAAACCCACCTGGATCTTTTCTAATAATCATAAAAATGCATAAATTTTTCATTTTTCTGAATTTTTATCATTTTTATAGCACATTTTTCATATTTAAAGCATATGGATGTCCAAGTTGCATATCTGCATCTAAGTAAGGATCTAGCTACCAGGCATGTAAGAGATATCGAAAGCATTTAGCCTACACATGCTAGTTACCAGAAGCAATGGTGATCATTTTTCAATTTTAAAGCATAAAAGCCATGCATATGACAAATATCAGATATATCATGTGAACTGAACTAGAACATGATCATCGACAGGTAATCAAAAACATATACTAGCTAGAGAAAGTAAAGCAGATTAATCATATAACAGAAGTAAGCTCAAAATGTGATAGATGATTATGCATGATATGAACGCACACAAAAAGACTCAATAAAAAATAAAAAGAAAGTAAAAACTGACTCAAAGTATCCTAGAAAGGATACACAACTCCCAAATCCCCTCGTAAACGCTCAAAAGTAGACTGATCTAGGGGTTTAGTAAAAATATCAGCCAACTGCTGATGGGTATCAACATGTATAAGATCAATGACTCCTTTCTCATATTGATCCCTCAGAAAGTGAAAGCACACATCAATATGTTTGGTTTTGAATGAAGACATGGGTTTTTCTTACACTAATTGCACTAGTGCTATCACAAACAAGGAACTCATGAAGGAAAAAATAACCCAAAATCCCGCAAAGTAGAAATCATCCAAACTAACTGAGAACAGCAGCTAGCAGCAGCTACATACTCAGCCTCAGTAGTAGAAAGCGCAACTCCAGATTGTTTTCTAGAGGACCAAGAAACAAGTGAAGAACCAAGAAGCTGGCAAGTACCAGAATTAGATTTGCAATCTAGCCGGCACCCACCAAAATCAGCGTCCAAAAAACCAGCTAAATCAAGAGACGATGATACAGAATAATAGAGACCTAAATCAGGAGCATAAGTAAGATACCTGAAAATACGCTTCACAACCTGTCGGTGAGATGCGCGTGGCGAAGACTAAAAACGCGCACACACACCGACAACAAACTGAATATCCGGTCTCATCGCAGTCAAGTATATTAGTGAACCGATCATCCCTCGATACTCTCTCTCATTTACCTTGACGCCATCATCGTCCTTGTCCAGGCCTCCAGATGTGCCCATTGGGGTCATTTCTGGCTTTAGCTCTCCACCAAAATCAAATTTCTTTAGCATGTCCCGTGTATACTTACCCTGTTGGATCAAAATGTCATCCTTGGTCTGCTTGATCTGGAGCCCTAAAAAGTACTTGAGTTCTCCCATGGAACTCATCTCAAACTCTCTATGCATCTGCTCAGAAAACATAGAAACAAGCTCATTAGTAGAACCACCAAAAATAATGTCATCCACATAAATCTGAGCAACCAATAAATATGCGCCATCTCTAAGCATGAAAAGAGTCTTGTCCACAGAACCCATCACAAAAACCTTTCTGCAACAAGAACTGCTTCAGGCAATCATACCAAGCCCTGGGGGCCTGCTTAAGACCGTATAAAGCCTTCTGCAGCTTGTAAACATGTCGTGGAAATTTAGGGTTCTCGAAACCGGGGGGTTGCTTAACATAGATCTCCTCCTCTATATACCCGTTTAGAAAAGCACTCTTGACATCCATTTGATGAAGCTTAAAGCCTTTAGAAGCAACAAAGGCCAAAATAATACGAATGGATTCAAGGCGAGCAACAGGGGTGAAGGTCTCTTCGAAGTCAATACCTTCTTTTTGATAGAAACCCTGTGCCACTAATCGAGCTTTGTTGCGCACCACAACACCATCTTCTCCTTGTTTGTTCTTAAACACCCACTTATTGCCTATGGTGTTGCATCTAGGTGGCAGATACACTAGTGTCCAAACCCGATTGCGAACAAAGTTTTCAAGCTCTTCTTGCATGGCGTTAATCCAATTTGAATCGGAAAGAGCATGAGAAACATCTCGGGGCTCAAAACTAGCAACAAAAGTAGACTCAGCAAACATAGCGAGAGAACCAGCTGAGGAACGTAAAGATCTCTCTGTAAGATCACCTATGATGAGCTCTGAAGGGTGATCACGCTGAACTGCTCGGGATCCTAGGTGATCTGATGTCACCTCGGCTGAGAAGTCATCTCACCGGAGTCAACACCTGGCACCACTGGACTCGGCTGAGGGGGCTCGATCGAAGTAGAAGAAGTAATTATAGGTCCGTTCTCATCCTCAATCGAAGTCTCAGACGGTGTGGGGTCTACAGGCGGCGCAGAGGGCCCACCCTCATCATCAGTAGGAGGGTCATCATCTTCCTCGAAGATGGACTCTCCAAGCTCATCATCTCCAGAAAGCTCAAAAGAAGGAGTCGGTGAGGGCAAAGACTCATCAAAGGAAACCTCACACGTGAGTCTAGGTTCCAAACACGAAAGCCTCGTGAATGCAAAGCATAACCTAGAAAGACTCCATCCCAGCAACGAGACTCAAACTTATCCAAATGTCCTCCCTTCTTGAGCACAAAGCACTTGCATCCAAAAGCTCGCAAGTGACTCACCTTGGGTTGTCTACCAAAGTGCAACTCATATGATATCTTACCTAAGTAAGCTCTAAGGAAAATGCAGTTGGCAAGATAGCAAGCTGTGTTCATTGCTTCAGCCCAAAAACGCCTAGGAGTCCTATGCTCATCAAGCATCGTCCTGGCCATCTCGACAAGCGTGCGGTTCTTTCGCTCAACAATGCCATTCTGTGGGGGAGTGTAAGAAGCAGAAAACTAATGATCAAGACCCTGATCACTACAAAAACTGATGAACTAAGAGTTCTTAAACTCAGATCCGTTGTCTGAACGAATTGCTCGCATGAGACCATTGTTCTCGTTCTTCAGCTTCAAAATCAGGTCATGAACATACTGAAAAGTCTCATCCTTAGACTCTAGAAAGTAAACCCACGAAAATCGAGAGAAATCATCAACTATCACAAGGGCGTACCACTTCCCACCGACTGAGCGTACTCGAGCTGGACCTAATGTATCCATGTGTAACAGCTCTCCCGGGTACGAAGTCATCACCTGAGTCACAGGTGTGTGAGAAGCGGCAACCATTTTCCCATGACGACAAGGATGACACACTAGATCCTTCTCCATCTTAAGCTTAGGCAATCCTCGGATAAGATCCATTGAACTCAATCTAACAAGTAAATCAAAGCTCAAATGGCCTAACCTTCTATGCCACTTCCATAACTCAGAGGAGGATCCGGCCATCAGGCAGCGAGAAGGGCCAGAGGAAGTAGAGAAATCAATACGAAAAACCTTACCGAAAGGTAGGACCCAGCAAACTAAAGATCCTCTAGAGTCGACAACAGAAGACATGCCCTTCTTAAAGCGCACTTCTAAACCATCCTCAAGCAGTTGTGAAACAGAAATTAGATTGAAGTTTAGATTTCCAACTAAAGCAACATTTTTAAAAGAGAAATAATCAGAAATACGAATCGACCCAATGCCTTGTACCTTCCCTTGACCACTGTTCCCGAAAATGATGTATTCCTTGGAGCTCGGGGGAGTGAGGCTAGAGAACCATCTGCGGTGTCCCGTCATATGGCGAGAACATCCTAAATCCATGATCCATACGTCCTCCAGTCCTCGATCCTGCAAGATCAATGGTCATGAGTGGGAGCAAATGGTCGATCACTAGGTCTAGCAAAAGTACTAAACTAGTGTCGAGCCATTTGCTCGTAAGTAGGAAAGCAGAAGGAATCGTATGAGTCAGGACCACCACGCGACTCAAAGTGTGGTCCTCTATTCTGCCTAAAATCACGGTCACGAGGTTCAAAATCATATCCATAATGATCTGAAACTCTGCCGGAACGGAAACCACCCTCCGGAGCACGGTCATGAAAACCGTCTCCTCTACCACCACCTACACGACGTGGCCTGGCCTCTAGCCTCTCTCTATGTCGAGGGACTGTCTGTCTACCACCCTGGTGGTAGAACTTCTCCTGCTCACCTCGAGCTCTCTCTGCTCGCTCAACCCGCTTCCTCCTGAAGCAAAACTTCTCAAGATGTCCGTCTCTCTTACAAAACTCACAGTGATAGGGAGGCTTCTTAGGATGTGGTTGTGGCTTAGGGTTCTTAGGCTTGGTGGTGTTGGGTGTAGCATCTTTGGTGTGAGAAGGTCCAGGTAAAGAATCAAGAGAAGTGTGAAGAGTTTTAGGCTTCGGAACCCAGATCTGCTTCTTAGGTGGAGCTTTAGGTTGTTCTTGGATCACCCCATCCTTGGGCTGACTATCCTTAAAGGACTCAGTGGAGTGAGTCTTGGGATATTTCTGTTCGGGAGTCATCTTACTCCACTCCACTGCTCAGCTAAAGGCACTCTCAAAATCAGCCTTGGTATAGGTGTAACCTACCCCAAACCCATCCTGTCTCTTGAACTGCTGGATCATCATGCCGAGTTGTGGCTCTCTGGCACTAATCCAACTCAGGATCTGACGGAGGTAAAAGTTCTCATTCTGAACATCAGCTAGCTCCTCTCTCAAAGAAGCTAACACCTCCACCTGGGACAAGCAGATCTCGCACTCTTTATCAGCTTCGACAGACTTCTCAGCTTTTAGCTTGATCAACTCCATTCTAATGGACATGCAGTTCTCACAAACAGTGGATGGAACTGACAAGGTCTCAAGATCTAGCTTAGTCTGCTCCAACTCACTTCTCACTCCATCTAACTCGCTCAACTGCTCATCACTCTTGGCTCTCAGCTCTGCTATACTAGCTAAATGAGATGGGCAGTCTACACAAGGTGCGACGACAGTGGCATGAGCATCTTTTAGCTCCTGCTGAGCGCTCTCAAGCTCAGTGGCCAATGCGTCTCTCTCATCTACTCTCTTTGTGTACCTGGACTTAAGAGTCGTCAGGTCACACAACAGCACCTCATAGTTAGGGCACTCACCACTATCACCCAAGCAAGGGGAAGAAGACAGACTCTCAATCTTGCCATTTGCTGTGGCAAGCTCACTCTCAAGCTCATCTATCCTCTTCTTAGCCCCTCTAAGCAGTTTCTCCCTATACTTCAACTCCTGACTATTCTGTTCTAGTAAATTAACAACTTCTTGTTCATAGGAAGATGCATTCTCATCGTCGTCATCGTTGGAGTCGTCGGAGGAGTCCTTCTCTTTCTTCTCCCCAAGAGCCATTGAGCAGAAGCTCTTGTGGGGTCTTCGACTGTGACGTGAGCGACTCTTCAGCTTGTCCCCAAAGCCCATGAAACAGAGGCCCGCCGGATTGTCCATGTCCTTCCCCTTCCTGATCATGATATCTACATCACTTGAACTTGAAGATGATGAGGAAGACGAGGATCTCTTGGAGTATCTTTTCTCCATCTCGGCAAAGAAGGTCTCGTCTCGCTTCTTGTTCTCATGCCTGTAATCTTTCAGGGCCTTTTGAAAGAACCTTGTCTTGGGCTTGCCCTTCTTGGAGTTGTCGTACTTGCCAGAGTTGTAGGAGTTGTCGCCAGTTCCCTTCTTGTAATTCTTCTGCTTGGGACAGTCGGCGATAAAATGACCTGGGTCACCACACTCAAAGCATCCGGATTTTGTGCCGTGTCTCTTAAACATTTGCTTATCATAAACACATCGCACTCGGTTGTTAAACAAGCACGGATCATCATCTCCTAGAGTATCAAGTTGTTCCTTGGAAATAGACATCAAGGAAAATGCAGTACAACTCATGGCATTAGGATCAGCAGATGGTGTCGCAAGCGCTAGAGTCTTTGATCCAGAACCAGTAAGATTTGATCTCAACTGGATATCGATCTCTAAGGCCTTGAGCTTACTAAAAAGCTCTGCGATGGTCAAGGTATCATAAGATGTGCTCTCAACAATAGAAGAGACCTTGATCTCCCAGATCTTAGGGTCTAAGGTATGAAGTACCTTAAGCGCTTGTTATGATCTGAGACCAGTTGATCACCATCGGCCTTCTAACGCGTAGCTTGTTAATGATCAATTGAAAGCGACCAAACAAAGCCTCAACAGTCTCACCCGGCTTCTGTGAGAAATTTTCATACTCAAGCCGGTAGGTCTGATATAGTCTAGCCTTGACCTGAGCTGTACCCTCATGGTGTGCCTGCAGGGTTGCCTAGATCTCTCTAGCAGTGGTGAGATGGCTAACACGCTCGAACTCACTTGGACCTAGACCAGAAAATAAAATGTTCACCGCCTTACTATTATTTTGATGCTGGGTAATTACATTTTCAGCAGTATCTGCAGCAATAGTCGTTATGGTGAAACTAGGATGAACACAAATCTCCCATATGTCCGAGCTCTGGCTCATAAGGTATGCTCGCATGCGAGTCTTCCAATAAGTGTAGCCAAAAGCTTCTAGGGATGGAATTTTACCAGAAGACGTCATGGTCACTACCTAGGTTTTAGAATCAGTTAAGATATTAAAAAAACCTAACCTCGCTCTGATACCACTTGTAGGATCGAAAGTAGCGACCAGAGGGGGGTGAATGGGCGCCTAAAAAATTCTTGCTAAACTATATTTTAATCCCAACACCCAAACAAACTTAACCAACCAAATAATATTAGCAAATCAAATTAATTGTACTATAGTTGTCTAGCCTAAAATGGCTGATGTCCTAATTAAAATGATATTAAAAAATAAAACTAAATAAAAATACTGCAGTAAATAAAACACCTAGATATATCATTAAATATTTAAATTGTAGTCTAGAAATATGATACGGATTAGATAACTAAAACACGAATCATTCAGAAATTAATCCAAGAATAATCCTAAAATATTTCATGTATGACTAGAATAAATATTACTACGAAATATAATCTAATTAATTTTTTCTTTTATATGAGCAGATTAAAATACTTAAATAAAAATAAGCACACACTAGTACTATTTTTGCAGATAACAATTTAATCACGAAATTTCTAAACCGATATGCAACTAATTAAGAATGGATAATATTGGTTTAATCAAAAACTGAAAAATAGGAGATTAAAACTTTTTACCTGCATGGGGGCACCGCCGTCGTCGTGTGTTTTCAGACGCCGGCGAGACGATATCTGCATCTTCTCTGTCGATGCGTCGCGCTTGCTTGTATGCTCCTGGCTTGTACGCCGCCGCTGGAGATGCAGTAGCTGCTGCGAGAATCAACAAAACTCAGATTTGTGCGCAAGAAAAAAAACTTGGCCAGGAAAAGAAAATTTGCTTGCACGGTTTTTTTCTGTAGTCTTCACGATGCATGGGCTGTGAGTGCCGTGCACCTGCTGCTCAAGATTGAAGGCAAAGGAACACATGCAGCCGTGCGTGGGGCCCGCGAAAAGCTGCTGTTGGCATTTCCTGCACATCTGCACAGCGCAGCTTTTCCTACAAGCCAGCACAGCGCGCTAAAGTGCAAGAAAAAAAAACAACACAACGCCGGTGGGAAAAATTTATGTCGCATACGACTTCCGCCTAGCCTCGCGCCGCGTGTGGTCTGGTACTGCTTGCGTGTGCCTGCGTCTCGTAGCCGCCCGCCGAGAACCTGTGTAGCCACCGCCGTAGAGCCCACACGCAAAAATCTTGTCGCTGCGAGAAATTTCGCCTTGAAAAACATTCGCCGGCGGCGACCAGGAAGGAAACTGTGGCAAACAAAAAAAACTTGATGGACTGTAGATTGATCTAGGAAACAAAATAATAACAGTCATCTATCCCTAAGGGGATAGGGGGCTATTTATAGGCGACTCCTAATACATGAAAAAACTAATTTACCCTCGGGTAAAATTAAAATGACTCTAAAATAAATTCCGAAAATTACTAAAATATTCTTAGAAAAATAACCTGACTCAAATAAAATATTCTAAACTTAAAAAACTAAATAGATTGTCAGTTTACGCCGAAACTGACAAAGCGTCCACCGTCTTCGCACCGGGTACCTGGATTGGGCCGACCCGACCCCGCAGCTTCCTCAGCCCGGCAATCGCTCGCCGCCCGTGTACCTGAGTCAAACCCAGTCAACAGACCTGTGGATCATCTGCCGCTCATAGCCATGTACCCGGATTGGGCCAGTTCGACTCCGTGGCTCCTCTGCCTGGCCATCGCTCACTGCCCATGTACCTGAGTCACATGCGCCTCAGACTCGGCAGGTCTTCATCTCTCCCTTCCTTTGACTTCTGTTGACAATCACTCATCACATCTGGAATATCAAAACCATATTCTTCAACATGGTTTCTCATAGACATCAAGGAAAACGCAATATAAATCATGGCATTAGGATCAGCAAATGGTGTCGCAAGCACCAGAGTCTTTGATCCAGAACCAGTGAGATTTGATCTCAACTAGATATCGACCTTTGAGGCCTTGAGCTTACTAAAAAGCTCTGTGATGGTCAAGGTATCATAAGATGTGCTCTCAATAATAGAAGAGACCTTGATCTCCCAGATCTTAGGGTCCAAGGTATGGAGTACCTTAAGCGCCTATTCATGATCCGAGACCAGCTGATCACCCTCAGCCTTTTTAACACGAAGCTTGTTAATGATCGATTGAAAACGACCAAACAAAGCCTCAACAGTCTCACCCGGCTTCTGTGAGAAATTTTCATACTCACGCTGGTAGGTCTAATATAGCCTAGCATTGACCTGAGCTGTCCCCTCATGGTGTGCCTGGAGGGTAGCCCAGATCTCTCGAGCTGTGGTGAGATGGCTAACACGCTCAAACTCACTAGGACCTAGACTAGAAAATAAAATATTCACCGCCTTACTATTATTTTGATGCTGGGTAATTACATCAGCAGCAGTATCCACAGCAATAGTCCTTATGGTGAAGCTAAGATGAACACAACTCTCCCATATGTCTGAGCTCTGGCTCATAAGGTATGCTCGCATGCGAGTCTTCCAATAAGTGTAGCCAAAAGCCTCTAGGGACGGGATTTTGCCAGAAGACGTCATGGTCACTACCTAGGTTTAGAATCGGTTAAGATATTAGAAAAACCTAACCTCGCTCTGATACCACTTGTAGGACCGAAAGTAGCGACCAGAGGGGGGTGAATGGGCGCCTAAAAATTTCTTGCTAAACTATATTTTAATCCCACCACCCAAATAAACTTAACCAGACAAATAATATTAGCAAAGCAAATTACTGGAATTAAAGGGTTCGACCTGTTCGCCGGGGGCTCCGCAAATTGTCGACAGAAAGGGCGGACCTTTCTAAAGCGGAGGTAGAGAAGTTGTTGAAGGCCGGGATCATTAGAGAGGTGGCCCATATGGAGTGGTTAGCCAACCTCGTCTTCATCAAGAAAAAGGCTTCCGGCAAGTGGCGCATGTGCATTGACTTCACATCCCTGAATAAAGCATGCCCACATGACCCCTACCCCATGACCCGCATTGATCAACTAGTTTACTCCACTGCTAGCTCCGAGCTTTTGAGCTTCCTCGACACGTACTCCGGATATCATCAAATATGGTTAAAACACGAAGATGAAGCCAAGACATGCTTTGTATCTCCTTCGAGAGTCTTTTGTTATGTTAGAATGCCCTTCAGCTTAAGAAATGTCGGGGCAACTTTTTCAAGGTTGATTTCTAAGGCTCTAGGTCACCAGATAGGCTGCAATGTCGAAGCCTATATGGATGATATTGTAATAAAGAGTGCTTTAAAGCACCAACATAGTCTAGACTTAGCAGAAACTTTTGAGAGCCTCCGAGCATGTGGAGTTCGCCTCAACCTCGAAAAATGTATCTTCGGGGCTCAAGCTGGGAAATTGTTAGGGTATTTAGTTTCGAGCAGAGGGATCGAAGCTAGCCTGACACAGATAAGTGCATTGCAGAGAATGGCTCCGCCAGAAAATTTGAAGCAAGTTCAGAAGCTTGCAGACATCTCGTGGCCCTTAGCAGATTTTTGGCAAGGTCCGTAGATGATATTAAAGATTTTCTTGGCAACCTTGGAACACTCATTGTGCCCATCGCAGATGAAACTCTTCTTCTCTATCTTGCAGCTACAGGCTTCACCGTTAGTGCAGTCCTTGTTCGAGAGATGGACTTAAATGGGAAGTTGGTACAAAATCCAATTTATTTTGTGTCAGAAGCCTTATCTGGAGCAAAAAACCCGATACTCTGAACTGGAAAAGTTTACCTATGACCTGGTAATGGCTTCGAGGAAATTACGACATTATTTTTTGGCACATAACATAATTGTATCAACTTCGTATCCTCTGGAAGATATGCTCTGAAGCTAGGACTCTACAGGGAGAATTGGAAAGTGGGCCGTTGAGTTAGCCCCCTTTGGCCATCTCCTTCGTAGCAAGAACAGCAATCAAGTCGCAAGTAGTGGCTGATTTTGTAGCAGAATGGACTCCGTCTACAGTATGGGTTCCAGAAGAATCAAACAAAGGAATATGGACCATATACTCTGATGGGGCTTTTCAAGCATCTGGAGCATGTGCCGAAGAAGTAATAATTTCACCTTCAGGGCAGAAAGCAATGTACTCCGCAAGGCTCAACTTTAAGTCCACCAATAATATTGCGGGTATGAATGAATTTTGCTAGGTCTTCGCAAGGTACGTGCGCTTGGCGCTACAAGAGTTGTAATAAAAAACAGATTCCCAAATTGAACTAGGGCACGTTGATAAAAGTTTCCAAGTTCGACATCCGTAACTTGCTAGATATCAAGAAGAGATCTACAAGATCGAAGCAGCATTTAAAGGGATCTCTGTTCGGAGCATTCCACGAACCGACAATGTACAAGCAGATATTTTGGCAAAAGCTGCAGCCGGAGCCCTAGATATCCCGGAAGGGGTTTTTATGAAGAGCTTGCCTCCCCTTCGGTGCCCCAACTCTCTCCTGCAGAGGTACTTTGCAAACCAAGCACCGATTGGTGGAGCTTAATTATGGAGTTATTGTATGGCAAAACTAATTTGCCCGAAGGCCCGAAGCTATCAAGACTGCAGTTAAGAATCCAGAATTATCATATTATCAACGGTATTTTATACAAGGCCAGAGTATGTTCTCCCCTACTCCGATGTATATCCTAAGCCAAAGGTCAAGATATACTCCGAGAAATTCATGAAGGCTTGTGTGGTAGCTCAGAAACCATGTTGAAGAATATGGTTTTGATATTCCAGATGTGATGAGTGATTGTCAACGGAAGTCAAAGGAAGGGAGAGATGAAGACCTGCCAAGTCTGAGGCGCATGTGACTCAGGTACACGGGCAGTGAGCGATGGTTGGGCAGAGGAGCCGCGGAGTCGGGCTGGCCCAATCCGGGTACATGGCTAGGAGCGGCAGAGGATCCACTGGTCTGTTGACTGGGTTTGGCTCAGGTACACGGGCGGCGAGCGATTGCCGGGCTGAGGAAGCTACGGAGTTGGATCGGCCCAATCCGGGTACCCGGTGCGAAGACGGTGGACGCTTTGTCAGCTTCGGCGCAAAACTGACAATCTATGATTAATTCATTTTTTAGGATATTAATATTTAGTTTTTAAGTTTAGAATATTTTTATTTGAGTCAGGTAATTTTTCTAATAATATTTTAGTAATTTTCGGAATTTATTTTAGAGTTAGTTTAATTTTACTCGAGGGTAAATTAGTCTTTTCATGTATTAGAATTTGCCTATAAATAGGCCCCTATTCCCCTGGGGATAGATGACTTTTTTAGTAGATCAATCTATAGTCTAGCTTTTAGTTTTTGTCGCCACAAAAGTTCTTTCTTCGGCAAAATTTCTCCACGGCGCGTTTTCTTCGCTACAGCGGACGTCGTCGGAGTGCGGTGCTCCAGGCGGGCCCCACGGCAGGCTTGCAGTAGTGCTGTGCAGCGCACAGTGCGGCAGAAGCATTTGGCGCAGGATTGCGTGTGACAGGGAGCAAGCAGGGTGCAGTCAACGAAAAAAAGGGAAAAAACAGTGATCATGGCAGGGTGCAGACTTGGAGCAGAGAAAGCAAATTTTGCTTTTCCTTGCACTTGCGCGCAGAAGCCAGGCGCATGCTTGGGGATCCAGTGAATTTGTTTTGAGGCACAGTTCATTCGGCTCGGCAGGCACTCGCACGCGAACCGAGGCGACGACGAGACTTTCCACGGTGCAGCGTTTCATAGATTGAAATGCAGGTTAGTTACATTAATCTCCTATTTTTCAGTTTTTGATTAAACCAATATTTATCTATTCTTAATTAGTTGCATATCGGTTGAGAAATTTCGTGATTAAATTGTTATCTGCAAAAGCAGTACTAGTGTGTGCTTATTTTATTTAAATATTTTTAATCTGCTCATATAAAAATTAATTAGATTATTATTCACAGTAATATTTTATTCCAGTTTTACATGAAATATTTTAGGATTATTTTTTGGATTAATTTATGAATGATTCATGTTTTTATTTATTTAATCAATATCATATTTCTAGACTACGATATAAATATTTCGTGATTTATCTAGGCTTTATCTAGGTGTTTTTATTTACTGCATTATTCTTATTTAGTTTTTCTTTAATATCATTTCAATTGAGACACCGTTCATTTTTAGGCTAAACCATTTTAATTTCAGTAATTTGCTTTGCTAATGTTATTTGTTTTGTCGGGGTGCGTTGGGTGTTGGGATTAGATCTTAGTTTAGCAAGAAATTTTTAGGCGTCCATTCACCCCCCCCCCCCCTCTGGTCGCTACTTTCGGTTCTACAAGTGGTATCAGAGCAAGGTTAGGTTTTTTTCTAATATCTTAACTGATTCAAAACTTAGGTAGTGACCATGACGTCTTCTCGTAAAATCCCATCCCTAGAAGCTTTTGGATACACTTATTGGAAGACTCGCATGCGAGCATACCTTATGAGCCAGAGATCGGACATATGGGAGATTTGT
The DNA here is from genome assembly GCA_019279435.1 of Zizania palustris. Lineage (NCBI taxonomy): Eukaryota > Viridiplantae > Streptophyta > Magnoliopsida > Poales > Poaceae > Zizania > Zizania palustris. The sequence continues at coordinate 75,312,323 of JAAALK010000285.1, forward strand.
GTTCATCCTAACTTCACCATAAGGATTATTGCTGCGGATACTGTTGCTGATGTAATTACCCAGCATCAAAATAATAGTAAGGCGATGAATATTTTATTTTCTAGTCTAGGTCCCAGTGAGTTTGAGCGTGTTAGCCATCTCACCACTGCTTGAGAGATCTGGGCTACCCTCCAGGCACACCAAGAGGGGACAGCTCAGGTCAAGGCTAGGCTATATCAGACCTACCGATGTGAGTATGAGAATTTCTCAGAGAAGCCGGGTGAGACAGTTGAGGCATTGTTTGGTCGCTTTCAATCGATCATTAACAAGCTATGCGTTAACAAGGCCGATGGTGATCAGCTGGTCTCTGATCATGAATAGGCGCTTAAGGTACTTCCTACTTTAGACCCTAAGATCTGGGAGATCAAGGTCTCTTCTATTGTTGAGAGCACATCTTATGATACCTTGACCATCGCAGAGCTTTTTAGTAAGCTCAAGGCCTCAGAGGTCGATATCCAGTTGAGATCAAATCTCACTGGTTCTGGATCAAAGACTTTGGTGCTTGCGACACCATCTGCTGATCCTAATGCCATGAGTTGTACTACGTTTCCTTGATGTCTATTTCTGAGGAACAACTTGATACTCTAGGAGATGATGATCTGTGCTTGTTTAACAACCGATTGCGACGTGTCTATGATAAGTGAATGTTTAAGAGACACGGCACAAAATCCAGATGCTTTGAGTGTGGTGATACAGGTTATTTCATTGTCGACTGCCCCAAGCGGAAGAATTACAATAATGCATGCTTGTGATATTCATGGCATGTAAGGACTGTTGAGCGAGGGTGGGCTGACTGTACCCCTCGAGATAGAAGATGATGAAAGATGATACATAACTCATGTTTACTATCCGCAATAATAACTTGATTACATTAATTGCTTTACAAATTGTGCTTTTCTGCAAAAGTAAGCCACTACCTTCCTTGTTATTACCTTGCATTATTGCATTCGGTGGCTTGCTGAGTACGATTGTACTCACCCCCGTTGACTTACACCACCAGAGGTCGTCTACTACGAGGAGGGCTAAGGTCTGGAGTAGCGACCCAGTCAAGGCACGAGACTGGAAGAAGACGTTCATCTAGAGGATTTATTTTATTAGTTTCTCTTTATTTAACTCTTTTGTATTAATATGGTCTACGAACCATGATCGATTGGCGTATTGTATGCAGTCATGTGATGAACGTCTTGTATTTATTGATTTTCTATGGAATTTCAATAAATTCCCGGTTTTATTAAATCGGGGCGTGACATTTCCTCTGCCTGCTGCTGTGTTTGCCGACGAAACGTCTCCCGTGTTGAAACGTCTCCCGCTGCTTCCGCTAGAATGCCAAGCGCCAAAAAGAACTCCGCTGTGCACCACAACCAAAACGTGGGGCCCGCGTCCTGCTGCACCGAAAGCACTGCGTTGTTGCCGTGGAGAAGCGCGCCAAAGGAAAAAAGAATTCCTGCCGCGTGATGATGTTACGCCAAAAAAAACTTGCAGATGAAAACTTTTGGTGGAAGACGAATGCGGACGAAAGCAAAAAGTGGACTGTAGATTGATCAGTCATCTATCCCCAGGGGGATAGGGGGCTATTTATAGGTGAATCCTAATACATGAAAAGACTAATTTACCCCTTGGGTAAATTAAACTGACTCTAAAATAAATTCCAAAAATTACTAAAAAATTATTAAAAAATCACCTGACTCAAATAACAATATTCTAAACTTAAAAACTAAATATTAATATCCTAAAAACGAATTAATCATAGGCTGTCAGTTTTGCGCCGAAACTGACAAAGCGTCCACCGTCTTCGCACCGGGTACCCGGATTGGGCCGACCCGACCCCGCAGCTTCCTCAGCCCGGCAATCGCTCGCCGCCCGTGTACCTGAGTCAAACCCAGTCAATAGACCAGTGGATCCTCTACCGCTCCTAGCCATGTACCGGATTGGGCCAGCCCGACTCCGCGGCTCCTCTGCCCGGACGTCGCTCACTGCCCGTGTACCTGAGTCACATGCGCCTCAGGTCTTCATCTCTCCCTTCCTTTGACTTCCGTTGACAATCACTCATCACATCTGGAATATCAAAACCATATTCTTCAACATGGTTTCTCAATCTCCCCCTTGATGAGTGCATTGTCAACACCCTTTTCAGCTCATCTCCAGAACATGCAAAACATGTGGAAACAGGAAAACAAAAACAAAATAAAATAGAAGAGAGAAAATAAAAGTTTAACCCTAATGACCAAAAGCCAAACAGAAGCAAGAAAAAATGGTCATTATGGTTAACCAAAAATAAAGCCTCAAAAACAAGTGCAAATCTCAGAATTACCAACAAGAATAAACTCCCCCTGAAATAAATCCCAGAGAAAGCCAAAAATATATCCAAAATTTCTCCCCCTTGTTGACAATTGGACTCATCAAGTGAGACTAAATGCACTTTAGAGAGACATAAACACAAACTCCCCCTGAAATGCAGCTCCCCCTCAAAATATGCCATGAATGCAGATAGAGTGCAGGTGGAGTGTAAAAAGCATGCTTCTTAGATATGATTAACTGCAATAACAACATCTAACAGGTATAGCGAAAGATATACTGTCTAAGATACATGACATGATCGGTGCAATAGATGATATCTAAAGAGAGTCATTAGCACGCATTTTTCAATTTTTGTAAACAAAACCATCACCACATTTTCTAGTTGACAAGCAAAGTAAAGCATGATATGCAAAAGCTAACTGATATCTACCAAGATAAGCATTGTCCAAAACAAGTGCTTCAACAAACTTGTCATCTTTTTAAATTTTTCAAATTTTTTTATTTCTGCCAGGGGTTATTTGTTCCCGAAAATGATGTATTCCCGAATCGTCTCCTCTACCACCACCTACACGACGTGGCCTGGCCTCTAGCCTCTCTCTATGTCGAGGGACTATCTGTCTACCACCCTGGTGGTAGAACTTCTCCTGCTCACCTCGAGCTCTCTCTGCTCGCTCAACCCGCTTCCTCCTGAAGTAAAACTCCTCAAGATGCTCGTCTCTCTGACAAAACTCACGGTGATAGGTAGGCTTATTGGGATATTGTTGTGGCTTAGGGTTCTTAGGCTTGGTGGTGTTGGGTGTAGCATCCTTGGTATGAGAAGGTCCAGGTTAGGAATCAAGAGAAGTGTGGAGAGCTTTAGGCTTTAGAACCTAGATCTACTTCTTAGGTGGAGATTTAGGTTGTTCTTGGATCACTCCATCCTTAGGCTGACTATCCTTAAAGAACTCAGTGGAGTGAGTCTTGGGATATCTCTGTTCGGGAGTCATCTTACTCCACTCCACTGCACGGCTAATGGCGCTCTCAAAATCAGCCTTGGTATATGTGTAACCTACTCCAAAACCATCTTGTCTCTTGAACTGCTGGATCATCATGCCGAGCTGTGGCTCTCTAGCACTAATCCAACTCAGGATCTGACGGAGGTAAAAGTTCTCGTTCTGAACATTAACTAGCTCCTCTCTCAAAGAAGCTAACACCTCCACCTGAGACAAACAGATCTCACACTCTTTATCAGCTTCGATAGACTTCTCAGCTTTTAGCTTGATCAACTCCATTCTAATGGACAAGCAGTTCTCACAAATAGTGGGTGGAACTGACAAGGTCTCAAGCTTTAGCTTTGTCTGCACCAACTCAGCTCTCACTCCATCTAACTCGCTCAACTGCTCATCACTCTTGGCTCTCAGCTCAGCTATACTAGCTAAATGGGATGGGCAGTCTACACAAGGTGCGACGACAGTGGCATGAGCATTTTTCAGCTCCTACTGAGCGCTCTCAAGCTTAGTGGCCAATGCGTCTCTCTCATCTACTCTCTTTGTGTACCTAGACATAAGAGTCATCAGGTCACACAACAGCACCTCATAGTTAGGGCACTCACCACTATCACCCAAGCAAGGGGAAGAAGACAGACTCTCAATCTTGCCATTTGCTGTGGCAAGCTCACTCTCAAGCTCATCTATCCTCTTCTTAGCCCCTCTAAGCAGTTTCTCCCTATACTTCAACTCCTGATGGTTTTGTTCTAATAAATTAACAACTTCTTGTTCATAGGATGATACCTTCTCATCGTCGTCGTCGTCGGAGTCGTCGGAGGAGTCCTTTTCTTTCTTCTCCCCAAGAGCCATTGAGCAGAAGCTCTCGGGGGGTCTTCGGCTGTCACGTGAGCGTATCTTCAGCTTGTCCCCGAAGGCCATGAAACAGAGGCCCGCCGGATTGTCCCTGTCCTTCCCCTTCCTGATCATGATCTCTTCATCACTTGAACTTGAAGACGATGAGGAAGACGAGGATCTCTTGGAGTATCTTTTCTCCATCTCGGCAAAGAAGGTCTCGTCTCGCTTCTTGTTCTCATGCCTGTAATCTTTCAGGGCATTTTGAAAGAACCTTGTCTTGGGCTCGCCCTTCTTGGAGTTGTCGTACTTGCCAGAGTTGTAGGAGTTGTCGCCAGTTCCCTTCTTGTAATTCTTCTGCTTGGGACAGTCGGCGATAAAATGACCTGGGTCACCACACTCAAAGCATCCGGATTTTGTGTCGTGTCTCTTAAACATTCGCTTATCATAAACACGTCGCACTCGGTTGTTAAACAAGCACAGATCATCATCTCCTAGAGTATCAAGTTGTTCCTCGGAAATAGACATCAAGGAAAATGCAGTACAACTCATGGCATTAGGATCAGCAGATGGTGTCGCAAGCGCTAGAGTCTTTGATCCAGAACCAGTAAGATTTGATCTCAACTGGATATCGACCTCTAAGGCCTTGAGCTTACTAAAAAGCTCTGCGATGGTCAAGGTATCATAAGATGTGCTCTCAACAATAGAAGAGACCTTGATCTCCCAGATCTTAGGGTCCAAGGTATGAAGTACCTTAAGCGCTTGTTCATGATCTGAGACCAGTTGATCACCATCGGCCTTGTTAACGCGTAGCTTGTTAATGATCAATTGAAAGCGACCAAACAAAGCGTCAACAGTCTCACCCGGCTTCTGTGAGAAATTTTCATACTCAAGCCGGTAGGTCTGATATAGTCTAGCCTTGACCTGAGCTGTCCCCTCATGGTGTGCCTACAGGGTTTCCCAGATCTCTCTAGCAGTGGTGAGATGGCTAACACGCTCGAACTCACTAGGACCTAGACCAGAAAATAAAATGTTCACCGCCTTACTATTATTTTGATGCTGGGTAATTACATTTTCAGCAGTATCTGCAACAATAGTCGTTATGGTGAAACTAGGATGAACACAATCTCCCATATGTCCGAGCTCTGGCTCATAAGGTATGCTCGCATGCGAGTCTTCCAATAAGTGTAGCCAAAAGCTTCTAGGGATGGGATTTTACCAGAAGACGTCATGGTCACTACCTAGGTTTTAGAATCAGTTAAGATATTAAAAAAAACCTAACCTCGCTCTGATACCACTTGTAGGATCGAAAGTAGCGACCAGAGGGGGGTGAATGAGCGCCTAAAAAATTCTTGCTAACTATATTTTAATCCCAACACCCAAACAAACTTAACCAGACAAAATAATATTAGCAAATCAAATTAATTGTACTATAGTTGTCTAGCCTAAAAATGGCTGATGTCCTAATTAAAATGATATTAAAAAATTAAACTAAATAAAAATACTGCAGTAAATAAAAACACCTAGATATAACATTAAATATTTAAATTGTAGTCTAGAAATATGATACTGATTAGATAACTAAAACACGAATCATTCAGAAATTAATCCAAGAATAATCCTAAAATATTTCATGTATGACTAGAATAAAATATTACTGCGAAATATAATCTAATTAATTTTTTTCTTTTATATGAGCAGATTAAAAATACTTAAATAAAATAAGCACACACTAGTACTGTTTTTGCAGATAACAATTTAATCACGAAATTTCTAAACCGATATGCAACTAATTAAGAATGGATAAATATTGGTTTAATCAAAACTGAAAAATAGGAGATTAAAACTTTTTAATTGCATGGGGGCGCCGTCGTCGTGGTGTGTTTTCAGACGCCGGCGAGACGATATCTGCATCTTCTCCGTCGATGCGTCACGCTTGCTTGTACGCTCCTGGCTTGTACGCCACCGCTGGAGATGCAGTAGCTGCTGCGAGAATCAACAAAACTCAGATTTGTGCCCAAGAAAAAAAAACTTGGCCAGGAAAAGAAAATTTGCTTGCACGGTTTTTTTTTCTGGAGTCTTCACGATGCATGGGCTGTGAGTGCCGTGCACCTGCTGCTCAAGATTGAAGGCAAAGGAACACCTGCAGCCGTGCGTGGGGCCCGCGAAAAGCTGCTGTTGGCATTTCCTGCACGCCTGCACAGCGCGCTAAAGTGCAAGAAAAAAAAACAACACAACGCCGGTGGGAAAAATTTATGTCGAATACGACTTCCTCCTGGCCTCGCGCCGCGTGTGGTTTGGTACTGCTTGCGTGTGCGCTGCATCTCGTAGCCGCCCGCCGAGAACCTGTGCAGCCACCGCCGTAGAGCCCACACGCAAAAATCCTGTCGCTGCGAGAAATTTCGCCTTGAAAAACATTCGCCGGCGGCGACCAGGAAGGAAACTGTGGTGAACAAAAAAACTTTATGGACAGTAGATTGATCTAGGAAACAAAATAATAATAGTCATCTATCCCCAAGGGGATAGGGGCCTATTTATAGGCGACTCCTAATACATGAAAAACTAATTTACCCTCGGGTAAAATTAAACTGACTCTAAAATAAATTACTAAAATTACTAAAATATTCTTAGAAAAATAACCTGACTCAAATAAAAATATTCTAAACTTAAAAACTAAATATTAATATCCTAAAAACGAATTAAAAATAGATTGTCAGTATTACGCCGAAACTGACAAAGCGTCCACCGTCTTCGCACCGGGTACCCGGATTGGGCCGACCCGACCCCGCAGCTTCCTCAGCCCGGCAATCGCTCGCCGCCCGTGTACCTGAGTCAAACCAGTCAACAGACCAGTGGATCATCTGCCGCTCATAGCCATGTACCCGGATTGGGCCAGTTCGACTCCGCGGCTCCTCTACCCGGCCGTCGCTCACTGCCCATGTACCTGAGTCACATGCGCCTCAGACTCGGCAGGTCTTCATCTCTCCCTTTCTTTGACTTCTGTTGACAATCACTCATCACATCTGGAATATCAAAACCATATTCTTCAACATGGTTTCTCATAGACATCAAGGAAAACGCAATACAACTCATGGCATTAGGATCAGCAGATGGTGTCGCAAGCACCAGAGTCTTTGATCCAGAACCAGTGAGATTTGATCTCAACTAGATATCGACCTCTGAGGCCTTGAGCTTACTAAAAAGCTCTGTGATGGTCAAGGTATCATAAGATGTGCTCTCAATAATAGAAGAGACCTTGATCTCCCAGATCTTAGGGTCCAAGGTATGGAGTACCTTAAGCGCCTATTCATGATTCGAGACCAGCTGATCACCCTCAGCCTTTTTAACACGAAGCTTGTTAATGATCGATTGAAAACGACCAAACAAAGCCTCAACAGCCTCACCCGGCTTCTGTGAGAAATTTTCATACTCACGCTGGTAGGTCTAATATAGCCTAGCATTGACCTGACCTGTCCCCTCATGGTGTGCCTGGAGGGTAGCCCAGATCTCTCGAGCTGTGGTGAGATGGCTAATACGCTCAAACTCACTAGGACCTAGACCAGAAAATAAAATATTCACCGCCTTACTATTATTTTGATGCTGGGTAATTACATCAGCAGCAGTATCCGCAGCAATAGTCCTTATGGTGAAGCTAAGATGAACACAACTCTCCCATATGTCTGAGCTCTGGCTCATAAGGTATGCTCGCATGCGAGACTTCCAATAAGTGTAGCCAAAAGCCTTGACGGACGGGATTTTGCCAGAAGACGTCATGGTCACTACCTAGGTTTAGAATCGGTTAAGATATTAGAAAAACCTAACCTCGCTCTGATACCACTTGTAGGACCGAAAGTAGCGACCAGAGGGGGGTGAATGGGCGCCTAAAAATTTCTTGCTAAACTATATTTTAATCCCACCACCCAAATAAACTTAACCAGACAAATAATATTAGCAAAGCAAATTACTGGAATTAAAGGGTTCAACCTGTTCGCCAGGGGCTCCGCAAATTGTCGACAGAAAGGGCGGACCTTTCTAAAGTGGAGGTAGAGAAGTTGTTGAAGGCCGGGATCATTAGAGAGGTGGCCCATATGGAGTGGTTAGCCAACCTCGTCTTCATCAAGAAAAAGGCCTCCGGCAAGTGGCGCATGTGCATTGACTTCACATCCCTGAATAAAGCATGCCCACATGACCCCTACCCCATGACCCGCATTGATCAACTAGTTGACTCCACTGCTAGCTCCGAGCTTTTGAGCTTCCTCGACACGTACTCCGGATATCATCAAATATGGTTAAAACACGAAGACGAAGCCAAGACATGCTTTGTAACTCCTTCGGGAGTTTTTTGTTATGTTAGAATGCCCTTCAGCTTAAGAAATGCCGGGGCAACTTTTTCAAGGTTGATTGCTAAGGCTCTAGGTCACCAGATAGGCTGCAATGTCGAAGCCTATATGGATGATATTGTAATAAAGAGTGCTTTAAAGCACCAACATAGTCTAGACTTAGCAGAAACTTTGAGAGCCTCCGAGCATGTGGAGTTCGCCTCAACCTCGAAAAATGTATCTTCGGGGCTCAAGCTGGGAAATTGTTAGGGTATTTAGTTTCGAGCAGAGGGATCGAAGCTAGCCTGACACAGATAAGTGCATTGTTGAGAATGGCTCTGCCAGAAAATTTGAAGCAAGTTCAGAAGCTTGCAGTAGTGTTGTGCAGCGCACAGTGCGGCAGAAGCATTTGGCGCAGGATTTCATGTGACAGGGAGCAAGTAGGGTGCAGTCAACGAAAAAAAGGAAAAAAACAGTCATCATGGCAGGGTGCAGACTTGGAGCAGAGAAAGCAAATTTTGCTTTTCCTTGCACTTGCGCGCAGAAGCCAGGCGCATGCTTGGGGAGCTGGTGAATTTGTTTTGAGGCACAGTTCGTTCGGCTCGGCAGGCACTCGCACGCGAACCGAGGCGATGACAAGACTTTCCACGGTGCAGCGTTTCATAGATTGAAATGCAGGTTAGTTACATTAATCTCCTATTTTTCAGTTTTTGATTAAACCAATATTTATCTATTCTTAATTAGTTGCATATCGGTTGAGAAATTTCGTGATTATATTGTTATCTGCAAAAGCAGTACTAGTGTGTGCTTATTTTATTTAAGTATTTTTAATCTGCTCATATAAAAATTAATTAGATTATTATTCACAGTAATATTTTATTCCAGTTTTACATGAAATATTTTAGGATTATTTTATGGATTAATTTATGAATGATTCATGTTTTTATTTATTTAATCAATATCATATTTCTAGTCTACGATATAAATATTTCGTGATTTATCTAGGTTTTATCTAGGTGTTTTTATTTACTGCATTATTCTTATTTAGTTTTTCTTTAATATCATTTCAATTGAGACACCGTTCATTTTTAGGCTAAACCATTTTAATTTCAGTAATTTGCTTTGCTAATGTTATTTGTTTTGTCGGGGTGCGTTGGGTGTTGGGATTAGATCTTAGTTTAGCAAGAAATTTTTAGGCGCACATTCACCTCCCCTCTGGTCGCTACTTTCGGTCCTACAAGTGGTATCAGAGCAAGGTTAGGTTTTTTTCTAATATCGTAACTGATTCAAAACCTAGGTAATGACCATGACGTCTTCTCGTAAAATCCCATCCCTAGAAGCTTTTGGCTACACTTATTGGAAGACTCGCATGCGAGTATACCTTATGAGCCAGAGATCGGACATATGGGAGATTTGTGTTCATCCTAACTTCACCATAAGGATTATTGCTGCGGATACTGTTGCTGATGTAATTACCCAGCATCAAAATAATAGTAAGGCGGTGAATATTTATTTTCTAGTCTAGGTCCCAGTGAGTTTGAGCGTGTTAGCCATCTCACCACTGCTTGAGAGATCTGGGCTACCCTCCAAGCACACCAAGAGGGGACAGCTCAGGTCAAGGCTAGGCTATATCAGACCTACCGATGTGAGTATGAGAATTTCTCACAGAAGCCGGGTGAGACAGTTGAGGCATTGTTTGGTCGCTTTCAATCGATCATTAACAAGTTATGCGTTAACAAGGCCGATGGTGATCAGCTGGTCTCAGATCATGAACAGGCGCTTAAGGTACTTCCTACTTTAGACCCTAAGATCTGGGAGATCAAGGTCTCTTCTATTGTTGAGAGCACATCTTATGATACCTTGACCATCGCAGAGCTTTTTAGTAAGCTCAAGGCCTTAGAGGTCGATATCCAGTTGAGATCAAATCTCACTGGTTCTGGATCAAAGACTCTGGTGCTTGCGACACCATCTGCTGATCCTAATGCCATGAGTTGTACTACGTTTTCCTTGATGTCTATTTCTGAGGAACAACTTGATACTCTAGGAGATGATGATCTGTGCTTGTTTAACAACCGGGTGCGACGTGTCTATGATAAGTGAATGTTTAAGAGACACGGCACAAAATCCGAATGCTTTGAGTGTGGTGATACAGGTTATTTCATTGCCGACTGCCCCAAGCGGAAGAATTACAAGAAGGGATCCGGCGGAAACTCCAACGACTCCGACAAGTACGACAACTCTACAAAGGGCAAGCCCAAGACGAGATTCTTTCGTAAAGCTTTGAAGGACTACAAGCGTGAGAACAAGAAACGAGACAAGGCTTTCTTTGCCGAGATGGAGAAAAGCTACTCCAAGAGATCCTCGTCTTCCTCCACATCGTCGAGATCAAGTTATGAAGAGATCATGATCAGGAAGGGGAAGGACAGGGATGATCTGGCGGGTCTCTGTTTCATGGCCTTCGGGGACAAGCCGAAGAGATGCTCACGTGACAGCCGAAGACCCCCCGAGAGCTTCTGCTCAATGGCTCTTGGGAGAAGAAAGAAAAGGATTCCTCCGACGACTCCGACGATGAGAAGGTATCATCCTATGAACAAGAAGTTGTTAATTTATTAGAACAGAACCGTCAGGAGTTGAAGTATAGGGAGAAACTGCTTAGAGGGGCTAAGAAGAGGATAGATGTGCTTGAGAGTGAGCTTGTCACAGCAAATTGCAAGATTGAGAATCTGTCTTCTTCCCCTTGCTTGGGTGATAGTGGTGAGTGCCCTAACTATGAGGTGTTGTTGTGTGACCTGACGACTCTTAAGTCCAGGTACACAGAGCGAGTAGATGAGAGAGACGCATTGGCCACTGAGCTTGAGAGCGCTCAGCAGGAGCTAAAAGATGCTCATGCCACTGTCGTCGCACCTTGTGTAGACTTCCCATCTCATTTAGCTAGTATAGCTGAGCTGAGAGACCAGAGTGATGAGCAGTTGAGTGAGTTAGCTAGAGTGAGAGCTGAGTTGGAGCAGACTAAGCTAGAGCTCTAGACCTTGTCAGTTCCATCCACTGTTTGTGAGAACTGCCTGTCCATTATAATGGAATTGATCAAGCTAAAAGCTGAGAAGTCTTTCGAAGCTGATAAAGAGTGTGAGATCTGCTTGTCTCAGGCTTTGAGAGAGGTGCTAGCTGATGTTCAGAATGAGAACTTTTATCTCCGTCAAATCCTGAGTTGGATTAGTGCCAGAGAGCCACAGCTCGGCATGATGATCCAGCAGTTCAAGAGACTGGATGGGTTTGGGGTAGGTTACACCTATACCAAGGCTGATTTTGAGAGTGCTATTAGCCGAGCAGTGGAGTGGAGTAAGATGACTCCTGAACAGAGATATCCCAAGACTCACTCCACTGAGTCCTTTAAGGATAGTCATCCCAAGGATGGAGTAATCCAAGAACAACCGAAAGCTCCACCTAAGAAGCAGATCTGGGTTCCGAAGCCTAAAACTCTCCACACTTCTCTTGATTCTTTACCTGGACCCTCTCACACAAAAGATGCTACACCCAACACCACCAAGCCTAAGATTCCCAAGCCTCAACCACATCCTAAGAAGCCTACCTATCACTGTGAGTTTTGTCAAAGAGACGGGCATCTTGAGGAGTTTTGCTTCAAGAGGAAGCGGGTTGAGCGAGCAGAGAAAGCTCGAGGTGGGCAGGAGCAGTTCTACCAGCAGGGTGGTAGACAGAGAGTTCCTCGACGTAGAGAGAGGCTAGAGGCCAGGCCACGTCGTGTAGGTGGTGGTAGAGGAGATGGTTTTTATGATCGTGCTCCGGTGGGTGGTTTCCGTTCCTGCAGAGTTCCAGATCGTTCGGTATAACGGTTTTGAATCTCGCGACCGTGATTTTAGGAAGAATAGAGGACCGTGGTTTGATCCGCGCTTCAGTCCAGACTCATATGATTCCTTTTGCTTTCCTACATACGCGCAGATGGCTCGACACTAGTTCAACACTTTTACTAAACCTGGCATTGGACCGTTGGTCCCACTCATGATTATTGATCGTGATTTGGGAGTTGTGTATCCTTTCTAGGATACTTTGTGTCAGTTTTTTTTCTTCTTATTTTTTATTGAGTCTTTTTGTGTGCGTTCATATCATGCATAATCATCAACCACATTTTGAGCTTGCTTCTGCTATATGATTAATCTGCTTTACTTTCTCTAGCTAGTATATGTTTTTGATTACTTGTCGATGATCATGTTCTGGTTCAGTTCACATGATATATCTGATATGTGTCATATGCATGGCTTTTATGTTTTAAAATTGAAAAATGATCACCATTGCTTCTGGTAACTAGCATGTGTAGGCTGAATCCTTTCGCTATCTTTTACATGCCTTGTAGCTAGATCCTTACTTAGATGCAGATATGCAACTTGGATATTTATATGCTTTAAATATGAAAAATGTGTTATAACAATGATAAAAAATTCAAAGAATTGGAAAAAATTATGCATTTTTATGATTATTAGAAAAGATCCAGGTGGGTTTTCTTTGTCGCATTGCATTGTTCTGGACTGCTTACCATAACACTTTGGTATGAACTAGGACGGTGTAATGTATGCCAAGACCAATGTCTTAATCTTCTGATGGTCCAGTTCTGGCCTAGGCTTGACTTGGTCGGTTAGCATAAGGTTTGACACGCAAATAACCCCTGGCAGAAATGAAAAAAAAATAAAAAGGAAAAAGAATCAATCTGAAAAATTTAAAAAGATGACAAGTTTGCTGAAGCACTTTGTTTTGGACAATGCTTATCTTGGTAGATATCAGTTAGCTTTTGCATCTCATGCTTTACTTTGCTTGTCTACTACAAAATATGGTGATGATTTTTTTTGCAAAAACCGAAAAATGTGTGCTAATGACTCTCCTTAAATATCATCTGTTGCACTGATCATTTCATGTATCTTAGACAGTATATTTTTTTGCTATACCTGTTAGATGGTGTAATTGCAGTTAATCATATCTAAGAAGCATGCTTTTCACACTCCACCTGCACCCCATCTGCATTCATGGCATATTTTGAGGGGGAGCTGCATTTCAGGGGGAGTTTGTGTTTATGTCTCTTTAAAGTGCATTTAGTCTCACTTGATGAGTTCAATTGTCAACAAGGGGGAGAAATTTTGGATATATTTTCGGCTTTCTCTGGGATTTATTTCAGGGGGAGTTTATTCTTGTTGGTAATTCTGAGATTTGCACTTGTTTTTGAGGCTTTATTTTTGGTTAACCATTATGACCGTTTTTCTTGCTTATCTTTGGCTTTTGGTCATTAGGGTTAAACTTTTATTTTCTCTCTTCTATTTGCTTTTGTTTTTGTTTTCCTGTTTCCACATATTTTGCAGGTTCTGGAGATGAGCTGAAAAGGGTGTTGACGATGCACTCATCAAGGGGGAGATTGAGAAACCATGTTGAAGAATATGGTTTTGATATTCCAGATGTGATGAGTGATTGTCAACGGAAGTCAAAGGAAGGGAGAGATGAAGACCTGCCGAGTCTGAGGCGCATGTGACTCAGGTACACGGGCAGTGAGCGACGGCCGGGCAGAGGAGCCGCGGAGTCGGGCTGGCCCAATCTAGGTACATGGCTAGGAGCGACAGAGGATCCATTGGTCTGTTGACTGGGTTTGACTCAGGTACACGGGCGGCGAGCGATTGCTGGGCTGAGGAAGTTGCGGGGTCGTGTCAGCCCAATCCGGGTACCCGGTGCGAAGACGGTGGACGCTTTGTCAGTTTCGGCGTAAAACTGACAATCTATGATTAATTCATTTTTTAGGATATTAATATTTAGTTTTTAAGTTTAGAATATTTTTATTTGAGTCAAGTAATTTTTCTAAGAATATTTAGTAATTTTCAGAATTTATTTTAGAGTTAGTTTAATTTTACCCGAGGGTAAATTAGTCTTTTCATGTATTAGGATTTGCCTATAAATAGGCCCCTATTCCCCTGGGGATAGATGACTGTTTTTTAATAGATCAATCTACAGTCCAGCTTTTAGTTTTCGTCGCCACAAAAGTTCTTTCTTCGGCAAAATTTCTCCACGGCGCGTTTTCTTCGCTACAGCGGACAACGTCGGATTGCGGTGCTCCAGGCGGGCCCCACGGCAGGCTTGCAGTAGCGCTGTGCAGCGCACAGTGCGGCAGAAGAATTTGGCGCAAGATTGCGTGTGACAGGAAGCAAGAAGGGTGCAGTCACCGAAAAAAAGGAAAAAAAACAGTGATCACGGCAGGGTGCAGACTTGGAGCAGAGAAAGCAAATTTTGCTTTTCCTTGCACTTGCGCGCAGAAGCCAGGCGCATGCTTGGGGAGCCGGTGAATTTTTTGAGGCACAGTTCGTTCGGCTCTGCAGGCACTCGCACGCGAACCGAGGCTACGACGAGACTTTCCACGGTGCAGCGTTTCGCAGATTGAAATGCATGTTAGTTACATTAATCTCCTATTTTTCGGTTTTTGATTAAACCAATATTTATCTATTCTTATTAGTTGCATATCGGTTGAGAAATTTTGTGATTAAATTGTTATCTACAAAAGCAGTACTAGTGTGTGCTTATTTTATTTAAGTATTTTTAATCTGCTCATATAAAAATTAATTAGATTATTATTCACAGTATTTTTGGATTAATTTCTGAATGATTCATGTTTTTATTTATTTAATCAGTATCATATTTCTAGACTGTGATATAAATATTTCGTGATTTATCTAGGTTTTATCTAGGTGTTTTTATTTACTACATTATTCTTATTTAGTTTATCTTTAATATCATTTCAATTGAGACACCGTTCATTTTTAGGCTAAACCATTTTAATTTCAGTAATTTGCTTTGCTAATGTTATTTGTTTTGTCGGGGTGCGTTGGGTGTTGGGATTAGATCTTAGTTTAGCAAGAAATTTTTAGGCGCCCATTCACCCCCCCCTCTGGTCGCTACTTTCGGTCCTACAGTAGCCATCTTTCCCTTCGGGCTTTGGTAGGAAAAACACTTCGCCAGGGGCTCTATTGGCCTACCATAGTAGCTGATGCGGAGGCTTTAGTTCACACTTGCCAAGGTTGTCAATGGATGGGCAGATGGAGTCATCGCTCACCAACATCTCTTCAAGTTATTGCTCTAGTATGACCGATGGCCCGATGGGGAATGGATATCCTCGGCCCCTTTCCAATGGCAAAGGGCAGTATAAAATTTTTAGTGGTAGCAATTGAGTATTTTTCTAAGTGGGTCGAAGCAGAACCCCTCACTGCTATCACTTCAAAGAATGTGCAAAACTTTTCTGGCAAAATATCATTTGCAGATTCGGAGTGCCCAGATAGCTGTCAATTGACAATGGCACTCGGTTCGATGTCGAACCCTTCAGAGAATTCTATGAAGGGCTTGGTATTGAAATTTGTTTTGCAGTTGTCCGTCATTCGCAATCCAACGGATCCGTCGAATGAGCTAATGGTAATATCTTGTCGGGCTTGAATCGAAGAATAGTAGGATTAGCGAAGGGGCTATGACCGAAGAACTTCCGATGATTTTGTGGTCCATTCGGACCACTCAAGCAATGTCCACAAGTTTCACCCCTTTTAGGTTACTATTCAGAGATGAGGCCATCACGCCGACGGAGCTTAAGGGAAGATGCCTTCATACCATCAAACCAGAAATAGAAAATGAAAGACAGACTTCGCTGGCCCTAACTGAAGAAACAAGGCTTTGAGCTGTTGCTAACCTAAAAAGTATAAACATCATATGAAGACTTGGTATGACCCGAAGATAAAGCTTAATGAACTTAAACCAGGTCATTTAGTACTGCGAAGCATTATTGCTCCGAGGAAATTAGGAAATAAATGGGAAGGACCATATATCATCCTTCGTTCAAGACGCCTTAGATCTTTTAAATTAGCTAATTTAAAAGGTGAAGAGTTGAAGCATGCATGACATGCAGAGCACCTTAAGCGATACTTCGCTTAGGGGCTCCTTGTAATTATTTGTAAACACTTTCTAAATGAATAAAGCTTATGGTTCGAATAATGCATGCTACTCAAGATGATTCCTACTCCTAGTGGACGCACTAGGGGGACAGAGTTGACTGCGGAGGCAAGTATTATTCATTCGAACCTAATTTATGGACTTCGAGCCACCGGCTCGAAGCATCCGTCAAGGTGGGAAAGTACCATGAAAAACATATTCCGAGCCACCGGCTTGAAAGCATCCGTAAAAACAGTCCAAAGAGACCAAATGATACGGATTTCGAGCAATCAGCTTGAAAGCATATGTAAAAAGAGTCGAAGGAGACCATGAAAAGAGGATTCTGAGCCATCGGCTTAAAAGCATACGTAAAAAGAGTCCAAAGAGACCAAATGATACGGACTCCGAGCAATCAGCTTGAAAACATCCGTAAAAAGAGTCCGAAGCGACCATTATCAATGGATCCTAATTCATCCAAAAAAGAGTACTAAGCTACCATTTACGGGTTTCAGACCAACGACTTCGAGGAGGCCTACGAGGTCCATAACGACAATCTATTTGAATTTTGAACCACTAGTTCTTAATTCTTATTCAATATAATGAGGGGCTCTAAGCCTCCGAAAACAAATGTTATTGAAATTGTACTCTTAGCTGGCATTATAATCGTTGTCCGTAACCATCTTCGCTTGAAATTCGAAGGTGCTTACCCCCAAAGAGGGGCTAGGAGATAATGAGACAATTTCGAAGCATTCCAGTTTATATTACTCAATAAATTATATTACATTAGGAAAAATCGGTGTCTAAGCCAAGAAGAAAGCGAAGGCCCCTTCGATCCCCTGAGTTAGACTCGGAGTTAGCTCGGCTTCGAAAACGACTTGTCCCAAAACCCGAAATCTCTTCTTCGAAGCTCGGAAATCTCTTTGGTCTTTTTGAAGCTCGGCCCAGGTCCGAAGTCTTTCAGGGCTACTCTTCGCTTGCTCCTCACCAGACCACTCTTCTTCAGATCAATCAATGTCCTCCGAAGATGAAGATGCTATATTAAAAACTTCTTCCCCCTACTACTCCTTAATATAGGCTAGTACTTCTTTACATATTTCGGGTATAACCTCTCCATGACTCCCCCGAGGAATTAAAAATCGGGGACGCGTGTGAGGCCTTAAGGCTTCGAAGGTAGCCCACTGTTGACGGAGCTCTTCGTTCACCTCTAATAGTTCAAGCTCATCCAAAAAGGATTGGAAAGCCTAAAAACATTTCCAAATAAGTCTTTTTTATTCAAAAGAAGACAAGAACATAAGTTTTTACATAAGCGGATCCTTAAGGAGAACTAAACCTTCGGGTCCAAAGAGGCTTACTGCTCGAAGGCTGCATCCACGCTTGCTTTTGATGGAGGCCTTCATCGATCCACGTCTTCATGGCTGACCGACCTTCAACTCTCCAGGTTGGCTGAAAAGCCTCTCAAGCTACGACCACATCAGGTGAAGGGGTCAACAGACGGTCACCGCCAAAGATAGCAGGGGCTGCTCCAGGCTCCGGCAAAACAGACAATCCGATGTCCTCGTAGTAGCGTAGCACTCGGAGATCAGCTACTTGGCCAGAGATCTCTCCGTACCGAGAACCCGCAGTCTTCATTGTATTTGCTGCTGCTTGGATCATCTTCATCTTCCGCAACAAGGAGTCATTGGCAGACGACGAGGAAACGCAGGAAGTCTCAAAGTATTCCAGAACACCCCGGAGGACGTCCATGGTCTCGGAGGCTACACTCTCATACTTTATCTTATCTACAGACAATGCCTTGTTCAATTTAGTCATTTCGCAGATTAAAGAGGAGAGCTTGGTGGTTTCCGTCATAAGGATAGTTTTCTATCTGAGCAACTTCCTCGCCTCCTCAGTTAAGCCTTGCTGCTCTTCTTGAAGCTTGACAAGTTCAGCTCCTGAAGTTGCCCGCTCCTCCCGGAGCCTTTCAACTTCAGCCTGGAGCACTAGCCGTTCAGCCTTGAGCTCCTCCTTTGCAGCTTCCAGCCTAGCTTTAGCGCTCCACTCTGCCGAAGCCATCTCTTCCAAGCTCGAAGCTCGGTTCTTAGAGTCGGTAAGACTCCCTTGAAGAGCCATCACCTTCTCTTTGAGCCGGTTGCATTCTCGCTCGTTTGACACAGCCGTTGCTCGATCTAGAACGACATGATGTAAAGGAAGAGAAGAGCAATGTAAGTAAATTATATATACATGTTTAAATTAAATTAATTTTTGCAGATGCTTCGTACCTAGTAAGCCGCCCATTCAAGAGCAGCATCAAGCTCCGACCCTTCGACCTCTCCAAGGATGGAGACCAAGTCAATCTCCCCAACTTCATGACTAGCTCGAGCTAGAGGATCTAGCAAAGTGTGAAGCCCAGTCCTCCGTTCAAGGAAGGGGGCTAGGAGAGGGAGCCTTGACAAGGCACTCTGATCGTCGTCGCTAGGAGAAGGACCGGAGCGCAATGAAGCATCCTCGGAGGCCTCTGTTGATTGGCCTCCGTCTATAGACTCCGACAGAGTCCACCTTGGAACAGGAGCAGGCATGGGCCAACTTTTGCCTTTACCCTTTCTAGGGCCTATCACCTCCTTCGGAGCTACCTCCAAAACTGGAGCCACCTCCTGCGCTGTAGCTGATGTCGGCACCGAAGCTGCCAGAGGCTCCGAGACCACTTCCGCAGCAAAAGCCACCTCCACCGGAGCTGATCCTATAAAACCGAAGGTATATGATATTATTTAAATGATGCAGGTAAAAAGGGAGGATGTATTCAGCTGAGTCTTATCTCTGGCATCTTGTTGTTGGATGAGCACCAGACTACTCAGAGGCTCAAACATCTGATCAAAGTCCTCTTCGGACTCTAGACTTTGAACTAAAGGAATGGCTGCAGAGATTTCTTTGACCACTGCAGCTATCACTTCGTCCAGAGCCAAGACTTGGGCTTCTGCAGTCTCGACTCCGCCTTCCTCCATAGTAGGAGCACTCTCCTGGCTAGACAGGACATTTACAGTCTCTGCCTGCTCAGGGTTGCCATCAACCATCGGCATCGCCACCGCGCCGTCTCAAACAAAGGCCTCTGTCCCTATCCAAGACCCTTCGTCCTCAACAAGAAGAGCCTCAAACTCCTCTACCATCGCCATGTCTACGTCCTCTTCCTCTTCGGATTGCTCCTGCAACGAGACAGGAGACTTCGAAGAAGTAAGGGCGTTCGGCTTCTAGACCACCTTCTTTGCGAGCGTCTTCACCAATCCCAAAGACCCCGCCTCTGCCTTCCTTTTCTTCGGAGCCTGGTCTAAGGTGGACTAGTCTGGAAGGGTTAGAGGTTCAACTCCGAGCACACTCCATACTCGGTTGAACCATTCCCAAGTCCCAACCAACTTCACCCTTCCCTCATTTTCAACGGGCATAGGGGCTCCGAGAACCTTCTCTACAGCCCGGACAATTTGTTCCAAAGTAAAGGTTACACACGGAGATGAAAGATAAGATATCATTTGATTAAGTTTTTTATGTAAAATCGATATTGTGTGCAAAACACTTTGATGTAGGATATATGAAGAGCTTACCTACAGAGCTTGAAGGGATCTCCCAAAGTCCCCCCTCCAGGTTCTCTTCGAAGTTGATCGGCCAACCGGCCATCAAAGAAGGGATTTGAAGTCCTATGAACTCCTCCGCCAAGTCGCGCATGCTCATGCGACGACTCACGGAGTGCAGCAATCCAAGGCGGACTTGAACCTAGCTAAGGTCCGGTTGGACCTCCACCTCCCTCCGGTAGAATATATCCTCTAAGGGCCCTACCAAGGCACAATTCATCCCTACCTCAGCGTAGAACCAGCGAAGAATCCAGTCGAAGTACCATATGTCATTGATGGCCTTCGCTAGAAACCGATCCACGAACTCGTCGCGAAGTTGGAAGTTGATGCTCCCGAAGGCAACCACCATCTTCTCCCCTTCGAGTCCGGTAAAGGTCTTCGGCTAGCATGAAGCTTTATGGAGGGCTGCGAAGATCTCCACTCTCCTAACACATCCTTCTGCCCGCATCGCCCATTCAAAGATGGCCAGATGAGCAAAAACATTCGTAGAAAGTTGAGGCAGAGTAATATGAAATAGCCTTAGTACCTCAGAGAGGAAATCCACCGCCGGGAGCCCCAATCAAGCTTCGAAGAATGCCTCGAACACCACCACCTCTCCGGCGCGTGGTGCCGGGATCACCTCGCCCCTAGGCTGGCGCACCTTAACTCACCTTAACTTCGGGCCCCATCTTCCCGGCGATTGCCGTAGCAATCGACTTCTTTGAGCATGACGATGCCCCCAAGCTATACAATTGATCCGCATACTTGGCAGACGCCGGACGGAGGTCGTGAGAACCGGCTGGGCGAGGGTTATCTGAAGGCCCCGCTGCCGTAGCCGCTGCCGCCGCCATCGCTTGCTGCTGGGCCAAAGTTGAAGCAGAGATAGGAGCTTTGTGGCTAGTCTTCGCCATCGGAGAAAAAGAGTGTTTGAGAATATGAACTCGGGAAGAAGGAAGGTGAAATGTGAAAATAGTTGGTAAAGTATCCGAGAATTACTTTTACTTTCCTATTTATAACGTGAGGATTCCTTACACCATACGTTACAGCGCGCTGTTTGGTTGCCCTGTTACGTTTTAGATGCCGTCATAATTTGCAGAAATGCTTCATGATAAGTTACAACCTACGGAGTTGGAGCGACTATTAGCTTCGTCGGAGAGTAACGACTCTATTTCTGAGTCTAACAGCTCTGGAGTCTAACGGCTCTAAAGGCTAACGACTATATTGGTCCGAAGACCCTCTACTTCTGAATGTTTCTAAGGATGGTAAAGTTTTTCAAGTCCCTTTCTAAATCCTAAAGCATGAAATTATTTCTTGTGTATACTTCCCTCTTCATTGCATAGGCGATTTAGAGAGAAGTATTCGAGGGGCTACTATTGGGGGAAAATATTTCATCTTCTAGAGGTCAAAGAAACTTCCATGATTAATTCAAGCAGAAGAATATTCGGAGCTACAGCATAGACCTTCGTCAAGGCTTCGGAGCAGCGGAGACCTCCATCAAGGCTTCGGTGTAACGGAGCCTCTCGAAGCCTCTTCACCCAAAGGGGTGTTGCCAGCGAGGATAAAAAATTTATCTTCTCACTGATCAGACTAGTCTTTTACTCTTTTACCCCTATGAAGAATATTAAATGGTATCTTCTTAGTCGGTTGTAATTAGAGAGTAAAGAAGTCTTTTCCCTATGTATTCGTCTATCAATACCCCTCTTCACTTTATAAAGAGTATCGGATACTCAGATATTTAATATACACTTCGAACTATCTCAAGCTATTGTCCATTTCGGAGGCTTAGAATAGTTTCTTCAAACAAACACTCCGTTTGTTAAACACTTAGTTTTTCAAACCTGTTAGCGTAATCTTTTACACCATCAATAATAATAAATAATTTTATTAAATCAAATATAAAATATGTATTATTATTTTATTTATTCAATATTATCAATATTAATATATTTTTATTTAAACTTAGTCCAGTTAAATAAAAACAATAACTTATTATATAAAATGGATAAATAAAGTTATTAACGGTTAATCCTGTACAGACGTCTACCTCCTCCTGGGAAGACGAAAGACTAGCGGTTTTTTGCTTTGCCTTTGATGAGAGGTGGTCACCGCGAAGTGAAAAAGGAAAAGGAGAATCTGTTCTCCCTATTTTGAAGGCATTGGCGTATTTCCTGCCTTTGCAGTGCTGAGAAAAAGTCGGTCACACGTGAAATCACCGTCACACCACCTGGATTTTAAAAACAATTACATATACAGAGTTGGTCAGAAGATGCAGTACTTATCCATGTAAAACGAGAACGCGTGCAGCGTGTAGCTCTCAACGGCAAATCTGCAACGCGCTATGCAACGTCCACGGCCCAGTACATTTGGGCATCAGGCCCCGTGCAGGCAAGACTCGCTGACACCCAGTGCCAGAAATAGCCCTTATCCACACAAGCAACACAGCCAGTGGCTCCAAGGCAACAAGCACCGAAGCTTAGCTGCGTGCGCGGCAACCTGACAGAAAAACCACCACCACCCACACGGCCACACGCACAAGTGCACAACGGCACAAGCCAAGCCAAGAGAAACATGGCAACCACTGCCTCCCCGTTCCTGTCTCCGGCCAGGCTGACGCTGCAGAGCCGGCTCCCGCGCGCGAGGTTGGCGCGACGAAGCGTCAGGTTCCCGCCGGCGCGAGTACAGCCGCAGCAGCAGCAGCAGCAGGTGAAGGAGGAGGAGGCGGTGGCGAACCTGCCGCCGTCGCAGGAGGGGGAGCAGACGTCGGCGGCGAGGGGGCCGGCGCAATCACTGCCGCGGCAGCCGCTGGCAGAGAGCAAGAACATGAGCCGGGAGTACGGTGGGCAGTGGCTTAGCAGCACGACGCGGCACATCCGCATCTACGCCGCATACATCAACCCGGATACGAACGCCTTCGACCAGACGCAGATGGACAAGCTCACCCTCCTCCTCGACCCGACCGACGAGTTCGTCTGGACCGACGAGACGTGCCAGAAGGTCTACGACGAGTTCCAGGACCTTGTCGATCACTACGAGGTACACACGCATAAAGGTCGATTTTGCCAATTAACTTGCGTTGCAAATCTCCCATGGATGCATCTGGCATCTAGTTAAGAATTATATACGAATTCGTACGTGCTGATATACTTAAACCAGGTGCTTGCATGATGGTAACCACACATGAAACTGGGATTGCCTTATCACCCATGGCATGATGGCAAGAACTTTATGTTGTAGTAAGAGTTTGATCAGGAGTGATTGGCTAACCTGGATTTAATTTATACAGGGGGCTCCACTGTCAGAGTACACGCTTCGTTTAATTGGATCTGATCTTGAGCACTACATCCGCAACTGCTTTATGACGGGGAGATCAAGTACAACATGATGTCCAGAGTCCTCAATTTCAGCATGGGCAAACCCCGGGTCAAATTCAACAGCAGCCAGATTCCAGATGTAAAATAGAAAGCAAAAGGCATGTAAAAGAATGATTTCCCCATTCAAATATGTCTAATGTATATTTTGCAATTCCAAAAGAAAGAGCCATGAGCCAGGGTAATCCAGAATTTGGATCGAGTTCATAAAAATAAAAGCAAACATTCTCTGTCAACAGCATTTTTGTCAACCGAAACACGGGTTACATACAAGAGAAGCTGAGAAAACTCAGGGTAAGAGCAAAAACGGTTCTAGTGATTTATTTACCAAATACCAATTCCACTTTGTGTTGATCAATCATGTGCTAGACATTTAGATACTGGGTTAATGTGCTGCTTATGCTTAGTTTCAGCAATTGTAACATGTGTGTAGCCAAATGGGTATGCAACTGCATGCCAATAAGAAGATATTCCAATACTATTGCTGCAATAGAAGCTAACTAATGACAACTGGAATCATTCTCGGCAGTTCCTTTTAATTATACCCAAAGAATTGATCTGTCTGATTAGGATCGGTTTGTGCGACAGAACACAAAAAATAATCCAGAGCTTAACTAGAGATGTTACTGGGAACATTAACAGCGACACAATATGGACTTAATTTGCCAACATTATAGTTATTAACAAATCACACAAATAGTATGAAGTTACCTCCAACCAGAAGGAAAGCCCACGCAATAGAGTCAAACGATTGGGATAGCTGGTTTCTTCAACTAAGTTCTGGAGTCAAATAAAAACAAATTAATTGGTACTGTTGGTCTACAACAGCATGCAAATCAGACCAGTGAGAGAAACAGAATTATTTATAGAACAGACACAAATTGCATTAGTTGAAACCAGATATCAATGCACTTCACTGGCTTAGTGGCTTCACAAGATCAGCATTCGCCTCTTTGAGGGAAAACAACGACAATCCACTGGTGTTTATTTTTAACATTCCCATCATGACACTGACCTAAGTATACGTGCTGAAAGAAAATTAACATTCCCATCATGACACTGACCTAAGTATACGTGCTGAAAGAAAATTAACATTCCCATCTTTGCCACTAAGTTATTACCCTCAATTCCTCATGACCGTGAATTGTTGTTGAGGGCACAACAGGATGCATCAGCAACCAATAACCCGGAGGCAAAAACCGTGGTGACTAGTTATTAGGTAGTGGGCCATGGTTATTAAGTCCAACCCACGTAAATAGTATCGCGGGTACGTAGCGTGAATAGATAACCTACTAGAATACGTCTAGTCAAACGACGAAATCGTAAACTAAAAATTATTATAATTTGATATGTGAAAATGATATTAGTAAATTTTTAATAAATATATTTTCTCATTCCGTTCATATATAACTACCTGGCGTATTAGTGTTATTGTTAAAACCAATAAAACGAACAATGATTCTATTTTAGACGAAACTACCCTCCCACACATGTGTGGCTTAAATGCATTAGCAGCTAAACCATTTTTGCATGCAAACATTTTTTTACTCAATGCTCACAACTCCTGCATGCAAAGGGTCACCACATCATGCCAAATTTACCAAACTCAGCACGCGATGCACAACTCCATGCAAAACGCGCGCACAGATTTTTGTTAGCTCCAAACTCAGCGCGCGAGGCACAGCCATGGCGCCTAGGAATCTTTTGGATTTGCATGGCGCCCAAAAAAGAGTATAAAGAGGACATTCAGTTGGGCAATTTCATCCACATAATTTCCTCCAAAAATTTCTGTCTTCCAATGGAGAATTTGGATCTAAACAATTCGATGAATGTTGTTCCGATGTGTGATACACGTGTGTTTCATTCCATTCAACTGCTTACTTTCAAATTCATGGCTTTAATTTGACTGATGTTTCCATCTTCTCCTTCTTCCTTGCACGAATAAATGGACAAGGCCAAAGTAGTGTTGCCGATGAGGTTCACAGTGTCCATGCGCGTAGAGAAGAGGCTAGTGCTGTTGTTGTCGCGCCCCGATTTAATAAATCAGGACTTTATTGAAATTCCATAGAAAATCAATAAAACAAGACGTTCATCACACGACCACGTACAATACGGGAAAATCATTCACGGTTCGTAGACCGCATTAATACAAAAGTGAATAAAAATGAAGAGAAACTAATAAAATAAGGGCCCTAGATGAACGCCTCCTTCCAGTCTCGCCTTGACTGGGTCGCTACTCCAGACCTTCATCCTCCTCATAGTAGAATGGCTCTGATGGTGTAAGTCAACGGGGTGAGTACAGATGTACTCAGCAAGCCACCGAATGCAATTATAAATGCAAGATAATAACAAGGGAGATAGTGGCTAGTTTAGCGGAAGCAGCATATTTGTAAAGCATTTAATGTGAGCATTTTATTTGTACGGAAAAGTAAACATGTGAATGCATCATCATCATCTTCTAACTCGAGGAGTACGTTTTACCTCCCCGCACAACAGTCCTTACATGCCATGAATAACTCATCCATTCAAACAATTGTAAACTAACTGCGAGTAGTCACACAACCCGCCCTTGACCGTGGGCTCGGCTTTTCGAAAAGATTGAATTACTCTGATCAGAGATGTACCACTGTACCCACAAGGCACGCACTCATCACCTACACCGAAGTGTAACGAGATGACCCATCACACGGGAACTCATGCCAAAACCTTCCATATGGTCTTCCCCGACTCAACAGCACCCTCTTATAGGTTTCGTACCGTGTCTCGCCATGTCGAGTTTCCACAATACCCCCTCTTGAGCCATCGTCGGTACAAGGCGCCCTGAGGGCTAGCCCCTTGCCCCCTCCACTATGGTGCCGTGAGACGGAGTGTTCCACACTTCCAGTTAGGACTTACCCATTAGACTTGTGGTTGGTACGGAAGTGCTTTGCAACAGATCCCGCAGACCGGTCCTTATAGTGCCCCGGGTGCGACATACCAAAACCCGAGCTTGCACCCGGAACCCACCATACTTATAACATACCTAACTCCAACAGAGTCCAGAGACAAGAATAACAGGGTATTTCATATACCAGAATTCATCTACTCTACGACTCATTCTTTATATCCTATAGCAGTTGTGCCGGTACATTGGGCACTAGCTAATATAATATTGGTAGAGTGACAAGGAGTTAAGGCTCAATAAGCATGGCTTGGGTTTGCACACAAGGACGGGGATC
Organism: Zizania palustris; assembly: GCA_019279435.1. Taxonomy (NCBI): domain Eukaryota; kingdom Viridiplantae; phylum Streptophyta; class Magnoliopsida; order Poales; family Poaceae; genus Zizania; species Zizania palustris. The sequence continues at coordinate 75,338,913 of JAAALK010000285.1, forward strand.
TAATAAATATAAGTGTAAGGCTGGATTATTGGACTAATGCAATATTAACCTATGAGTTATAGCGATAGTTTATTAAAACATGGGCTCAATATGATCAACTGTTTCCACAGAGGTGGTCGATGACTTGCCTTGCTCAGCAAATGGGGATGGAGGAACCTCGGGGTAGAACTCCTGCTCCTCGACGAACTCGTAGTCTTCTCGTTACGGAAAAGAAACAGTACATTCAATAAACAGATAAAATTCACCAAATAAAAGAACATACATAGTTTGTGGGTGTTTTTATGTGAAGTAATATCCTAATATTCTGAGTTTTGTATAAAATAGTAAAGTTTAATATTTTAGGATTTTTCCTAATTTATACTATATTATTAATTTAATCCCTAAGGGATTTTTATTCATTTATTTAGTAATAATATTTTGGGTAACAGAAACATACTGTTTTTATTGCATTAATGTGTAGAGAATAATATTCTGGTTCTAACAAAATTTGAATGGTGAAATTTGGAGTTAAAATGAGCAAGATATGAATTTTTGAAGTTTAAACTATTTTCTGAATTTTATTTAAACAGAAAAACAGTCCCTGGTCCACGGTGAACCAGGCTCACCGTGAACCCGTGACTATGCGCGTGGACCGATCGGATCTGGACCGTTGGATCTGGATCCAGCGGCCAGATCCGAGGCGGGGGTTTTAAATGATTTTCAACGGCCCAGATTAAAACGTGACGAAGGGGTATACGTGGACGCACGGGATTGAGTCAAACTTTTAAATAGAAATCGACGGCCCAGATTAAAAGATACCGGTTTGACCGGATCTGAGGGCTCAGATTAGATCCTGTAGGATCTAATCTGGATCGTCCGTGCGGGATCGTGCGGCTCGGATGAATTCCGGCACGGCACGTGGTGACGAGGGTAGTTTACTCTTCGTCTCCAGCGACGGCGACCTCGGGTGCGGCCATGGCGGCGACGGCGGGGGCCTAGGGGCCTAGCTCTTGGCGAAAATGGAAAGAGGAGAGGATGGAGATCACGATGGTACCTCGGATGGCGACGGAGGGCGACGGACGGTGGCAGGCGGCGAGGGTAGACGAAGAAGGGCTCTCGGGTGCTCGTCGGCGACGGCGATCTGGCGGCGTCCTCGACCAACGGAGTGGATGCCGAGGTGGGGCGGTCGACGACGGACTCGACGGTGGTGGTGGCTAGGGCGGCGGGGGTCCGAGGCGACGGCGATCGCTCGCCGGAGGTGGAGCAGAGGGGAAACCCGAAAATGCCAAGGGAGCGCTCTGGAGGGCTAAGGCTTTGGGCTACGGCGGTGTGAGGTGAGTGCGGTGACCGGAGGGGTATAAATAGGGGGTTTGCCGGTGTAAAGAGGGAAGGATGCCGGTGGAAATCCGAGGGGTTCCATTTTTGCGCCGGCGAGCTTCCATGCGTACGGGGAGGCTTCTATATCCATGAATCCGCGTCGGGTTTGGATGGAAAGAGATCGCCGGAGTGAGGGGATCACGATCCAGTGCTCGGTTGGGCGAAATCGGGCGGCCGGCGGCGGATTTGGGAGGGGATCTCGCCGGATAAGGAAGGGGGATCCCCTTCCAACGAAGAAGACGATGCTGACAGGTGCCCCCCACCTGTCAGTGGTCGAAACAAAAATAGAAGGGCTGAGCGGCGGGTCCGGGCAGTCAGTGGCGCGGCGGGGGCTGACCGGTGGGACCAGGCGGGGCGCGGGTGGGAGGAGAGAGGGGAGGCGTGCGCCGACAGGCGGGCCCCTCCTGTCAGTGGGTGGGTGGCAATGGGCTGGGCCAAGAAGGCCGTTGGGGGAAGTTTCTGGGTTGAGGCCCGTTAAGGATTTAAATTTGATTTTCGATTTAAAATAATTCCAGAAAATCAAATATTTGATTAAGGGTTGAATCACTGTTGATAAAAATTTGTAAAAAATTCCTAAAATTATATCTTGGGCTCTAGTTCATCTCATAAAAATTTCAGGTTCAAATTTTAAGTATTTCTCCCTGTTTGGCTTTATTTGGGCTCTTTGGTGATTTTTCTTTAATAATAAATTCAGAAATGATTTAAATAATATTTTCTTTTTATTTTATTCCTTTTTAATTTCTGGGGTGTTACAATCCTATCCCCCTTACAGAGAATCTCGTCCTCGAGATTCGGATCAATCCTCGAATAGCTCAGGATGCTGTGCCTTGAGTTCATCTTCTTTTTCCCATGTAGCTTCCTCTACTGGGTGATTGCTCCACTGCACTTTGCAGAAACGGATGACTCGACTCCTGGTGGTTCTTTCTTTGACTTCCAATATCTTGACTGGTTTTTCCACATAGGTCAGATCTTCTTGGACATCCAACTGCTGAAGATCCACTTGCTCCGTGGGGACGCGGAGACACTTCTTGAGTTGAGATACATGGAACACATCATGCACTCCAGTCAACGAAGGTGGTAGTTCCAACTGATAAGCTACTTCGCCTTGGCGTCGAATAACGGGAAATGGTCCAACATATCGAGGGGCCAACTTTCCTCTCATTTAAACCGTTGAGTTCCACGGAGAGGTGTAACCCGAAGGTAGACATGATCTCCTTCTTCAAAGGCTAGGTCTCGACGGCGATTGTCGGCGTAGCTCTTCTGTCGTGATTGGGCTGTCTTGAGTCGGTCTCTAATGATCCGTACCTTCTCTTCCGCTTCACGAAGAATGTCGGTTCCGAATACTTGGGATTCACCCGTTTGGTCCCAAAGTAGTGGCGTTCTGCACTTACGTCCATATAGGGCCTCAAAAGGGGACATCTGAAGGCTAGCTTGATAGCTATTGTTGTATGAAAATTCTGCATATGGCAAGCTTTTGTCCCAAGTGGCTCCAAAATCCAAAACACATGCTCGAAGCATATCCTCTAGTATCTGATTTACCCCTTTCTGTTTGCCCATCTGTCTGAGGATGGTAGGCGGTACTGAAATTTAATCTCGTGCCCATCTCCTCTTGGAGGTTCTTCCAAAAACGAGAGGTAAACTGACTTCCTCGGTCAGATACTATCTTCTTGGGCACTCCATGAAGGCATACTATCCGGGCCATGTATAGCTCTGCTAGCTTAGGGCCACTAAAGGTCGTCTTGACGGCTATGAAATGAGCTACTTTCGTAAGCCGATCGATGATCACCCATATAGAATCATACCCGAGTTGGGTCTTTGGGAGTCCGGTGATGAAATCCATACCGATCTCTTCCCACTTCCATTCCGGCACTTTAAGTGGCTGTAACAATCCTGCAGGTCTTTGATGTTCAGCTTTTACTCTTCTACAGGTGTCACATTCGGCGACGAACTGGGCAATCTCTCTTTTCATGCTAACCCACCAATAGCGTTCCTTCAGATCCTGGTACATCTTGGTACTGCCGGGGTGAATGGAGTACAATGTCTCATGGGCTTCTCTTAGGATAAGAGTCTTTATTTCAGGTTTATCCGGCACACATATCCGAGTTCCAAACCATATGGTGCCATTCTCGTCCTCTGAAAATCCGGGGGCTTTTCCTTGTCTCATGTTCTTCTTAATGGCAGCTATATCCGGGTCCTCTGACTGAGCTTCACGGATCTGCTCAAACAAGACAGGTTGGGTCTCCAAGGTGGCTAGATATGCTTTGGTGGTTAATCCAAGATTTAGTTTTTCCATCTCCCTACATAATAAGGGTGCGTGTTCTTGAATCATCATGGCTGTGCAATATCCCTTGCGACTTAATGCATCAGCTACCACATTAGCTTTTCCGGGGTGGTAGTGAATACCTAAGTCATAGTCCTTTATTAATTCCAGCCATCGTCTTTGCCTCAGATTGAGGTCAGGCTGTGTGAAGATGTACTTCAAGCTCTTGTGATCCGTAAAGATCTCACAACGATTTCCAACCAAATAGTGCCTCCAAATCTTAAGGGCGTGCACTACGGCGGCTAATTCCAAATCATGGGTCGGATAATTCAACTCATGGGGTCTCAACTGTCTGGAGGCATAAGAGATAACTTTCCCATCTTGCATAAGAACACATCCCAATCCTTGGCGAGATGCGTCGCAATAGACATGGAAGTCTTTGCGGATATCCGGTAGGGTCAGTATAGGTGCAGATACCAAACGAGTCTTGAGGGTGCGGAAACTTTCCTCGCATTCGGGGGTCCATTCGAACTTCTCTCCTTTCTGCAACAACTTGGTCATTGGCTTGGCTATCTTAGAAAAATTCTCGATGAATCTTCGGTAATATCCGGCCAATCCCAGAAAACTTCGTATCTCAGATACGTTCGTGGGTGGCAACCAATCCGTAACTGCTTCTACGGTGGCAGGGTCTACTGCGATTCCTTGTGCAGAGATGATGTGTCCGAGGAACTTTACTTCTGCCGTCCAAAACCTGCACTTACTGTACTTGGCATATAATTGGTGTTCCCTTAGCTTTCCTAGGGTTAACCGGAGGTGAGTCTCGTGCTCCTTCTGGTCCTTGGAATAAATGAGGATGTCGTCTATGAAGACCACTATGAACTTGTCCAAATATTCCATGAACACTTTATTCATCATATTCATGAAGAATGCTGGGGCGTTGGTCAATCCGAAGGACATAACAGTGCACTCATACAATCCATAACGGGTGGTGAAGGCAGTCTTGGGTATATCCTCTTCTCGAATCCTCAACTGATGGTAACCAGACCGCAGGTCGATCTTTGAGAATACCGTAGCTCCCTTGAGTTGGTCGAAGAGATCGTCGATCCGAGGCAACGGGTACTTATTCTTGATGGTTACCTCATTCAAAGCGCGATAATCCACACACATACGCTTTGCCTTGTCTTCTTTCTTCTCGACGAAGATGACGGGGGCACCCCACGGTGATGTGCTTGGCCTGATATAGCCTTTCTTCTCAAGATCCTCCAACTGTTGCTTCATCTCAGCTAATTCGTTAGCGGCCATCCGATATGGTCGCTTGTAAATAGGGGTGGTTCCAGGCACCAAGTCAATCCTGAACTCGATGTCTCTCCTGGGTGGCATTCCCGGTAAGTCCTCTGGAAACACGTCCGGGTACTCACAGACTATCGGTATTTCTTCCAAGGTTTCCAAGGTAATCTGGTGCAGTCTTGGTCTTCTGATCTTTAGTCTTGGCATCTGAAATGTAACGGCAACCCCTTCTTCGCTGGTCACAGTCACTTTTCTCTGGGCACATTCTATCACCCCTTGGTACTTATTTAGCCAATCCATTCCTAGAATGAGATCTAGGCCTTGGCATTCTATTAGGATGGGATCGGCCCAAAATATGGTGCCGTGGATATCTATCCATACCTTTGGGCTATATGTTAGGGCTAGAGTTTGTTTTCCTGGGGTGACTATTCGTACGGCTCTGGGTAGATCTTCGGTGTTTAGATTGTTCTTTTCCACAAAATCAGTTGATATGAAGGAGTGCGTAGCTCCAGTGTCAAATAAAACCACTGCAAGTGCTGAATGTACCAAGAACTTACCCATCACTATTTCTGGTGCGGCCTGAGCTTCTTCCGCGGTGACGTGATTGACTCGGGCGCGGATGGCGGGGTTCGCGGCAACTCCTTGAACGCGCTTAGGGTGGGGGCAAGCATTGGAGTAATGCCCCTCCTGACGGCAGTTGAAACAAACCACCGGCTTGCCGTGCTTGTCGCGCAGGATCTCTGCCTTCTTGGCCGGGGCAGCTGGGGCGGTCGGGGCGGCTGGAGCGACACGAGGTTGGCTGGCTCCGGCATTGGCAGCTGGTGGCGCCGGGCGATATACAGGCCGGGGGTGGTACTGCGGCGCTGGTGGGGGTGGAGCAAAACGGGGTCTCTGGGCCATACCCTGGTTTTGCCTGAAGGCTATCATCCTCTTCTTCTTCAGGTCAACTTTATTCTGTTGAGTTTCTTGCATAATAGCTTTGTTCACCAACTTTTGGAAGTTGGCGAAGTCTCCTGAGATGAGTTGTAGGGACAACTCGTCCTTCAGTCCCCTAAGGAACTTGGCCTGTCTGGCCGCGTCTGTACGGACCTCCTCTGGTGCGTACCGGGCCAGACGGTTAAACTCATGCAGATACTCGGTGACAGATCTGCTCCCTTGTTGTAGATCTCTGAATTCCTGTTGCTTCTGAGCAACGATGCCGTCAGGGATGTGGGCGGCACGAAAAACGGCCGAGAACTCCGCCCAAGTGGGGGCGTGGCCCTCGGGCAGGGTCTCACGATGGTTGTCCCACCACTCTGCGGCGGGACCATGAAGCTGGTGGGTGGCGAAGGCCACCCTCTCCTGCTCAGTGCAGGTCAGGAGATCGAGTTTCTTCTCGATCGCCCGCAACCAATCCCCAGCCTCCATGGGGTTGGTGGTGCTTGAGAAAGTCGGTGGGCGGACTCAGAGGAACTCCGAGAGCTGAGTTGCGGGAGCGGGAGCTGGTGTGGCGGGTCGGGGCAGCTCGGGCTGTTGGTGGAGGCGAAAGAAGTGAGCCTGCTGCTCTTGCATTTGTTGCTGCTGCTGCTGCATCTGGTGCAGAAGGGCTGAGACCAACTGATTTTGAGTGGCCATCATCTCAGCCAAGGTGGGGTGGTTGGCGACCGGGGCCTGCCTCTGCCCGGTGGCTCCCCATTGTGGCAGGTTGCCACTCTCCCCTCCGTTCTGAGGAGCGTCTGATCCCTGGGTGTTGGTCATCCTGGAATTTCCAATGTACACATATTTATTTTGGGTGAACTTCTTTATATTTATTTCAAAAGAATACCGTTCTTGCGGTTACACTCATTTATTTCCTCATTCATGCCTTATATTTTGACATGAATGTTGAATACAAGCAATCAAAATAAAAAGAAAACAATCAATCGTAATACTACGTCTAAGGCAGCTCGGGGGATGGCTCGATCTCGGGCTCGTGGGAGACGGGCGGGGTCGAGGAACTGGATGGTCCGGTGGGTGGTGCGCTGCGGGAGATCCTCTTGGGCCTCACTGTGGGAGTCTGAATGGGTTTCTTCCGGCGAGGCGGAAGAGGTGCGATCTCCTCAATGTCCTTCTTCAACTCTCTGAGCTGCTGATGGAGCTGGGCGTGGACCATGGCGCCCTGGCGCAGAAGCTCGTTCTGACGTCTCAACTCCTCTACCTCAAGGGTCAACAGCGGGTTTTGCTCTAGCTGTCGACGGAGCTCGGCGTTCTCTCTGGTCAGGTTCTCCGAAGTGTGGTGGTAGAAGTCGATGGTGTCGTGCTGGCTGTCTGCGTCGAGGACGGCCTCCGTGTGGAGGTTGTCCATGGCCTCCAAAAGTCTCATCGTGCGGGTGATGGCGGAGTTGCTCTGGGTGAGGGGACTGATGTAGATGCTGCGGTGACTCCCGGGTGTGCGCATGGGCATGAAGCGGTAGACGGTGTCGCGGAGGTGGCAGTCGTAGACCAGTCGAAGCTCGGCGAGGGACTGGAGAGCGGCTCGCTGGCTGGCCACCACGAATGAAGGTCCTCCAACTCCATGGGTGTAGAAGGGTGGCTGCGTGGAAGAGGGGCGGATCACAACCGTGACCTCGCAGTAGCTCTCATTCGCATCGGGAAAAATCCCGTGGAATGCAGGCTCATGGGGAAACCCCAAAAAGTCGACGAGCACGCGAAGCTCGCGGATGAATCCGGCCTCGTCACGAAGAGTCCCGCTCATGGTGTGAACCGGCATCTACAAAAGAGAGAAAATTTTGTAAAAATCTTAGAAGATGAGAGGATAAGTAATCTTTTGTAAAATATAGTGAATATATATAAGTCCTAAGGTCAGGTCTGTTTGGCTTCCTACAGTCAAGTCGGCTCTGATACCATCTTGTCGCGCCCCGATTTAATAAATCAGGACTTTATTGAAATTCCATAGAAAATCAATAAAACAAGACGTTCATCACACGACCACGTACAATACGGGCAAATCATTCACGGTTCGTAGACCGCATTAATACAAAAGTGAATAAAGATGAAGAGAAACTAATAAAATAAGGGCCCTAGATGAACGCCTCCTTCCAGTCTCGCCTTGACTGGGTCGCTACTCCAGACCTTCATCCTCCTCATAGTAGAATGGCTCTGATGGTGTAAGTCAACGGGGTGAGTACAGATGTACTCAGCAAGCCACCGAATGCAATTATAAATGCAAGATAATAACAAGGGAGATAGTGGCTAGTTTAGCGGAAGCAGCATATTTGTAAAGCATTTAATGTGAGCATTTTATTTGTACGGAAAAGTAAACATGTGAATGCATCATCATCATCTTCTAACTCGAGGAGTACGTTTTACCTCCCCGCACAACAGTCCTTACATGCCATGAATAACTCATCCATTCAAACAATTGTAAACTAACTGCGAGTAGTCACACAACCCGCCCTTGACCGTGGCTCGGCTTTTCGAAAAGATTGAATTACTCTGATCAGAGATGTACCACTGTACCCACAAGGCACGCACTCATCACCTACACCGAAGTGTAACGAGATGACCCATCACACGGGAACTCGTGCCAAAACCTTCCATATGGTCTTCCCCGACTCAACAGCACCCTCTTATAGGTTTCGTACCGTGTCTCGCCATGTCGAGTTTCCACAATACCCCCTCTTGAGCCATCGTCGGTACAAGGCGCCCTGAGGGCTAGCCCCTTGCCCCCTCCACTATGGTGCCGTGAGACGGAGTGTTCCACACTTCCAGTTAGGACTTACCCATTAGACTTGTGGTTGGTACGGAAGTGCTTTGCAACAGATCCCGCAGACCGGTCCTTATAGTGCCCCGGGTGCGACATACCAAAACCCGAGCTTGCACCCGGAACCCACCATACTTATAACATACCTAACTCCAACAGAGTCCAGAGACAAGAATAACAGGGTATTTCATATACCAGAATTCATCTACTCTACGACTCATTCTTTATATCCTATAGCAGTTGTGCCGGTACATTGGGCACTAGCTAATATAATATTGGTAGAGTGACAAGGAGTTAAGGCTCAATAAGCATGGCTTGGGTTTGCACACAAGGACGGGGATCTAATAAATATAAGTGTAAGGCTGGATTATTGGACTAATGCAATATTAACCTATGAGTTATAGCGATAGTTTATTAAAACATGGGCTCAATATGATCAACTGTTTCCACAGAGGTGGTCGATGACTTGCCTTGCTCAGCAAATGGGGATGGAGGAACCTCGGGGTAGAACTCCTGCTCCTCGACGAACTCGTAGTCTTCTCGTTACGGAAAAGAAACAGTACATTCAATAAACAGATAAAATTCACCAAATAAAAGAACATACATAGTTTGTGGGTGTTTTTATGTGAAGTAATATCCTAATATTCTGAGTTTTGTATAAAATAGTAAAGTTTAATATTTTAGGATTTTTCCTAATTTATTTACTATATTATTAATTTTAATCCCTAAGGGATTTTTATTCATTTATTTAGTAATAATATTTTGGGTAACAGAAACATACTGTTTTTATTGCATTAATGTGTAGAGAATAATATTCTGGTTCTAACAAAATTTGAATGGTGAAATTTGGAGTTAAAATGAGCAAGATATGAATTTTTGAAGTTTAAACTATTTTCTGAATTTTATTTAAACAGAAAAAACAGTCCCTGGTCCACGGTGAACCAGGCTCACCGTGAACCCGTGACTATGCGCGTGGACCGATCGGATCTGGACCGTTGGATCTGGATCCAGCGGCCAGATCCGAGGCGGGGGTTTTAAATGATTTTCAACGGCCCAGATTAAAACGTGACGAAGGGGTATACGTGGACGCACGGGATTGAGTCAAACTTTTAAATAGAAATCGACGGCCTAGATTAAAAGATACCGGTTTGACCGGATCTGAGGGCTCAGATTAGATCCTGTAGGATCTAATCTGGATCGTCCGTGCGGGATCGTGCGGCTCGGATGAATTCCGGCACGGCACGTGGTGACGAGGGTAGTTTACCCTTCGTCTCCGGCGACGGCGACCTCGGGTGCGGCCATGGCGGCGACGGCGGGGGCCTAGGGGCCTAGCTCTTGGCGAAAATGGAAAGAGGAGAGGATGGAGATCACGATGGTACCTCGGATGGCGACGGAGGGCGACGGACGGTGGCCGGCGGCGAGGGTAGACGAAGAAGGGCTCTCGGGTGCTCGTCGGCGACGGCGATCCGGCGGCGTCCTCGACCAACGGAGTGGATGCCGAGGTGGGGCGGTCGACGACGGACTCGACGGTGGTGGTGGCTAGGGCGGCGGGGGTCCGAGGCGACGGCGATCGCTCGCCGGAGGTGGAGCAGAGGGGAAACCCGAAAATGCCAAGGGAGCGCTCTGGAGGGCTAAGGCTTTGGGCTACGGCGGTGTGAGGTGAGTGCGGTGACCGGAGGGGTATAAATAGGGGGTTTGCCGGTGTAAAGAGGGAAGGATGCCGGTGGAAATCCGAGGGGTTCCATTTTTGCGCCGGCGAGCTTCCATGCGTACGGGGAGGCTTCTATATCCATGAATCCGCGTCGGGTTTGGATGGAAAGAGATCGCCGGAGTGAGGGGATCACGATCCAGTGCTCGGTTGGGCGAAATCGGGCGGCCGGCGGCGGATTTGGGAGGGGATCTCGCCGGATAAGGAAGGGGGATCCCCTTCCAACGAAGAAGACGATGCTGACAGGTGGCCCCCACCTGTCAGTGGTCGAAACAAAAATAGAAGGGCTGAGCGGCGGGTCCGGGCAGTCAGTGGCGCGGCGGGGGCTGACCGGTGGGACCAGGCGGGGCGCGGGTGGGAGGAGAGAGGGGAGGCGTGCGCCGACAGGCGGGCCCCTCCTGTCAGTGGGTGGGTGGCAATGGGCTGGGCCAAGAAGGCCGTTGGGGGAAGTTTCTGGGTTGAGGCCCGTTAAGGATTTAAATTTGATTTTCGATTTAAAATAATTCCAGAAAATCAAATATTTGATTAAGGGTTGAATCACTGTTGATAAAAATTTGTAAAAAATTCCTAAAATTATATCTTGGGCTCTAGTTCATCTCATAAAAATTTCAGGTTCAAATTTTGAGTATTTCTCCCTGTTTGGCTTTATTTGGGCTCTTTGGTGATTTTTCTTTAATAATAAATTCAGAAATGATTTAAATAATATTTTCTTTTTATTTTATTCCTTTTTAATTTCTGGGGTGTTACAATCGTTCACGCGGGCCAAGTGCGCGCTCAGTTCAGACTCGCCGGACGCAGTTGTGACGCTGGTGTTCATGCCGGGTAGGTGCGCACAAGGCTAGGACTCGCCGAACACGGTCGCAACGCTAGTTTTGAGACAAGCAGAGGACACACCGGTTTTTGTGTTCATGTTGTTCACGGGTGCACCAGGCTCGGACTCGCTGGACGAGGACGTGTTGTCCATGGGGATGTGTTGCCGAAGGAGAGCCATGATGTCGAGGAAGAACAACATGCTCAAACAAACGAGGACATTGACAAGCATGGTGAAGCCAGTCTTGAAATGAGTAAGTTTGTGTTTATTGTATGAGTATTGGTGTTTTGTGAACATGCTCAAATACATGCTCGAAATTTGATTACTCTACATTTGTAGATCAAGGTGGCAATGTCAGTAGAAATAAGCAGCACACCGATGAAGAGAAATAGGGCATATATGCCATGCTCTTGCATAGAACATCCTTTGGCATATTGAAGCGTGGAGTGACCATATCTGTAGCTGCCGAAATTAGTGTGCCTTTGAGAACTGTACAAAGGATATGGAAGAATGGAAAGGATGGGAGGTACTTGGAGTGGTCAGCAATAAGCCAAATAATTGTGGCCGCAAGAGAATTGGTTTCATTCCTGAAACCATTAAGGAGATACCATTGCATAAGAGGACTACTCTTAAAGATATGGCCTGTGAAATGCATATGTCGAAGACCACTTTGTTCAGGCGGTTGAAAGAGGGAAAGTTTAGACGTCATACAAATGCAATCAAATTTATGCTAACAAATGAAAAAAGAAAGCTAGGGTTCGGTTTTGTCTAAACATGTTAGACCCCATTAGCTTTCCGCATGAACCAACTTTTCGGGGAATGTACAACATCATCTACATAGATGAAAAATGGTTTTATCGGATGAAGCAGACACAAAAATGCTATTTGGCGCTTGATGAGGAAGACCCACAAAGAACAACACAAAGCAAGAACCTCATAGAGAAGGTTATGATTCTGGCAGCAGTTGCAAGACATAGGTTTGACATGAATGGTAACATGACCTTCGATGGAAAAATAGGCATATTTCCTTTCACTTTGGTGGAGCTGGCTCAAAGGTCTAGTGCAAACAGGCCTCGTGGTACATTGGTAACCAAGGTGTTGCCGTCAGTCACCAAAGATGTTAGTCATCATTACATCGTGAACAAGTTATTGCCAGCTATCAAGGAGAAGTGGCATGTGGAGGAACATGGTACCCCCATATTCATATAACATGATAATGCAAAGATGCACATTGCAATCGATGATGCGGAGTTTGTTCATGCAGCCTCGTCTGATGGGTTTGACATTTGATTAATGTTGCAACCGCCGAACTCTCCCGATCTCAATGTCCTAGACCTTGGTTTTTTTGTGGCTCTACAAGCATTGTTCCAAAAGTAATGTCCAAGTGGTATAGAGGACATCGTCGCGAAGGTATTACAAGCATTCGATGAGTATCTGATCGAGAGGAGCAATTGCATTTTCCTCACCCATCAATCTTGCATGAGAGAGATTATTCGACTAAAAGGAGGGCAACACTATAAGGTTCCACACTTGAGGAAGCAATTTTTAGAGAGGCATGGCGAACTTCCGATTAGGTTGCAATGCGATGCATCCATTGTAAAGAGGAAATAGAGTTCCTCGATTAATTTTACCAATGTTTAATCCATGCAATGTTCAACCATATTTTTCGTATCCAAGCTTGCTCATTTTGCGCTTTTCCACAACGATTCTGGGACATGCCATGCTTCCAGATCGTCTTCCTCTGGGAGCATCACCCTGCAATCAAAGTTTTTGTATCCATAGATCCAAGAACTAACAGTGTAGTCACTGTGAAAGTGTTTGCAACGATAGCATGGTGTCAATGGATGGCAACGTGAGCAAGGGCCTTCAGCCGAACAAGGATTGTAGCTAGCTCCCATGCCGGACAACAACTCATTCAAATCCTCCTCGTCGAGCTCGTTCAGCCAATCGTGAGAGACGTCCTAGTTGTAATGGAGGTTGTCGTAGATGACGTCGTGGGTGCCGGGTAGTAGCACATCCAGGTTGCTGTCGTCATGGGCACTGTACAACAGCATGTCGTTGTGGTGCGAGATGACGACCTCGTCGTGGTTGTTGTCCTGGTTGCAGTTGACGATGCTAGACAGTAGCACGTCGTCATGGTGAGAGACGACAACCTCATCGTGGTTGCCATCGAAGGAATCGTCAACTTGCGAGCAAAAGGAGTAGCCGGAGTCATCGTTGCCGCCAGACAATAGCGAGCAGAGGGAGGAGTCATCCATGGTGCCGGAGGAAGAGGAATCATTGGAAAGATTCACAAATCTGGAACAAGAGGTGCCAAAACAAATACTGGAAGGAATGCATGACAAATTAAATGCTGCATGCAGCAATGGTCCCAAACCTCTTAAAAAATGTAGCAGCATTCAATAGCAACTCCTTCGGAAACATAGCAACTCATTCAATAGTGTTGGCGTGCATTCGTGAGAGACGGTAAACAACGATGGACTATCTCTTGAGGGGTAATTTTGGAAGCTTAATCAACAAAATACTTAAGCACCAACTAATATGGAACTTTAGCGTGAATGTTGCACGCCATGTAAATAGAAACGAAGGGAGTAAGTTTTATAAATAGATAGCTATAAAAAGTACTCCCTCTAGTTTCACAATTTGATGTTTTAAACATATTCTCATATACCAAGAAGTAATTAACCGGTATGCATATTTTCTGTTTTGACTATATTAAATATGGTTGTGTTATACATGTAATTCATGAGTTTGCATGTATGCAGAGATATATAAGTCTAAAATATCTTTTTAATCATCAAAACATCAACAATTAGCATGCAAAAATTATAAGCCTAAAAAATCAAAAACACATGAAACCAAAGGAATAACATATAAGCATATGCATTAGAGACCGTGTCAATGTCCAAAACAACCATGTGTGGAGCATATAAAGGATGTCATCTCAAACTGGACCATGCAAATATGTGAGTCTGAGGGAAACAATCAGGACCAGTGTCGATAATATTGCAGTGACTGAACTCCTACTCAATTAGATTGGCTGAAACATTGCAAATATCGGAAAACCAGAAAAATTATGGTATGTACATGCAGGATTTACAGAGTACTAGATTAGGGAAAACATTGTAAAGTAGACGTATGTTTCTGTTATCCAGAGTAAGCATCTATCATCTAATTGTTAGAAGCTCAGATGTTTTTTCCCTTTTGTCTAATCATCCCCAGTCTCAACCCCTCTCCTCCCATAAGCACCAACAAAACCAAAAAGAAAAAAGAAAAAAAACTGAGATTTGATAAGCCATTGGTTAGTTGCTCTCAAAGTGCTCTTCCTGCTTCTTCTTGACCTCTCCTCACTGCTGCCAGTCCAGGCACAGTTTTTACAGGCTAGATGAGTTCCATTATTTCAGATGGTTAAACGAGTTCTTGGCAAACAAGCATGCTATACTACGTTGAGTATAGTCACCAATTAATTCGTCAGTCGATCTGTTGTTTGACTAGGAGGGTTACCGAAAATGGCTAGTCACAATTCAAAACAAACTGAATAAAAATCAAAATCACTTGGACACATATTGTGAATTGAAATATTTAAGTTATTTTAGAAAAGCTATTATTACAGGGATATGAACTTGCTGATGAACTGAAAATGGGATAATCCATAACAACATATGAGAGGAGGGCCTGCATAATCAAATCCTGTTAAAAAATTGTTCCTTCGTAATTTGAAACAAAAGTTCCAAATCAGCTAATTCAAAACAAAGGGAAGACTACAAAATCAGGATCCTCCGTCGTCCGTTGATGTTTCCCGGGCTCCGTATCCAGGAACTCTAGGACTCTGGCTTTATTCCCAAGCCTCCACTCCAAATAGGCCAAACAGAGCAATTGAACCAACACGGGAATTCCATTTCAACAAAAATCCTAATTCCTCACCTCTTTCAATGCCGCCGGCGAGTACGAGGAAGGTGTCCTTGTCTCGACACTATGTTGGTGAAAAGGCGTCCGAGGACGAGGACGTGGACGTGGGGTGGAGGCACCCAACGGCTGCGGCGCTCCGGCCATCGGAGAAGCCAGGGACTGGAAGCGCGGAGACTGCCCTTGCGGAGTGACTCATACTGTACTCATTTTTTTATTTGCTGTTTTATTTTCCAATTATTTCTTCAATTGAGAGAAAGAAAGAGAGTAGTAAGAATTCTCTTATCCCCGTTTGGAAGGATACCATCCTTAAAAAGACTTATTTCTTCTTGAGCCCATTTGGGCCCAAGTCACTCATGGGCCGTGGCTCGCCCCATTTTTTTATCGCAAAATGACTTTTGTTAGAAAACTAGTTAGATGCTGTTGCTATGGATTAAAACATAATCAAAATATTTTTTTAAAATATAAATACAATAAAATTTAATTATAAATGATAGAAAATAAAAATACTCTAAAATTATTATGTCAAAAAAGTGCATTGTGGCCTACTTATGATCCATAATAGTTTTTTTAATAAACTACCATAATATCATCACATAACAAGTGAACTTTAGTGGAATTTATTTTTCAAGATAATAAAAAACCATATTCAGGAACTATAATGCGGGGAATCACAAATAACATTTTTTATTTATATAATTCATTGGGTTTATAATAAAATTTAATTAAAATGAATTTATAAAAATGTATTAGATAGAAAATTATTCATGCCTTGAAAGAAACCAGTGTAATAATATAAATAATTTAGACTTACAACCATAAATTCAAAAACATAGTACAACTGGATTTATCTTTTAGAACAAGTACATAATTAGTATTATACTTGTACACCAACAAAAGAAATTCACTCCCAATTGTCCATCCAAGCCCGAGAATGCAACTCCTCGGTGTGGACTGGTTTGGAACACAAAAGTATCATGATTTTGACGAGAAACCATTCAAATCTCGTTAATTTCAAAACAAAACTTCTTAATGAATCAAAACACACAATCATTGTTGAAAAAACACATTTTTAATGAGGTATTAAGACTTAAGAGCTTATTGAAATCATGGAGAGCACCAAAGGGATTGGAGAACTTGCAAACCAATCAAGGTGCATGTGTAAACTTGCATATTGATTAGGGAAGTATATTGGGAAGGATGTTTGGTAATAGCAAAACAATTTCTCTTGTTGACAGCGTGTGGAGAACAATGTCGGTGTGCTTAATTGTTTTGTCCATTTATTCTATTCTCTGCTAGACCCAAATTATTTTCAGGGTTGGACAATAACCATCAATCATCCAAACTGGCGGAATAAAAACTAGAGAATGAATGTATGGAGAACCGGTTTTCATTGATTAGTTTCAACGACTGTTGGGGGAGATAATCCCTGGAGCCGAAGAGGTGGACCCTCGGCCGGAGGGGTGGACCATCGGTCGGAGGGCCCAAGCCTAATGACGGGGGCCACCTTCTGGAGGCAAGAGACCGGAGGCCACCTTCCGGAGGCAAGAGACCGGAGGCCACCTTCCGGAGGAGCGAGTCCGGAGGCCACCTTCCGGAGGAGCGAGTCCGGAGGCCGCCCCTCGGCGCAAGACGCCGGAGCCCGTCTTCCGGAGGCTGGAGGCCCGGGGCCCTCGGCCGATCTGGGGGACGGGCCCAAAGAGAGTTGAGGCGGGAAAAGTACCGGGCGGTCGTACGAAAGGACAGGATCACGATCCTCTGAGCCGTGTCGGGCGGTGCAGTAAGCGTCCGACACGGCTGATACGCTGTCAGAGTCGAATCTTCTTGTCTGTACTATGTATCGCTCGTTTTGTCTGTACTACCGGTCAGGGTTGGTCGGGTAGCCGTTGGCAGTCCGGAGGCGCTTAGTCCTCTGGACGGGGCGCCTTATAAATACCCCTCACTACAGTTGTAACAACCAAGCTCAACAAGGCATTGAATACGCTATTCCCATCTCTTCCATTTCTCCTAGAAAACCTGCTGGTTCGATCCGTCGTTCCAACAACGACCCAATCATTTCATTTCAAAAGGCAACCAATCTTAGCTGGTTAATGATATCATAAAATGAACAAACCATGCTCTCTTTTACTCCCTCTTTTATATATCATTTTAGTTTCTCAATTATTTATATTTTTTTCTAAATTTAAGTCATTTTAGAATTTACTTTTTTTATCTTTTTTTTCTTATATCAAATAAATGTTACATCTATTATAAATAAAAAACTCATATTTTTCGAACAAGATAAACAAGAAATAATAAAATTATTTTAGTTGATTTTTGTTTCATCGACTTTGATGTGAAATTCGATCGAGTCTGCATATTACGACTGAATATTACTTAAATGGTAGTACTACATTATTTTAACGCCTAACCTAATCATATTCAATAATTTAACATATATACAAAAGGGAAAAAAATTCACATGGATTTCCCAAGCTTCAAAAACTAAAATTAGATCCAATAGCAACCCGTCCATTACTGACCACAGACAAGCACTATGAGTTAGATAAATTGTCTAGAATATTTTTCAGAGAGGACACACTTTAGAAAAGGTATTAAATATTCAAGAGATCTTTATCATACTTGTGTTGAAGCTTCCTTTAATCCTTTTTCCAGAAGAAAAAAACTGAAGCTTGCAAATGCTGATCCAAGGGATATTATGTTGGTAAATTAGCACTAACAATACTACGTGTATTTCAATTTCCTAACCCCATCTCCTACATACCTTGCCTCTACTACTGTCATGGAGACCATTACAATACAACCACCTCAAGCTTCCAAATCCCAGCACCACCCTCTGCCCCTCTCACTATTATAATGGCGCACTTCTGTAGGACCGAAAGTAGCGACCAGAGGAGGGTGAATGGGCGCCTAAAAATTTCTTGCTAAACTATATCGTACTCCCAACACCCAAACTAACTTAACCAGACAAATAATATTAGCAAAGGAAAGTACCAGAATTAAAGTTGTCTAGCCTAAAAATAACCGGTGACTTACTCGAAATGATATTAAAGATAAACTAAATAAAAATACTGCAGTTAAAATAAAATACCTAGATATATCATGAAATATTTATATTGCAGTCTAGAAATAAAAACTAAACAAATGAAGAAAACATGGTTCATTCGAAAATTAATTCAAAAATAAATCTAAAATATCGCACGTAAAAACTAGAATAAACATAATACTGGAACTAATAAATTGTTCGGTTTATTTTTATATGAGCCGAATAAAAACACTTAAATAAATAATCCAAGATACGAAATTAACTACGGGATTTAATTTGTTTTATGCTGATTAAAAACGAATGACTGACGAGTAAAACAGATAAAGTATTGACTACAAAATTAATTTTTTTAGGCTAATTAATAATAGATAACTAACAGATTTAATCTACCTAAAACTTAAGAGATAAAGAAAACAAACCTGTAGAAAGTCCGGCCGAACAAAAATCAACTTTCTTCTGCCATCCGCCGTACCTCTCCTGCTCCTCGTCTCGGTTTCCGTTCTGGCCAGGCTGTAGAGCCCCGTTCCATGGACTCACGCGCTGCCTCTTGCCTTGGAGAAATAAAAAACTCCAGCCATGTGCCTTGAGCTCGTGACCTTGCACGCCAGAGCCTTGTCCCGTCAAGCAAAGCTGCCTTGTTGCCTTTTTGCTGCTGCCACGTGTGGCGCCCCGATTTAACAAATCGAGACATTATTGAATTTCATAAGAAAAACAATAATACAAGAGGTTCATCATGCGACAATCGTACATACGACAGTGTTCATGGTACGCAGACCATATTTATTACATCATTGTTTTAATAAAACAGTAAAGTAAAATAATTAGAAAACGGCATGACGAACATCTTCTTCAGGATTTTTCTTCCCGACTGGGTCGCTACTCCAGACCGTCTTCGTAGTAAGCATCCTCTGTGGGGTCCAACGGGTATGAGTACAAAAAGTACTCAACAAGCCACCGCAAATGCAAATAATAATGCAGGATAATAAACAAGGAAGGATAATGGCTAACATTGCGGAAAAGTGCAGTCGCAGTTATTGCATTTAGTGTGATCATATTTTAATCATGCGGAAAGTAAACATGAACATCATCAACATAAACTAACTCGAGGGGTACAGTCAGCCCCACCTCGCTCAACGGTCCTTACATGTCAATCCATCATGCACATTCATACTCAAAGTAAACTAACTGGGGGATGTCACGCAACCCACCCTTGACCGTGGGCTCGGCTTTTCGAAAAGATTTTAGACTCTGATCAGAGATGTACTACTGTACCCACAAGGCACGCACTCATCACAAACGAGATGACCCATTTCACGGGAACTCGTGCCAAAACCTCAATATGAGATGTTCCAAGCGATAACCACCCGCTCTAGGTTTCGCCAGCGCGCCGGGCCGCATCCCGGCTAACGTCGCACCCCCTTTTGCGCCACATTGGTACAAGTCACCCGCAGGTGCAACTTGACCCATCTCCAAATGGCAGCCTCGGTTTGGAACAACCCATACCTTAGTTAGGACTTACCCACTAGACTTGTGGTTAGTACGTAAGTGTATTGCAACGGATCCCTCAGACCGGTCCTTATAGTGCCCCGGGTGCTACCGACCAATGCCCTAGCTTGCACCCGGAACCCACCATGCATTCACTCACAACCACAACTCCAACACCGACAGAATTCCATAGATAAGAAGTAACGGGGATCATATAATAGAACCATTTTGCTACGACTCATTTTTATCCTATAGCGATCGTGTCAATACATTGGACACTAGCTAATATCATTGATCATATGGTGACAAGGAGTTTAGGCTAGAGAGCATGGCTTGGGTTGCACATCAAGGTCGGGGGATCCTAAATAAATATATTGTAAGGGTTCATTTGACTAATGCATATATAACCTATGTGTTTTAGCGATAGTTTAATCAAACATGGGTTCAATATGCTCAAAGATTGGTTTGGTGACTTGCCTTGTTCAGCGAAAGGCGAGGGAGGGATTTCCGGGAAGTATTCCGGCTCCTCGGCGACGTCGTAGTCTTTTTAATGTAATAAAGTAAAATAAAAAGAACACATTCAATCAAACAATATAACTTTACATTATAAGCACATAAGTTACAGTTGGTTTGATTAAAAATAAAATGATTTCAATTGTTAAGGTTCTGTGGTTTATCTCATAATTAAATTTTAAAGGAATTTAAAAAGTAGTCCTCTTTTAAAAAGGGGTTTTAAAAGGGGTTATTATCATTTTTAAGTTCTCTAAAAAGGAAAGCTTCATAGAAAACATAGTGATCTGTTCATATCATCATGAAATAAATAAATACAAACTCTACTGAAATTTAAATAATTAAATTTACATTTTTAACCTAAGGGTATTTAAACATCTATTTAAATAAACATGAAATGTCCAATGTAAACCTACTGTTTTTATTGTATAAACATGTAGAGAATAATATTATGAATTTTATGAAATTGGAATGGCAATTTTTAGAGTTCAAATGCGCCAGATATGAATTTTACAAGTTTTAAACCTTTTCTGGAATTTATTTTCAAATTTTAAACTCCTCGGGTCCACGGTGAGCCAGGCTCACGGTGAACCCGCACACTGTGCGCGTGCGCCGGGTTGATCTGGACCGTCGGATCCAGATCCGACGCGCGAGGGCGAGGCGGGACGCGTAAGTCGACGTGGACGGCCAGGATTAAAACGTTTGAACCGGTACAACGTGGACGCACGGGATTGAGTCAAGGATTTTAAAAGCGATCAACGGCCCAGATGGCCTGGTACCCCTTTGACCGGATCAAGGGCGGAGATTAAATCCCGTAGGGTTTTAACCAGAGTGCTCCGATCGCGATCGTGCGGCCAGGATTAAATCCGGCACGACACGCGCTAAGGGGGTTGTACCCCCCTTCGTCTCCGGCGACGGCGGGGTTCGTGTGCGGAGGTGACGACGCTTACGAGGGGGCTAGGCCCTAGCTCTATGCGAAAATGGAAAGAGGAGACCGAGGCGGTCACGATGGTACCTTCGACGGCGATGAAGGGTGGCTGACGGCGATCGGCGGCGAGGGTAGACGCGAAGGGCTTCTCGGGTACTCGACGGCGGTGGGATCCGGCGATCTCCTTGGCCAGCGAAGGTGTGGCCGAGGTAGGGGTGGTCCTTGCGGTCACGGAGGTGCGGTCGACGAGGACGGAGGGGTACTCCGGCGACGGCGATCGATGGCTGGAGAACAGGCGGCAGTGTTGCGCTAAAAACCGGGTGGAGTGCGTTCTGATCGTGCTCGAGGCGAGTGGGCGTGGGGTCGGACGCGGCGGAGGCCGGGGGGGTGGTTAAATAGGACGTCGGAGGGGGCTCGCATGCAAGGAAAGCCGAGGAGGGCTTTACTCACCGGCGAATGCGCGGCCATGCGCGTGAAGGTGATCCAGGGGCTTAAACACGCACCTTAACGCGCTTAATTGACCGGTGGGCCTCGGGGGAGTTAATGCCGGCCTCGGTTTAACGGAAGGGGGAGCCGGCGAGGGGATCCGAGGCGAAGTTTTTGCCGGCGGGATTAGGGGGGGCTGGCGCGAGGTTGAAGACGGTTCTGACGAGCGGGGGCCACTGGCCAGTGAGCGCGAGCGAGCGGGGGAGGCAGCTGACGGGTGGGACCGCGGTGTCGGGTTCGCGCGCGAGGGGAGGGGTTCGGCGCCGACAGGTGGGGCCGGGGTGTCAGCTTCAGGCGCGCGAGGTAACGGGCTGGGCCGGCCGAGAGGGAGAGAAAGGAGGGAGAGGGCCCAATACTGTTCTAAAAGCATTTCTGAATAAAAATAATTCCAGGAAATAGAATAAAATATTAGGGCTACTTCCAAGGTTGGTAAAAATTTACAAAAATTCTCAAAAATGGATTTTGGTCTTAGGATCATATACAAAAAGTTTCATCTCCTGGTTTGGCCATCTACTCTATGTTGTAGTTCAAAAGGGTATAAAAGAGTATTAAAAGTATTTTCAGAAATATATATTCAAGAAATTGAATTTAATAATATTTTTATTGTTTTGAAAATTTGGGGTGTTACACCACGCCACGCAGAAACTCTGGCCTTCACCGAATAGCCCTGCCACGCGTCGCTAGCCACAGGGAGGAAAATGCTGAACGCCTGTCTTCTCTACCAAAGAACGTGCAGGAAACCTCCGGCGGCACTTCGCCACAGCAACAACTACTAGGAGGGGAGAGCTGGGCAGCCATGCTGCGTCGTCGTGAACTAGGCGAATAACCGAACGGCGATGGCAGCATAAAAGCTTCAAATTAATCCGATCAGAGAAAAAATGCTGGAAAAACTATGGCGAAAGATATGCAGTGGACTGTAGATTGATTTCTTGAAAAACAGTCATCTATCCCCAAAGGGATAGGGGCCTATTATAGGCAAATCCTAATACATAAAAATACTATTTTACCCTCAGGTAAAATAAACTGACTCTAAAATAAATTCTGAAAATTACTAAAATATTCTTAGAAAAATTAACTGACTCGAATAAAAATATTCTAAACTTAAAACTAAATATTAATATCCTAAAAACGAATTAAACATAGATCGTCAGTTTTACGCCGAAACTGACAAAGCGTCCACCGTCTTCACACCGGGTACCCGGATTGGGCCGACCCGACCCCGCAGCTTCCTCAGCCCAGCAATCGCTCGCCGCCCGTGTACCTGAGTCAAACCCAGTCAACAAACCAGTGGATCATCTGCCGCTCCTAGCCATGTACCTGGATTGGGCCAGCCCGACTCCACAGCTCCTCTGCCTGGCCGTCGCTCACTGCCCGTGTACCTGAGTCACATGGGCCTCAGACTCGGCAGTTCTTCATCTTTCCCTTCCATTGACTTCTATTGACAATCACTCATCACATCTGGAATATCAAAACCATATTCTTCAACATGGTTTCTCAACTTCCAGCTCGTTCCTCGTGACCTTGGCTATGGTGATGCTCTTCACGGTAGAAGCATCTTAGGTGTCGGTGGCAACCTCGATGCTTGCCCCCTTGTCCCCTCCTTCGATGACGCCACCACCAACCCCAGCGTCGTTTTCTCCACCGACCTAGGCCCCACAACTCCTCTCCCAGCCCCGATGCCCTTGGCTTCGGCTCTCACTCCCATCCCCAAGGCCGCCCTGAGCCTCGGCTCCGGTGCCCGTCTCTTCTCGTTGCGTCTCCCACCGCCGATGTCAGCTCACCACCTGCTACGACACCAATGAGCATGGCCCTGTCTCCCAACGCCAAGGTGCCTCCTCTACTAGTGTCGCCGCCGCGTGGGTCTTCGCCACTGACATGGCCATCGCTGTTGCCTTCTATTGAGTTGAGAATTGGAGATCCGTCGAGGGAAGGGGTAGGGACAGTGCGCTAGGCTATGGGGAATCGACGTGCTGCCGCTAGATGATGCATGACCTCGCCTGCTGCCTCTCGCTCTGCCTCCACCAGTGAGGGTGCTCCACTTCCTCCACCTCTTCCTGCGCATCTTCGACTTATGTGCTCCTCTCTTGCTATCCCTCTCGCTCACCATGCCCGTCGCTAAGCTCCTCACCATCGCTGCCCCCATGGACGCTTCGCAAACCATCCTCGACTCCTTGTGATGTATGCCTCACGCTTTTATCTCCTAGGCTAGAGCGTAGGGGGCATGCGGAGGGGAGGAGGTGGGGCAGCATCGAAGCTGGGTAAGGATGGCGCTAGGAGCTGGAGCACAAAGGGGCACTATGCGTAGGGGAAAGGGTTGGGCGACGCTGGGGCATCATGCGGAAGAGAGGGCGAGGAGTAGCGATGAGGTAGGTGGGGAGTGACGTGTGTGGGGGTGAGTGAGCCTAGGACTAACATTCACCACGAACTGCTCCTTTTAGGAGTAGAAGATTTTATAACGTCAGCCGCATACTTCATTCATTGCCAATGTAGCAACCAGAATTTGGGTGTTAGTTTCTGGGCCTATCGATCCAGCATCATTGGCCCAGATCATGTAGTAACGAGTGTTGGAGCTTTTTTTGTGTTGGGCGCGCTATATTCGCGTGGTTTACTAAGGACATGTTTGATCAAGGTTTAAGGATCTTGAAATATAGATGAGAGCTAGGTATGAAAGTGTTCGATTGAGCAGAGCTACTCTAAAAATCCTAAAATAGAGGGGTGAAAGGTAAACGGACAATATTACCCTTGTACATTATATTATTTAATAGATGTATTATTAATTCTTTAATGTGTCTTATTTTTATTTGAAAATAATCTTAATTAATAACTCAAATAGTACAAACTAATTTTAAAAATCATGGCACAAAAATGACCATTTGTAAGTGTTGACGTCAAGATTTGATAAAGCTCATACCCATTAAAGATGTCATATGGTCAATAGAAGTCAAAGAGGATCCAGTGAAATATGGTCAAGGAAGCCCGTCATGCTGTTACAAGATGACCGGATGCAGAGGAACTAATGGAGATAAAGATGAAAAGAAGATAAAGGTAAATCTAGAATCGGTTAAGATAGAGTGCTTGGATGACAAGTCTCCAGACTATAATATGTACCTTTAGTTAGCTTAGAAACATACATCTCTATCAAACAACTACTTGACACATCGCCACCCTTGGCTTCCAAGGTTAATCCCGGTGGGATTTGACACTTGGAGTTGGGCTGTATCATTCCGATCTCTAGCGAAGAGGTGAGTCCCGCCACATCTGGCGACCATATCGATTTGGTCAGTATCCTCATGGCTACATCAATTTGATCTCTTGAGGTGAATGTCAAAACAGTATGGTCGCTGGTTTTCCTCGGTATATTAGCTAGGTTTAAGGCTGCATTAGATTGATCTCTTAGATTGATGTGATCTAGGTGTGATTGTTTGAGGCTTCATCGGTTAGGTCCGACATCTCTTGTTATTGTATTTCTTTCATGTTGTATACTATTCATCTAAATAAAGCATGTCCGATACTTTGACATATTATTAAGATCATCGTGACTAGCTACTGTCTTGGTTAGGTCCGATCTAGTTATTGTGATGATTTTCATGATATAGACATGTTATCTAGTACATTTTATTTATTTATGTCGAAGTACAAGTCGACGGGTTATCTTCAATTTAGCGCCATATCATATCCACCATCGGAAAGCGCTCATCGGCCTAGATGCGTAAATCATCTATCTCATCAGCCGATGGAATGCTTGCCCGATTGGTTCAGCCATGGTCATCGGCCCTATGGCCGGTCGACATGATATTCCACGATTTCACTATCTCTACCGCAGTCATTGGCTCGCCAGCCGATCGGCTATGCTATTGATGTTATCCTTCATGTTTCTTTATCAGTTGCAGGTTGAAACTGATTGGCATGCCTTGAACCCTTTTTCTGAGAATGTATGACCTACGTTGGAGTTAAGCAGATCTCCTAGGCCACGCGTGTGTCAAAGTGTGACCAAAAAACGCACCAACACGCTTTTTGGCACGCCCGGTGGGACACATTCACCTATTTGTTAGGCAAAGATGGGATAGCAGATGACTGAGTTAGGCCAACCCACAGTAAGCAACCCGAGCTCACCCTCTGAAGACGACATCGACGAGATAGAGGGCAATCTAGACCAAGGTTTCAATGCGGTCGATGAACTGCAAGAAGTGGACATCAGATCTGGTGACAGGCCGAGGCCAACCTTCATAAGTGCTCAACTTCCCGATGAGATAAAAAATGAACTAATCGCATTGTTGCAAGAGTATTAGGATTGTTTTGCATGGGAGTATCATGAGATGCCAGGTTTAAGCCGATCGATCATAGACCATCGGCTGCCAATAAAACAGGGATATCGGCCATTCAGGCAGCCACCTCAGTGGTTCAAGACAGAAATATATTTAGATATCAAGGCCGAGGTAATAAGGTTATACGATGCAGGATTCATAAGACCTTGCCGATATGCAGAAGGGTGTCAAACATTGTGCCAGTATGGAAGAAAAGTGGGAAGCTCAAAATATGTGTTGATTTTAGAGATCTAAATAAAGCGACCCTGAAAGACAAATACCCGATGCCGATCGTGGATCTATTGGTGGATGCCACATCAGCTTCATGGATGGGAATGCAGGCTATAACTAGATTTTTATGGCTGACGAAGATATCCATAAGACGGCTTTCCGGTGACTAGGCAACATCTGGTTATATGAGTGGGTAGTGATGACCTTCGGCTTGAAAAACACTAGAGCAACTTACCATAGGGCCATGAACTATATTTTTCATGATTTGATCGACCTGTTAGTCGAAATATACATTGACGACATCGTGGTAAAGTCAAGCATCAATCAAGACCACATGGCCAATCTACTTAAAGTCCTAGAGATGGCTCGAAAATACGAATTGAATATGAATCCTGAAAAATGTGCCTTTGGTGTATCGGTGGGGAAGTTCCTAGGCTTTATTGTGCACAAAAGAGGGATCAAGATTAGCTAGCGTAGCATCGAGGCCATCAAGAACACCCAACCCCCTGCCGATAAAACCGAGTTACAGTCACTGATCAGGAAGATAAATTTCCTCAGAAGGTTCATAGTGAACCTCTAAAGTTGAAGTCCAACCAAGAATTCACATTGGGAGATAAGCAGCAGAAAGCTTTTGACGAAATCAAAGAGTACCTAAGCTCACCGCCAGTACTAATGCCACCACATAACAGGACCCCATTCAAGTTATATTTATCGGCCGACGACAAAGTCATCAGTGTGGTTTTGATTCAAGAAGTCGATAAGAAGGAAATGGTGATTTTCTATCTTAGCAAGAGGCTTCTAGACACTAAGACCCGGTACCCGGTAGTGGAAAAGCTCTATTTATGCTTATAATTCACATGTACCAAGTTGAGGCATTATTTGCTCTCGACCGAGTGCACCATAGTGTGTAAGGCCATTGTCGTCAAATATATGCTATCGACCCTAGTATTGAGGGGACCTATCAGAAAATGAATCCTCACTCTGACCAAATTTGATCTCAGATATGAATCGGCTAAAGCAATTGTTGATAGCAAAAATGACATTAATGGTCAAAGTTTTCAAAATATCAATATTTGGTAATTTGGGCTGAAAATATGCCAAGACCTGGCACAGGACGGTCCAACCGGCCATGTAAGCCTAGTCATACCGGCCATGTGGGCTTGGTCAGACCGGCCGAAGTCTAAGTCCAAGTCAGATTAAGTGTTTCGGGGTATTTTTATCCCTAATTGATTTTTAATGACTTGGACTCATGTCAAACTCAAATTAGACCCTAGGAATATCATGACCGACCTGTATAAATAGAGGCAAGGCCGATTCAAGGAGATCCCCCAAAACCCTAATAGATCCAATCTATTATTTACCTTGAATCACATTTACATTCAATCAACTTTCCTTGCCCTAGGTTTAGTTTTAATGTCCATCGTTTTATCAGTTTTTACTGGTGATTCGATCTCTTGGCCAAATTTCCTTTGGTTTCTTGGTGTTTTTTTGTAGTGTTTCATCTCTCCCATCTTCGCCAAGAAATCTTATTGTAAGCCGTCCACAGAAAGACGGTCGCCGTGACATCAGAACACATCTTCTAGGGTCAGTGGGTCTGATCGGAAGCAACCCCCGATCTATCCGGCCCGTGCCATGCCTTCACCTGATGCACCGGCACATGAAGGTCCGATCGGCGGCATGAGACTGGTCTGACCGGGCTTCGTATTTAGGCTCGGGACGCCTCGCTCTACGCGCCGGAGCCCCTTTAGGCCCCTTCGGTCATCCGTGGTCTGACCGGAGGTCCTCCCTCGGTTTGACCGACTGAAGGCTAGAAGCCACCCCTTCGCAAATTATGCCAAAGGCCTCCTTCAGCAGAACACTTTGCACTGCCGGTTTGACTGGTGGTATAGCGTCGGTCTGACTAGCTTACCTTGGCTAGTCTGACTGCCAGTTTTGCTTCGGTCCAACCGGGCCTAATTTGGTCTGTTGGGTATTTTAATCTACAACTCGGTTAATTGAATAATATTTTGTATTATTTAATTGCCTAGCGACTCCATTTATTTCCCTTGTCAGTATCTAGGGTCGTCAAAACGTGACGTCGGTATTGTGTTATGCTTAGGGGTTTACCTGCAGGTATCCACACGCTCTTGGATCATCGAATCGACGTCCGTGTGTTGGCGCTTTGTTGTCAAATTTTAGCATCAACACACTTTTTGGCGACTCCGTTGAGGACAAATATGCCAAGTACTTCTACATCGGCGACGAGTACACCTACTACTTCTACATTGTTGTAGCAATTGTGTTAGCTACAGCACAGGTTTTGTATGTGTGTATACGGAGTGTAAAATGAACCTCGAAGGGTTCTCTCAGAGAGAGAAATGTTTTATACTGGTTCGGGCCTCCCCTAGGGGATAATAGGCCTACGTCCAGTTGTGGTGGATTTGGCATGGTATGCCTCGGTGTGGAGAAGTGAACTCCAGGGTTTCATGGCCCCTGGAGATGGTACCCTGTAACAAGGGCTTGGCCCTGCTTTTATAGGCATGCAGGCCTTAAGGAAAAGACCAAAATGCCCTCTGTAAGCCCTAGGCTCATAGGGGCAAAAAGGGAAAAAGGAGCTAGCTCTGTACAAAAGTGCTTTACAGCTTTATAGACGTGTCAGACAACGTCACATCTTGACCAGCTAAATGACATACTAGGGGCGGAGGGGCCCCCGGTATGGCTTCTACACTGTAGCAAAGAGTAGATATTTCCTGGGTTCGGAGTAGGGGCCGAAGCTCTTCAGGTGGAGGCTGCAAGGGAGGCTTCGAAGTACACTCCGAAGTGGGCTTCGAAGTATACTCCGAACTGGACTCCGAACGGGACTCCGAACTATGCTCCGAACTGGGGTCTCGGAGACTTGGCTTTGAATTGACTGTAGAGGGTCCGGAGACTAGCTCTGAGGAGCTCCGAAGGGATCTCGAAGGTTAACTCCGAACAGAGCCCGAAGGTTAACTCCAAACAAGGCTCGAGGGCTAACTCCGAACAAGGCCCGGAGGCTAACTCCGAACAAGGCCCGGAGGCTAGCTTCGAAGTTAGCCTGAGACTTAGCTTATGGCAATCTTTAAGGAATCTTGAGGGCTTCGCTCTGGAGGGCTCCGAAGGGCTTCTCTCCAGAGGGCTCCGAGGGGCTTCGCTCCAGAGGGCTTCGAGTTGAACCTTGAGGCTTGGAAATAGCTTCTTCGGGAAGGCACATGCTTCGACAGTGTTGGGCTCTAGGCCGAAGGCTGTCGGAGGCTGACGTTATTTGGCCCCTGTTCAAGGGAAAACTATTCCCCAACAGTAGCCCCTCGCACGTAGGCCTTCGGGACGAAGGGGTGCGGGCGCCCTTGGGACAAATGACCAAAAATTACTTCAGGGAAAAAGGACTTCGGAACTTGGAACGAAGGGAGCTTCAAAATGCACAGGTAACAACTGCATGCGTCAGCTGTCAGAATGACCTTGGGGAGATCAACTGACTCCGCAACGGCTATAAAAATGACCGTTACTGTGCGCTGGGCCGCTTTGCCTTCGTTGGAGGCCCACTTGGCAGTGGGTTCGGCCCACGAACCGTCGGGATTTTTACCGCCTATAAATAGGGGTTTACCGCACACGGCTTCGGCACGCTTCTCATTTGCTTTCTTCTCAACGCCTTGCATCCTTTGCTCTCTTCTCTTCCTTAGCTTCGCGCGAAGCATCCCTCGCAAGCTTTAGCCCCTTCGCGCCAAAGCTCCACAAGAATGCCGAAGATGGCCGCTTCGAAGGCGTTGGCCTTGGGCCCGAGCTCGAGCTCCGCCCAACTGCAGGCAGCGGCAGCTGCGGCAGTGAAGCCTGCACCGAGGCGGTTGGGGCCGAGGGACCTTCGGACGCCATCCGACAAGTTTGAGCAAACATTGGAGATGAGGGCCTCGATCTCCACAGAGGAGTCTGTCCGGAGGGCCTGCAAAGGGAGGATTGCAGCGAAAATCCAACTTATAGTTTTGGAGAAGTCGGAGGCCATACCAACGCCTCGGGCTGACGAAGTGGTGCTGTTCGAAGCCTTCTTCAAAGCCGGCCTCGATCTGCCAGTAGTGGGGATGTTGAGCAAAGTCCTCAAGGCCTACAACCTCGAGCTTCCTCAACTTTCGCCCAACGCGGTGGCGAGGCTTGCTGTGTTTGAATGGGCCATGAGGGCCGAAGGTTGCGAGGGCCGCGTAGATGTCTTCATCAACCTCCACGATGCCAACTGCCAACCGAAGCCAAGGGAAGGTATAGACCGTGTTAAGAGGGCTTTCGCCTTTGGCAGCGCAAACTTATAGTTTCAGAAGGAGTACTAGGATGCCTTCCCGGCGAGGGCAGCCAACAGCAAATGGTACTCGAAGTGGGATCAAGAGTGGTTCTATGCCTCCGTCGGCGTGAACTCTCCCCTTCGGAGTACCAATGACCTTATCTCATATCGGCATGAAGGGGTGGTGAAGACCAGCCCAGACACCCTTCACTCGAGGATCTCGCTCCTTCGGAGGGTTCCCGCGAAGATGAGCATGAGGGACCTCGCGGAGGAGTTCATCACCCTCCGGCTCAGCCCCCTTGCGCGCTCTTGGCCGGAGGGGCTCTTCCAAGCTTCGGGCCGAGGGGGCCTAAACGAGGTGGCATTTGAACGCCTCTGTAAGACTTCGAAACCTTTCCACTTTCATACTTCGCAAAAAACTTCACTCTGACTTGGATCTTTATGAAGCCCATCTTGAAGTGAGGACTCCGGAGCAGGCCATCGCGGTGGCAGAGCGTGTTGTTGGGGCTCCGACACCAGAGGAGCAAGCCCAGCAGCTTGCTTCGGTGGGGTCTTGGGAGCACTAGAACAGGGTGTGGACCCTACTCGGCTACAAAGAGGTCCCGGCTCTGCTGGACTTCTCCCACCTCGCAGCTTTGACAACCGGCGCCAAGAGGAAGAGAGGGGATGACGATGAGCTCGAAACTTCGAGGGCTCGGCCGGAGGTCCCTGTGACCGAAGCCTCCACTCCGGAGGAGGCAGCAGCCGCGGACCCTCGAACGGTGGTGGAGCCCACAAGTGCTCCGGCTACCAAAGAGGTAGCAAAGGCGTCGACGGTGATGGCTCCGAGCGTGGAGGCCGACGCACCAGCTTCGCAGCGACGGGACTGGGGGGCGCACATTGACCCCTCTACCTTCGAAGAAATCTCTGACAAAGGTAAACACTTCAAGCATACTTCTCTTTTATACGTGGATCTTGACTTGAACTTTTTGCAGAAGATGATGCCGGTGTGAGGACCATTGCGCCAAAGCCAGCGGAGGCCTCTGGCAGCAGCAGCAGCAGCTGCAGCAGTAGCTCGGAGTCTGACAACTCCTCGTCTAAAGAAGATGGAGGCAACGACCGCGACGAAGGGGACCTCCAAGGCGACGAGGAAGTAGAGGTAGTGGAGGTAGTGGATCGAAGCCCCGCACTGCCAAAGCCCGTGCAGGCAATTGCGGCGGAGGAAATTGTTCGGCCCTTGATGCCGAAGGGGGTCGTGACGAAGGCGGCCCTCCAAGCCTTCCGGGAGGGTTGCGCAGCCGCGGAGGCCGGAGGCTTGGTGGCTCAACTCAGCCACTCGAACCCCAGAGACCTCTTCATCAATGCAAATGAAGCCCTCATCCAGGTGAGCGAAGTCCTACGCAGCCTTCGGGTTATACTTCGACCTTCGATCAGCACTTATGATTTTCTTGACTTCTTTCAGGCCTTCGCCCTGAACGCAGCAACATCAACTTCTATGGACAGGCGGATGATGCGCTTGGCGGGGGAGAAGGAGGCCATCCGACGCGAAGCCTCGGTGGAAGCCAAGAAGCGAAGGTGGGCCAAAGCTTCAGCCGAGGCGGCGAGGGCCTAGGCCGACAAGGCTAGGGAAGCCTTGGCCTAGGAGACCGACATGATCTGAGCGGAGTTTCAGGCTGCAAAGGATGCCGAAGCCCAACTGGCGAAGGAGAACTCCGAACTCCACCAACGAGCTCAGTCACTTGAGAATTTTGTCGTTGACAACATCGGCAAAGCGACTCAGAGCCTGACCGAAGTCCTTCAACAGATAAGGACCGATTGTCGGGCTCCGGACTTCGGCAGCCAGGATCCAATTGGGGACCACGCCGCGTTCTTGAAGGTGGTGGCTTCGACGGTGAAGCAGTCTCTGAAGGGCTTCGCCTTGATTGCAGACCGAGTGGTGGGTCAAGGAGTGTTGCAAATGCTTCACGACATGGGGTGCAACCACCTCGAAGCAACGACCTCCACGACTCCGGTGGCCTTCGAAGGCCCGCACTTGGTGATGCCTCCGGCTGGCGTCCGCGGAGCTTGGCAGCGACTTCAGGAGCCTTGGAAGGACCAAGGCTGCGAAGCAGTCCTCGAGCTTCAGAAGGCCCTCCGCCTTCGCCGAGCCAAAGCACTTGCCTCACCAAATCAGCCTTCAACGTCGGCACCTCCGCCTCCTAAGTTGTAGATCTTCTTAGGCTCCTTGTAATTCTTAGCTGTAGGCTTGTAAAAACTTATCAGTTTATTAATATGAATGCGGGGTGCTTTATACCTGCCCAGGCTCAACCTCCAAATGTTGACTTCGAAGTACTTGGGGACTCTGAAGAACTTCGCCAGTTGTCGGCGGTCCTCGAGGTAGTTAGGTCCGAAGGCCCCCCTCGGTTTAAACTTCCGAGGGGGCCTAATGACAAAGCCATCCCCGAAGTAGTTCAGGATCTGCTGGCCATCGTTAAGACGGAGTCCCTTCGGAGTTCTTCATCCTTGCCTTCACGAACAGCCTTGGCAGGCGACGAGGCTTTAGACATTTCTGCCTTCGACATGGCACCACCTGCCTCGCAGACTTAGAACGACCTGCAAAGTGGAAGGCGAGGTCTGCGGGCTCCGGGGCGTGGACAAACCGGACGTGGGAGAGCAGGCTCCGATGAGGCTTCATCCAGCCGAGGGGGCCCTGGCCGAAAGAAGGGCAAACGAGGGCTGGGGCCTCAAACTCGCTTTTTCTTAGGCTTAGATACAGACTACTCGTAGTTTTGTTTTCGAAGTACATTTGTAACATACTTCTCAATTATTATTCAATGAATGGAGTTTATTGTATTTGCATACTTCGTCTGCATGCTTCGCATTGTTTGATGAATTCGAACATTTTAGCTTGTCACGCTCGTACTGCGTATTACATTCGCACACTTCGCATACATGCTTCCCCCTTGCTCGTGGCGGCTAGGGACTTAGCCGTTGCTGGTGCGGGCAATAAAAATGCGAAGGGGTGCGCCTTTTTGGCGGCTTCAGATGCTTGGAATACATTGAGCAAAGGCTTCTTTTGGGCTTCAAACGCATTAATTTGGAGCGAAGCAAGGCTTCAGCGTAGCCAAATTAAGCGAAGCATGCTTCGGCATGCTAGGATTTGGATGCTGTGCATAAGCAAGGCTCCGAAACGCACTTAGATTTTAAGCGAAGTATGACTTTGAAATGTTTTAATTTTTTAGATTAGATCACGTCGCACGAAGCGAGGCCTCGACGTGTGTTCAGATAGCGAAGCAAGGCTTCTTTAGCTTGGTCCTGTAGTGAAAAGGATATTTGGTGTGGATTCACCGAAGCTGTGATTTTGAGCCACCTTCAACTCTGAGCCACCTTCAACTCTGAATACCGAGAATGGATCTCAGAATTCTAGGATACCTCCAGCCGGTGGCCTTCGGATCCCAAACGCATCAGGCCGATGGCCTGGAGTCCTTGTGATGAGGACATCACTTCACATGATACACACATGGAGCCTCCACCTACAATTCAACTACAAGGACCAATCACACGCGCCCGTGCCCGTCGCTTGAACCATGAGGTTAATTCTTTCCTTAGCAACTATGTTAATATTTGTTTGGACGGAATGCTACTGAATACTAGCGATATTTTGTTGCTTAGGAACATGGGAGATGGAATAGAAGAATTGGAGTTGAAGGCGGAGTCGCACGGATGATTTGAAGTCAAGAATTCGCTGGTTCGGACTACATCAACCACCCTGCACCAAAATGGGCATAACTTCCTCATACGAAGTCCGATTGGCGCGTTCTTTGACTTTTTGGAAAGCTGAGGAGAAGACGGATCGTTTGCCGTTTGTTTCACCTCATTTGGAGTCTCGAGTCGTCCTGTGTATTTAAAACAGTCCTGCGTGACAGAACTGGGCCGTGTTGGCCCATAGTCTGAGTCTGTAAGTCTTCTAGCCCACAGCCTGTGTCTGTTCGCCTTCCACAGGCCGCCGCCCTATATATTCTCATGCCAGCCGCCTCTAGGGTTAGGTTTTGCTTTGTTGCATCTACTATTGTGTTTAGATCCCGCCTCTTGCACCGGACCGATTGGCTGCTGCATTGGCGTTTGTGAAACCTCACCTTATCTTCGTTTGTCTGTGATTTGGCATTCGATTTGTATCCTTCCTGTTCTTGCTTGTGTTCTTGGGTTCGCTTGCAGGAATTAGCCTTCGTGGTGAGGTCAATCGCGTTCTGCGTAGTTGATAACCAACGGAGACAGTGGTGTAACGATTGCAAGGTTTTGATCCGCCGGACTGGAGCCTTGGATCGCCAACGTCGAGATTCTCCACCAACCCAAGTTTATCCTTTACCTAGCGGAAGATCGGGACCAATCCCCCATCAGTTGGTATCAGAGCTCAGATTTCCCGTTAGGTAATCTCGATCTACTTTTGTTTTACCCAGAGTCCAGAAAACCGCACCAAAAAAAAAAATTCCCCACCGAGAACCCCTTTGTGCCTTGCGATTTTAATTTCAGTTTTAACTTTGTTGAGTTCGTGTTCTTGGTCGAGTCTTGTTGCTGGTTTAGTCACCCCTCTGTGTCATTTGAGTAGTAGTTGTTCTTGTGTCTCAAAAAAAAAAAATTCCCCACCGAAACCCCCCTTCTTCCGCAACCCTACTTTGTTTTCCACATCTACTCCTTGTGACCCCCCTTCAGTAAAACAGGCATAACTTTTCGCTCGTTTGGCAGAAAAATCTGAAATTTTTTGAGCGTGTTCCTGACCCAATTTGGGTGGGTACCCTAACCACTACGCCGGTTAGCCCTCACCAAAGTCGCCAAAAAAAATCAGGAAGATAAAGAAAAAAATTGGACAAAGTTTTTGCTCGTCGTTCACCGAACTTGTTTGAATTTTTGTGAGCCACATCCCACCTCAGTTGTAGGTGCCAATTTTTTGTGGTTGCATCTCTGGTCATCCTTGTTCAAAAAAAATAGAGTAAAAAAAAAGGAAAAAAAATATATAAAAAAAAGAGAAGCGGTCCTATTAGTTGCTTGCCCGAACTCTTGTCCGAACTCTTGTCCGATCTCTTGTCCGATCAGTGGCAGGCAGTGGCAGTTTCTGCTTGTCCAATCCCTTGTCCGAACTCTTGTCCGATCTCTTGTCCGATCAGTGGCAGGCAGTGGCAGTTTCAGTGGCAGGCAGTGGCAGTTTCAGTGGCAGTTTCTGCTTGTCCAATCCCTTGTCCGATCTCTTGTCCGATCTCTAGTCCGATCTGCAGAGAGCTGAATTTGGCCTGTGTTGCTTCCATTTGAGTTTTGGGCACATAGTTTCCCTCTATTGCTTGAATTTTCACCTTGGGAGCACTAAGGCCAGCAACTTTGACGAGTACTAGGGAATACTTATTGAACTTGGTTTAACTGTTATTATTATCGCTAATCCTTGCTACTCACTTTGCCTTCCAAGCTACACCTTTCTCTTGGTCAGGACAGGTTCATTTCTTGCAATTGTACACCACCCTCCACTTGGTTCATCACCTGTAGGCCGGTGACCTCACTGCGGCGTGGTAAGAACACTTGCAAGCGCGGGTAAGGTGCTTGACGGATTGCTTCCACCCCACCTAGCTGTTTTACATAGGATTATTCTTTGTTGTTTTATCTTTTCACTAACATGGCAGATAACAGCGGCACCCCTCCATCTGATTTTAATGACTGTGTCTCACGGCGTGCTCTACTAGAGTCTCAGCGGCAGACCCAACATTCCATCGAACGTCTCGCGCGTACTGTGGCTGACCTAGTGGACCGAATAACTGCCTTGGAAACACGATTGCCTGCTGCACGAGCCAACGATGAACATGTTGAAGAGGAAGACGATCATATTGAAGAGGAAGACGACCTATCCTATGCCGGAAACAATGCCATTGACCCTGACGAGGCTGCACGTCATCGCTTTCAGTTCAACCGTCAAGGTATGGGCGGCCACCGCAACCGCCCTCCACGAGGTAACAATGACAACCACAGGAACAATGATCCCTACTCTAAGGTAAAATTTTCAGTACCTCCTTTTGCTGGCACCTATGATCCAGATGCATATTTAGATTGGGAGATGTCAGTCGAACAAAAATTTAATGCTCACATGGTTCCTGCTATCCACCGCGTGCGTTTAGCTACTAGTACTTCACTGGATATGCTCTTCTTTGGTGGACTGAAATAGTTCAGGTTGGAAATGAACCACAAACTTGGGATATGTTAAAACGGCAAATGCATGGTAGATGGGTCCCTCCTTCATATAAACGTGATTTGAGAAAAAAATTGCAGCGCCTAAACCAAGGAAATAAATTGGTAGAGGAGTATTATCAGGAGTTGCAAATAGGTTGCATGCGTGCTGAAATTGAGGAGGACAATGAGGATAAAATGGCCCGTTTTTATGGTGGTTTAAGACGTGAAATTCAGGATATCATTGATTATAAAGAATACAATACTATCACTCGTCTTTTCCACCTTGCTATGCTTGCAGAAAAAGAATTGCAGGGTCGCCAACAACCACAACGCAGCATGAGGACCAACATTGGTGGTGCTACTTCACGCTCAAGTGGGCAGCAGCAACGACCACCCGCACCCCCTTCTCGACCGGTGGCTACATCAGCACCTTCTACATCTACAGCCCAGGTTGAGAGTTCCAAGACTGCAGCGTCCAAGGCGCCAGCCAAGCCCACCTCCTCGGCAGCCTCTACTGCACGTTCTGCAGCGATCCAGTGTCACAGATGCAAAGGATTTGGCCATGTGATGAAAGACTGCCCTAGTCAGCGGGCTTATATTGCTACGGAAGATGGTGGCTATGTAAGTGTTAGTGATGTTGAAGATGAATATGCACTTGCTGCTAACATTGCAGGAGATGATGATACATTCGACGATGACGCTGTTATTGCGTCGGATGCCACTGCCGACCTTGAAGCACTTATTGTACAACGCGTCTTGAGCACTCACATGGAGCAGGACGACAGGGCACAACGGAACAATCTATTTCAGACCTTCTTCGGCGTCAATGACCGTCGTGTACGTGTCATCATCGACAGCGGTAGTTGCAACAATTTGGTGAGCCACGACATAGTAACGAAGCTTCAACTTCCCACACGTGCGCATCCACACCCTTACCATGTGCAATGGTTCAACAATAGCGGTAAGGTCAATGTAACACAAACTGCTCACATCAAATTTTCCATTGGTACATACTTCGGAGCTGCTGATTTTGATGTAGTACCAATGCAAGCATGTTCTCTGTTACTTGGTATACCTTGGGAGTATGATACTGATGCTACACACCATGGTAGGAGCAATACGTACACATTTATGTATAAAGGAAAGAAAGTTACACTGCTTCCTATGACTCCTGCTGAAATTGTAAAATTTGAACAAGAAAAACATGCTACGGGTGCACAAAAGAGCAAACAACCTTCTGAAAATCAGCAAGTAGCTAAGACGCTTTTGAGGCAACAGAAAGATAAAATTGCTTCTCCTTCTTCATCACAAGTTATAAATCTGAAAGGGCGTGTCATGCTTGCAACTAAAACTGACCTTGCTGAAATTTGTGATGATACCCCCTTGCTATATGGCTTGATTTGCACAAACGTGTTGTTTTCACTTGCGAACATTCCTAGCTCTGTTCCTGTTGCAGTCACTGGCCTTTTGCAGGAGTTTAAAGATGTTTTTCCTGCTGAGATACCACCCGGGCTGCCACCGATACGCGGCATC
Organism: Zizania palustris; assembly: GCA_019279435.1. Taxonomy (NCBI): domain Eukaryota; kingdom Viridiplantae; phylum Streptophyta; class Magnoliopsida; order Poales; family Poaceae; genus Zizania; species Zizania palustris. The sequence continues at coordinate 75,376,911 of JAAALK010000285.1, forward strand.
GAGCACCAAATTGATTTGGTCCCGGGAGCGTCTCTTCCTAATCGTGCAGCGTACCGTACCAATCCAGAGGAGACAAAAGAAATTGAGCGCCAAGTACAGGACCTTCTTGATCGTGGGTACGTCCGTGAAAGCCTTAGTCCTTGTGCAGTACCCGTTCTTTTGGTACCTAAGAAAGATGGTAGTTGGCGCATGTGTGTTGATTGTCGTGCTATTAATAATATCACCATTCGATATCGACACCCTATTCCTAGATTGGATGACATGCTTGATGAGCTTAGTGGTGCCATTATCTTTACTAAGATCGATCTCCGTAGTGGCTACCACCAAATTCGCATGAAACTAGGTGATGAATGGAAAACTGCTTTTAAAACAAAGTTTGGATTATATGAGTGGCTTGTCATGCCTTTTGGACTTACTAATGCACCTAGTACCTTCATGCGCTTGATGAATGAAGTCCTACGGCACTTTATAGGACGCTTTGTGGTCGTATACTTTGATGATATCTTGGTTTATAGCAAGTCTCTCACTGAACATGTTGAACACCTACGTGCTGTTTTTTCTGTCCTCCGTGAGGCTAGAATGTTTGGTAACCTTGAGAAGTGCACGTTTTGCACGGATCGAGTTGTGTTTCTCGGATATGTTGTCACTTCACAGGGTATTGAGGTTGACGCGGCGAAGGTAGAAGCAATCAACAGCTGGCCGCAACCCCAAACTATCACACAGGTACGTAGTTTTCTTGGTCTTGCAGGTTTCTACCGGCGTTTTGTGAAAGATTTCAGCACCATAGCCGGTCCGTTGCATGATTTGACCAAGAAGGGAGTCACTTTTATTTGGGAACCAGCACATGAACAAGCTTTTGCCACACTCAAAGATCGTCTTACACATGCACCTCTACTTCAGCTACCCGACTTCAGTAAGCCTTTTGAGTTAGAATGTGATGCTAGTGGTTTTGGATTACGAGGTATGCTGCTGCAAGGAGGTAAACCCGTGGCCTATTTTAGTGAGAAATTACATGGCCCACAGTTGAACTATTCTACCTATGATAAGGAATTATATGCCTTAGTGCGTGTGCTTGAAACTTGGCAACATTACCTTTTGCCTAAGGAGTTTATTATTCATTCGGATCATGAAGCATTGAAGCATATACGTAGTCAAGCAAATCTGAATAAACGACATGCTAAATGGGTAGAATTTATTGAAACTTTTCCATATATCATTAAGCATAAGAAAGGGAAAGATAATGTGATTGCCGATGCTTTATCTAGACGTTATACATTGCTTTCTCAACTTGATTATAAGATCTTTGGTTTAGAAACATTGAAGGGCATGTATGCTACTGATTTGGACTTCAAAGATGCTTTTGCAAATTGTACAAATGACCGTGCTTGGAACAAATATGTGCTGAATAATGGATATCTTTTTCGTGCTAACAAGTTATGCGTGCCGGCTAGCTCTCTTCGCTTGTTGTTATTGCAGGAAGCACACGGTGGTGGTTTGATGGGTTATTTTGGATCAAAGAAAACTGAAGATGTGCTGTCCACACACTTCTATTGGCCTAGGATGAGACGAGATGTTGAGCGCTATGTGGCACGATGCACTACTTGCAATAAAGCTAAGTCCCGTCTAAACCCACATGGTCTTTATATGCCTCTGCCCGTTCCTAGTGTACCTTGAGAGGATATTTCTATGGATTTTGTGTTAGGACTACCTAGAACTAGGAGGGGGAGAGATAGTATTTTTGTGGTGGTAGATCGTTTCTCTAAAATGGCGCATTTTATACCTTGTCACAAGAGCGACGATGCTACAAATGTTGCTGATTTGTTTTTCAGAGAGGTCGTACGCTTGCATGGAGTTCCCAATACCATCATTTCAGATCGTGATGCCAAATTCTTAAGTCATTTTTGGAGGACGTTGTGGCATAAGTTGGGGACGAAGCTGCTGTTTTCTACTACTTGTCACCCCCAAACGGATGGACAAACGGAGGTCGTCAACCGCACATTGTCCACCATGTTGAGGGCTGTTTTGAAGACCAACTTGAAGCTCTGGGAAGAGTGTCTACCTCATATTGAGTTTGCATATAATAAGTCAGTACACTCCACTACTAAGGTAAGTCCGTTTCAAGTGGTCTATGGCTTTAATCCGCGTGCTCCTATTGATTTGCTACCATTACCACCATCTGAAAACTTGAATTTTGATGCTACTACACGTGCTGAATTATTACTTAAGATGCATGAAACCACTAAAGCAAACATAGAGAAAATGAATGAGAAATATCGTGCTCATGGTAGTAAGGGTAGAAAAGAGATAACATTTGAACCAGGTGATCTTGTTTGGTTGCACTTGCGCAAGGATCGTTTTCCTGATTTACGAAAGTCTAAATTGATGCCCCGTGTTGATGGTCCTTTCCGTGTGCTTGAGAAGATAAATGACAATGCATATAAGCTTGAGTTGCCTGCAGCTTTTGGGGTTAGTCCCACATTTAACATTTCAGATTTAAAGCCCTATTTGAGAGATGATGAGCTTGAGTCGAGGACGACTCCAATTCAAGAGGGGGAGGATGATGAGGACATCACTTCACATGATACACACATGGAGCCTCCACCTACAATTCAACTACAAGGACCAATCACACGCGCCCGTGCCCGTCGCTTGAACCATGAGGTTAATTCTTTCCTTAGCAACTATGTTAATATTTGTTTGGACGGAATGCTACTGAATACTAGCGATATTTTGTTGCTTAGGAACATGGGAGATGGAATAGAAGAATTGGAGTTGAAGGCGGAGTCGCACGGATGATTTGAAGTCAAGAATTCGCTGGTTCGGACTACATCAACCACCCTGCACCAAAATGGGCATAACTTCCTCATACGAAGTCCGATTGGTGCGTTCTTTGACTTTTTGGAAAGCTGAGGAGAAGACGGATCGTTTGCCATTTGTTTCACCTCATTTGGAGTCTCGAGTCGTCCTGTGTATTTAAAACAGTCCTGCGTGACAGAACTGGGCCGTGTTGGCCCATAGTCTGAGTCTGTAAGTCTTCTAGCCCACAGCCTGTGTCTGTTCGCCTTCCACAGGCCGCCGCCCTATATATTCTCACGCCAGCCGCCTCTAGGGTTAGGTTTTGCTTTGTTGCATCTACACTGTTGTGTTTAGATCCCGCCTCTTGCACCGGACCGATTGGCTGCTGCATTGGCGTTTGTGAAACCTCACCTTATCTTCGTTTGTCTGTGATTTGGCATTCGATTTGTATCCTTCCTGTTCTTGCTTGTGTTCTTGGGTTCGCTTGCAGGAATTAGCCTTCGTGGCGAGGTCAATCGCGTTCTGCGTGGTTGATAACCAACGGAGACAGTGGTGTAACGATTGCAAGGTTTTGATCCGCCGGACCGGAGCCTTGGATCGCCAACGTCGAGATTCTCCACCAACCCAAGTTTATCCTTTACCAAGCGGAAGATCGAGACCAATCCCCCATCACCTTGGACGCATCGGTCCAGTGGCTTGGAGTCCTTCTAGCCCCTGCTACGGGCTCGGAGGCACTGTGTAGCCTTCGGAGGGGTACTCCAGATTTTGTAAAGCGAAGCGAGGCTTCGAATTTTAAATAAGGTGAAGCAAAGCTTCGGGTTATTGATAAGGCGAAGCAAGGCTTCAAATTTTTTCAATAAGATGGAGCAAAAGTTTGCTTTAAAGGCGAAGCAAGGCTTCGAATTTAAGGCGAAGCAGGGCTTCGAATTTAAGGCGAAGCAGGGCTTCGATTTAAGGCGAAGTAGGGCTTTGATTTTATATCAAAGTGATTGCAAAATTGTACATCGAAGTGGTACTTTGGACAGTGTACAACCTCGTAAAGTGGGTGAAAGCTTGCCTCGTAGCCCCTGGGGCTTCGACGGCCTTCGACATACAAAGCGGAGCCCCTTGCTGGAGAGCGAGCTCCGAAATGCAAAGGGTGGGGGAAGGCGAAGATGGCCTTTGAACTGCACCCGAAGCCCCTTGCCAAAGGGTGCGCGAAGCAAGAAAGCTTCGAAGCTCCCCCCTTAAGCGTACTTCGAGTTGCAGACAGTGGCAGAGAATTTAGCTTTTAGGACTAAGCTCCCCACGGACAACGTCAACTGTTGTAGCAACTGTGTTAGCTACAACACAGGTTTGTATGTGTGTATACGGAGTGTAAAATGAACCTCGAAGGGTTCTCTCAGAGGGAGAAAGGTTTTATACTGGTTCGGGCCTCCCTTAGGGGATAATAGCCCTACGTCTAGTTTGTGGTGGATTTGGCATGGTATGCCTCGGTGTGGAGAACTGAACTCCAGGGTTTCATGGCCCCTGGAGAAGGTACCCTATTACAAGGGCTTGGCCCTGCTTTTATAGGCACGTGGGCCTTAAGGAAAATACCAAAATGCCCTTTATAAGCCCTAGGCTCATAGGGGAAAAAAGGGGAAAAGGAGCTAGCTACTGTACAAAAGTGCTTTACAGCTTTACAGACGTCTAAGACGACGTCACATCTTGACCAGCTAAACGACATACTAGGGGCGGAGCGGCCCCCGGTATGGATTCTACACCGTAGCAAAGTGTAGATATTTCCTGGGTTCGGAGTAGGGGCCGGAGCTCTTCAGGTGGAGGCTGCAAGGGAGGCTTCAAAGTACACTCCGAAGTGGGCTTCGAAGTATACTCTGAACTGGACTCCGAACGGGACTCCGAACTGGGCTCCGAACTGGGGTCTCGGAGACTTGGCTTTGAATTGACTGTAGAGGGTCTGGAGACTAGCTCTAAGCAGCTCCGAAGGGATCTCGAAGGCTAACTCCAAACAGAGCCCGTAGGTTAACTCCGAACAAGGCTTGAAGGCTAACTCCGAACAAGGCCCGGAGGCTAACTCCGAACAAGGCCCGGAGGCTAGCTTCGAAGTTAGCCTGAGACTTAACTTCTGGCAATCTTTAAGGAATCTTGAGGGCTTCACTCTGGAGGGCTTCGAAGGGCTTCACTCCAGAGGGCTCCAAGGGTCTTCGCTCTAGAGCGCTTCGAGTTGAACCTTGAGGCTTGGGAATAGCTTCTTTGGGAAGGCACAGGCTTCGACAGTGTTGGGCTCCGGGCCGAAGGCTGTCGGAGGCTGACGTCATTTGGCCCCTGTTCAAGGGAAAACTATTCCCCAACATACATCAATGGGACCTTCGACGCCGATGGATCCAGTGGTGAGCGTAGATATTAACGATAGCAACATCATCGTCCCCACCCTTGACGACCTCTCCAAGGAGGATAGGGCAGAACTCGAGACCAAGACGAGGGAGCTACATGCTCTCTTTCTTGGGCGCTTCACCAAGACCCGCGGAGGCTTCGTTAAGCGTGACATAAACATCCCCAACCTCCCTTGGAATAAGGTAACACCATCATCTCCTCGAATGTCCTCCCATGACATCGAACAAAAGATAGCCAACTAAGAAACCAAGTTGAAATATGCCTTGGTTTCAAGTCTATGATGAGTGATTGACAAGGTTTACCTTCTAGACGAAGGGGCCCCTCCGAAGGGGTTCGGAGGTGTTTACTGAAGGGTTCAATTGATTGCTGGCTGCAGTTGTGCAGCAGAGTGTGTATATCGGAGGGGTCTGATAGAGCACGATGACATGGTGGTACCGAAGGGCTCGGTACTTTGGGCAGGACACTAGAGTGTGTACCGAAGGCTGTTTACTAAAGAGGTCTTCGGGGTACTAGAAAATCTTTTCTGCTTGTTGTTGGTGCGTAGGTGACTTCGGAGGTGACAGACAGTTCGTAGCGAGTGAACCTGGGTCAAGCAGGAGGCTTGGTGCCAGGCGAGCGGGGGGCTCAATCATGAAGGCTGCGTGGGGTCGAGGTCGGTCCTTGGGTCAAGGTGCGTCAGGCGGAGGTAGAAAGTGCGGAGGGTGGCTCCGGCTGAAGGTACCCTGAGGCAAAGTCCTCGAAGGCGAGGCACTTCGAAGGGTGCTCCGGAAGGAGTGACTTCAGAGTATGGTGGATAAAGTCCTCAGCATTGAGGCAAGGCATTCGAAGTGTGCTCTGGATGGAGGCACTTGAAGGGACATCTAACAAAGGTCTTGGAAGTCAAGGTGCATCGAAGGCATGGTCCGGATAAGGGTCTTCATGGAATGTGCTCGGGGATGAGACACTGTGAAGGGGTGCTTATGGATATGCTTCATGTGGAGGCCTTGGACGGAGGGACTTCTGAAGGTGGCGAAGGAACTCCGAAGGTGGGGCTTCGAAGTGTGGCTGACTTGAGACACTTCGGCCATGCATGGCTTCGGTACACGAACTAGCGAAGGTCGAGCTGGGAGTAGCTGCGAAGCCGTGGTGGTCCACTCCGGAGATGATGATGCGAAGGCTCAAAAGCTTTGACGGCTTCGGCTCAAAACCGTCACTATATCGAAGAATGACTTTGGTGAAGAGAAGGCTTTCTGGTTCAAAGCTTGTCACGGAAGCTACTGCACACTTCGTGTGCGAAGGGGGCTTTAGAAGATTCCAACTGTGCAAAGGCTGATAATGTCTGCTCTGCAAAAGCTGATGATGTCTCCTTTGCGAAGATAACAAAAGAAGCCTCCAGAAAAGTAGACTACCATCTGTACCCTCTTGTCTGGCTGAGACAAAAATAGTGTAAACCCTAGGGGTAGAGTAGTCTATTCGCAGGGCTGAATAGTGCCTATAAATACAGAAGGCTGGCTAGGTCTAGGGAACACTTGGAGCAACCATTTTTAGAACTCTAGAACTAGCCAACACATCAATGTACTCAGTGTTGTGAGTATTTTCATTCTATTCTTCTTCAGTTGCTTGAACTTGTATCTGCATTTTGCATTGCATCTGTGTAGTTTTCTGCTTTATATTTCGTTCAGAGCCAACCCGAGTTATTTCTCTATTTCAACGAAGTGTGTGTGTCCTATGTATGTGTTTGTTGTGAGTTATTCAGTGTGTGTTCGCTCTGTATAAACTGGAGGTAACCCCTCTCTGTTACTAGCGAAGCACTGAGTGAAATTTGGTGTGAAGCCCGTTTTCCCTACTTTAGTTGAGGTCCTCAGCGCAGTTAGTTCGGTCTGCTTTCTGCCCTTTGAACTACAAAGCCTAGTACAAGTTGCTAGTGTGGAGTATCTATTCGAAGCCCTCAGAGGGAAACTTACTCCTGCGAGGTGTGAAGTGTGAAGCCTACTCGAAGGCACCTAGTGTGCGGAGACTACACTATCCTTGCAGAGTTGAGTTTTTGGTTGTGTGGGTGTGAGCGAAGTCATCTTGACTTCGGATTTTTGCTCTTTGCGAAGCTTGCATTTGGAGCTATAAAATACCTCCGAACCAGACCTCCAAAGGGTGTGTTCAAAGCCTGTTCCGCAGGAGACGAAAGATAAAATAGAAGGCTAGTTTTAGCTTAAAATTTTAAAAGCTCCCATTCACCCCCCCTCTGGACGCCCTTTTCGGTCCAACAATTGGTATCAGAGCAGTTTAAGATCACCAGTTGACCTTAACCATTTTTGTGATTTTTTTGGCGACATGGATAGAATTAGTAAACTACCTCTGTTCGATGGGACTGATTTTTCTTACTGGAAGGTACACAGGGAGGCTTACTTGCTATGCCAAGGAAATGCAATTTGGGAGATTGTGGACTCACAATACTCCATCCCTAAAACCCGCACCACTCAGACAGAAAAAGATCAGTATAATTCTAACTCCAAAGCTAGAAATATACTGTTCATTGGCTTGAGTCGGAGTGAGTTTGATAGGGTTTAGCACCTAAGGACTGCTAGGGAAATTTGGACTACACTCACTATTTTTAATGAGGGATCTACACAGATCAAGGCTAGGCGCTAGAGCACATACAATCAATAGTATTAGCTTTTTGTGCAAGCACCTGGTGAATCTATAGATTCCATGTTTTCTCTCTTTGATGCGATAGTGAGTAACTTACGGTCCAATGGGACGCTTGCTTACAATGATCATGATAGGGCTATCAAGCTTCTTTATGTTCTTGATCGTAGCTGTTGACATGAAAACGTGCCCCCACACTTGGGTCATTTCGATGATCCAAAAGTGTGCGGATATTTAGGGACAAGCCTAAGCATAACATAACACTGACGCCACGTTCTGACTACCCTTAATAGTGGCAAGGGGGGTGGAGTCACCAGCTAATCAGATCACACAGAAATAATCCAATTAGCCAAAAAGAAATATGTTAGATAAAATAAACCAGCAAGCTGAACGGAGCTTAACTGATTTGAAGTGTACTGTGCGAAGGGTATCACCGAAGATGGCCTTCGCCATCTGATGCGAAGGGTCACGCCGAAGGTAGTCTTCGGTGTTCGGACTGATCCGCCCGAAGGCAGGCTCCGAACAAATCTTGACGCGAAATCACCTCCGAACAGCGAGGTTCGACGTGAATTCTCTGACACGATACAAACACTCCAGCGCAACGTGCTAGCATGACTTCGTCCGGATCGGATTGTAGGCATGGCGAAGTCCGTCATGACAAAGTCTGCTGCGGAGCACGCTAGCGTGCGAGACTTGGTCAAACCAACAACAGCGTGATGGTCTAGCACATGTAGTCGAAGTAGAGTTCTATCGAAGGGTGTTCTGTCGGCCTCTGAAACTAGCTTCCTGGCTTTGGATACCTCCGGTGAAGGGGATCCAAGCATTAAAACCTGCAACAGAAGAAAGATCAAGTGCCAATTTGGCCTGGGGACTAAATCTTCTAAGTATTGTAGTAGAGAAACGAAGGTAGCAATCTGTTACGTAGATTAGCGGATACTTCACAAGCGAAGTAACAAGGCGATAGCAATCTGTTATGTAGATTAACGGGTACTTCACGGGTGAAGTAACAAGGCTTACCACAGTTTCGACGTGGCCAGCAGAGGGCTTCCAGGCAAACCCATGAGGGTTGCAGAAAGTTAAATAAAAGTAAAGGTATGGTTCAAAGCTAGGGCTTTGTGATTGATTTGTGTTGGGCGGGGTTAATGAACCACCAACACCGTACCTCCCTTGAGCCTCGTCGGTACAAGTCACCCGCAAGTTGCCCCTTGCCCCCTCCACTATGGTGCTTCAAGTTGGTATGATCCATACCTCTAGTTAGGTCTTACCCATTAGACTTGTGGTTAGTACGGAAGTGCTTTGCAACAGATCCCGTAGACTGATCCTTATAGTGCCTCGGGTGCGACCAACCAATGCCCTAGCTTACACCCGGAACCCACCATACTTATAACATAGCCAACTCCAATAGAATCCAGAGACAAGAATAACGAGGAAAATCATATAGTAGAATCCAACTAATCTACGACTCGTTCTTTTATCCTATAGCGGTTGTGTCGATACATTGGACACTAGATAACATAATATTTAAAAGTGACAAGGAGTTTAGGCTCAATAAGCATGGCTTGGCTTTACACACAAGGACGGGGATCTAGAAATATAATTTTAGGGCTTGATATTAGACCAATGCAATATTTAATTCCTATGAGTTATAGCGGTAATTATGAAAAACTGGGCTCAAATATGATCAACTTGGGGTTTGTTACCTACCTTGATCCGCAAATGGTAAAGGTGGAACCTCGGGATAAACTCCGGATCCTCGACGACGTCGTAATCTTCTCAATACGAAAAATAAACACGACAATTCAATAAAGGGGTTTTTATCCTAAAGGGGTTTTTACTTTATTATTTAATAAGAATAAAATGTGAAAAATATGTATTTATATATTTTATGTATTGAAATATATAAAGGGGTTTTTATCCTAAAGGCGTTTTCTGAATTTTATATATTGAAATATGTATTTATCCTAAAGGGGTTTTTATTTTATTATTTAATAAGAATAAAATGTGAAAAATAAACATACTTTTTTTATTGCATAAAAATGTAGAGAATAAAAACACAGATTTAACAAAATTTGAATGGTGAAATTTGGAGTTAATTTGAGAAAGTTATGAATTTTAGAAGTTTAAACTAATTTTTGAATTTTTATTTAAATAGAAAAAGTCTCTGGTCAATGGTGAACTAGGTTCACCATGAACCCTTGACTGTGCATGTGAGCCGGGCACGTGGCTGTGGTCGGATCAAGATCTAATAGACGGCGTCGTGCGAGATCCTTAAATGAAAACCGACGGCCCACAACACTCCGTACCGCTTCAGCATGGATCAAGGACCCATATTAAATCCCAAGGGGACTTAATATGTGCCGCTGGATCGAGATCGCGCGTCCATGATCATGTCCAGCAAGGCATGCTTTGGAGGGGGTATTTTACCCGTCTTCTCCGACTCCGGCGATGCAACGACGACGAATTCCCGGTGACGGCGAGGTCTAATGGCGCGACTAAGGCCTAAAATGGAAAGAGGGGCACACGTGGAACCTGTGCTTACCGGCGAGGGCGACGAAGGTGGGTCGACGGCGATCGGTGATGAGAAGGGGCGGCGAAAAGCTTCGGGTTCGGTGGTGGCGTGGCGTTCCGGCGGTCTTCAGGGCCAATGGATATGTGGCCGAGGACGAGCGATCGACGATGGTCCTGAGGGTGGCGACGGCATGGACGACTGGGGCCTGAGGCGCCGGCACGGGGCTACCGGAGTTGGAAACAGGGGGAAGGGCCGAAATGCGAGCGACGACGTTCTAGTGCGCAAGGGCTTGGGCTAACGGGGTGTGAGCGGAGTGCGGAGAGGGTGATGGTTTAAATAGGGGGTCACCGGCGTCGAGTATGGAAGGGTGCCAGTGGGAATCCGAGGGGATTCCATGCTTACGCCAGCGAGCTTCCATGCGTTCGGCTAGGCTTCCATACGGGTGAATCCTCGTCGGTTTTGGATGGAAGGTGATTGCCGACGGAAGGCAAGCACGAATCGGGCACCAATTCGGCAAGGGGGAGCTGGCAGCGGTGATAGATGGAAAGGGGGTCACCGGAAATGGAAGGGGGGGATCCCCTTCCATCGGAGACAAAGGTGCCGACAGGTGGCCCCCACCTGTCGGCGGGCGAACGAAAAAGGAAAGGGCCGACATACGGGCCCGGGCAGAGTGGCTGACGAGTGGGCGGGAGAGAGAGAGGAAGGGACGCACCGACATGCGGGTCCCACTTGCCAGAGAGTGTGGCGTTGGGCTGGGCCGGGTTGAGGAGAATTTGGGGTTGTGGCCCATTAAGATTTGAATTGTCTTTTTCATTTATAATAAATCCAGAAATTCATATATTCCTTTAGAGCTTGAAGCACTATTGCTAAAATTTTGTAAAAATTCCTAAAAAATTGTCTTGGCTCATAGATTCTATCATAAATTTATTAGGTTCAAATTTGAAGTATTTCTCCTTGTTTTGTTTTAATTGGGTTCTTTTAACCTTTTCTCTAATTAAATAATTCCTTTTTATTTCAAAAAATTTATTTCCCTCATTTTTATTTTATTTTTAATTCTAGGTGTTACAATCCTATCCCCCTTACAGATAATCTCGTCCTCGAGATTCAGATCAATCCTCAAATAACTCAGGGTGCCGTGTTCTTAGCTCCTCTTCCTTTTCCCATGTGGCTTCCTCAACTGGATGATTACTCCACTAAACCTTGCAAAAGCGAATGACCCGACTTCTGGTTATCCTTTCCTTGACTTCCAAGATCCTGACGGGCTTCTCAACATAGGTCAAATCCTCTTGGATATTCAACTGCTGGAGGTCGACTTGCTCTGTCAGAACTCGAAGGAACTTCTTTAACTACGATACATGAAAGACGTCATGTACCCTAGCCAATGTTGGTGGCAGTTCCAACTGGTAAGCGACCTCGCCTTGACGTCGGATGATCTGGAAGGGTCCAACGTATCGAGGTGCTAACTTCCCTCTCATATTAAATCTCTGGGTGCCACGGAGGGGAGTAACTCGGAGGTAGACATGATCTCCTTTTTTAAAGGCTAGATCCCGACGGTGATTATCAGCATAGCTCTTCTGTTGGGACTGGGCTATCTTCAGTCTGTCTCGAATGATCATCAATTTCTCTTCAGCTTCCTAAAGAATGTCCGTACCAAAATCTTGGGACTCATCGGTCTAATCCCAAAGCAAAGGTGTTCTACACTTGCGTCCGTATAAAGCTTCAAATGGAGACATCTGAAGGCTGTCTTGATAGCTATTATTGTATGAGAACTCGGCGTACCGTAAACTCTTGTCCCATGTTCCTCCAAAATCCAGGGCACATGCAATAAGCATATCCTCCAATATCTGATTTACCCTCTCAGTCCGTCCATCCGTTTGGGGCTGGTAGGCTGTGCTAAAGTTCAGTCTCGTCCCCATTTCCTCTTGAAGGTTTTTCTAGAACCAAGATGTGAACTGACTCCCTCTATCGGAGACTATCTTCTTAGGCACTCCATGGAGGCACACTATGCGGGCCATGTATTACTCTGCCAGTTTAGGGACGCTGAAAGTTGTCTTGACGGCTATGAAGTGAGCTACCTTCGTAAGATGATCGATGATTACCCATATGGAGTCATATCCGGCTTGGGTCGTTGTGAGTCCGGTGATGAAATCCATACTGATCTCTTCCCATTTCCATTCGGGCACCTTGAGGGGCTGCAACAATCCTGCTGGCCTCTGATGCTCTGCTTTTACTCATCGGCAGGTGTCACATTCTGCTACGAACTGAGCAATCTCCTTCTTCATACTGACCCACCAATATCTTTCCTTCAAATCTTGGTACATCTTTGTAGTTCTGGGATGAATGGAGTACAAAGTGTCATGGGCCTCTCTTAGAATAAGGGTCCTTAACTCTGGTTTATCAGGCACACATATCCTGGTTTCGAACCATACAGTGTCGTTCTCGTCTTTTGAGAACCCTAGGGCCTTGCCTTGTCTCATGTTCTTCCTGATCGTTGCTATATCTAGATCTTCTAACTGGGCTGTTGGCGTAAAAGATTACGCTAACAGGTTTCTGTAGAAAAGAAACTAACAAACGAAGTGTTTGCGAAGCAAACTGTTCTAAGCCTCCGAAAGGATAATAGCTTAGAATAGTTCGAAAGTGTGTATTGATTCACTTGTAAATCGGTCCGTATTACAGGGTGAAATGGGGGGTATTTATAGGCCCAAACATTAAGGAAAAGACCTATTTACCCCTCTATTACAACCGACATTAAGGAAACTATTTGGTTTCCTTAATAGGGCTAAAATGGTAAAAGACTAATCTAATGGGATAGAAGATAAATCTTCCATCTTAGCTGGCAGAAAAGATCCTGGAAGGCTTTGGTTCGAAGATATACTTCGAACTAATGCCAGTCTTCGGATTCCTGACGAGGTTCCAAGCTGCCTTCGAAGATGACCTTCGGACTATCTTCGAACTGGTTGACTGTCTTCATGTTGCTTTGGCAATAACCCCGAAGATGGGATATTTTCCCCCAACAGTAGCCCCTCGAATACGCTTCTCCGTTTAGCCTGTAACGTTAGGAGAGCAGTATACGGAAAGAAAAGATAACCAATCATAGGGGTTATTAATTTTTGTTTTATCTCCGAAATACATGAAGATATGAACTTCGAATCAGTCATAAAGTAATTACTTTTCGAACTATCTTAGAACTGACTCAGGAAGTTCGAAAGTCTTTTTAGACTTAGAAAATATAACCGTTAGTCTCTGTTCTAACGGAGTTATATGAGGCGTTATTTTCGGAGGAAAATAACAGGCGGGAATGCGAAAAGGCAGAGCCCAAACGGTAACAAACGGAAAGTTTTGGGTTATAAATAAAGAACTCTGGAACTTACTCGATTACCTTTTCACCGCTCGCTCCCAGTCAAAAGTCTTTTGAGTTCTCGAGTTCTTGAGTTCTTGAGTTCTTGAGCCCTAGTTCCTGTTTTTCTCAAGTTGATCCGACAATCGCGATGGTGAAGACCAAAGGATCAGCGCCACCTTCGACCTTGGCTCGGCAGCAGGCAGCCGCAGCAGCAGCGGCGGCAACATTGGTGGCGGAACCCTCGATGCAAGCGGCAATGTCTATGGCGGCAGGGGGGAGAAATCCCCAAATCGCCGAAGACCAAGGTCTGTGCCCGCCATCGACAAAGTATTTGGATCAGTCTTTCCAGTTGGGGGCTTCTACCTGCAAAAGAGAGTCACTGGCAATCGCAGCGGGAGGAAAAATCAGTAATGGAGTTATGATTCGGAAGCCAGGCAAAGAGATGATTCCAGCGCCAAGACCCGGAGAAGTAGTGGTATTCGAAACCTTCTTCGAAGCTGGCTTGGGCCTTCCTGCAGTGGACTTCCTGGCGGAGGTACTGGATCTGTTCCACGTAACCCTCCCCCAATTATCTCCGAATGCGGTAGCTAGACTGGCTATCTTCGAATGGGCGCTGAGGGCCGAAGGGTGTGAAGGAAGGGCAGAGATCTTCGCTGCATTACATAGGGCTACATGCCAACCAAAAACCTTCGTAGGCCCTGGAGGTGAAAAAGTAGTGGTATCCTTCGGTAGCATCAACTTTAGGCTCCGAGATGAATACGCCCTTCAGTTTCCTGCTAAAGCCACCAATGCCAGATGGTACACCGATTGGGTGCTAAGGTGGTTTTATGCCGAAGTTGGAGTGGGTAATTCTCTGGCCGGTCCCCTCAAGGAAATTCAGTTCCGGAAAGAAGCCTTAGTGCAACCTGACGAAGGCCAACTCGAAGCTCGCCTCAACTTGCTTCAGAAAATCAGCAAAAGGTTGAGCATGCGAGATTTAGCCGAAGAGTTCATCGGACTTCAAATTTCTCCGTTGATGGCCAACTGGCCTATCGCCTTCGAAGATGACTCGGAAGGCGGTCTCCGCAAGATAAACTATACTTCGAGCCCTGCAGGTAACTTCGAAACCAACATGCATAATACATATTTACTTCGAAGAAAGATTAACTTGAGTTATTATTATTTTTTTTATAGCTTCTTCAGCCCCTATTACTTCGGAGCAAATTATAAGAGCTTCGGAGAAGATCTTGGGTGCTCCAACTCCGTCAGAAAAGGAATGGCGAATCAAATTAGTCGGAAGTTGGGAGCGTTTTAACAGAGTATGGGGAATGTTGGAGTTAACTCCGCCCCCTCTGATGGACTGGGTGCCTCAAGAGAAAGGACCCAAGAAGAGAGTAGCCGAAGCTGGAGCTTCGAGCTCCGCAAAGACTCCGACGAAGAAAGTGGCTCGGAAGCCGAAGAAACTCGCACCTTCGAGTTCAAGAGCTTCGGGTTCTAGCTCCAAAGAAGACGAAGGTATTTTATTAATAAAATTAATTGATGAAGAAGCAGTTCAACGAAATATTCTCATTGAAGACACTGCAGGTATTCCGGAGCTTCAAACCAACATCGAAGAAGTAAGAGCTCCGGATACCCAGGGGGAACAAATCGAAGCCCCTATGGGTGTGAATGAGGCCGAAGTGCCTGCGAACATACCGGAGTCAGGAGACAATGTTGATCAACCAATGACTTCGGTAGTTCAGGAAGACACAACTCAGGCCGGAGTGCCAATGGATGAAGAGGGAGTCGAAGTCACTATGGCTTCGATTCTCGAAGAAGTAACAAGGGCTCTTCAGGACGATGCTCCTGTAGCCCAAGATTTAACGGCTGATTCGGATGAAGACTACACTTATGATCATCCGATCAGCCCGGTGCTTGATATTCCAGAGAATATCGAAGGTAAATTTTGCTTAATTATTATCAATTTTTGCAAAATTATACAATGTGTAATATCTTTGGTTTTTTTCAGAGCCTCCCGTTGTCGAAGTATCCCTCGAAGATACAACTCTAAGACCTTCGACAACTTCGGGGCCGCAACCGGGAGTTGCTCTACCGGGGCCCGGAAGAGGAAAAAGACACATCGAGCCCCTCCCAGCTCAAGGATCGACTTCATCTGAGTCAATGGACGAAAGTGAATCGACTGAGGGGGGGCCATCTTCTGAAGTTCCAAGGGCCTCGGAAGAGACCTCCGGACCTTCGCTAAGCAGGGCTGACCAGAAAGCTTCGAAACTGATTCCTCTCATAACTCCTTTTTTGGAGGAGAAAACCGGACTTGGGACTTTGGTTAAACCTTTGGGTGAAGCCAGTCGTCAAGTCGGGGAAACAGAACTGGTGGCCCGCTTAAGCAGAGTGAAGGGTTCGGAGCTTAATCTTGCTGTGGAAAGAGCAGCTTATCAGGTATAAAGCATCTTCGAACTAAATAAAGAATTATATATGAATAATTTCTTATTCCAGTTTTTCTTTTTCTTAGCAAGCAGTCTTAGCCCGCGCTGCAGCTTTGTCGAATGAAAATGAAATTGCTCAACTTCGGGAAGAGAACGAAACTCTTCAAAGAAATCTTAGCTTCTCCGAAGGTCGAGTATCTCAAATGGACAATGTAATAACAGCAGAGCGAAGGGCTAGGCAAAGTTTGGAAGCTGCAAGGAAAGAGCTCGAAGCAGAAAGAGTTGTGCTTCGAGCAGAAATTGAAAGACTGCGGACGGAGGATGCTGCGAAGGGCTCCGCACTTGTAAGGCTGCAAGAAGAGGCTGGCCAGCTCCTAACTCAAAAGAATGCTTTGGCTACGGAGAACGCTAGAATCTCCGGAATTTTAACTGAAACAACTTCGGCCAAGGATGTGCTTATCGAAGAAAAGGTTAAGTCCGAGAAGGTGGCTTCGGAGGTCATCGAACAAATGTTAAGTGTCTTGGAGTACTTCGGTACTACTGGATCACTACCTTCGGATGACAATGTAACTCTGCTGCGCCGGCTAAAGAGGATCCAAGGAGCAGCGAAGCAAATGAAGACGGCAGGCATACGTTACGGAGAACTCTCCGGACAAGTGTCTGCCCTTGGAATACTTCGCTACTACGAAGATTTGGGCCGATCAATCACTCCGAGCGCACAGGGCTCCATCATCTTCGACGACGACCGACTTTTAAAGCCTTCCGAAAGTGTAGCTGTTGCTTGGCGAGCCTTCCAGACTTCATGGAGAGCCGAAGGTCGATCTGCGATCAAGGCTTGGATTGACGAAGGCCAACGCCAAAAGCAAGTTCGGAGTCAAGCTTCGAGCAGTCAGCCTCCTCCGAATCCGCAGGTTTAGGATTTTTTAGGATTTTTTGATTATGTAAAGTTGATGTTTGTAAATTTTTATCAATGAAAATCTTGTTTGTCATATTTTTAGGCTTTGCCTCTTGTGGAAGATGTCGAAGTGTTAGAACTTAATAGCGAACTTCGCTCACTATGGAACACCTTCGAACTTCTCAAGAGTTATAAACGTCCTCGATTCCTTATCCCTCGTGATGACTCCGGCGTTATTGCGCCCGAAGTAATCAAAGACATAATGTCTTATATTAAAGAGGAAGATAAAGAGAGCGACGCAAACACCTCGTCTTCTGAAGACACTAAGTGGTCCGAAGACGAAGGTGAAGCCCAAAATAATAGATCTGAAGATCTTAGAAGCTGGGAGAGAAGCCCCGAGCGGCTTCGAACTTGGGCCGAACTTCAACAAGAGCAGAAGGATTTTAGAGCTTCGAAGGGGAGGAAGAGAGTTAAACGTAAAGTTCTTAGAACTTCCGATGTTGGAACTAGTCGTTCCACCCCTAGCTCTCGGGACCGAAGAGGTCTCCGATTCCTTCTTGGTATAGATACCAATTTTTCATGATGTAATTTGTAAATACATTTGTTTTGATAATGAATGCCGATTTAAAATTGTCTCCATATTTACTAGCCCCTCTTTGGGTATAAGCAACTTCGAACTGTATTCGAAGATGGTTATGCGCAAAGAAAAAACTTCGGAGTACAATTTTTTGGGGGTTCGGAGCCCCTCTGTCATTTAAAGATCTTTTAAAATCTTATGAAATGTCTTCGACTATTTGCAGTCAGAAAAATGGTAACTTGGTACCTTTGTTTATTTCATGAAAGAAATCAATTGAGATAACTTCCAGGACACTTTAATGTCTTAAAAAATTTTTTTGTCACTTTGGACGCATATGAACAATCATTCGAAGCTCATGGCTTAAATGCTGTTTTGCTTTAGCCACCTTCGGCTGTTTTTTGCGGAAGTCTACCAGCCGGAGCTTGGACTTCGCAGAATTTGGCCACTTGGGCTCTTTTTTGCAGAAGTCTACCAGCCGGAGCTTGGACTTCGCAGAATTTGGCCACTTTCGGCTCTTTTTACGGAAGTCTGACAAGCTGCAGCTTGGACTCCGCAGATTTTGGCCACCTTCGGCTCTTTTTACGGAAGTCTACCAGCCGAAGCTTGGACTCCGCAGATTTTGGCCACCTTCGGCTCTTTTTACGGAAGTCTACCAGCCGAAGCTTGGACTCCGTAGAGTGTGGTTTTGGGCTCTTTTACGGATGCCTACAAGCCGATGGCCTGGGCTCCGGATTATGTCAGCCCCCACGCCGGAGGCTTCGACTTTAAGGGTTCGAAGTCCGGAAATACAGCTCTGCTTAATACACTTCCCTCTCGAACGACTTCTGTCCCAGCGCGTCCGCTCGGGAGACTAGGAGCGTCAAGGGGAAGGCACGCTACAGAATGTATGCTTTATTAATTTAGAGGTGATTACAAGCGAATTACAAGGAGCCCTTATGCGAAGTATCGCTTTAGGTGCTCCGCATGCCAAGTGTGTGCTAACTCTTCACCTTCTAAATTAGCTAATTTAAATGAACCAGGGCGCCCCGAGCGGACGATTAGATATGGACCTTCCCATTTATTGCCTAACTTCCCTGGTGCTATAATGCTTCGTAGAACAAGATGACCCGGTCTTAACTCGCTGAGCTTAACCTTCGGGTCATACCAAGTCTTCGTCTGCTGATGATACTTTGATAAATTAGCTACAGCTCGAAGCCTTGTCTCTTCTGATAAATCTAACGAAGCTTGTCTTTCTTCTTCTATGTCTGGTTCGGTGCTGCGAAGTGATCCTCCTTTGAGCTCCGTTGGAGTCATAGCTTCATCTCCGAATAGTAGTCTGAACGGAGTAAAACCTGTGGACCTTGTTTGCGTAGTCCGAATGGACCACAGAATCTTCGGAAGCTCTTCGGTCCACAGTCCCTTTGATAATCCTACTATTCTTCGATTTAGCCCTGATAAGATATTTCCATTGGCTCGCTCAACTGCTCCATTTGACTGAGGATGTCTCACTGCAGCAAAACATAGTTGAATGCCTAAGTCTTCGCAAAACTTCCTGAAGGGTTCTGCGTCGAACTGCGTTCCATTATCAACTGTGAGATATCTAGGCACTCCGAACCGACAAATAATGTTTTTCCAGAAGAATTTCTGTACATTATTCGAAGTGATAGCTGTTAAGGGCTCTGCTTCGACCCATTTAGAAAAATACTCAATAGCTACCACTGTGAACTTCAGATTTCCCTTTGCTAACGGAAAGGGACCAATTAGATCCATACCCCATCTGGCCATTGGCCATACCGGAGCAATGACTTGAAGAGCTGTTGGTGGGCGATGACTCCGTCGACCCATCCACTGGCATCCTTGGCAAGTGCGGACTAAGCTCTCCGCATCAGCTGTTATTGTGGGCCAATAAAGCCCCTGGCGAAGTGTTTTTTCCTGCCAGAGCTCTAGGGGCTAAATGACTTCCACAAAGGCCTTCGTGAATTTCTCGAAGAATTTCTTGGCCTTCGGCTTGAGATATACATCGGAGTAGAGGGGAACATACTCCGGCCTTGTATAATATACCGTTGATTAGCTGATAGTTTCTTGCTCTGAGCTTTAATCTTGATAATTGGGGCTCTTCGGGCAAATTTGTTCCTCCTTGCAAGAGTTCTATGATTGAATCCTTCCAATCTGCACTAGGAATGCAGAGAATCTCTGCAGAAGCAACTTGTGGCACCGAAGGCATATTGAGCTCCTCATAGAAAGCTTCGTCAGGCACATCCACAGCTCCGGCAGCAGCCTTCGCTAAAATGTCCGCTTGCATGTTTTCAGCTCTTGGTATACTCCGAATGGAAATACCCTTGAAATGTGCTTCGATCTTGCGAATTTCTTCTAAGTACTTTGCAAGCTGTGGATGTCGGACTTGAAAACTTTTGTCTACGTGCCCTGCTACTATCTGAGAATCTGTTTTTATAATTATCCTTGTAGCCCCTAGAGCACGTGCTTTCCGGAGTCCCAGCAATATTCCTTCGTACTCCGCTATATTATTGGTAGACTTAAAGTTGAGTCTTGCGGAGTACATTGCTCTTTGACCTGACGGAGAAATTAATACTGCCCCAATACCTGCTCCGGATGCTTGGAAAGCTCCATCGGAGTAAACAGTCCAGACTCCGTCATCTGATTTCTCCGGAGTCAACTTCGCAGGTGGAGTCCACTCTGCTACGAAGTCTGCCAGGACTTGAGATTTGATAGCTGTCCTTGCCAGGAAAGATATGCCGAAGGGTGCTAGTTCTACTGCCCACTTTCCAATTCTTCCAGTGGAATCTTTGCTTCGGAGCATATCTCCTAAAGGATACGAAGTTGGTACAATTACATTGTGAGCCAAAAAATAATGTCTTAGCTTCCTCGAAGCCATTATCAGAGCATAAACGAACTTCTCAAGTTCGGAGTATCTTGTCTTCGCTCCTGACAATGCTTCGGATACAAAATAGACAGGATTTTGGACCAACTTCCCATTGATATCAGCTTCTCTGACAAGGACTGCGCTGACTGCCGAGCCTGTGGCTGCAAGATACAGAAGTAGGGTTTCGTCCGCAATAGGCACCGTAAGTGTAGCAAGATTGCTGAGATAATCTTTAATATCTTCGAAGCTTTTCTGACACTCCGGTGTCCATGCAAAATCTTCGGACCCTTTCAAAGCTTTAAAGATTGGCAAGCTCCTCTCCGCAGATCTTGATAAAAACCTGCTAAGTGCGGCCAGACGTCCGGTCAGCTTTTGCACTTGCTTTATATTCTCCGGAGGAGCCATCTTCTGCAGCGCAGTTATTTGAGTAGGGCTAGCTTCAATTCCCCTGCTTGAAACTAAGTACCCTAACAACTTTCCAGCCTTAGCTCCGAATATACATTTTTCGGGGTTAAGACGGATCCCACATGCCCGAAGGCTATTGAATGTTTCTGCTAAGTCTAGGCTATGTTGGTGCTTTAAAGCACTCTTTATTACAATATCATCCATATAGGCCTCCACATTGCGACCTAGTTGATGACCTAGAGCCTTAGCAACTAATCTTGAAAAAGTAGCCCCGGCATTTCTTAGGCCGAAGGGCATTCTTACATAGCAGAAGACTCCCGAAGGAGTTACAAAGCTCGTTTTGATTTCATCTTCGCGCTTTAACCATATTTGATGATAGCCGGAATACGCGTCGAGGAAGCTTAGTAACTCCGAACCTGCAGTGGAGTCAACTAGTTGATCAATTCGGGGCATGGGGTAGGGGTCACGTGGGCACGCTTTATTCAAAGATGTGAAATCAATGCACATGCGCCACTTTCCGGAGGACTTCTTCCTGACGAAGACTGGGTTGGCTAGCCATTCTGTATGGGCCACTTCTCTGATAATCCCAGCCTTCAACAGTTTTTCAACTTCGTCCTTAGCTAGAGCAGCTCTCTCTGCGGACATCTTCCGGAGCCCTTGTCGAACAGGCCGGGCCTTCGGGTTTACAAGCAAACTATGCTCAATAATATCCCGATCGACTCCGGTGATATCTTCGTCAGACCAGGCGAAGACATCCAAATTTTCTCCTACAACCTTTTCCAAGGAAGTTGCAACTTCGGGAGGTAAATCTTTACCAAACTGAAAAGTGTATTCTTTACCATTTTTGACAATGACCTTCATTGCAATCTCTCCTTCGGGACTTGGTCTTGGAAATGATTTCTTTGAAGCTTCGGAGGAGGCTGAAAAAATTTCTCCATTTTCTTGGACACTGTTTACTTGCCTCGGATCAAGAGGAGGACCATGACCATATTCTGCTCTCCGAGCTATGGCTTGATCTCCGAAGACTGTCAGAACTCCTGATTGTGTGGGCATCTTCATGCACAAGTAATTGTGATGCGCCACTGCTCCGAACTGATTCAACATGCCTCGGCCGAAGATAACATTATAAGCATACGGGGCATCCACCACATCAAAGATAACTTCCTCAGTTCGGGCTAGTAAACCTTCTCCGAAGGTTACTTCCAGGCCTATCTGGCCAAGTGCATCTAGCGGAGGTCCTGCGAAGCCTTGCAGAGGACGAGCCGCTGGGAGAAGATGCTTCCGGGAAATGCATAACTGATCGAAGGCTTGTACAAATATGATATCTGCCGAGCTACCTCCGTCGATTAGCACCCTTCGGACTTCAGTTCCGGCAATATCAGCACTGATAACCAATGGATCTGCATGCGGGAACTTGATACCAGCTGCATCCTCCGCAGAGAAAGATATTGGAACATGAGACCACTCCGGCATTGCAGCTGCAGATGACGAAGTCCCAATGTGGCCTACTTCTCGGACGTACTCTCTTCGCTGTCTCTTGGACATGCTTCCGAGGGTACCTCCTCCGGAGATAGGGAGAACTACTCTCTTCCCTCTATCTTGCCCTTCTTCTTGCTTCGGAGGTGGCATAACATTGGCCACCGGAGGATTCCTTGCAGCATCAAGATTTTCTATCCGCGCTACAGCCTGGACCGGCTCCGAGCGCACTGCTGCTGCTGGACTTCGGTCGGTACTACCTCGACCCGAAGTTCTCTCCAAGTATTCTCCCCGAAGGGTAAGAATAGCCTTGCAGGTGTCAGTTGCATGGCTTCGATTCTCTCCATGAATACAGCAAAAAAGGGTCTGGCCCTTGCCAGCTGTTTTCCCTGGTGGCCTCCAGCCGCCGGACTTGTTCCCCGCAGGCTGTGGAGCTCTTGGTGCAAACTTCTGCGGGGGTGCAATGTTTAAGACCTCAGAACGAGGGTGCTTTTGCCCTCTTCTTCTATCATGTTGTACTTCGGGGACTGGCTCTTGCGGCGGGGCCGAAGTCTTCACCTCTGCTTTAACTTCTGTCAACACTGTCGAAGTAGCAGTAGTCCTCCGAAGCCAACCTTCTTCTGACTTCGAGTACTCCTCGAAGTACGACATCAACTGTGATACTGTGGTGATGCTCTTCCGATGCAATTTATCCAGAAGGCCTTTATGACTGACGCCTTCCCGGGCCGCATCAACCACCGAGGATGTGGACAGCCCCCGAATTTGCGACTTCGTGTGGGCGAAGCGCTTGAAGTACTGCCTCAATGTTTCTCCGGGGAGCTGTTTCACTTGAAAAAGGCTTCCTGTCGACATGGGGGGCACGAAGGTACCCTGGAAGTTGCTTATGAACTTCTTCTTTAACTGCACCCATGACGTGATTGATCCTGGTTTTAAAGACCAGAACCATCTCAACGCCACTCCTTCGAGGGCTAACGGGAAGCACTTTGCCATAGTTTCTCTGTCTCCGCCACTAGCCTCGATTGCTAGGGCATAAGAACGCGCAAACTCACTGGGATCTTCGTCTCCGGCATACTTGCTAAGCTTCGAAGCTTTGAACCTCGGATCGAAGCGAACCTTCTGAAGCTCGGGATGCAACGGAGATTCATCGTCGTAAGAGGCGTTCTCCGGGGCTTCGGGATAGTCGAGATCGTCGTCTTCGTGCACTTCGGGGATAGCTGGGGTGGCTTGAGGGCGAAGCCTGTTCGCAGCCTCCTGTCGCCACCTTGCTACCTCGGCTTGAAGATTGGCCATTTGAGTGGCCATGTCTCCAAGGCTATCTTCATCTCCTCCGGAAGGACCTTCCGGGTCTTGAGAACTGGTATGATCAGTTCCGATCGGAATGGAGGGTGGCAGAGTGGCTCCGGGCGGTCGGAGTGTAGAAGGGGTTGGTGGAGAGGTTTCGTATCCTCGAGGGATAGAAGCCCCTTGCGGAGTTTGAGGTGGAGGGATAGTCGAAGACCCTCCGACTTCAACTGTGTCGAAGGGTATCTCTCCGGAGATCCGAGAGGACCTCCGAGTGGGATTGCGAGGTGCACTCCGCTTAGGAGGCATGATGCAAAAGGTTGGTAGAGAACGAAGTTTTTTGGACTAAGTTCCCCACGGACGGCGCCAACTGTTGGCGTAAAAGATTACGCTAACAGGTTTCTGTAGAAAAGAAACTAACAAACGAAGTGTTTGCGAAGCAAACTGTTCTAAGCCTCCGAAAGGATAATAGCTTAGAATAGTTCGAAAGTGTGTATTGATTCACTTGTAAATCGGTCCGTATTACAGGGTGAAATGGGGGGTATTTATAGGCCCAAACATTAAGGAAAAGACCTATTTACCCCTCTATTACAACCGACATTAAGGAAACTATTTGGTTTCCTTAATAGGGCTAAAATGGTAAAAGACTAATCTAATGGGATAGAAGATAAATCTTCCATCTTAGCTGGCAGAAAAGATCCTGGAAGGCTTTGGTTCGAAGATATACTTCGAACTAATGCCAGTCTTCGGATTCCTGACGAGGTTCCAAGCTGCCTTCGAAGATGACCTTCGGACTATCTTCGAACTGGTTGACTGTCTTCATGTTGCTTTGGCAATAACCCCGAAGATGGGATATTTTCCCCCAACATGGGCTTCACGGATTTGATCAAATAAGACTGGTCTTGCCTCAAGTGTGGCTAAATAGGATCAAGTGGTTATCTCGAGGTTTAACCTTTCCATCTCCTTATACAGCTAAGGCGCGTGATCTTGAACCATGATAGAAGTACAGTATCCTTTACGACTTAAAGCATCAGCCACACGTTTGCTTTGCTAGGATGGTAATGAATGCATAAGTCGTATTCTTTTATCAATTCTAGCCATCGCCTTTGCCTAAGGTTGAGATCTAGCTGCGTGAAGATATACTTCAAACTCTTGTGGTCCATGAAGACTTCACAATGGTTTCCAACAAGGTAGTGCCTCCATATCATCAGAGCGTGCACTACAGTAGCCAATTCTAGCTCATGGGTGGGGTAGTTCAGCTCATGTGGCCTCAATTGTCGGGAGGCGTATGAGACAACTTTTCTGTCCTGCATAAGAACACAACCCAAACCCTAACGAGATGCGTCACAGTAGACATGAAAGTCTTTCCTTATATCCGATAGGGTCAAAATTGGTGCTGACACCAAACGCGACTTGAGGGTCCGAAAACTTTCCTCGCATTCCGAAGTCCATTCAAACTTCTCTCCTTTCTGCAGCAACTTGGTCATGGGCTTCGCTATCTTGGAGAAATTCTCAATAAATCGACGGTAGTAACCTGCTAATCCCAGAAAACTTCATATCTCCGATACGTTGCTGGGTGGCATCCAATCCGTAACTTCTTCTATGGTGGCAAAGTCTATCGCGATGCCTTGCGCTGAGATAATGTGCCCTATGAACTTTACTTCCGCCGTCCAAAGCATGCACTTGCTGTACTTGGCGTATAACTGATGTTCCCAGATTTTTCCTAGGGTCAACTAGATGTGGGTCTCATGCTCTTCTCGGCTCTTGGAATAGATGATGATATCATCTATGAATACCATGATAAACTTATCCAAGTACTCCATGAACACTTTATTCATCATATTCATGAAGAAGGCCGGGGCGTTGGTTAATCCAAAGGACATGACGGTGCACTCGTATAGTACGTCCATAGCGAGAAGTGAATGTCGTCTTAGGTATGTCTTCCTCTCGAATCCTCAGCTGATGATATCTGGACCGGAGGTCGATCTTGGAGAATACCGTGGCTCCTTTCAGTTGATCGAATAAATCATCGATCCTGGGTAGAGGGTACTTATTCTTGATGGTCACCTCATTCAGTGCTCTATAATCCACACACATCCGCTTAGCCTTATCTTCCTTCTTCTCGACGAAGATAACGGGGGCTCCCCACGGGGATGTGCTGGGTCTGATGTATCCTTTTCGCTCAAGGTCTTCTAACTACTGCTTCATTTCTGCCAACTCATTTGCGGCCATTTGGTAGGGTCGCTTGGAGATGGGAGTGGTCTCGGGCAGTAGGTCAATCCTGAACTCGATGTCCCTCTTGGGTGGCATCCCTGGCAAATCCTTCGGAAAGACATCCGAGTACTAATAGGCTACCGGTACTTCCTCTAAGGTAATCTGATGCAGGCGAGGTCTTTCGGGCTTCTGGCTTGGCATCTGGAATGTGATGATAGTTCCTTCTTCGTTGGTCATGGTCACTTTCCTTCTTGCACACTCTATCATTCCTTGGTGCTTGTTTAACCAATCCATCCCTAGGATCAGATCCAAGCCGTTACATTCTATCAGGAATGGGGTCAGCCCAGAATATTATGCCTTGGATATCTACCCATACCCTTGGACTATAGGTGTGTGCTAGGGTCTGTTTGCCGGGGGTGGCTATCAGTACCGGTCTTGCTAACTCACACTCACTCAGTTTATATGTTTTCACAAAACTTACTGATATAAATGAATGAGTAGCTCCAGTGTCAAATAAGACAACCGCGGGTATTGAATTTACGGAGAACTTACCCATGACTATCTCTAGCGTAGCCTGGGCTTCTTCTGCGGAGACGTGATTGACGCGGGCACGAACCACAGGATTCGCCGTGATCCCTTGAGGACGCTTGGGGTGAGGGCACTAGTGGGAATAGTGTCCCTCCTGACGGTAGTTGAAGCAGATTATCGGCTTGCCGTGCTTGTCATGCAGAACCTCCGCTTTCTTGGCGGGGGCAGGTGGAGCAGCTTGTGCGGCGGGAGCAGGGCGAGGATTTCCGGCTCTCGGGTTGTTGGCTGATGGAGCTGGCCAGTAGATGAGGCGCGGATGATAGTGGGACGCCGGTAGGGGAGGTGTAAAGCAGGGCCTCTGCGCCATCCCCTGGTGCTGACAGAAGGCGACCATCCTCTTCTTCTTTAGATCCACCTTGTTCTGCTCGGTCTCTTGAATTATAGCCTTGTTTACCAACTTTTGGAAGTTGGCATAATCTCCGGAGAGCAGCTGAAGGGAGAGCTCATCCTTCATCCCTAGGAGAAACTTGGACTAACGGGCCATGTCCGTGCGTACCTCCTCTGGCGCATACTGGGCTAGCCGATTGAACTCATGCATGTATTCTGTAACGGTCCTGCTTCCTTGCTGTAGATCCCGAAACTCCTGTTGCTTCTGGGCTATGACTCCATCCGGGACATGGGCGGCGTGAAACATGGCGGTGAACTCCACCCATGAAAGGACATGACCCTCGGGCTGGGTCTCACGCAGGTTGTCCCACTATTTTGCGGCGGGTCCTTGGAGCTGGTGAGCGGCAAATGCCACTCGCTCCTTCTCGGAATAGGGCAGAAGGTCTAGCTTCTTGCCAATTGTCCTTAACCAGTCACCCGCCACCATCGGGTTGGTGGTGCTGGAAAACACTGGGGGCTGGAAACATAGAAACTACGAGAGTTGGGAGGATAGTGCCTGGTGCCGGGGTAGCTGGTCTGAGGGGAGGTTCCGGCTGCTGCTGCTGAAGGTGGAACAGTTGGGCTTGCTGCTCTTGCATCTGATTATGCTGCTGCTGCATCTAGTTCAGTAGTGTGGCGATCAGTTGATTCTGATTCGCCATCATCTCTACTAAGGTGGGGTTATTGACGACTAGGGCCTGCCGCTGACCGGTGGCTCCCCATTGGGGCAAGTTCCCAGAGTCGCTCCCGTTGCGTGGGGCATCCAATCCTTGATCGTTGGCCATCCTGAAGATGAGGGGTTTCCAAAAGTTTCCAAAAGAGATACACATTTTAAGGGGGAACACAGTTAACTTTATTTCTCAAATTAAAAGTATAAACATAGATGATTACATCCTTATTCTTATTTAATCTTCACTCATGCCTTATATATGACATGAGCAACACTACAATCATAACAAAAATGAAAACAATCAATCGTAAACTAGCGTCTAAAATAGCTTGGGGGAGGGCTCGATCGTCGGCTCGGCGGGGACGGTCGGTGCAGGAGTGGTGGAGCTGGAGGGCCTGGCGGAAGAGGCGCTACGCGAGATCCTCTTGGGCATGGATGAGGGGGTCCTAAGCGCCTTCCGCTTGCGTGGTGGAAGGGGAGCGACCTTCTCGAGATCCTTCTGCAGCTCCTCGATCTGGCGATGAAACTGAGCGGAGTCAGCGATGCCCTGGCGTAGAATCTCGTTCTGACGCTGCAACTCCGCTACCTCGGCGGCCATGTGGCGCCCCTGCTGGACCTGGCGACGAAGCTCTCCATTCTCACAGTTCAGATTCTCTGACGTGTGGCGGTAGTAGTCGATGGATGTCGTGCTGTCTATTAGCGTCGAGTACTGCCTTCGTGTGAAGATCATCCATCACTTGGAGTAGACGTGTGGTGCGGGCGATGATGGAGTTGCGCTGGGAGTAGGTGCTGACGTAGACATTGTGATGACTCCCTGGGGTGCACATGGGCATGAAGCAGTAGGCGGTATCGTGGAGCTATCCGTCGTAGACCATCCGAAGCTTGGAGAGGGCCTGAAGTGCGGCGCACTGGCTAGCCACCATGAAAGTAGGTCCTCTGACCCCGTGGGTGTAGAAAGTTGGGTGTGTGCCGGAGGAGCGGATGATGATGGTGACCTCGCAGTACCCCTCGTTCACATCGGGAAAAATCCTGTGAAACGTAGGCTCGTGCTCAAACCCGAGGAAATCCATGAGCATGCTGAGCTCGCAAACGAAGTCGCCCTCATCGCGAAGAAAACCTCCCATGGGGTGAATCGACATCTAAAAAAGAGAGAATTTTTGGTAAAAATTTTGGAAGACGAGATAGTAAGGAGTTTGTAAAAATACGGTTAATATAAATCCTAGGAATTAGGTCTGTTTGGCTTCCTACAGTCAAGTCAACTCTGATACCATCTTTTAACGCCCAGATTTAATAAAACCTAAACTTTATTGAAATTCCATAGAAAATCAATAAAACAAGACGTTCATCACACGACTGCATGCAATACGCCAATCATTCATGGTTCGTTGACCATATTATTACAAAAGAGTTAAATCAAAGAGAAACTAATAAAATAAAGCTCCTAGATGAACGCCTCCTTCTAGTCTCGCCTTGACTGGGTCGCTACTCCAGACCTTCATCCTCCTCATAGTAGATGGCCTCTAGTGGGGTAAGTCAACGGGGGTGAGTACAATCGTACTCAACAAGCCACCGAATGCAAGTATGATGTAGAGTAATAACAAGGAAGGTAGGTTCTACTTTTGCGGAAAGGCATATTTGTAAAGCATTTAATGTAAGCAGATTATTAGTACTGAAAATTAAACATGTGTAATGTATCATCTTCTAACTCGAGGGGTACAATCAGCCCGCCCTCGCTCAACAGTCCTTACATGTCATGAATCACACGATCATTCAAACAATAATAAACTAACTGCGGTGAACATTGCCCAACCCGCCCTTGACTGTGGGCACAACTTTTCGAAATGATTATACTCTGATCAGAGGTGTACTACTGTACCCACAAGGCACGCACTCATGCTCGCACCCCAAAGCGTAATGAGATGACCCATACCACGGGAACTCATGCCAAAACCTTCAGCATGGAACGCACCAATTCGATAACACCCTCTTATTGGTTTCATACGGTGCCCCGACGTGTCGGGACAACACCGTACCCCCCCTTGAGCCTCATCGGTACAAGTCACCCGCAGGTTGCCCCTTGCCTCCACCACTATGGTGCTTCACGTTGGTATGATCCATACCTCTAGTTAGGACATACACATTAGATTTGTGGTTAGTACGAAGTGCTGTGCAACGGATCCCGCAGACCGGTCCTTATTGTGCCCCGGGTGCGACTAACCAATGCCCTATCTTGCACCCGGAACCCACCATACTTATAACATAGCCAACTCCAACAGAATCCAGAGATGAGAATAATGGGGAAAATCATATAGTAGAATCCAACTAATCTACGACTCGTTCTTTTATCCTATAGTGGTTGTGTCGATACATTGGACACTAGCTAATATAATATTTAAAAGTGACTAGGAGTTTAGGCTCAATAAGCATGGCTTGGGTTTACACACAAGGACGGGGATCTAGAAATATAATTTTACGGGCTTGATATTAGACTAATGCAATATTTAATTCCTATGAGTTATAGCGGTAATTATGAAAAATTGGGCTCAAATATGATCAGCTTGGGGTTTGTGACTTGCCTTGATCCGCGAATGGTGAAGGTGGAACCTCGGGGTAAAACTCCGTATCCTCGACGGCAGTCGTAATCTTCTCGATACGAAAAATAAATACGACAATTCAATAAAGAATCCAAAAACATCACAATTATAAGCATACAAATTTTTGTTGTTTTAAACAAAGGGAATAAAGCCTTAAATATTCTGGAATTATTGCCTAAATATGTATTTATCCTAAAGGGGTTTTTACTTTATTATTTAATAAGAATAAATTGAGCAAAATAAATATACTGTTTTTATTGCATAAAAATGTAGAGAATAAAAATACAGATTTAACAAAATTTGAATGGTGAAATTTGGAGTTAATTTGAGCAAGTTATGAATTTTAGAAGTTTAAACTAATTTCTGAATTATTATTTAAACAGAAAAACAGTCTCTGGTCCACAGTGAACCAGGTTCACTATTGGCGTAAAAGATTACGCTAACAGGTTTTGAAGATTAGAAACTGACAAACGAAGTGTTTGCGAAGGAAACTATTCCAAGCCTCCGAAAGGATAATAACTTAGAATAGTTTGAAAGTGTGTATTGAATAACTTGTATTCAGTCCTCATTATAGGGTAAAATGGGGGGTATTTATAGGCCTAAACATTAAGGAAAAGACCTTTTTACCCCTCTATTACAACCGACATAGTGGAAACTAGTCGGTACCCTTAATAGGGTTAAAATGGTAAAAGACTAATCTAATGAGAAAGAAGATAAGTCTTCCATCTTAGCTGGCAAAGAAGTTCCCAGAAGAGTTCAAGTTCGAAGATATACTCTGAACTAGAGTCCGTCATCATACTTCGAACTTGATTCGATGCATCTCCGAAATTATATGTTGGAAGTCCTTGTCTTAATCACCATTCTTTATCTCGTCACTGCAATAACCCTGAAGATGGAATATTTTCCCCCAACAGTAGCCCCTCGAATATGCTTCTCCGCTAAATCTGTAATGTTAGGAGAGCAGTATACGCAAGAAAAATAATCATGCGTAGGGATTAGCACATTTAAACAATCTCCGAACTACGTGGAGATGTAAACTTTGAATCAGTTTTTAATAAAATTACTTTCGAAGTAACTTAGAATTAACTGGAAAAGTCTGAAAGTCTTTTTTAGACTTAGAAGAAATAGTCGTTAGCTTCTTTCTTCCAACGGAAGTTACGGAATGCTTTAATTTCGGAGCAAAGTAACGGTTGGGAATGCGAAACGATACATGCAAACGGTAAAAAATCAGGGTCTGGGCTATAAATAGAGGGCCTAGATCCTTCTTGAGTACCTTTTCACTGCTTTCGTGCAAACAAGCCACCACCCGAGCCCTAGCCGCCATTTTTCCTCTGAAACAATCCACAAGAGCCAATGGCGAAAACTAGTTCCTGGAGCGACTTCAGCCTTGGCCCGGCAGCAAGCTGCTGCGGCGGCAATGGCTGCATCATCGATGACGGCAAATCCAAATCCTTCAGTGGCGGTAATGGTGCCGGTGGGAGGAAATCCCCAAAATGTCGGCTCCCAAGAGCTCTTTCCGGCGTCGACGAAGTATACAGACTAGTCTTATCAACTGGGGCCGTCAACCTGCAGAAGGGAATCACTTGCGACTGTAGTAGAAGGCAAGATTAGTTCGGGGGTGATGATTTGCAAACCTGGGAAGGAAATTATTCCGTCACCGAGACCCGGAGAAGTGGTCGTCTTCGAAGCCTTCTTCGAAGCTGGTTTGGGGCTTCCGGCGGTAGACTTCTTGGCGGAAAGTATTAGACTTGTTCCACGTCACCCTCCCCCAACTCTCTCCGAATGCTGTAGCGCGTCTTGCCATCTTCGAATGGGCGTTACGAGCCGAAGGTTGTGAAGGAAGGGCGGAGATCTTCGCAGCATTGCATAGAGCTTCATGCCAACCGAAGACCTTCGTAGGCCCTGGAGGTGAAAAGATGGTAGTAGCCTTTGGAAGCATCAACTTCAGACTCCGGGACGAGTATGCTCTTCGGTTTCCCGCTAAGGCCATCAATGTCAGATGGTACACTGATTGGATCTTGAAGTGGTTTTACGCCGAAGTTGGGGCTAGCAGCCGTCTAGCTGGGCCTTTGCAAGACATCAACTTCCGAAAGGAAGCCCTTGTGCAACCTGATCCGGGTCAGCTCGAAGCCCGCCTCAGCTTGCTTCAAAAAATCAGTCATCGGTTGAGCATGCGAGACTTAGCCGAAGAATTCCTCGGGCTTCAAATCCCTCCCCTAATGGCCAACTGGCCTATCATCTTCGAGGAAGATTCGGAAGGCGGTCTTCGAAAAATTTCCTCAACTTCGAGTCCTGCAGGTAACTTCGAAAACAACATACTCTATGTATATTTATTTGAAGAATTAACAAACTTAACTCGTTTTTAGCTTCTTCAGCCCCTATAACTTCGGAGCAAATTGTACGGGCTTCGGAGAAGATTTTGGGCGTTCCAACTCCGACCGAGAAAGAATGGAGAATCAAGTTGGTTGGAAGTTGGGAACGATCTAACAGAGTGTGGGGGCTGCTGGAAATTGCTCCACCCTCTCTGATGGATTGGGTACCTTCGGAGAAAGGGCCCAAGAAGAGGAAAGCCGAAGTTGGAACTTCGAGCTCCGCCAAGACTCCGGTTAAAAAGGTGGCTCGAAAGCCAAAAGTTCCTTCGCCTTCAAGCCCAAGGGCTTCAATCTCCGATTCTCAGGAGGATGAAGGTAGGTTGCTCGTGAGGTTAATTGATGAAGATGCAGCTCAAAAAGCTGCACAAATTGACGAGACTGCGAACGTGCCGTAGTCTCAAGAGAATCTTGAGCGAGCGAGGACTCCGGTTGTTCAAGAAGATTTACTTCAAGACGGAGCCCCTATGGATGAGAGTGGAGTCGAAGTCACTGCAGCTTCGATTCCGGGTGAAGCAACGGCTGTTCAGGATAATGCTCCGACAGTCGAAGATTTGACGCTTGATTCTGACTGAAGATCTTGCCTTCGACCCGCCGAGCAGTCCAATGCTTACCCGCCGCCAAAATGTCGAAGGTAAACTTCGAATAATTCTTCTATCCTTTTTTCCTGTAAATTATACAATGTATAATACCTTTGTTTTTACAGAGTCCACTTCAATGGAAGAGGTCCGTCCCGAAGATGCAGTTCCTGGACCTTCGACAACTTTGGAGCCAATTCCAGGAGCCACTCAAATGGGGCCTGGAAAAGGCAAAGGGAAGATGGACCCCCTCTCTGCTCCGAGCTCAGGATCAACTCCGTCTCAGTCAACAGACGAGACCAATCTACTGAGGGGGGCCAGTCTACTGGGGCTCCGAAGACCACAACTCAACACTCTGGACCTTCACCAAACGAAGATGACAAACAAGCCTTAAGTATGCTCCCCTTCTAGCTCCTTTCTTGGAGCGAAGAACTGGGCTTCGGACTTTGCTCGAGCCTTTGGATCGAGCTAGTCGCGAAGTCGGGGAGACGGACTTGGTGGCCATTTTGAGTGAGGCGGAGAGTTCGGAACTTAACGCTGCCATGGAACGCGCAACATACCAGGTACGAAGTATCTGCAAAACAGAATCAAATTTATATACGAATAATTTGTCACCTTGGTTTTTTCTTTTCACAGCAAACAGTCTTGGCCCGAGCTGCGAACATCTCCAATGAACGTGGAAACATTCGTCTTCGAGAGGAAAATGCAACTCTTCAACGCAATCTGACTATCTTCGATGGTCGAGTGGTCCACATGGAAAACATGGTTTCAACGGAGCGCAGGGCCAGACAAAGCTTGGAGGCTGCGAACAAGGAGCTCGAAGCAGAAAAAATTGTGCTTCGAGCAGAAATTGAAAAGATGCGGGCGGAGCACGTTACTGGGGGGGCCGAGCTTGTTAGGCTCCAAGAAGAAGCTAGCCAGCTACTGAATCATAAGAATTCTTTAACTACGGAAGCGGCTAGGCTCTCTGGAGTAATAGAAGAGCTAATTTCGATGAAGGATGCGTTGATTGATGATAAGCTGAAGTCTGAGAAGGTAGCTGTGGAGGTCATGGACCAATTGCTAGGCGTTCTAGAGTACTTTGGTACTACTTGGACGCTTCCTTCGGATGACAACATCTCCCTACTGCGCCGGCTGAAAAGGATTCAAGGAGTAGCGAAGCAAATGAAGACAGCAGGTATTCATTATGGAGAAATCTCCGGTCAAGTGGCTGCTGTTGGCCTACTTCGTTACTACGAAGATCTGGGTCGATCGATAACTCCGAGCGCAGGAGAGGGTCCTATTACCTTCGATGACGACCAGCTTCTTACTCCCTCTGAAGGTGTGGCCGCTGCTTGGCAAGCCTTTCAAACTTCATGGAGAGCCGAAGGTCGTTCTGCGATCAAGGCCTGGATTGACGAAGGACAACGCCAGAAGCAGGCTCGGTCCCAGGCTTCGGGCAGTCAGCCTCCTCCAAACCCGCAGGTTTAGAATTACCTTAGGATCTTCAACTATGTAAAGCATTACGCTTATGTACATTTATGAATGAATATTTGTTTATCATGTTTTTAGGCTTTGCCTCGTATGGAAGATGTCGAAGTGTTAGATGTTAACGACGAACTTCGCTTATTATGGGCTACCTTCGATATCTTAAAACTTCACAAGCGCCCTCGATTTCTAGTTCCTCGAGACAGTTCCGGAGCAATTACGTCCGAAATAAGTAAAGATATACTATCTTATATTAAAGAGGAAGAAAAAGAAGTTAACTTGGAAACTTTGTCTTCTGAAGACATTATATGGTCCGAAGACGAAGGTGAGGTTCAAGGTAAAAAGCCTGAAGAACTTGGAAGCTGGGAAAGAAGTCCCGAAAGGCTTCAAACTTGGGCCGAGCTTCAACAAGAACAAAAAGACTTTAGAGCTTCGAAGGGAGGTAGAAGAGTTAAACGCAAAGTTGTTAGAACTCCCGGCACTGGAACTAGTCGTTCCAACCCTAGCTCTAGAGATCGAAGAGGTCTTCGATTCCTTCTTGGTATAGATACCAATTTTTCATGATGTAATCATATTTGCTCGAATAATAAATATCGATTTAAAATTGTCTCCCTATTTATTAGCCCCTCTTTGGGCGTAAGCAACTTCGAACTATGTTCAAAGATGGTTAGGCACAAAGAAAAACTTAGGAGTACAATTTTGGGGGTTCGGAGCCCCTCAGTAATTTAAAGATCTTTTAAAATCTTATAAAATGTCTTCGACTATTTGTAGTATGAAGAATGGCAACTTAGTACCTTCTGCTTTTGAAAGAAATCACTTGAGAACTTTCTGGACACTTTAGTGTCTTAGATAATTTGTCACTTTGGACTTTCTTAACAAACATTCGAAGCTCATGGCTCAAACTCTGTTTTGTTTTGGCATCCTTCGGCTCTTTTTTGCGAATTCTGTCAAACCAGTGGTTTGGAGTTCGCATTGGTCTCTTTGGAATCTTTTTACGGATGTCTACAAGTCGGTGGCTTGGACTCCGCATGATTTGGTCTCCTTGGACTCTTTTTACGGATGTCTACCAGCCGATGGCTTGGACTCCGTATGATGTGGTTTTGGGCTCTTTTACGGATGCCTACAAACCGGTGGCTTGGACTCCGGATTATGTCAGCCCCCACGTCGGAAACTTCAAACCAATGGTTCAAAGCCCGAAAAATATGATTCAAATTAATGACACTTCCCTCTCGGTCAACTCCACGGTTCTAGTGCGTCCACTCGGAAGCTGGAAGTTTATGAGGGGTAGGAAATATCTGAACCATATGCTTTATTAATTCGGAGGATGATTACAAATGATTACAAGGAGCTCCTATGCGTAGTATCGCTTTAGATGCTCCGCATGCCAAGTATTTGCTAACTCTTCACCTTCTAAATTAGCTAATTTAAAAGAGCCAGGACGTCCTGAACGAACAATTAAGTATGGACCTTCCCATTTATTTCCTAATTTTCCTGGCACTATGATGCTTCGTAAAACGAGATGACCCGGTCTAAGCTCATTGATCTTAACCTTCGGGTCAAACCAAGCCTTTGTCTGTTGATGATACTTTGATAAATTGGCTACAGCTCGAAGTCTTGTCTCTTCTGTTAAATATAGCGAAGCTTGTCTTTCTCCTTCAATCTCCGGTTCGGTGCTGCGAAGTGATCCTCCTTTGAGCTCCGTTGGAGTCATAGCTTCATCTCCGAATAGCAATCTGAATGGAGTGAAACCTGTGGACCTTGTTTGCGTAGTCCGAATGGACCATAAAATCTTCGGAAGTTCTTCAGTCCACAGTCCTTTTGCTAATCCTACTATCCTTCGATTTAGCCCTGACAAAATATTTCCATTGGCTCTTTCTACAACTCCATTAGACTGAGGATGCCTCACTACAGCAAAACATAACTGGATGCCTAGATCTTCGCAGAACTTCCTGAAAGGTTCTGCATCGAACTGTGTTCCATTATCAACTGTGAGTTGTCTAGGCACTCCGAACCGGCAAATGATACTTTTCCAAAAGAATTTCTGTACATTGTTCGAAGTGATAGCTATTAAGGGCTCTGCTTCTACCCACTTAGAAAAATATTCAATAGCTACCACTGCGAACTTTAAATTTCCCTTAGCTACTGGAAAGGGACCAATCAAATCCATACCCCATCTGGCCATGGGCCATACCGGAGCAATAACTTGAAGAGCTGTTGGTGGGCGATGACTCCATCGATCCATCCACTGACATCCTTGGCATGTGCGGACTAAGTTCTCCGCATCTGCTACTATCGTAGGCCAATAAAGCCCCTGGCGAAGTGTTTTTCCTGCCAAAGCTCGAGGGGCCAGATGGCTACCGCAAAGCCCTTCATGAATATCTCGAAGAATATCTTGGCCTTCGGTTTGGGATATACATCGGAGTAAAGGGGAACATACTCCGACCTTGTATAAAATACCGTTGATTATTTGATAATTCCTAGCCCTGAGTTTCAATCTTGAAAACTATGGCTCTTCAAACGAATTTGCTCCTCCTTGTAAAATTTCCATGATCGAAATTCTCCAATCTGTACTTGGAATGCAAAGAATCTCTACGAAGGGAATTTGTGGCACCGTAGGTGTACTGAGCTCCTCATAAAAAGCCTCTTCTGGTATATCTATAGCTCCGGCTGCAGCTTTTGCTAAGATGTCCGCTTGCACATTTTCTGCTCTTGGTATACTCCGAATGCAAATACCCTTGAATTGTGCTTCGATCTTACGGATTTCTTCTAAGTAATTTGCAAGCTGTGGATGCCGAACTTGAAAACTTTTATCTATGTGCCCTGTTACTATTTGAGAATCTGTCTTTATAACAACTCTTGTAGCCCCTAGAGCACGTGCTTTTCGGAGTCCCAGTAAAATCCCTTCATAGTCCGCTATATTATTGGTAGACTTAAAGTTGAGTCTTGCGGAGTACATTGCTCTTTGTCCTGAAGGCGAAATTAAAACTGCTCCAACACCTGCTCTGGATGCTTGGAAAGCCCCATCAGAAAAAACAGTCCAAATTCCTTCACTTGACTTCTCCAGAACCCACGTTGCAGGGGGAGTCCATTCTGCTACAAAATCTGCTAAAACTTGCGATTTGATTGCTGTCCTTGCCAGAAAGGATATGCCGAAGGGTGCTAGTTCAACTGCCCACTTTCCAATTCTTCCAGTGGAATCTTTACTTCGGAGCATGTCTCCCAAAGGATACGAAGTTGGTACAATTACATTATGAGCTAAAAAATAATGTCTCAATTTCCTCGAAGCCATTATCAGAGCATAAGTGAACTTTTCGAGCTCGGAATACCTTGTCTTTGCTCCTGATAATGCTTCGGACATAAAATAAACTGGATTTTGTACCAACTTCCCATTAAAATCCATTTCTCTGACAGGGACTGCACTGACAGCAGAGCCTGTAGCTGCAAGGTAAAGGAGTAGGGTCTCGTTCGCAGTAGGCACCATGAGTGTAGCAAGATTACTGAGATACTCTTTAATATCTTCGAAGCTTTTCTGACACTCCGGTGTCCATGCAAAATCTTCGGACCCTTTCAATGCTTTAAAGATGGGCAAACTTCTCTCCGCAGACCTTGCTAAAAACCTGCTAAGTGCTGCCAGACGACTAGTCAGCTTTTGCACTTTCTTTAAATTTTCTGGAGGAGCCATCTTCTGTAGCACAGTTATCTGAGTAGGGCTAGCTTCAATTCCTCTGCTTGAAACTAAATACCCTAACAACTTCCCAGCCTTAGCTCCGAATATACATTTCTCGGGGTTAAGACGGATTCCACATACCTGAAGGCTATTAAATATTTCTGCTAAGTCTAGGATATGTTGGTGCTTTAAAGCACTCTTTATTACAATATCATCCATATAGGCCTCTACATTGCGACCTAATTGATGACCCAGAGCCTTAGCAACTAACCTCGAAAAAGTAGCCCCGACATTTCTTAAGCCAAAGGGCATTCTTACATAACAGAAGACTCCTGAAGGAGTTACGAAGCTTGTCTTGATTTCATCTTCGCGTTTCAACCAAATTTGATGATAACCGGAGTACGCGTCAAGGAAGCTTAATAACTCCGAACCTGCGGTGGAGTCGACCAATTGATCAATTCGGGGCATGGGGTAGGGGTCACGAGGGCATGCTTTATTCAAGGATGTGAAATCAATGCACATGCGCCACTTCCCGGAGGATTTCTTCTTGACGAAGACTGGGTTGGCTAACCATTCTGTGTGAGCCACTTCTCTGATAATCCCAGCCTTCAACAATTTTCAACTTCGTCTTTTTCCAGAACAGCTCTTTCTGCAGACATTTTTCGGAGTCCTTGCCGAACAGGCCGGGCCTTCGCGTTTACAAGTAAACTATGTTCAATAATGTCCCGACTGACTCCGATGATGTCTTCGTCAGACCAAGCAAAGACATCTAAATTCTCCTCAACTACTTTTTCTAAGGAGGTGGCAACTTCTGGAGGTAAATCTTTACCAAATTGAAATGCATATTCTTTACCATCTTTAACAATAATCTTCGTTGCAATCTCTCCTTCAGGACTTGGTCTTGGGAAGGATTTCTTCGAAGATTCGGAAGGAGCAGAAAAATTTTCTTGATTATCTTGCACATTATTCACTTGTCTTGGATCAAGAGGGGGTCGTGACCATATTCCGCTCTTCGGGCGGTAGCTTGATCTCCGAAGATAGTGAGCACTCCCGCTTGTGTGGGCATCTTCATGCACAAGTAATTGTGGTGCGCCACAGCTCCGAACTGATTTAACATGCCTCTTTCGAAGTTGACGTTGTAGGCATATGGAGCATCCACGATGTCGAAGATTACTTCCTCTGTCCTGGCTAACAATCCTTCTCCGAAGGTAACTTCTAGGCCAATTTGGCCGAGTGCATCAAGCGGAGGTCCTGCGAAGCCTTGCAAAGGACGAGCCGCTGGAAGGAGGTGCTTCCTAGAAATGCATAATTGATCGAAGGCTTGAACAAAAATAATGTCTGCCGAACTCTCTCCGTCAATTAGCACTCTTCGAACCTCAGTTCCTGCAATGTCGGCAGTAATGACAAGTGGGTCTACATGTGGAAATTTAATGCCAGCTGCATCCTCTGCAGAAAAAGATATTGGCACATGGGACCATTCAGGCATAGCAGCTACAGACGACGAAGTTCCAATGTGTCCCACTTCTCTGACATACTCTCTTCTCTGCCTTTTTGACATGCTTCCAAGAGTACCTCCTCCGGAGATAGGGAGGACTACTCTTTTTCCTCGGTCTTGCCCCTCTTCTTGCTTCGGAGGTGGCATAATATTGACCACTGGAGGGCGTCTTGTAGCTTCGAAGTTTTCTATCCGCGCCACAGCCTGGACAGGCTCCGGACACACTTTAGCTGGAACTCGATCAGTAGTACCTCGACCCGAAGTTCTCTCTAGATATTCTCCTCTCAGGGCAAGTATAGCTTTGCATGCATCAGTTGCATGACTTCGGTTTTCACCATGAACATAGCAGAAAAGGGTCTGGCCCTTGCTAGCCAGGTTTCCCTGGCGGCCTCCAGCCGCTGGCCTTGTTTCCCGAAGGTTGCGGATCTCTTTGGGCAAATTTCTGTGGGGGTGCAATGTTCAGAACTTCTGAACGAGGATGCTTTTGCCCCCTTCTCCTATCATGCTGAACTTCGAAGACAGGTTCTCGCGGCTGTGCCGAAGTTTTCACTTCCAATTTTACTTCCTGCAGTATGGACGCAGTAGCTGCAGTTCTCCGAAGCCAGCCCTCTTCTGACCTTGCATATTTTTCAAAATAGGACATCAGCTGAGAAACAGAGGATATGTTTTTCCGGTGAAGTTTATCAAGGAGGCCTGGATGAATGACTCCTTCCCGAGCTGCGTCAACTACTGAAGACGTAGTTAACCCTCGGATCTGCGACTTCGTATGAGCGAAGCGCTTGAAGTATTGTCTTAAGGTTTCTTCAGGGAGTTGCTTCACCTGGAAAAGACTTCCCGTCGACATTGGAGGCACAAAGGTGCCTTGGAAGTTACTCACGAACTTCTTCTTCAATTGCCCCCATGAACTGATTGATCCTGGTTTTAAAGACCAGAACCATCGCAAAGCTACTCCTTGAAGAGCTAGGGGGAAACATTTTGCCATGGTGTCCCACACTCCTCCACTGGCTTCAATCGCCAAAGCATAAGATCGGACAAATTCTCCAGGATCTTCATCTCCGGCATACTTGCAAAGCTTCGAAGTCTTAAACTTCGGGTCGAAGCGAACTTTTTGTAGTTCAGGATGCAGCGGAGATTCAGTATCAAAGGAGGCGTTCTCTGGGGCTTCAGGATAGATAGGTTCATCGTCTTCAGGCACTTCTGGAATAACTGGGATGGCTTGAGAGCGAAGCCTATTTGTAGCTTCTTGCCGCCATCTCGCTACTTCAGCTTGGAGACTGGCCATTTGAGCGGCCATATCACCAAGATTGTCTTCATCTCCTCCGGAAGGATCTTCCGAGTCTTGAGAACTATAAGGATCAGTTCGGAGTGGAACTTGAGGTGGAAGAGGAACTCCGGGTGGTCGAAGTATAGATGGGGTTGGCGAGGAACTCCGTATGCTCGAGGAATAGGAATCCCTTCTGGAGTTTGAGGTGGAGGAAATGTCGAAGGTCCTCCGACCTCAACTGTGTCTGGAGACATCACTCCGGAGTTCCGAGGGGACCTCCGAACAGGGTTACCAGTTGCGCTCTGCTTAGGAGGCATGGTGTAAGAAGTTGGTAGAGAACGAAGTTTCTTGGACTAAGTTCCCCATGGACGGCGCCAACTGTTGGCGTAAAAGATTACGCTAACAGGTTTCTAAAGATTAGAAACTGACAAACGAAGTGTTTGCGAAGGAAACTATTCCAAGCCTCCGAAAGGATAATAACTTAGAATAGTTTGAAAGTGTGTATTGAATAACTTGTATTCGGTCCTCATTACAGGGTAAAACAGGGGGTATTTATAGGCCTAAACATTAAGGAAAATACCTTTTTACCCCTCTATTACAACCGACATAGTGGAAACTAGTCGGTACCCTTAATAGGGTTAAAATGGTAAAAGACTAATCTAATGAGAAAGAAGATAAGTCTTCCATCTTAGCTGGCAAAGAAGTTCCCAGAAGAGTTCAAGTTCGAAGATATACTCCAAACTAGAGTCCGTCATCATACTTCGAACTTGATTCGATGCATCTCCGAAATTATATGTTGGAAGTCCTTGTCTTAATCACTAGTCTTTATCTCGTCACTGCAATAACCCTGAAGATGGAATATTTTCCCCCAACATTCACCATGAACCCTTGACTGTGCGTGTGAGCCGGGGACGTGGCTGCGGTCGGATCAAGATCCAACGGACGGCGTGCGCGCGAGATCCTTAAATGAAAACTGACGGCCAACAATGCTCCGTACCGCTTCAACATGGATCAAGGGCCTAGATTAAAACCCGAGGGGACTTAATATGAGCCGCTCGATCGAGATCGTGCGGCCAGGATCGCGTCTGGCATTACACGCTTTGGAGGGGGTATTTTACCCGTCTTCTCTGACTGCGGCGACAGCAACGACAACGAATTCTCGGCGACAGCGAGGTCTAATGGCGTGGCTAAGGCCTAAAACTGGAAAGAGGGGCACACGAGGAACCTGGGCTTACTGGTGGGGGCAACGAAGGTGGGTCGACGCCGATCGGTGACGAGAAGGGGTGGCGAAAAGCTTCGGGTTCGGTGGCGGCATGGCGTTCCGGCGGTCTTCACGACCAACGGAGACGTGGCCGAGGACGAGCGGTCAATGACGGTCCCGAGGGTGGCGACGACGTGGATGATGGGGGCCTGAGGTGCCGGCTAGGGGCTGCTGGAGTTGGAAATAGGGGGAAGGGCCAAAATGCGAGCGGCAGGCATTCTGGTTCGCAAGGGCTTGGGCTAACGCGGTGTGAGTAGAGTGTGGCGAGGGTGAGGGTTAGATAGGGGGTCACCGGCGTCGAGTATGGAAGGGTGCCGGTGGGAATCCGAGGGGATTCAATGCTTACGCCGGCGAGCTTCCATGCGCTCAGCTAGGCTTCCATACGGGCTGAATCCGCGTCGGTTTGGATGGAAGGTGATCGCCGGTGGAAGGCAAGCAGGAATCGGGCACCAATTCGACAAGGGGGAGCTAGCGGCGGCAATAGATGGGAAGGGGGTCACCGGAAATGGAAGGGGGGATCCCCTTCCATCGGAGATGAAGGTCCCGACAGGTGGCCCCCACCTATCGGTGGGCGAACAAAAAAGGAAAGGGCCGACAGACGGGCCTGGGCGGTCAAAGGCTGAGGGCGAGGGAGAGCGGCTGACGAGTGATGCCAAGGCGGGCGTGGGCGGGAGAGAGAGGAAGGGGACAGCACTAATAGGTGGGTCCCACATTGCCAGAGAGTGCGGCGCTGGGCTGGGCTGAGCTGAGGAGAATTCGGGGTTGCGGCCCATTAAGATTTAAATTGTCTTTTTCATTTAAAATAAATCCAGAAAATCATATATTCCTTTAGAGCTTGAAGCACTGTTGCTAAAATTTTGTAAAAATTCCTAAAAATTTGTCTTGGCTCATAGATTCTATCATAAATTTATTAGGTTCAAATTTGAAGTATTTATCCTTGTTTTGTTTTAATTCTGTTCTTTTAACCTTTTCTCTAATTAAATAATTCCTTTTTATTTCAGAAAATTTATTTCCCTCATTT
This sequence comes from Zizania palustris, assembly GCA_019279435.1. Classification (NCBI taxonomy): domain Eukaryota; kingdom Viridiplantae; phylum Streptophyta; class Magnoliopsida; order Poales; family Poaceae; genus Zizania; species Zizania palustris. Next base: position 75,420,004 of record JAAALK010000285.1, read on the forward strand.
TTATTTTATTTTTAATTCTGGTGTGTTACAAGAAGCCAATTCAGTAGCAAATACTTGGCTCAGCAAGCATCTGGTTACCAAATTAAAAGAGGTAAATTTTTTGCACAAGAAAAAACCGATGCTTGATTTTGTTTTACCATGTGAGTCAGGGCACATCGGTCTAACCGTCCTAACATGACCGGTCCGACCGCAGGTATATAGTCAGGTTTGACCGGACATGCCAGGCCGGTCTGACCACCCCATGCCGTTTTACTAACAATAGTCGATCTGACCAGCCTTCTACAGCCGGTCTGACCACCCTATGTTAGAGGGCTTCGGAGCATGGGGGTAGATTAAAATTTATGAGTTGAATGCCAATTCAAGTGAGGATTTGGCGAGTACTTCATAAAATCACGAGGATAATTGGAGAATTCGAATTATTCAATATTTGAAAGATCCTAGAAGAGGGTTGATCGGAAAGTTTAGCGGCAAACGTTTAAATTTGTATTACTCGACGATGAGTTGTAACGTCGAACTGTTGATGGAGTACTTTTGAGATGTTCGAATGTCGATTAGTCTAGACTTGTAGTGGGTGAAGTACATGGAGGTCTTTGTGGTACTCATCAGTCCTCCCAAAAATGAGTTGGATGCTCAAAAGAGCGGGTTTTTATTGGCCGACTATGACTAAGGATTGTTTTAAGCACTATAGAGGATGTGAAGCTTGTCAAAGGTTTGGTAATATTCAGCTTGCCTCTGCATCTTTACTTAATCCTATTATCAAACCATGGTCGTTCTGAGGCTGGGCCTTCGACTTCATCAGCCAAATTCATCCTTCCTCTTCAAAAGGGCATCGTTTCGTGTTGATGACTACATATTACATCTGAGAAACCAAGGGTTGGTTTTGGAGTCTGTGATGAGTAATTGACAGGTTTCACCTTTTGGATTCGAAGGAGTCCCTCCGAAGGGGTTCGGAGGTTGTTTCACCTAAGGGTTCGGTGGGTTCGGTTGCTGCGGCTGTCACAGCGGAGTGTGACTGTTGGAGGGGTCCGACAGTACACATTGACTTAGTCATACCAGAGGGTTCGGTACTTTGGGCGGTACACCGGAGTGTGTGCCAAAGGTTGTTTACCCGGAGAGGTCTCTGAGGTACTTGATACACTTGTCTATTTGTTTGTTGTGCGTAGGTGACTTCAGAGGTGATGGATGATTCGCAACGAGTGAACCTGGGTCAAGCGGGAGGCTTGATGCTAGGCGAGCGGGGAGCTCGGTCATGGAGGCTACGTGGGGTCGAGGTCGGTCTTCGGGTCAAGGTGCGCCTAGGTGAAGGACAGAAAGTGCGGAGCGTGGCTCCGGCTAAAGGTATCCCGAGACAAAGTCCTCGGAGGCGAGGCACTTCGAAGGGTACTCTGAATGGAGTGACTCCGGAGTATGGTGGACAATCCTCAGCAATGAGGCAAGGCGTTCGAAGTGTGCTTCGGATGGAGGCACTCGAAGGTTCACCCGATGGAGGTCTCAGAAGTTGAGGTGCATCGAAGGCATGGTTCGGGTGAGGTTCGTCGAGAAGTGTGCTCGGGAGAGACACTGCGACGAAGTGCTCATGGAATGCTTCATGCGGAGGCCTTGGACGAAGGAGGGACTTCAAAGGGTGGTACTGCGAAGGTGGGGCTTCGGAGTGTGGTTTACTTGAGGTACTTCGGCCATGCATGGCTTCGGTACATGGACTGACGAAGTTCGAGCTGGGAGTAGCTACGAAGCCGTGGTGGTTCACTCTAGAGGTGATGGTGCGAAGGCTCAAGGGCTTTGACGGCTTCGGCTCAAAACCGTCACTGTATCGAAGGCTAACTTCGGTGAAGCGAAGGCCGTCAGGCTCAAGGCTTCTCACTGAAGCTACCGCACCCCTCACGTGCGAAGGGGGGCTTTAGAAGACTCCAAAACTGCAAAGGCTGATCATGTCTGTTCTGCAAAAGCTGATGTTGTCTCCTCTGCGAAGCTGCCGTAAGAAGCCTCCAAATAAAGTAGACTACCATCTGTACCCCCTTGTTCTGATGAGACAAAATCAGTGTAAACCCTAGGGGTAAAGTAGTCTATTCACAGGGCTGAATAGTGCCTATAAATAGTGAAGGCTGGTTAGGCCTGAGTAACACTTTGCGCAGCCATTTTAGAACTCCTGTGCTATCCGCCACACACTCATGTATTCAAACCTGTGAGTTCATTTTGTGTTCCCTGTTCAAGAAATGAAACTTTGATTCTATTTTCTTTTTCTGCTTGAACTTGTATGCCTGTCTTGCACTACATGTTTTGATTTCGTTGTGCTCCACCTCTTGCTGGTTTCGGTTTGTGCACGAAAGTGTGTTTGGATAATTGTGTGAGTGTTCAATACGTTCAAAGTGTGATTTTCAATGAGAGTTCACTCTGTGTAAATTGAAGGCTAGTCTTCTTTGTTTACTAGTGAATCACTGTGTGTGGCTAAGATCGAAGCCCGTTTCTTCCAGTGTCGAAGTCCTTAGCATAGTGTGCTCTGTGTGAGTTCAGACCTTTGGAATACGAAGCCTAGTACTAGTTGCTAGTGTAGAGTATCTGATCGAAGTCCTCAGAGGGAAGTCATCTCTTGCGAACGGTGAAGTGTGAAGTCTGCTCGAAGACACCAAGTGTGGATAGCCTGCACTGACTTAGCAGAGTTGAGTTTTTGGTGTTGTGGGTGGAGCGAAGTATTCTTGACTTCGAACTTTTGTACCTCGAGAAGCCTAGTTTCAAAGCTGTGAAATACCTCTGAATCAGACCTCCAAAGGGTGTGTTTGAAGCCTGTTCCACAGGAGACTGTTTTAAAACAGAAGGCTATCTTTAGCCTGAAATTTTAAAAGCTTCCATTCACCCCCTGGTTACCGTTTCCAGTCCAACAATTGGTATCAGAGTAGGTTAAGATCACCAGTTGACCTTAACTGGTTTTGTGATCTATTGGCGACATGGACAGAGTTAGTAAAATACCTCTTGTTCGATGGGACTGATTTTACATACTGGAAGATGCGCATGTAGGCTTATGTGCTAAGCCAAGGAAATGCAATTTGGGAGATTGTGGACTCACAATACTCCATCCCTAAAACTCGCACCTCTCAAACAAAAAAGGATCAGTATAATGCAAACTCCAAGGCTAGAAATATACTGTTCATTGGTTTGAGTCGGAGTGAGTTTGATCGGGTTCAGCACCTAAGGACAGCAAGGGAGATTTAGACTACACTCACTATTTTTCATGAGGGCTCTGCACAGATTAAGGCTAGGTGCCAAAGCACGTACAATCAATAGTATCATCTATTTGTGCAGGCGCCTGGTGAATCTATAGATGCCATGTTTTCTCGTTTTGATGCGATAGTGAGTAACTTGCGGTCCAACGGGATGCTTGCTTACAATGATCATGACAGGTGTTGGCGCAAAAGATTGTGCCAACAGGTTCTCTGTTAACAAGAACAAACAAATAGTATGCTTGTGCTTAAGAACTTACTCGAGCCTTCGTATTGGATAATAACCCAAGTAGTCTGAATCTGTGTATTAAATGATCGAAGGATCCCTTTTACAGGGTAGAGAGGGGGGTATTTATAGGCAAAACGTCTAAGGAAAAGACCTAATTACCCCTAGATTACAACCGACATTATGGGACTGTTCAGTACCCAGAGCAAGGTTAAATAAGGTAAAATTCTCCAATACGGATGGATAAGCCAGACATCCTATCAATCTTGTCGCCCTGCTTCGGAGCCTCCGTATCCTGCGGAGGGTTCCTCAGGACATCATACCGAGGCACCCTTCGGCTTGACGCCTCCCCCTTCGAATAAGAGCCCACTAGCTCCGAAGCTTAAGGAATCTTTGAGTTATTGATCTCTAAGTCTTCCGAGTGAAGCAATTTCCCCAACAGTATCCCCTCGAATACGCCTCTCCGTATTTAACCTGTACAGAAGGATGGCAGTATACGGAAGGAATATTTTCATATTCGAAAACTTAGAGAGAATTTGAACTCATTACAGTTTTTCGGAGGATTTCAGATCCATGGAGCCTAGACTCCCTCTCCAGGCTTTCTACGCAGTGGGAACATATCGTAGGAAGGAAAACCGCTTCGAAGCACAGACGTCGTGAGGAAAACACTGGATTATAGCCGTTACGCCCAGTAAAAGGTAACGATCGATTTTTATGGCGGTTGCATACCGTTCCACTTTCTGGACACGCCTGTCAGTGGTGGAAGCCGAACCTGCGATGTGAATGCAATCGAAGCATAGCAATCGACGAGTGGTTATAAAAGGGAAAACAAAAGTTACTCGAAACTTTTTACCGCACTTAGCACTCGCGATTCACTTTCCTCAACCTCCAATCTCTCCCTTTTTCGAGCAAATGGTGAGAACCAGCCACACTGTCCCAGCGATGGCGAGCACTCTGGCGTAGAGGCAAGCATGGGCCGCCTCAGCGGCGACGGCAATGGCGGGGACTTCGGCCGGCGCCTGGCCTAAGAACCCTCGAGAGCTCCGTCCGCCTTCCAAGAAGAAGATTTCCCAGAGCTTCCTCATCAGTCAATCTACGAGCACCACCGAATCCATCAAGGAGGCCGTAGAAGGGAAACTGGGAGCCAGGCTGAGGACTCGGGTCCTAGGATCAGAGTCGACCCCGAGGCCACGAAGTGGAGAAGTAGTAGTCTTCGAGGCTTTCTTTGAAGCCGGCTTGGGGCTCCCGGCCATCGACTTTTTGGCGGAGGTACTGGACATGTTTCATATTACATTACCTCAGTTGTCCCCCAATGCCATCGCCCGCCTAGCTATATTCGAGTGGGTGCTCTGGATCGAAGGGTGCGAAGGACACTCGGAGATCTTCGCCGCAACTCATGAAGCCATCTGCCAGCCGAAGCCACAGGATGGGCCCGGGGATTCCAAAGTGATAACAGCTTTCGGTAGTGTCAACTTCCAGTTGCGGAGGGAGCACGCCCTGCACTTCCCTGCGAAGGCCATCAATGACCGATGGTATACCAACTGGATCCTTCGGTGGTTCTACGCCGAAGTCGGAGAGGACTCCCCCTCGTAGGGCCACTCCAGGAGATTTGGTTCCGGAAGGAGGCGGAGGTAGCTCCGAACCCTAGCCTGCTTTCCACGAGGCTAGGGCTGTTGACTTCGGTGGCTCGCCGCATGAGCATGAGCGACTTGGCTGAAGAGTTCATTGGCCTTCGGATTCCACCTCTCGGAGCTGACTGGCCAATAGTGTTCCAACAGGCCTCGGAGGGTGATCTCCGAACCCTAGGTAAGACTTCAATTCCTGCATTGCTGCATTTATATGATAAGAATAACATACTTATGACGCGTTACCCCTTTTCTTCAGCGGCTCCTTTGGCATTGGCTCCGGAGGACATAGCTCGGGCCACCGAACGGGTCCTCGGAGCTCCTTCAGTGGCCGAAAAGCAGCGAAGGCTAGAGCTAGTGGGGAGCTGGGAACGCTCCAATAGAGTGTGGGGAGCTCTCGGGATGGAGCCCCCTCCTCTTCCCGACTTCGCCGCGACTAGGGAAGCTGCCCGGAAACAGAAGACCGTTGCTGAACCGCCCAAAAGAGCTAGCAAGCTGCTGTCTAAGAAGAAGAAGGTGGCGAAGATCCCTTCGTAGCTGACCCCTGCCTCGTCAGCTTCATCCCCGGACGCTCGGAGCTCGGCCTCTGAGGATCCTGAGGGCTCCGACGTCCAATTAGCGCCGAGCCTCGAGAATTACCTTCTAGAGGATGACAAAGATATAGGGGAAGTCCCAGACGGAACCTCTGCTCGGGAGGTTACTGCTATAGATCCAACGCTCACCTCCGTGCCCACTGTCGTTAATCTGGACTCGGACTCCACCACTCCCAACACACCCGTAACTTGGGTGGTCACGGTGGGAGTCGCAGCTCCGGCAGGGAACGTGGCGGAGAGGACCTCGGGAGACAACTTCGAGGATATCCTTCAGTTGTACGAAGTTCTGGAGGATCCGATGATCTTGCCTCACGGGGCCTCCGAAGGTATGCCTTGACTCTCCTATCTTATCGTATACCTACAGCAATCTTTTCTTGTAAATACTTATCAAATCTCTTGACAAGACAGGTACCTCGAAAGGTGACGAGGCCCCGGCTGCACACGAAGTCCTAGCATCCTCGAGAGTCGTGGCCTAGGCGGACCCTCCTGCTCCTTCGGACGCTCCATGCCAATTAGCGGAAGTCGTGCCCGCAGGAACGAAAGTCGTTCCCGCCGGAGCGGATTCGGGAACTAAAGTCGTCCTCTCTGTAGCGGCTCCGGCGACCGAGGTCGCCCCTGTGGACGCGGCTTCGGTCGAAGGGGTAGCCGCTGAAGAAAGGGCTACTTCTGCCTCAGCCGCAGTGCCTGCCTTCGTGCCAGGAAGGGGCAAAAGCATGGCTAGCCTCGGCCTTCCCCCCAGCCTCGCGACAACTTCAGTTAGCAACTCGGAGGAAGAGGCCACGGCATACGACCGCCAAGCTTTGTCTTGGCTTCCTTTGCTGGCTCCGTTTCTAGAGCACCGGGTAGGCCTCCGAGCGCTCCTGGAGCCCCTAGGAGAGAAGAGCCAGGACATCGCCAATTCAGACCTGGTCTCCGTTTTGAGCGAAGCTAGGGCTTCGACGCTCAACATGGCCCTCGAAAGGGCTGCCATACAGGTATGAAGAACACCATAGCTAATTCGAATTAATGGTTACAAATACTTTAGTACTTACTTGTTCCTTTTTCTTTGCAGCAATTTGTTCTTGCTAGAGCGGTAGCGACTTCCAACGAGGTCGAAATTAATCGACTCAAAAGGAAGGTTACCACCCTCCAAACCGCCCTTAATGACTCCAACGACAGATCCCTTCGGCTAGAGGAGGAAGCCTTAGCGGAACGGAGGGCCAGGGTTGCGGCCGACAAAGCTCTCCGAACGGCGCGGGAAGAGAATGACGTGCTCCGCATTGCAGCCCAAGAGGTTGAAGTCGAATGCGTAGTTCTTCGGGCAGAAGTTGAAAGGCTTCGTCAATCGGTGGCCACTTCGAGCGCCCAGTTGGTGGAGCTCCAAGGGGCTCTCAACCAAGTGATGGCCCAGAAGAGCTCTTTAATGCTCCAGGTGGCCGAGGTGTCGGCTACCGCTGCGGGGCTGGAAGCAACGGAGAAGAAGAATGCTAGTGCGGCAGAACGTACCTTGGACGCCCTTCAGGGTACCTTGGAATACTTCAGCACTATGTGCCCTTCGTCTTCTGCAGCAACCAGCGAACCCCTCGATCGTAAGCTGAAGAGGATCCAAGTGGCAGCGTTACTGATGATGAACTCCGGCGTCCGGTACGGGGAGATCTCCGGGCAGTGCGCCAGTATCGGAGTTCTTAACCACCTCGAGTCCCTTCAGATCCCTCTTGGTTCAGTCGAGGGTTCGATCCCTGGAAGCTTGCCTCTGAAGACCTGCTGTGCCCTTCGTCGGATGTAGCCTTGGCTTGGGAAGCCTTCCGGTCAACTTGGAAGTCGGACCACAAGGTTGCGGCCAAAGCTTGGATTGACGAGGCCCGACGGCAGAAACAGGCGCAGACAAAGACCCCCACTTCCTGCGTCTCCAGCTCCGGCAATCCCTGCTCCACCAACCGACTCGCAGGTCTAGCTCTTAGGGTCACCATGTATGCAAACTGCTGTAAAGCCCCTTTAATCAATGACAAAGTTATAATCAAGAAACTCGTTTGGGTGTTGTGCTTTCTTTTTTAGGTTTTGTCGTGCCCTTCGAATTTTGACCTCGAAATACTAGAGTTTACCGAAGGGCTCCGGAAGGAGTGGACAAACCTCGAGAGCTTAAAGCCCTACCGCCGATCTCGCTTCTCTGTTCCTCATGGAGACAAAGGGGAGATAGCTCCCGAAATTTTTCACGAGGTCTTGTCGTATATCATGGAAGAAGAGAAAGAGAAGGCATCATCATCTTCCGAACACATGAATTGGTCTGACTCGGAGTATCAGGCCGAGGACCCTACGGAGGTTAACTCTGAAGGGCTTCTGACCTGGGTCGAGCTCCAAGAGGAGCAAAAGAAACTGCGAGCCTCGAAGAAGAAAAGAGGTGCGCAGACGAAAAGGACTAAACCGACAGCTTCGAGCTCCGAAGGACAGAGTAGCCGAAGGGGTAGCTCCAGAGGCCGACAGGGTCTTCGATTTTTCCTAGGCTTGGACCAAAACTTCTCCTGATGTACAAGTACAATGGATTAATGTGAATTGTTCTGAAAGTATTTTGTTTGCTTTTTACCCTCCTACCCCTCCTTGTGGGTGGGGGACCCCTTGCTATGTAAAGGGTTCACCGGGCACAATGCTTTGCCGGGTTACTTGATGCTTCGTATTATACTTAACATTCGTACTTGACCCTTTTTAGGCTTCGTAAATTTCGGAGTTAGATCTGTCGCTTAGGATTTTTGATTTTCTTCTTTTTTTAAAAAAATGTCTCGTTAGCCTGGGCCTTGAAACTTTATTTAAAGTCCTTAGACTCTTCTATGGATCCCGACAAGCCGGAGCTTGGAATCCGTAGAATGGCCACCTTCGGCTCTTTTATAGATACTTCGAACCCGGAGGCCGGAAATCTGTTCGTTTAAAGTCCTTAGACTCTTCTACGGGTCCTAACAGGCCGGAGCCTGGAATCCGTAGGTTGGCCACCTTCGACTCTTTTACAGGTACTTCAAACCCGGAGGACGGAAATCTGTTCGTTTAAAGTCCTTAGACTCTTTTATGGATCCTAACAGGCCGGAGCCTGGAATCCGTAGGTTGGCCACCTTCGGCTCTTTTACAGATACTTCGAACCCAGAGGCCGGAAATCTGTTCGTTTAAAGTCCTTAGACTCTTCTACGAATCCTAACAGGCCAGAGCCTGGAATCCGTAGGTTGGCCACCTTCGGCTCTTTTACAGATACTTCGAACCCGGAGGCTGGAAATTTGTTCGTTTAAAGTCCTTAGACTCTTCTACGGACCCTAACAGGCCGGAGCCTAGAATCCTTAGGTTGGCCACCTTCGGCTCTTTTACAGATACTTCGAACCCAGAGGCCGGAAATCTGTTCGTTTAAAGTCCTTAGACTCTTCTACGGATCCTAACAGGCCGGCGCCTGGAATCCGTAGGCTGGCAGCGGAGTCCTCGAACCCACGGTTCACAGACTACTGTCTGGGTCTTGGGAAAGATTCTTGACTCTGCAAGCATCTCCGTCGTCCTGATGCGTCCATCCGAAGTAAGGGATACTCGAAGAGTAAACAAAATTCGACCCCCCTCTTTTATTTAGAAAAGGAAGCTTACAAGTGATTACAAGGAGCCCCTAAGCGTAAAAACGCTTAAGGTGCTCCGCATGCCACGTATGCTTCAACTCTTCTCCTTCTAAATTAGCTAATTTAAACGATCCGGGTCATCCTGAGCGTAGGATAATATATGGTCCTTCCCATTTATTCCCTAGCTTCCCCCGCGCTATTACACTTTGCAAAACTAGATGACCTGGTCTAAGCTCGTTTGGCTTTATCTTCGGGTCATACCATATTTTTGTTTGTCCTTGGTACTTCGTTAGGTTGGCAACAGCTCAAAGCCTTGTTTCTTTCGATATGTCCAATGAAGTGTTTCTGTCATCTTCGCCTCCGGACTGCATCGCACGAAGGGATCCCCCTTTGAGCTCCGTAGGAGTCATGGCTTCATCTCCGAAGAGTAGTCTGAATGGGGTAAAACCTGTGGATCTGGTTTGAGTGGTTCGAATGGACCACAAGATCTTGGGGAGCTCTTCGACCCACAGCCATTTGGCCAGCCCCACAATCCTTCGATTTAAACCGGATAGGATGTTCCCATTGGCTCTCTCTACAGCTCCGTTGGACTGTGGATGGCGTACTGCGGCGAAGCACAACTTAATGCCCAACTCTTCACAAAATGCTTGGAATGTGTCAGCTTCGAACTGGGTTCCATTATCCACTGTCAACTCCCTCGGCACTCCGAACCTGCATATAATGTTCTGCCAGAAAATTTTTTGCACGTTCCTCGAGGTGATAGCAGTCAATGGTTCTGCTTCAACCCACTTCAAAAAATATTCGATTGCTACTACCGCAAACTTCAAGCCACCTTTTGCCATTGGAAAATGGCCTATGAGGTCCATGCCCAATCGAGCCATTGGCCATACCGGGGCAATAACTTGTAGTTGAACTGGCGGACGGTGGCTTCGCCTGCCCATCGATTGGTAGCCTTGGCATGTTCGAACCAATTCCTCCGCATCTCTCACTATCGTTGGCCAGTAAAGCCCCTGGCGAAGTGTCTTGCCAGCCAGAGCTCGAATTGCCAGATGACTTCCGCATAAACCTTCGTGAATGTCTCGAAGTATATCTTGACCTTCGGGTTGGGAGATGCATCGGAGTAGATGGGAGCAAACGCCAGCTTTGTACAATACTCCGTTGACAAGCTTGTAATTTCTGGCTCTTGCTGGCAATCTTCGGGCATCCGGACCTTCTGAGGGATCTATGCCATCTTGCAATATACTCATAATCGAAGCCCGCCAATCTATAGCTGGAATGAATAGTACTTCTGCAGAGGGTACCTGGCTAGCTGCGGGCTGCATTAGTTCTTCGTAGAAAGCACCCTCCGGGAGGTCTACCGCTCCAGCTGCAGCTTTTGCCAGAATATCTGTGAGCTGATTATCTGCTCGAGGGATACTCCGAACAGTGAACCCTTTAATGCTGCTTCAGCCTTGCGGATTTCTTCAAGGTATTGTGCTAGATGCATGTTCTTTGCTTGAAAACTTTATCAACATGCCCTGCGACGACTTGGGAATCTGTCTTAATCATTATCCTTGCAGCTCTGAGTGCTTTACCCTTTCGGAGGCCTAGCAGAACCCCTTCGTATTCTGCGATGTTATTGGTGGTTTTAAAATTGAGCCTCGCAGAATACATGGCTTTCTGCCCTGATGGTGATATGATGACCGCCCCTGCTCCAGCACCGGATGCCTGATAAGCTCCATCAGAAAAAATTGTCCATAAACCTTCGGAGGGTTCTTCCAGGGCCCAAACGGCAGATGGAGTCCACTCTGCTACGAAGTCAGCTATGATTTGAGATTTGATAGTTATTCGTGCTGTGAAGGAGATTCCGAAGGGGGCTAGCTCAACAGTCCACTTTCCAATCCTTCCTGTAGAGTCTTTGTTCCGGAGCATATCCCCCAGAGGATACGAGGTTGGAATGATTAGGTTATGCACCAAAAAATAATGCCTTAGCTTTCGCGAGGCCATTACTAGGGCATAAGCAAATTTCTCGAGCTCGGAGTATCTTATCTTAGCTCTGGACAAAATTTCTGACACAAAATAAACTGGGTTCTGCACCAGCTTTCCCTTAAGCTCAACCTCCCGGACCAGAACTGCGCTTACTGCGGAGCCTGTTGCTGCAAGATAAAGGAGAAGTGTTTCTTCTGGAAGGGGCACAGTAAGTGTTGACAAGCTTCCGAGGTATGCTTTTATGTCATCAAAGCTTTTCTGGCATTCCGGTGTCCAACTGAAGCTCTCGGACCCCTTTAGGGCTTTGAAAATTGGGAGGCTTCGCTCTGCTGACCTGGCCAGGAATCTGCTAAGGGCTGCGAGCCTTCTTGCTAGCTTCTGGACTTGCTTCAAATTTCCTGGCGGAGCCATTCTTTGTAGTGCAGTTATTTGCGTTGGGCTAGCTTCGATTCCTCTGCTCGAAACTAAGTACCCTAGTAGCTTCCCTGCTTGGGCTCCGAATATACATTTTTCTGGGTTGAGGCGTACTCCACAAGCTCGGAAGCTCTCAAACATTTCAGCTAGGTCTAGGCTATGCTGGTGCTTTTGAGCACTTTTTATTACAATATCATCCATGTAGGCTTCGACATTTCGGCCTATTTGATGACCTAGAGCCTTAGCTCTTAAACGTGAAAAGGTGGCTCCGGCATTCCAAAGGCCAAAAGGCATTCTTACATAGCAAAATACTCCGGAAGGAGTTATGAAGCTTGTCTTGGCCTCGTCTTCGCGTTTCAGCCATACTTGATGATACCCGGAATAAGCGTCGAGGAAGCTTAGCAATTCGGAGCCTGCTGTGGAATCCACCAGTTGATCTATTCGGGGCATCGGGTAGGGGTCTCGCGGGCATGCTTTATTTAATGAAGTAAAGTCAATACACATGCGCCATTTGTTTGAGTCCTTCTTCCTTACAAAAACAAGGTTAGCCAACCACTCGGTATGGGCTACTTCCCTAATGATGTCAGCCCTTAACAGTTTCTCTACTTCGGTCTTGGCGAGGCTTGCTCTTTCTGCAGACAGCTTGCGGAGCCCCTGGCGCACTGGCCTGGCCTTCGGGTTGACAAGCAGGCTATGCTCGATGATGCTTCGATCCACCCTGGTGATGTCTTCGTCGGTCCAGGCAAAGACGTCCAGATTCTGCTTGACGACTTCTTCCAATGAGGCGGTTATCTCCGGGGATAGCCCTTTGCCGAACTGCACTGGATACTCTTTGCCATCTTTTGAAATTATCCTCGTCTCGACTTCACCTTCTGGGCTCGGCTTGAGAGAGATTCCTTTTGAAAGGTTCGAGACCTCCGGTGCTTCTCCAGCGACCTCTGTTGCCTCTTCGGCGCCTTCTGCTACATTGTGCACTTGCCGGGGATCAATCGGTTGCCCGTGACCATACTCTGTTCTCCGAGCTATAGCTTGGTCTCCTGCAATAGTAAGCACTCCACCTTGCGTGGGCATCTTGAGACAAAGATAATTGTGGTGCGCTATAGCCCCGAACTGGTTCAGCATCCCTCTTCCGAAGATTGCATTGTAAGCATAGGGGGCATTAACAACATCGAAGATCACCTCTTCTATCCTGGCCAGAGGCCCCTCTTCGAAGGCAACCTCGAGGCCTATCTGGCCGAGGGCATCGAGAGGCGGTCCTGAGAACCCTTGGAGCGGCCGGGCCACTTGAAGTAGGTGCTTCCGGGAGATGCACATTTGATCGAAGGCCTAGACGAAAAGTATGTCCACAGAGCTTCCGCCGTCCACCAGGATCCTTCGGACCTCCACCCCTGCTATGTCTGCAGAAATGACCAAGGGGTCGGCATGAGGGAACTTCACCCCTGCGGCATCACTAGCAGTAAACGAGATGGGCACATGGGACCACTCTAACATTCCCTCCGTGGAACTCGAAGTCCCAATGTGCCCAACCTCGCGGACGTACTCACGCCGCTGCCTTTTTGACATGCTTCCGAGGGTCCCCCTCCGGAGATGGGCAGGACCACCCTCTTGCCGCGGTGTTGCGGGTCTTCCTGCTTCGGTGGTGGCATAATATTGGCCACCAGAAGTCGCATGGGGGTTTCTAGGACACCGGCTCGGGCCACGATCTGCACAGGCTCCGACCGTGCCGCTGGTGGGGCTCGATCTGAAGTGCCCCTCCCGGTACTTCATCCTAGGTATTCGCCCCGAAGGGTTAACACCGACTTGCAGTCCTTCATGTCATGGCTTCTGTTGTCGCCATGCACGCAACAGAAAAAACTCTGGCGCCTGCCTGGCGCTCTCTCTTGAGGCCTCGGGGCCCCAGCCTTGAAGTTCTGTACCTAGTGAAAATTGCCAGGTGCCTTCGGGGCAGAGGGTGTAATGTTTAGCACCTCTAATCGGAAATGCTTCTTCCCCGTCTGTGCTCGTTGAAGCGGTTATCTTGAGGAGGTTGCAGAGGAGCCGAGGCTTCAGGCTCCGTCTTGACTTCTTGGAGGGTAGGTGAAGGTGATGGGGCTCCAGTCCGTCGGAGACAACCTTCCTCCGCCTTGGCATACTGTTCGAAGTATGCCATGAGCTGTGCCACTGACGTCACCGGCTTCCGGTTGAGTTTGCTGAGGATGTCAGGGTTTAGCACCCCTTCACGAGCGCCGTCGACTATCGAAGAGGTAGACAGGCCTTTAATTTGTGACTTGGTGTGGGCGAAGCGTGTGAAGTATTCACGGAGTGTTTCTCCCGCCCGCTTCTTTACTTGGAACAAACTTCCTGTGGACATCGGGGCCACAAAGGTACCCTGGAAGTTGCACACGAACTTCTTCTTCAGCTGCTCCCAGGACCTGATCGATCCTGGCTTCAAGGACTAGAACCATCGAAGTGCCACACCCTCGAGAGCGAGGGGGAAACACTTCGCCATTGTGTTGCGCACCCCTCCGCTTGCTTCTATGGCCAAGGCATATGAGCGAGCGAACTCTCTGGGATCTGACCCACCGGAGTACTTGTGTAACTTCGAAGCCTTGAACCTGGGATCAAAGGGGACTCTTTGCAAGTCGGGAGTTTTGGTGGAGGCTTGAGTGCGGAGGCGATCGGCAGCCTCTTGCCTCCACCTAGCTACTTCCTCTTGAAGCCTGGCTAATTGAGTAGCCTCGGTTCCAGGAAGGTCTTCGTCTTCATCGGAGGGTAGCTCTGGGTCTTGGGAGCTAACGTAATCTGTCCGAAGCACCGTAGGAGGAGCTCGAGGACGCCTGGGCACTCTACGCCCAGTGGTATCTTCGGGAATTGCTGGAGCGGCAGAGGGCCCCACTCCTGCAGTCCGAGGGGACCTTCGGGGGGGGACCTTCGGCCTGTCTACGCTTCGGAGGCATAGCTACTTGCGGAGAGATCCAAAGATAGTCTATTTTTACTGTGCCTACTACTCATATCACTCAGTGCTGGATGCCTCATCATGTTTTCACTCACCCCAGCATTGAGTGATCGAGATTCTCTCATCATGTGTAGGCACCAGACAGAGGCTTGGAGGGCACGTGGATCATGGACTCCGGTTGTTCATGCCATATGACCGGAGATGCAGCATGGTTCTCCAGCCTCACCACAACCAAGCAAAAGGAACATATCACTTTCAGCAACAATCGAAGGAGTAGAGTGAAAGGTAAAGGTGTAGTAAAAATCAACTCAAATTTCACTCTCAAAGATGTTGCTTTGGTTGAAAATTTGGGATACAATTTGCTTTCTATATCTCAGTTGCTTGATGAGGGTTTCGAAGTGCGATTGCATCGCGATACTTCGCAAGTACTCAATTCTGATGGTGATGTAGTATGTAAGATCTTTAGAGTTGGGAGAGTGTTTGGAGTTGATTTTTCGGAGTCATCTGGTTCTTCTCACTGTCTTGTGGCACATTTGACTTCTGAGCTTTGGAAGTGGCATAGGAGACAAGGGCATATGAACTTTGAGTTGCTTGCTCGTCTGAGTGCCCCAGGTCTGATCCGAGAATTGCCCAAGCTCAAGTTTGAGAAGAACTTAGTTTGCGCTCCCTGTCGACATGGAAAAATGATTGCTGCTTCGCATTCGCTAGTCACCATGGTGATGACTGAACAACCTGGAGAACTTCTCCATATGGACACTGTAGGTCCTTCTCGGGTTAGTTCTTTAGGCGACAAGTGTATGTGTTAGTCATAGTCGACGATTTCTCTCGCTACTCTTGGATCTTCTTTCTTGCCAGCAAGGATAAAGTGTTTTCATACTTTCAGAGCTTGGTTGTGAGACTTTTCACTGAACTCCCTGGTGCATTAAAATTCATTCGAAGTGATAATGGCACTGAGTTCAAGAACAATCTCTTTGTTGACTTTTGCATGGAGCATGGCATATAACATCAATTCTCTGCTCCGCGGGTCCCTCAACAAAATGGTGTTGTTGAGAGGAAAAACCACACTTTGGTTGAGATGGCAAGGACAATGCTCGCTGAGCACAGGACTCCTAGGAAATTCTGGGCTGAGGCCATGAACACTATATATTACATTTCAAACCGAATCTTCTTGCGCTCAATTTTGAACTTGACTTCTTATGAATTGCGTTTTGGGAAACAACCTAAAGTTACCCATCTTCGAGTTTTTGGCTGTCGATGTTTTATCCTTAAATGTGGAAATTTAGAAAAATTTGAGTCGCGATCTTCTAATGGGATCTTTTTGGGTTACACCACTCATGGTCACTCTTATCGTGTTTTTAATTTGGAGACTAACACTGTCATCGAGTCATGTGATGTGACTTTTGATGAATCAACCCCCTCTATTAGTTCTACTTTTGAATAGGCAAATGAACATGACATGGAGCAGACCATCTTTGAGGAAGAAGATCCCGGAGATTTTGAGGATGAACCCCTATTGCCCTCGACATCGACCCCTGAAGCCGACCCCGCTTCGATCACTTTGGCACAAGGTCCCGAAGCAACTACCACGACATCAGTCATCGTGGACCACTTCAACGCACAAGTTAAGGGGGAGACTGCATCCCGCTGTGAGGCTCCTCATCATTTTCAAAGGATGCATTCTCCCGAGCAGGTCATTGGTGAGCTTGATCAATGGGTAACATGTTCTCATGCTCATTTCATTGATTCCGCTTTTGTTGCTTCTTTCGAGCCCTTAGATGTTAGTCATGTACTTTCTGATTCTAGTTGAATCAATGCCATGCATGAATAACTTGAAAATTTTGAGAGAAACCAAGTCTGGACTTTAGTTGATCCTCCACCAAATGTTCATTTCATTGGAACAAAATGGATTTTCAAAAACAAACAAGGGGAGGATGGGACTATAATTAGAAACAAGGCTAGACGTGTAGCTCCGGGTTATTCTCAATTAGAAGGGATTGATTTTACTGAGACTTTTGCACCTGTTGCTCGTCTTGAGGCCATTATGATTTTACTTGCATTTGCGACATCCTGTGGTTTCAGACTTTATCAAATGGATGTTAAAAGTGATTTTCTTAATGGTTTCATAGGCGAAGATGTTTATGTAAAACAACCCCTGGCTTTGAAAACCCCAAATACCCGCATAAAGTCCTTAAACTTCGTAAGGCTCTTTATGGACTCAAGCAGGCCCCTCGGGCTTGGTATGATAGACTTAAGTCTTTTCTGCTTGAGCGAGGGTATTTGATGGGATCTATTGATAAAACTCTGTTCACTCTCAAGCATGGCAAAGATTTCCTCCTAGACCAGATTTATGTGGATGCTATCATCTTTGGTGGTTCTTCTCATGCTTTGGTTGCCGAGTTTGCAGATACCATGAGCAGGGAGTCGAAATGTCCATGATGGACGAACTCACATTTTTCCTTGGTTTGCAAATCAAGCAAAGAAAATAAGGTACATTCGTCCACTAGACAAAGTACACCAAGGACCTGCTCAAGAAGTTCGACATGGCTGATGCGAAGCCACTAGCCACACCAATTGCTACATCTGTAGCATTGGATCCAGACGAAGATGGAGAAGCCGTAGATCAGAAGGAGTTCTGAGGCATGTGTTGAAATGAAAACGTGCCCTCACACTTGGGTCAGTTTGACGATCCAAAAGTGTGCGGATACTTAGGGACAAGCCTAAGCATAACACAGCACCGACGTCGCGTTCCGACTACCCTTAGCCATGGTAAGGAGGGTGGAGTCACCAGGCAATCAAATCACACAAAATAATCCAATTAGCCGAAAGAAATATATTAATCAGAATAAATCCACAAACTGGTCAGAGCCTGTCTGCTTTGATGTATGGTGCAAAGGGGGTCACTGAAGTATACCTCTGGCGTCTGATGCGAAGTGTCCCGCCGAAGGGTACTTTCGGCCTTCGGACTGATCTGGCCAAAGATGAACTCCGAATGGATCTGGACGCGACAATCACCTCCGAACAGCGGGGTTCAGCGTGAAGTCTCCGATATAGTAAGATACAGAGTAATGACTCGAGCGCAATGCGCAAGCATGACTTTGTCCGGAGTAGAGTACGAGCGTGGCGAAGCTTGTTGTGATGAAGTCTGTTGGCGAAGCGTGCGATCGGAGTAGCAGTCTCGTCGAAGAGTGTTCTGGCAACCTCCGAAACTGATCTCTCAGCTCCAGACACCTCTGACGAAGTAGCTCCGAACATGGAAACCTGCAACAGAGTGGATTCAAAGTACCAATTCGGTCTGAGGACCGAATTCTGCTAAGCATTGAAGTAGGAGCGAAGTAGCAATATATTACGTAGATTAGTAGATACTTCACATGCGAAGTAACAAGGCGATAGCAATCTATTACGTAGATTAACTGATACTTCACAGGTGAAGTAACAAGGATTACCACTGTTCCGAAGTGGCCATCAGAGGGCTTCCAGGCAAACCCACGAAAAGTACAGAAAGGTAAAGATAAAGTAAATGCGATTCAAAGCTAGGGCTTTGTGGTTGATTTTGTTGGGGAGCTTCGGAACTTGCTTCGCCTCTATATTTATAGGGGCTAGACCTCTAATCTAATCTGCTATAATTCGGCTGAATAGAGATAAACACTTAGCTAGAATCGGGTCCAACTCTATCTCTACCCGAAGTGGGCCTTCGACCAAGCCTGCTCCTTGGGCTGGAGCTTTGGTAGAGTGGGCCTCCGAAGGCTTCCTGGCCGAAGGCCGTGGGCTGTCTGGAAGGTTCCGGAGCACATAGCCCAATTGTCCTTTGGCCCTGTAGGGCTTCGGCCTGACCCGGGACATGTGTATTTTTGACCCAAATTACCAAAATTAATATTTTGACAATCTTAACCATTGATGCCATTTTTTGCTATCAACACATGCCCCCTGCCTTTTAGTGAACTAAGTGAACTAAAAGCACAATGAGCTAAAGATGATACCTTCCATATCGGCCTTTCGACACCTTTTAAAGTATCTACCATTCAAAGCTCTTCGAAACCGCTCTCCTTGCAGAGATTCTAACACATATGCATTGCTAGGAGCGATTTTGGCTATTTTGAAAGGGCCTTCCCAACTAGGTGACCATTTAACAAACTTGGGACTCTTAGTTCCCATGGGTAAAATCGTCTTCCAAACCAAGTCACCTACTTAAAATGATTTTGGTTTAACCTTCTTATTGTAGGCTTTAGGTACTCTCCTCTTATCTACTTCTATGGTTTCTAAAGCCTTCAATCTCTTATCGGTCACTTCTTCTAGGTTGTCTTTCAAAAGAGTTTCATACTCGTCGACTGATAAGCCATCTTGCTTTAACACCATTAGAGAGCCAAGATCTACTTCTACAGGTAGAACGACTTCTTGTCCATACACTAACTCATACGGACTAACTTTGGTAGCACCGTGCTTTGCAATCCTACAAGCCCATAGAGCCTTGGAGAGCACTTCATGCCACCTTTTAGGGAACTCTTCAATCTTCTTCTTAATGAGTTTAATCACTGTTTTATTGATAGACTCAGCCTGACCATTGGACTGAGCATAGTAGGGCGAAGAGTTTATAAACCTAATACCATAATATTCAGCGAAGTCCCTCACTTCTTTAGAAACAAATGAGCTACCTTGATCTCTAGTGAGAGTTTGAGGATTGCCGAATCTATGTATGATGTGCTTCAAGATAAAGTCAAGTACCTCGTTGTGAATCATATTCTTGAGAGGCACAGCCTCGGTCCACTTGGTGAAGTAATCCATCGCCATCAACACGAACCGATGCCCTTTTGAGGAAGGAGGGTGAATTTGGCCGATGAAGTCTAAACCCCAACCTCAGAACGGCCATGGCTTGACAATAGGGTTGAGTAATGAAGCAGGAGCTAACTGAATATTGCCAAACTTCTGACACGCTTCACACCCTCTATAATACTTAAAACAATCCTCAGTCATAGTCGGCCAGTAGAAACCCGCTCTTTTGTGCATCCAACTCATTTTCTGGGCCGACAGATGAGTGCCACAAATTCCTTCATGGACTTCTCCTATAGCCACTTGGGATCGTTCGTGGTCTAAACACTTTAACAGTACGTCGTCAATGGTTCGGTGATACAGTGTGTCGTCTATCAACACAAATTTAAACGCTTGTCACCAAACCTTCCGATCAACCCTTTGGCTAGGGTCTCTCAAATACTGGACGATTGGAATTCTCCAATCGCCCTAATGGGTTTCGGAGGGTTTCGCTAGCTCACTACCTAAAAAAGTGTCTAGGCTACTGATTTCGGGGTGCCCCGAGCCCTTCCTGCTTCTGCTAAAGCATGACTGGATTGGCCGTGCGAATCGGGCCGAAGCCTCCCGCCGGAGGGTCCGGACTCCCAAAAACCCTCGCTGTCCAGGGGACTCCGGCGTGCCAAACTCTTTGGTGGGCAGAGCACTCCGGTCTCGGGACCTCGACACGCGGTAGCCTCCGGCAGTCGGAGGGGTCTGACTCGGAGGGTGCGCCTGTCCAAAGTATCAGCGTGCCATGAACTTGATCTTTCATGAATTGCTAGGAGTCATATTATAAGTTTACATCGATGATGTCATGGTCAAATCGGACGCTATGGGAAACCATTTAGCCGATTTGAAGGTTGCTTTCGATAGGATGTGGCAGTATGGGTTTAAAATGAACCCACCCAAGTGTGCTTTTGGCGTGTCGGCAGGTAAGTTCTTAGGTTTCATGATTCATGAGAGAGGTATAGAGATTGATCCTAAGAGACTTGAGAAGATTAGAAACGTTGCAGCGCTAGCATGCAAGAAGGATGTGCAAAAGTTGCTAGGCAAGTTGAACTATTTGCGTCACTTTATATCCAACTTGTCCGGCAAGATTGATGCCTTTGTCCCCATACTCTGGCTAAAAAATGAAGCCGAGTTCACTTGGGGGGAAAGCCAGCAAAATGCTTTTGAGAAGATCAAGGAATGTTTGTCATCACCGCCCGTGGTGAGAGCACCCAAGGTCAGGATTCCGTTTCGGCTATACATCACCACTGAAGACAGCGTGATTGGAGCCGTGCTAACCCAGGAGGTGGAGGGGAAGGAGTACATCATCACATTCCTGAGCCGCCGCCTGCTGGACGCCGAAACCAGGTACATGTTTGTGGAGCAGTTATGTTTATCACTTTATTACGCCTGCACCAAGTTACGCCATTATCTTCTCCCCACCACATGTGTTGTCGTTTGCCAAACCGATGTCATAAAGCACATGTTACAGAAGCCGATTCTAAGTGGAAGAATCAGAAAATGGGCTTACGCGTTGATTGAGTACGATTTGGCCTACGAGCCCCTAAGAGCGATGAAAGGCCAAATCGTGGCCAACTTTATAGTTGACCATCACATAGATGCTAGCTGGAGTGATGCTATCACTCTAGTTGAGGTAGTGCCATGGGAAGTCTAGTTCGATGGTTAGACTTGCAAGAATGGCCAGGGTATTGGAGTGGTTCTCATATCACCTAATGGTATGCGCTTTGAAACCTTGGCCCGACTAGAGTTTTCTTCCACTAATAACCAAGACGAATACGAAGCTTTGTTGCTAGGTCTTGAACTACTAGAGTCTATAGGTGCTAAACATGTTCACGCGTATGGTGATTCATTATTAGTAGTACAACAAGTAGCCAAGAATGCTCAATGTTTTAATGGCTTGCTGAATAGCTACTTGGACAAATGTCTAGACATAGTTGCTACTTTTGATGATTTCAAAATATCTCACGTATCAAGAGAAGCCAATTCAGTTGCCAACGATTTGGCTCAACAAGCATCTGGCTACCAAGTCAGGAGAGGGAAATTTTCTATATTGGAGAAGCCGATGTTTGGTCTCGCTGCCAAAGCCAGTAATGCCGGACAGGCGCACCCTTTGGGTCGAAGCCCTCGGGTCGCCGAAGGCCACCTCACGCCGGAGCCCCTGGATCAGAGTGCTCCGCCCACCATGGGGTCCGGCATGCCGGAGCCTAGAGTCCAAAGCCTCTCGGACGGGGAAGGCTCTCCAGGGTCCGAACCCTCCGAAGGGCTTCAGCCCATCAGCCCAACACACTCCGAACGGCCACCTCGGCCAGGCTTCGGCAGGAGCCGGAAGGGCTCAGGGGGGGGGCACCCCGAAGCCAGTGTTTTAGAGGTTTTTTCGGAAGGTACACTAGCGAAGCCCTCTGAAACCCGTAAGGGAGATTGGAGAATCCCAATCGTCTAGTATTTGAGAGACCCTAGCCGAAGGGTTGATCGGAAGGTTCGGCGACAAGCGTTCAAATTCGTGTTGATAGACGACACATTGTATCGCCGAACCATTGACGGAGTGCTATTGAAGTGTTTAAACTATGAGCAGTCCCAAGTGGCTATAGGAGAAGTCCGTGAGGGGCTTTGCGGCACTCACCAGTCGGCCCAGAAGATGAGTTGGATGCTCAAAAGAGCGGGTTTTTATTGGCTGACTATGACCGAAGACTGTTTCAAGTACTACAGAGGGTGTGAGGCATGTCAGAAGTTTGGCAACATCCAGTTAGCTCCCGCCTCATTGCTCAATCCTATTGTCAAGATCATGGCCGTTTCGAGGTTGGGGTTTAGACTTCATCGGCCAGATCTACCCTCCTTCCTCAAAGGGGCATCGGTTCGTGTTGATGGCAACAGACTACTTCACCAAATGGACCGAGGCCATACCTCTCAAGAACATGACTCATAATGAGGTACGCGATTTTATTTTAAAGCACATCATACATAGATTCGACATCCCTCAGACTCTTACTACGGACCAAGGTAGTTAATTTGTTTCTAAAGAAGTAAGGGACTTCGCCGAATACTATGGCATTAAGTTAATAAACTCTTCACCTTACTATGCTCAGGCCAATGGTCAGGCCGAGTCTAGTAATAAAACCGTGATTAAGCTTATTAAGAAGAAAATTGAAGAGTTTCCTAAAAGGTGGCATGAAGTGCTTTCCGAGGCGTTATGGGCTTGTAGGATTGCAAAGCACGGTGCCACCAAGGTCAGTCCATATGAGTTGGTGTATGGACAAGAGGCCGTTCTGCCTGTAGAGGTAGATCTTGGCTCCTTAAGAGTGTTGAAGCAAGACGGCTTATCGGTCGATGAATATGAAGCTCTTCTAAAGGATAATCTAGAGAAGGTGACCGATAAGAGACTAAGAGCTTTAGAAGCCATAGAAGTAGACAAGAAGAGAGTAGCTAGAGCCTACAATAAGAAGGTTAAACCAAAATCATTTCAAATAGGAGACTTGGTATGGAAGATGATTTTGCCTCTAGGCACGAAGAGTCCCAAATTTGGTAAATGGTCACCTAGTTGGGAAGGTCCTTTTAAGATAGTCGAAATCGCTCCAGGCAACGCATACGTGTTGGAATCCCTGTAGGGAGAGCGGTTTCGAAGAGCTTTGAATGGTATATACTTGAAAAGGTATTTCCCAAGTGTGTGGCAAACATCATAAAAGTGTCGAACAGCCGATACAGATGGTATCGTCTCCAGCTCATTGTGCTTTTAGTTCACTAAGTTCACTAAAAGGTAGGGGGCATGTGTTGATAGCAAAAAATGGAATTAATGGCTAGATTATCAAAATATCAATTTTTGGTGATTTGGGCCAAAAGTACACATGTCCAAGGTCTGTCCGAAGCCCTACAAGGCCGAAGCCCACCAATCTATGGGCTCCGAAAGCCTCTAGCCAGCCCATGGGCTTCGGCAAGGAAGCCTTCGGAGGCGCACACTGCCAAAGCTTCGGAAGTCTTCGGAGGCCCACGCTGCCGAAGCTTCGGCCCGAGGAGCAGGCCTCAACGGGCCTGGCCAAAGATCACGCTACCGAAGCTTCAGCGGCTCGAGGAGCTGGCCTCAGCGGGCCTGGCCGAAGCCCACCTCGGTGGAGATAGAGCTGTTTGCATCGCCAGCTCAATCTCTATCTCTATCTAGCCAGATTAATAGTAGATTAGATTGGGAGTTAACCCCCTATAAATAGAGAGGCATGGCCAGCATGGAGAGCCCCCACCAACTCAAACAAAACCAAAGCCATGCTTTGATCGTACCTTTACTTTTACCTTTACTTTCCTATACCTTTTCGTGGGTTTGCCTGGAAGCCCTCCGTCTACCACTACGGAACAGTGGTAAGCCTTGGTACTTCGCCTGTGAAGTCCCCGTTAATCAACGTAACAGATTGCTATCGCCTTGTTACTTCGCCTGTGAAGTATCCGCTAATCTGCGTAATAGATTGCTACCTTCGCCACCCGTACAACACCTCGCAAAATTCGGTCCTAAGGCCGAATAGGTATTTCACATCGTCTCTGTTGCAGGTTCGCACGTTCGGAGCCCCTTCGCCGGAGGTGTCTGGAGCTGAGAGATCGGTTCCGGAGGTCCACAAGACACCCGTCGACAGGTTCGCAAGCTTCGACAATAGGCTCCACTAGCATACTTCGTTGCAAGCTTCTCCACGAACATACTCCGCACCAAACAAAGTTGCGCTTGCGTGTGACCCTCGCGTCACTTTTTTGTAATTCTCTGCATCAGAGATCGCACATCGAACCACGCTATTCGAAGGTGATCTCCGTGTTCAGATCCGTTCGGAGTCTACCTTCAGCCGGATCAGTCCGAATGCTGAAGCACCCTTCGGTGGAGCACTTCGCACCAAATGCTGAAGGTACCCTTCGGCGCACCATTCGAATCAGACTTCGAACCAGCAGGACTCCGACTGGTTTGCTGATTTTTACCTGTTTAACCTATTTCTTTTGGCTAATTGGATTATTTTGTGTAATTTGGTTGCCTAGCGACTCCACCCCCCTTATCACTATTAAGGGTAGTCAGAACACGGCGTCAGTGCTATGTCACGCTTAGGCCTATCCCTGAGTATCCGTGCACTTTTGGATCATCGGACTGACCGAAGTGTGGGGGCACATTTCTGTGTCAACATCATCTCAACCGGCTTCATCCTCCATACTTGTCTTGTAGTTGGTCGAGGGCGGATTTCTTCAAAAATAGCATCCTGCTCGTCCTTGGCTTTCTTCTGACGCATCTCTAGTGCCCGTAGTCGTTGCAGACATCTCTTTTGTGATTTGGACATGCCTGGAGGTGCCCAAGATGGTTGTGGTTTAGTGCCAGGTGCTACTGCCTGGCTCCTAGTCAACTTTAGATGAAGTGGTGCTGCCCACCTCGGCCTCGTGCACTCTGTATTTGGAGGGGCCTTCGCTGCAGACCTCGGTAGTCGAACCGGCCTTGTTCGGCCGATCAGACCAGGCTTCGGTGCGGGCTCTAGCCGAAGCAGGGGACTCACCTCCGTCAGACTTCGGCGATAAGGCCTTCGGGATTGGGACTTCCTGAGACCCTACTCTGACTGTGATAGCTTCAGACTCCCTATCCTCAGCCTCTTCACGCCTATATCCTTTGACTTCGCTCTGTACGGGCCAATTCGGAGGTACCACGGACAGTCTGTGGACAATGCCTCCCTCCACTGCATCTGTTTGTCCCTGCCATTCATAATACTCTGAAGGAAAACAAGGCATAGCGTTAGGTTCCGGAGGGTACTCTGGCTGTGAATCATACGGAGCCCATGGAGTCCCCGCCCAGTTGTACGGTGGAGGTATCGACGGTTCTTGTGGCCTCGCCCGCTTTGAGCCGAACCTGTTACCCGGAGGGGGGTTCAGCAGAGTTGACGGTGTCTCAGACCATATCAACGAGTGGTCCTGCCAGGTCAGAGGTATGTTCGACCAGTGCGGGCCGAAGTCTCCTATCAAAGGACTCATCTCGAGTGGTGCGGGGTTCGGCCATTAGGGGCAAAAATTACTACACGGGGAATTTGGCCATTGAGGTACGAAACCACTACACGGAGCGTTAGGCCACTATGGTCTGAAGTCACCATGCGGAGGGTTTGGTCACTGTGCTCCGAAGTCACCGCGTGGAGGGTTCGGCCACTGCGGTCTGAAGCCATCACGAGGAGGGATCGGCCACTACGGTCCGAAGCCACCCTCCGGAAGTCTTGGGCCCTTTGGCTGACTTAGTTTTTTAGCGTGGGAGCCTGCTTCTTTGGCTTTTCTTTGATGCTTGTTCAACAACATCTTGTATGTTACCTTCGGCTTCTTGTGAGCCTTAGCCGAAGGGGTGCTAATGTTTCGTTTCCACACCCCCACCTCAGGGTTCTTAGGTATGAGTGTGCGTGTGCAAGATTCTCTTACAATTATCACCTTCCCTTTAGTCGACTCAGCCTTTTCTGGCCGAATCAATACCTTCTTCTCGCCGAGGTCGACGGCGTTGATGGGGAAAGGATCTTTGTCCAGCTTCATCTTTGGATTGTGGTCTATTTTCAATCGTCCTTTTTTATGGCCGATTGAACCTGCCGTCGAAAAACATTGCAATCATTAGTATTATGTGAATGCGAGTCATGCCACTTACATTATGGATGTTTCTTCAACTCATCGGTAGATGGAATGACTTGACCTTTAGGCAACCTGAGAATCTGGTTCTTTAAGAGAAAATCAAATATTTTATCACACTTAGTTATATCGAATGAGTACTTGACCTCACTAGGCCGATTCTTCGTGGGAGACGGCCGTAATTCGGAGCAAGTGATAGGCTTACTCTTAGCGTTACAAACCCATTTGGCCACATACATGTTGGCCAAATCCTCCTCATCTGATTCCTCCTCGTCGGAGCGTTCCATGACGTGGATTTCAGCCCTAGGCTTGTTAAACGTTTTAACAAACTTTTTATCTTTGACTTGGCCTTCCTAGACCATAGCCTGCTGCAAGACTTGGCTAACCTCTAAAAAGTTCTAGTTGTCTAATCTTTCTTTAATCTCAGAACGCAACCCATTAAAAGCTAGTTCCGCCAAATTCCTTTCTGAAATACTAAGGCTGAAACATCAGTTCCTAGTATCCCTAAAACGCTTGATGTACTCGGAGATGTTCTTGTTAGATTTCTTCCTAACCGATGTCAAGTGTGAAAGCCTAAGTTCTGTCTCGCCTGTGTAAAAGTAATCATGGAATTTTCATTCCAAATCATCCCAAGTGAAAGCGGTGCCGAATAGCGAGAGAGAAAATAGTCTAATTTTTAGAGCGTCTGTCCCGCTAGCTTCTCCACACTGTGCTAAAAATTGACTAACGTGCTCTAGTGTGGTTTTGCTACCCTCGCCGTCGAACATAGAGAATTCGGGGATTCTATAGCTGCGGGGGTAGGGTATTGTATCGAAATGGTCGGGATATGGCTTACGGTAAACCCTAACCTAACCCTTAGGCACGAAGCCGGCGCATTCCCTAATTAGTGTGTAGATCCACTCCTCTAGGTCATCTTGGCCTGCTGCCTGTGCACGTCTCTCGTGCAGGGGAACGACATGCGACGGGATGTCGGCGTGTCGGCCATGGGCCTCTTCCCTACGTGCTAGCTGTATGATGTGCTCGAGCCCAGGTGCCTGTGCATGTGGCGTGGGCAGCGCGGACAGGGCTAGTACCAGCGCATGTGGTGGTGGTGCGTGGTACGCAGTGCTAGTTTGGCCGTAAGCATAATGGCTAGTCTCAGCCATAGGTGTTGAGGCCGGAGATGTAATGGTTTTGCTAGTGTTACTGTCAGTTCTGCTATTCACATGATTTACCGGAGGTACACTAGCAATAGGGACTGGTGGTATGGCCTCAGTAAAGCCGAACCTTTTAAGAGTTGCATCTACTTGGGAGCTAACTACCGAATCTAAACGGTTGGCTAGTGAAGCTCTAACGGCCTGATCTACTGATCTACTTAGGGACAAGCCTAAGAGTAACATAGCACCGATGTCGCGTTCCGACTACCCTTAGCCGTGGTAAGGGGGGTGGAGTCGCCAGGAAATTAGATCACACAAAATAATCCAATTAGCAGAACGAAATATATTAAACAGAATAAATCAGCAAACTGGTCGGAGCCTGTTTGCTTCGAAGTATGGTGCAAAGGGGGTCACCAAAGTATACCTCTGGCGTTTGATGCGAAGTGTCCCACTGAAGGGTACCTTCGGCGTTCGGACTGATCTGGCCGAAGATGAACTCCGAACGGATCTGGACGCGACAATCACCTCCGAACAGCGGGGTTCTGCGTGAAGTCTCCGATAGAGTAAGATACATAGTAATGACTCGAGCGCAATGCACAAGCGTGACTTCGTCCGGAGTGGAGTACGAGTGTGGCGAAGCCTGTCGTGATGAAGTCTATTGGCGAAGCGTTCGGTCGGAGCAGCAGTCTCGCCGAAGGGTGTTCTGGTAACCTCTGAAACCGATCTCTTAGCTCCAGAGACTTCCGACAAAGTAGCTCCGAACATGGAAACCTACAACAGAGTAGATTCGAAGTACCAATTCGGCCTGAGGACCGAATTCTGCTAAGTGTTGCACTAGGAGCGAAGGTAGCAATCTGTTACGCAGATTAGCGGATACTTCACATGCGAAGTAACAAGGCGATAGCAATCTATTACGTAGATTAATGGATACTTCACAGGTGAAGTAACAAGGATTACCACTATTCCGAAGTGGCCGTCAGAGGGCTTACAGGCAAACCCACGAAGAGTACATAAAGGTAAAGATAAAGTAAATGCGATTAAAAGCTAGGGCTTTGTGGTTGATTTGTGTTGGGGGGCTTCTAAACTGGCTTCACCTCTATATTTATAGGGGCTAGACCTCTAATCTAATCTACTATAATTCGGCTAAATAGAGATAAACACTTAGCCAGAATCGGGTCCAACTCTATCTCTGCCCGAAGTGGGCCTTCATCCAAGCCTGCCGAAGTCTGCTCCTTGGGCCAAAGCTTCGGCGGGGTGGGCCTCCGAAGGCTTCCTGGCCGAAGGCCGTGGGCTGGTTGGAAGCTTCTAGAGCCCATAGCCCAATGGTCCTTTGGCCCAATAGGGCTTCGGCCTGACCCGAGACATGTGTATTTTCGGCTCAAATTGCCAAAATTGATATTTTGACAATCTTAACCATTGATGCCATTTTTTGCTATCAACAGCATGATCGGCTCCCTCCTCTACCTGACTGCTATGAGGCCAGACATACACTTCGCAATGTGTCTGTGCGCTCATTTTCGGGCTTCGCCACGTGCTTCGCACCGCCAAGAGGTAAAGCACATTCTCAGGTATCTCAAGCATACCCTCGAATTTGGCATTTGGTATTCTGCGTCTTCTTCTTTGTGTCTTCGAGGTTATTCCGATGCGGATTTTGCTAGGTGTAGGATTGATAGGAAAAGTACCTTTGGTACTTGTCATTTTCTAGGTACTTCGTTGGTTTGCTGGTCTTCCCGCAAACAGTCTAGTGTTGCACAATCGATGGTTGAGGCCGAATATGTTGTTGCAGCTAGCTATTGCTCTCAGATTTTGTGGATGGTTTCCACTTTGCAGGATTTTGGGTTAGATTATAAGAGTGTTCCACTTTTCTGTGATAACACTAGTGCTATTTGTATTGCAAACAACCCGGTTCAACATTCTAGAACCAAACACATTGATGTGCAATATCATTTTCTCAGAGATCACAATGAGAGGTGTGATATTGAACTTCAATATGTTGATACCCAACTCCAGCTAGCCAATATTTTCACAAAACCCCTCGATGCTTCACGTTTCGCCTACTTGCATGGGGAACTTGGTATTTGTCACCCTTATGGCATTTTGTGAGGGGGAGCATACTTTGATTTTCCGGCATATGCTTATTTTGTGTGGAATTTCATTTACATATTTTGCACTAATATGCCTTGTTTTAATTTACGTAATTATGAAAGCTCGGCTCTATTTACTATGTCTAATTCATTTTGCGCATGATTTTCTTTTCAAAAATCAAATCATGATCACTTCTTAGTCTCGAATCTAGCATGTTTAGGTAGGACTGCTTTAGCTATCTTTTATCTGCTTTAGCAAGAATCTTTTTCTCTGGATGCACAAATTGCAGCTTGAAAAATTCATATGGCTTACTCATGGATATTCTTCAACAAGTGCCAAACAATTTGTTCACTTAACAAAAATCCAAAATCTATGATTTAATTGTTAATATGAAAAGATCTAGGTAGGTTTGTTTGTCGCACTACTTTATTCTAGACTGCTTACCATTGCACTTTGGTATGAACTGGGATAATTTAGTGTATGCCAAAATCACTGCTTTAAGCTTTTGATGGCTTTCTTACCTAGGCTTGGCTTGATTGGAAAGTATAAGGTAGACAAACAAATAACCCCTGGCATTGAGAAAAGAATAGCAAGTATAAATCCATTGCCAATAAAGATTGCTTTCAATGCTCCATTCGGACTAGCCTTGTCTGTCTAGAGTAGAAATTGGCTAGATTTACGCAGCCCTTGCCTTTACTTGTCTAGTTCACTTGATTGAGTGGTGATGCTTTTTATTTCAAAATACTGAAATCACATGTTGTCATCATGCTTTTAGATCATGTTAAATTGAGCTGAGCCCATGAAAACTGGCATTAAGTTTGGCATATTTTTGATTTATATGTCTTTGCACTTCTTCTCATTTTGAAGCTTTGCATCTTCTAAATGATCCTTTATGCTTGCATTGCCAAAGGGGGAGAAATTTTTGAGTTCTCTTCAGTAAGGGGGAAAATAACTCAGGGCGAGTTTTTATTGCAAAAGGGGAAGTCTGAACTTTTGTTGCCTTGCAAAAAGAGAAATATGTCGAAGGTGCTTTTACTCTCTTGAAAAAGGGAGAGAGAAATTCTTTTGTCAAGTGACATGATTTGACTCTTTTTTGAGTTTTTATGGTCACTTGTGTGCTGAAATTTTTCAAATTTTCTTGAACTTGAATTTGGTTGTCAATGCACTCATCAAGGGGGAGATTGAGAAACCAAGGGTTGGTTTTGGAGTCTGTGATGAGTGATTGACAGGTTTCACCTTCTAGATTCAAAGGAGTCCCTCCGAAGGGGTTCGGAGGTTGTTTCACCAAAGGGTTCGGTGGGTTCGGTTGCTGCTGCTGTCGCACCGGAGTGTGACTGTTGGAGGGGTCCGATAGTACACGTTGACTTGGTCGTACTAGAGGGTTCGGTACTTTGGGCGGTACATCGGAGTGTGTGCCAAAGGTTGTTTACCCAGAGAGGTCTCCGAGGTACTGGATACACTTGTCTATTTGTCTGTTGTGCGCAGGTGACATTGGAGGTGACAAATGGTTCGCAGCGAGTGAACCTGGGTCAAGCGGGAGGCTTGATGCTAGGCGAGTGGGGAGCTTGGTCATGGAGGTTGCGTGGGGTCGAGGTCGGTCCTCGGGTCAAGGTGTGCCAGGCGAAGGCACAAAGTGCGGAGCGTGGATTCGGCTGAAGGTATCGTAAGACAAAGTCCCCGGAGGCGAGGCACTTCGAAGGGTTCTCCGAATGGAGTGACTTCGTAGTATGGTGGACAATCCTCAGCAATGAGGCAAGGCGTTCGAAGTGTGTTCCGGATGGAGGCACTCGAAGGTTCACCCGACGGAGGTCTCAGAAGTCGAGGTGCATCGAAGGCATGGTCCGGGTGAGTTTCGTCGAGGAGTGTGCTCGGGGAGAGACACTGCGACGAAGTGCTCATGGAATGCTTCATGCAGAGGCCTTGGATGAAGGAGGGACTTCAAAGGGTGGTACTTCGAAGGTGGGGCTTCAGAGTGTGGTTGACTTGAGGTACTTCGGCCAAGCATGGCTTCGGTACATGGACTGATGAAGTTTGAGCTTGGAGTAGCTACGAAGCCATGGTGGTCCACTCCGGAGGTGATGGTGCGAAGGCTCAAGGGCTTTGACAGCTTTGGCTCAAAACTGTCACTGTATCGAAGGCTGACTTCGGTGAAGCGATGGCCGTCAGGCTCATGTCTTCTCGCCGAAGATACCGCACCCCTCACGTGCGGAGGGGGCTTCAAAAGACTCCAAAACTGCAAAGGTTGATCGTGTCTGCTCTGCAAAAGATGATGTTGTCTCCTATGCGAAGCTGACAAAAGAAGCCTCCAAATAAAGTAGACTACCATCTGTACCCCCTTGTTCTGATGAGACAAAATCAGTATAAACACTAGGGATAAAGTAGTCTATTGCCATGGCTGAATAGTGCCTATAAATAGTGAAGGTTGGCTAGGCCTGAGTAACACTTTGTGCAGCCATTTTAGAACTGCTGTGCTATCCGCCAGAAACTCATGTATTCAAACCTGTGAGTTCATTTTGTGTTCCCTGTTCACGAAATGAAACTTTGATTCTATTTTCTTTTTCTGCTTGAACTTGTATGCCTGTCTTGCACTGCCTGTTTTGATTTTGTTGTGCTCCACCTCTTCCTAGTTTGAGTTTGTGCACGAAAGTGTGTTTGGAGAAGTGTGTGAGTGTTCAGTACGTTCAAAGTGTGATTTTCAATGAGAGTTTGCTCTGTGTAAATTGAAGGCTAGTCTTCTCTGTTTAATAGCAAAGCACTGTGTGTGGCTAATATCGAAGCCTGTTTCTTCCAGTGTCGAAGTACTTAGCGCAATGTGCTCTGTGTGAGTTCAGACCTTCAAAATATGAAGCCTACTACTAGTTGCTAGTGCAGAGTATCTGATCGAAGTCCTCAGAGGGAAGTCATCTCTTGTGAAGGGTGAAGTGTGAAGTCTGCTCGAAGGCACCTAGTGTGCAGAGCCTGCACTAACTTAGCAGAGTTGAGTTTTTGGTGTTGTGGGTGGAGCGAAGTCTTCTTGACTCCGAACTTTTGTACCTCAAGAAGCTTGGTTTCGGAGCTGTGAAATACCTCTGAACCAGACCTCTGAAGGGTGTGTTCGAAGCATGTTCCATAGGAAACTGTTTTAAAATAGAAGGCTATCTTTAGCCTGAAATTTTAAAATCTCCCATTCACCCCCTCTGGTCGTCGTTTCTGGTCCAACAACATCACCAAGTGGACCAAGGCTGTGCCTCTCAAGAATATGACGCAAAATGAGGTAATTGATTTCATCTTGAAGCACATTATACATAGATTCGGTATTCCTCAAACTCTTACTACAGATCAGGGTGCTTCATTTGATTCTAAATATGTTTGTGATTTTGCTGAGTCTTATGGTATAAAGTTGATAAAATCTTCACCATATTATGCTTAGGACAATGGTGAGGCCAAGTCTAGTAATAAAACTGTGATTAAGCTCATTAAGAAAAAGATTGAAGAGTTTCCTAGAAGGTGGCATGAAGTGCTTTCTAAGGCATTGTTGGCATGTATAGTTGCAAAGCATGGTGCCACCAAGGTAAGTCCATGTGAGCTGGTGTATGGAAAAGAAGTTGTGTGAAACCAAGTGGGGTCACAATATGGTTTCTATCTTTGTGATGAGTCATTGACAAGAATGAGCGATTGAGTGTTTGAGTGAGTGATGGTTTGATTGCATAAAAGGGTTCGATGTGTGTTTATGAATGGTCTGTGCCGAGGGTGTTCTGTGTGTGTTGCATCTCTTGTTTTGGCTTGTCTCATGTGTGCAGGGTGGAGATGCTAACCAACTGTCAACGGTGGGTGATCAAGGGTCGAGCGGGGAGCTCGATGCTAGAGGATCAAGGATGCCGGGTGAAGTTAGAGATGATCTCAGGAGTGCACAAGGAGATAGAGCAAGACATGGTTGGACGGATGGTCGAGACAGGGTGACGGTCAAGACCGCGAAAGGGAGGCTAGTGCAAGTGATCAGGCGGCTCGAGGGGATCAAGAGCGGGAGAGACTTGCTGGCGGTCGAGTTGGCGGATTGGCGTCACATGTCGGTGATCGAGGAGGCTTTGTTGGTTTTGCTAAAAAATGTCACATCTCAATTGTTTTAAATTCAATAATTAGGAGACTTTTTGTTTTGAGTAATTTAGAGTAATGTTTAAACTTTTAGTATTTTTTCAGAACTTCCAACTTCTGAAAATATATTAAAGGGGTAGAGTCATTTGTAATAAAAGTTAGTAGAGGTATATATGAGTAATTTTAAGAATTTACAATTCTTAAAATAACTCATGTCTTTTTGTGTTAAACTGAAAAGTTTGAGGGTCTATGTGTAAAGCTGCCATCTTGGGTGGGTCTATAAAAAGGCATCCACACCCATAGGTTGGCTGTCCACTTTTTGCAACACAACAATATCCTATGGCTGAGTTGTTTCTCCCTTGCTTGTGATCCATGAAACCAAGAATCTTGATGTTGTTTTTGCTGGCTTCTGATCAAATTGTTTGATCTATTTTCCATCTCATCTTCTTGATGATTTGAGTTTCTAGAACAATATTCTTTCATGCTGTTCTTGTATTCTGCTTGACAATATTGTTCATGTTCATGATGTTCTTGCGCCATCAACATATTTTGTTCCAGTGATGCAATTGATTGTGAAACCTTGATTCTGTTCCAGTGATGCAATTGATTGTGAAGCCTTGATTCTATTCAAGGTTTTGATAATCAGAAGTTTGTTTTTGCTACAATTCCTGTAGTACTTCTAGAATATTGTTTCAGATCAAAATTTCTATTCTACATCTACACTTCAAGACTTCTCTGTGATCTGTTTTGATTTAAATATTTGATATGGTTTCTAAATCCCTTTAGTGCTTCATGTGAGTTAATTTCTGAGTGAAGTGTATGAAGATCATATGTGAAGCAATTTCTGTGAAGATGAGGAGTCATGCTGAAGAGCGTCGGCCTCATGGCTCCAGATGTGATGAGTCATTGTCAATGATAGTCAAAGTGGACTGAAAAGAGAGAAGATCTGCTGTGTCTGGGCCGCGTGTGACTCAGGTACACGGGCAGCGAGCGACTGTCGGGCTGAGAGAGCTGTGAAGTCGGGCTGGCTCAATTCGGGTACATGGGCTAAGAGCAGCAGAAGACCCACTGGGCTGTTGACCAGGATTGACTCAGGTACACGGGCGGTGAGCGATTGCCGGGCTGAGAGAGCTGCGGAATTGGGCCGGCCCAATCCGGGTACCTGGTGCAAAGTCGGTGGATGCTTTGTCAGTTTCGGCGCAAAACTGATGACCACTGATCTTGTATCGGACTGTCCAGAAGAGAAGCCGTAGTCGCTACGAAAGCTTAGCTTCCAGATAAGTCATCTATAAATAGGAGTTTACTATTTTGTCCCTAGGCCCACAGTCAGTTAGTCGAGTCTGTAAAAATATCCTAAGGGCAGTTTAGTCTTTTCCTTTTATTTCAGCGTCTATAAAAAACCATAAGGGGCTAGTGGAATATTCCTAGCTATTTGGGCAGCCTATAAATAGGGCCCCAATCCCTAGGGTTAGGTCACCCTTTCAAGAAATCACTTTTTTAATCAAGGATTGGGTCATTTTGGTTCCTGCGCTTTCTCTCTCTTGCTCTGTGTGCGCCGCCAGGAATTTTCTCCTGTTCATTGTGAGTTCATCTCCTTCTTCACGGATTTGAAAGATTTCACTGCTGTCATTCTGTGCATAGCATTTTTCTGTGGCTTCGCAGCTTCCTGTTCGTGCGTTTTTTATTCCCGAGTGTTTACTCTTCTCTGTTTGCTCCTGTTCTGCCGTCAGAGAGTACTAGTTCTTCCGGTTGTTCTTATTGCTGCAGGTAGTACTAGTTTTCCTGTAGCTACAGTGTGCTAGTACTCTAGCTTTGCTTTTTCCTGTGTAGCTGTTTCTGGCGAAGCCCCCTTGTTTGCTCGAAGTCATTCAGCTCTGTGAAGCAGGCTTCGACCTGACTTCTTCAAAGGCTTTGTAAGAACTTTCGACTCTGAACTCGAACAGTAAATCTAGCTTCGAAGTATGCTCTGTGTTTAGTGTTTGTTCTTTGACATACTTCGGCACTCTTGCGAAGCATACTTCGACGGGCTTCGAAGATTAGCTTCGAAGCATGTCTCTCTGGTAGACTTCGCTCGGAGTGTGTTTTCTGAGAAATTTTTCTATTGTTGTCATCTTCATTGATCTCAGTTTGTGAGTTCGAAGCTTGTCTTTCGAAGTATGTTTTAAGGCTTCGACTACTTGTGAGAGCTTCAGCAGACTTCAATTCGAAGTTGGTCTGAAGATCGAAGGTTACCTCTTCGGTAGTCATACTTCGATATAGCTAGCTTCAAACGCGGCGTTGTAGACTTCGTTTTGGTCTTGCTGCTGTGTGTTTGACTTCGTTTTTCTTTCGAAGCTTGTTTTTCTGTGAACTTTGTTCGAAGCTATCTGATCGGAGTATAGACTTCGAAGTACTCTGTTCGAAGCAGGCTTCAATA
This sequence comes from Zizania palustris, assembly GCA_019279435.1. Taxonomy (NCBI): domain Eukaryota; kingdom Viridiplantae; phylum Streptophyta; class Magnoliopsida; order Poales; family Poaceae; genus Zizania; species Zizania palustris. The sequence goes on from JAAALK010000285.1 coordinate 75,455,633, forward strand.
CTTTCATACTTCGCACCGAAGCATACTTCGCTTTCTGCCACACTCGAACTAGGCTAGTTTCCACAAACCTTCGGCACTTCCACGACAGCCTTCGACAAGGGACTCCAAAGCAGGCTTCGACTCTGCGAAGCAGGCTTCGACACTGCGAAGCAGGCTTCGACTCTGCGAAGCAGGCTTCGCCAAGTATCGAACAGGAGACAAATTCTAAACAGTAACTTCTCATCTCATTCTATGTGCACTTAGATTATTTTGCTGAGAAGTTTGATTTGCCATGGTTTGAATATTTTGTTTATCTACCTATTAGCACTGTATTGGTGTTTCTCTGTCTAGGACACCGGTCGTTTCTAGGCTTGATACTTTTAGGCCTTGGTGATCTGTTTTGCTGCTTAGTCTCTTGAGGTGCGTTGGGTGTTTGAGAACAGGCCATTGATTCGAAAGAATTTTTAGGCGCCCATTCACCCCCCTCCGGTCGCTACTTTCGGTCCTATAAGTGGTATCAGAGCGAGGTTAGGGTTTTTCAATACCTTATCCGGTTCTAAACCCCTGTAGTGATCATGACGTCTCCTAGCAAAGTCCCGTCCTTAGAAGCTTATGGCTATAATTATTGGAGACTCGCATGCGAGCCTATCTTATGAGCCAAAGCTTGGACATCTGGGACATTTGCGTTCACGCTACGTTTGTTGTATTGCCAGTTGCTGAGCAAGGTACTCCTGGTATCATTGCCCAGCATCTGAACAATAGTAAAGATGTGAACATTTTGTTTTCTGGTTTAGGTCCCACTGAGTTTGAGCGTGTGAGCCATCTCTCCACTACAAGAGAGATCTGGGCTACCCTCAAGGCACACCATGAGGGGACAGCCCAGGTCAAGGCTCGGCTCTATCAGACCTACCGGCGTGAATATGAGAACTTCACACAAAAGCCGGGTGAATCTGTTGAGGCGTTGTTTGGTCGTTTTCAATCGATCATAAACAAGCTTCGGGACAACAAGGCTGAGGGTGCTCAGTTAGTCTCAGATCACGAGCATACGGCCAAGGTTCTCCATACCTTGGACCCAAAGATCTGGGAGATCAAGGTATCCTCTATCATTGAGAGCACATATTATGATACCTTGACCATTTCTGAGTTGTTTAGCAAGCTGAAGGCCACCGAGGTTGATATCCAGTTGAGATCAAATCTCACTGGCTCCGGATCAAAGTCTCTGGCCCTTGCTACACCTTCTGTGTATCCCTCTTCTGTGAGTTGTGCTGGGTTCTCTTTGATGTCTATCACTGAGGACCAGCTTGAGTCCTTGGGAGATGATGACATGTGTCTTTTTAACAACCGGGTGCGTCGTGTTTATGACAAAATGATGTTCAAAAGACACGGCACGAAATCCGGGTGCTTTGAGTGTGGTGACCCAGGACACTTAATCGCCGACTGCCCCAAGCGGAATGGTCACAAGAAGGGCACTGGTGGTGGCTTCCACGACTCCGGCAAGCACGACAGCTCCTCCGTCAACAAGGGAAAGCCAAAGACCAGATTCTTCAGAAAAGCCCTGAAGGATTACCGGCGAGAGAACAAGAAGTGCGACAAGGCCTTCTTCGCCAAGATGGAAAAGAGCTACTCCAAGCGGTCCACGTCTTCTTCCTCTTCATCGAGCTCAAGCGATGAGGAGATCGTCATTAGGAAGGGGAAGGACAAGGACGATCTAGCGGGTCTTTGCTTCATGGCCTTCGGGGACAGACCGAAGAGCCGCTCACACCAGCGCCGAAGATCCCGCAAGAGCTTCTGCTCAATGGCTCTTGGGGATAAGGAAGAGAAGGGCTCCTCCGATGACTCCGACGACGACGATAATGAAAAGGTATCATCTTATGAACACGAAATCGTTGATTTACATGAAAGTAATCGCCAGGAGTTAAAATATCAGGAAAAACTGCTTAGGGGGGCTAAGAGGAGGATAGATGAGTTAGAGAGTGAGCTTGCCGTGGCCAACGACAGAATTGAGAGTCTATCTTCTTCCCCTTGCATGGGTGATAGAAGTGAGTGCCCAAAGTGTGAGGTGCTTCTGTGTGACCTGTCGACTCTGAAGTCCAGGTACACAGAAAGGTTGGATGAGAGGGACGCTTTGGCCACTAAGCTTGAAAGCACTCAGCTAGAGCTGAAAGATGCTCAAGCCACTATCGTCGTACCCTGTGCTGATTGCCCATCTCATCTAGATATCTTAGCTGAGCTGAAAGCCAAGGGCGATGAGCATTTGGGAGATTTGGAGAGAGTGAGAGCTGAGCTGGCGCAGACTAGGCTAGAACTTGAGACACTGTCAGTTCCACCCACTGTCTGTGAGAACTGTCTGTCTCTTAGACTAGAGTTAATTAAGCTAAAAGCCGAGAAGTCTGTCTAGGAAGATAGCGAGTGTGAGACCTACTTGTCTCAGGTGGAGGTTCTAGCTTCCTTGAGAGAGGAGCTAGCTGATTCTCATAATGAGAACTTCTACCTTCGTTCTATCCTGAGTTGGATCAGTGCCAGAGAGCCACAACTCGGCATGATGATCCAGCAGTTTAAGAGGCAGGATGGGTTTGGGGTAGGTTACACCTACACCAAGGCTAACTTTGAGAGTGCCATTAGCCGGGCAGTGGAGTGGAGTAAAATGACTCCAGAGCAAAGATATCCCAAGACTCACTCCAGTGAGTCTTTCCAGGCTAGTCAGCCCAAGGATGGAGTTATCCAAGAACAGTCCAAAGCTCCACCCAAGAAGCCCATTTGGGTTCCAAAGCCCAAACACCTCCACACTTCTCTTGACTCTCTTCCTGGACCCTCTCAACCCAATAAGACGACATCAATCACCACTAAGCCCAAGAACACCAAGCCTCAACCACATCCCAAGAAGCCCACCTACCATTGTGAGTATTGTCAGAGAGAAGGGCATCTTGTGGAGTTTTGCTTCAGAAGGAAGCGAGTTGAGAGAGCAGAGAGAGCTCGTGGTGGTCAGGAGCAGTTCTATCAGCATGGTGGTAGACTGCGTGTTTCTCGACACGGGGAGAGGCTGGAGGCCAGGCCGCATCGTTTAGGTGGTGGTAGAGGAGACAACTTTCATGCCCGTGCTCCAGATGGTGGTGTCCGTTCTGGTAGAGCTCCAGGTCGTTTAGCTACGGTCCTGGACCTCGTGGCCGAGGCTTTAGGCAGAACCAAGGACCACGCTTTGAGCCGCGTTTTGGTCCAAACTCTTCTAATGGTTTCTGCTTTCTGTCTTTTGAGCAGATGGCACGACACTGGTTTAGTTCTTTTACTAAACCGGGTGCCGGACCATTTTCTCCCCCTTACAACCACTGATTGTGCAGGATCGGGGACTGGAGGACGTTTGAATCATGGACTCAGGATGCTCTCGTCACATGATGGGACATCGCAGATGGTTCTCCAGTCTCACTCTCCCGAGCTCCAAAGAGTACATCACCTTCGGGAACAGTGGTCAAGGGAAGGTAAGTGGCATCAACTCAATTCGCATTTCAAACCATTTCTCTTTGAAGAATGTTGCCTTGGTTGGAAATTTGAACTTTAATTTGATTTCTGTTTCACAACATCTTGAGGATGGTTTGGAGTTTCGTTTTAAGAAGGGCAATTCTTCTGTGTTTGATTATAGAGGGTCTTTGATTTGCCAGATCTTACCATTCGGTAAAGTTTTTCGAATTGACTTCTCTAGTTCTTTTGGCCCTTCTCGTTGTTTGATTGCTGGATCTTCTTCTGAGCTCTAGAAGTGGCATAGGAGGTTAGGTAATTTGAGTTTTGATCTGCTAGTCAGATTGAGCTCTATGGACCTTATCCGAGGATTGCCGAAGCTTAAAATGGAGAAAGATCTAGTTTGTCATCCCTGTCGTCATGGGAAAATGGTTGCTGCTTCTCACTCACCTGTGACTCAAGTGATGACTTCCTATCCGGGCGAGCTGTTACACACTGGACACTATCGGTCTAGCTCGGGTATGCTCAGTCGGTGGGAAGTGGTACGCGCTTGTGATTGTTGACGATTTTTCTCGATTCTCATGGGTTTTATTTTTGGAGTCTAAGGATGAGACTTTTCACTTTGTTCATGACCTGATTTTGATGCTGAAGAATGAGAACAATGGTCAGATGCGAGCAATTCGCTCCGACAACGGCTCTGAGTTCAAGAACTCTCAGTTCGTCAGCTTCTGTAGTGATCAGGGTCTTGACCATCAGTTTTCTGCTCCTTACACTCCCCCATAGAACGGCGTTGTGGAACGAAAGAACCGCACGTTAGTCGAGATGGCCAGGACGATGCTGGATGAGCACAGGACTCCTAGGTGTTTTTGGGCTGAAGCCATGAACACGGCTTGCTATCTGGCCAACCGCATTTTTCTTATAGCTTACCTAGGTAAGACCTCATACGAGTTGCGGTTTGGCTGACAGCCCAAAGTGAGCCACTTGAGAGCGTTTGGCTGCAAGTGCTTTGTGCTCAAGAAGGGAGGGCATTTGGACAAGTTTGAGTCTCGTTGCTGGGACAGAGTTTTTTTGGCTATGCTTTGCATTCTCAAGGCTTTCGTGTTTGGAACCTCGACTCCCAGCAGCTTGTCGAGACTTGTGAGGTTTCTTTCGATGAGTCCTTGCCTTCTTTAACTCCTTCTTTTGAGCTTTCGGGTGATGATTAGCTCGGAGAGTCCATCTTCGAGGAAGATGAGGATACTCCAGCTGCTGATGAGGGTGGGTCTTCTGCACCTCCTGCTGAGACCACACCTTCTGAGACTTCGACTGAGGACGAGGGCGGACCTCTGATCACTTCTTTCACTTCGATCGAGCACCCTCAGTTGAGTCCAGAGGTGCTAGCTGCTAACTCCAGTGAGGTGACTTCAGATCGCCAAGGATCCCGAGTAGTTCAGCGTGATCACCCTTCAGAGCTCATCATCGGTGATTTGACTGAGAGAACTTTGCGTTCATCTGGTAACTCTCTTGATGTGTCTGCCGAATCTGCTTTTGTTGCATCTTTTGAGCCCAGGGATATTTCTCATGCTCTTTCTGATTCTAATTGGATTAATTCTATGCAAGAAGAGCTTGAGAATTTTGTCCGTAATCAGGTTTGGACACTAGTTGAGCCGCCACCAGGATGCAACCCCATAGGCACCAAGTGGGTGTTCAAGAACAAACAAGGTGAAGATGGGGTTGTGGTGCGCAACAAAGCTCGACTAGTTGCCCAGGGTTTTTGCTAGAACAATGGTATTGACTTTGAAGAAACCTTCGCTCCTATTGCCCGTCTTGAGTCCATTCACATTCTTTTAGCTTTTGCCGCTTCGAAGGGTTTTAAGATTTTCCAAATGGATGTCAAGAGTACTTTTCTGAACGGGTACATAGAGGAGGAGGTTTATGTTAGGCAGCCCCCGGTTTTGAGAACCCTAAGTTTCCTCGACATGTTTTTAAATTACAAAAGGCTTTATACGGTCTGAAGCAAGCCCCCAGGGCTTGGTATGATAGGTTAAAGCAATTTTTGTTGGGGAAGGGCTTTGTGATGGGTTCTATAGATAAGACTCTCTTCTTGCTCAGAGATGCTTCAGATTTCTTAGTTGCTCAGATTTACGTGGACGATATTATTTTTGGTGGTACTACTAATGATCTTGTGTCCAAGTTTTCTGAGCAGATGCACAACGAGTTTGAGATGAGCCTCATGGGTGAGCTCAAGTACTTCTTAGGGCTCCAGATCAAGCAGACCAAGGACGGCACTTTCATCCACCAAGGTAAGTACACTCGTGACATGTTGAAAAAATTTGACTTTGTTGGTGAGCTGAAGCCGCAGATGACCCCAATGGGCACATTTGGAGGCTTGGACAAGGACGAGAGCGGCGTCAAGGTCAACGAGAGAGAGTTTCGAGGGATGATCGGTTCACTGTTGTACTTGACGGCAACCAGACTAGACATTCAGTTTGCCGTGGGACTGTGCGCGCGTTTCCAGTCTTCACCATGCGCATCTCATCGGTAGGCTGTCAAGCGCATCTTCAGGTATCTTACTTATGCGCCTGACCTTGGTCTTTATTATTCAGCATCATCTTCTCTTGATTTATCTGGCTTTTCGGACGCTAATTTTGGTGGGTGCCGGTTGGATCACAAGTCGACTTCCAGTACTTGCCAGTTTCTTGATTCTTCTCTTGTCTCTTGGTCTTCTCGAAAGCAATCTGGAGTTGCTCTTTCGACCACTGAGGCTGAGTATGTAGTTGCTGCTAGCTGCTGCTCACAGTTGGTTTGGATGATTTCCACTCCACGAGATTTTGGGTTGTTCTTTCCTACCATAGTTCCTTTGTTTTGCGACAACACTAGTGCTATTAGTGTAGGGAAAAACCCTTGTCTCCATTCAAAAACCAAACACATTGATGTGCGTTTTCACTTTCTGCGGGATCAATATGAGAAGGGTGTAATTGACCTTGTTCATGAATACGCTCTTCGGTTTCCAGCAAAGGCCATCAATGCCAGGTGGTATACAGATTGGATTCTCCGGTGGTTTTACGCCGAAGATGGGGCAGGGAGCCGTCTGGCCGGACCTCTACAAGACATAAACTTCCGAAGGGAAGCCCTCGTTCACCCATATCCAGGCCAACTCGAAGCCCGCCTCAGCCTACTTGAGCGAATTAGCCACCGCTTGAGTATGAGGGACTTGGCCGAAGAGTTCCTCGAACTGCAGATTCCTCCTCTGATGGCCAACTGGCCTATCACCTTCGAGGAAGACCCGGAGGGCGGCCTCCAAAAGATTTCTTCGAACTCAAGCCCTGCAGGTAACTTCGAAAACAACATGTTTCATATATATTTATTTGAAGAAATAACTAATATTAACTTATCTCTCAGCTTCTCTAGCTCTGATGACTTCGGAGCAAATTGTGCGAGCTTCAAAGAAGATCCTGGGGATTCCGACTCTGGCAGAGAAGGAATGGAGAAAGAAGTTAGTGGGTACTTGGGAACGATTTAACCGAGTATGGGGGGTGCTCGGAGTTGCTCCCCCCTCTCTTGGATTGGGTGCCTCCGGAGCAAGGGCCTAAGAAAAGGAAAGGGGAAGTTGGAACTTCAGCCCCTGCCAAGACTCCATTGAAGAAGGTAGCTCAGAAACCACGAACTATAGCGCCTTCAAGTCCGATAGCCTCGGTCTCCGATTCCTCGGAAGATAAAGGAAGAATCCTCGTCGACCTGATTGATAGGGAGGAAACCCAGGCAGATGCAAGCATTGGCAATGCTACAAACGTGCCGGAGGTTCCAAGCAGTCTGGGTAGGTTGGGACCTCGACTGCTCAGGAAAACTTGCCGCGTGATGGAGCTCCCCTGACTGAATGCGGAGTCGAAGTAGCTGCAGAGTCAGCTCCGATTCTGGACGAAGTAACGATAGCAATTTCCGAAGAAGCTCCGATAATAGAAGCTTCAGTCTTGAATTTTGATTCCGACGAAGACTTTGGGGTAGCTTTTGACCCTCCAAGCAGCCCCATGCTCACTCGTCGACAAGACTTCGGAGGTAAACTTCGCATAATCCTTTTGTTCTTTTTTCCTGCAAAATTATACAATGTATAATACCTTTGCCTCAACAGGGTCCGCTCTTGTGGAAGAGGTTTGTCCCGAAGACACGGTTCCTGGGACTTCAGCAACTCAATAGCCAATTCCAGAAGTCACCCAAATGGGACCTAGAAAAGGTAAAGGCAAAATGGACCCCTTCCCTGCTCCGAGTTCAGGATTAACTCCGTATGAATCAACAGACGGGGGTCAATCTATGGAGGGGGGCCAATCTGCCGAAGTTTCTGAGGATGCAGCCCAGCGCTCCGACCCCTCGCCAAACGAAGACGACCAGAGAGCCTTGTCAATGCTCCCTCTCCTAGCTCCTTTCTTGGAGCGAAGGACCGGACTTCGGGCTTTGCTCAAGCCTCTGGACCGGGCTAACCGCGAAGTCAGGGTGACGGACTTGGTAGCCATCATGAGCGAAGCTGAGGGTTCAGAGCTTAACTCTGCCATAGAGCGTGCAGCATACCAGGTACGAAGTATCTGCAAAACAAAATTAATCTCACCTACAAGTAATTTCTCACCTTGCTTTTTCCTCTTTACAGCAAATAGTCTTGGCCCGAGCTGCGGTTGTCTCAAACAAGCGCGGAAGCCTTCGCCTTCGAGAGGAAAATACTGCTCTTCAGCGAAATCTCAACATCTCCAAAGGTTGGGTTTCCCACTTAGACAACATGGTCTCAATGGAGCGGAGGGCCAGACAAGGCTTGGAAGCTACGAATAAAAAACTCGAAGCAGAACAAATTGTGCTTCGGGCAGAAATAGAAAAGATGCGGGCAGAGCATGCTATGGCGGGGGTTGAACTTGTCAAGCTCCAGAAGGAAAAGGCCAAAGCTGTGGAGGAGGCTAGCAACCTGCTTAGCCAGAAAAGTTCCCTAGCTACGGTGGCAGCTAGGCTCTCCGCTATGGTGGATGAGTTAACTGCATCGAAGGACGCTTTACTCGAATATAAGCTAAAATCGGAGAAGGTATCTGCGGAAGTCATGAACCAACTCCTAGGTGTTCTAGAGTACTTCGGTACTACTGGGACACTTCCTTCGAACGACAACGTGTCCCTGCTACGGTGGCTGAAAATGATCCAAGGAGCTGCGAAGACGATGAAGACAACAGGCATTCGGTATGGAGAAATCTCCGGACAAGTGGCTGCTCTCGGAGTACTTCGCTACTACGAAGATCTGGGAATATCGATAACACTAGATTCAAGGGTAGCTCCAATTACCTTCGACGAAAGCTTGCTTCTCAATCCTTCCGCAGACATGGCCGCTGCTTGGCAAGCCTTTCAAGCTTCATGGAGAGCCGAAGGTCACACTTCGATCAAGGCTTGGATTGACGAAGGGCAACGCCAGAAGCAAGCTCGGTCACAAGCCTCGAGCAGTCAGCCTCCGCCAAACCCGCAGGTCTAGATTTGTTTTAGGATCCTGACTATGTCAAGAATCATGTTTTTCATACATTATGAATGAAAATTTACTTATCGTGTTATTAGGCTTCTCAACCTCATATGGATGATGTCGAAGTGTTAAATGTTACCGAAGAACTTCGCCTGCTATGGGCTACCTTCGATCTTTTAAAACTTCGCAAACGACCTCGATTCTTAATTCCTCGAGATAGCTCCGGTGCAATTGCGCCCGAAATATGTAAAGACATACTATCTTACATTAAAGAGGAGGAAAAAGAAGTTAGCTTGGAAACTTCATCTTCCGAAGACATTGTATGGTCTGAAGATGAAGGTATTGCTGAAGATCAAAGGAAAATACCTGAAGAGAATCGAAGCTGGGAAAGAAGCCCCGAACGACTTCACACCTGGGCTGAACTTCAACAAGAACAGAAAGATTTTAGAGTTTCGAAGGGAGGTAGAAGAGTTAAACGCAGGGTTCTTAGAACTCCCGGCTCTAGAACTAGTCGTTCTAGCCTTAGTAGTAGCTCTAGAGATCAAAGAGGTCTTCGATTCCTTCTTGGCATAGACACCAATTTTTCGTGATGTAATTGTAATTTGTTCGAATGATAAATATCGATTTTTAAAATTGTCTCCCTACTTCCCAGCCCCTCTTTGGGCGTAAGAAACTTCGCGTTATACTCGAAGATGGTTAAGCGCAAAGAAAAACTTAGGAGTACAATTTTGGGGATTCGGAGCCCCTCAACAACTTAAAGATTAATTAAAATCTTACAAAACGTTTTCGACTACTTAGAGTCTGAAAACTGGTAACTTAGTACCTTTAGCTTTCTATACATTTAAATGTCCCCAAAGATTGGTCACTTTGGACTCTTGTCAAAGATGTTTGAAGCTTATTAGCTCAAACTCTGTTTTGTTTTGGCCTCCTTCGGCTCTTTTTGCGAATGTTATCAAACCGGTGGTTTGTAATTCGCAATGGTCTCCTTGGACTATTTTACGGATGCTTTCAAGCCGAAGCTTGGAATCCGCATTATTTGGTCTCCTTCGACTCTTTTTACGGATGCTTTCAAGCCGATGGCTTGGAATCCGTTTTTCAGTGACTTTCCCACTTCGTCAGAAGCTTCGAACCAGTGGTCCAAAGTCCGGAAAAATGATTCAAATTAATGACACTTCCCTCCCAGCCAACTTCATCCTTCCAGTGCGTCCACTAGAAGTAAGAAATGTTTGAGAGCTAGGCATTATCTGAACCATGAACTTTATTACTTCAGAAGGTGTTACAAATGATTACAAGGAGCCTCTATGTGAAATATCGCTTTAAGTGCTCCGCATGCCATGCATGCGTTAGCTCTTCACCTTTTAAAGTAGCTAACTTAAAAGAACTAGGACGCCCTGAACGGACAATTATGTATGGACCTTCCCACTTATTTCCTAATTTTCCTGGTGCTAAAATACTTCGCAATACAAGATGACCCGGCTTAAGCTCATTAATCTTGACTTTCGGGTCGAACCAAGTCTTTGTCTGCTGCTGATACTTTGTCAAATTGGCGACAGCTTGAAGTCTTGTCTCTTCTGTTAAATCCAGCGAAGTTTGTCTTTCTGCATCTATTTTCGGTTCGGTGCTGCGAAGTGACCCTCCTTTGAGCTCTGTTGGTGTCATAGCTTCATCTCCAAATAATAGTCTGAAGGGAGTAAAGCCCGTGGACCTTGTTTGAGTGGTCCGAATGGACCATAAAATCTTCGGGAGTTCTTCAGTCCACAATCCTTTTGCCAATCCTACTATTCTTCGATTCAGCCCTCACAAAATATTACCATTGGCTCTTTCCACAACTCCGTTAGACTGAGGATGTCGTACTGCAGCAAAGCATAACTGAATGCCTAGATCTTCACAAAATTTCTTGAAAGGTTCCGCATCAAATTGTGTTCCATTGTCAACTATGAGTTGTCTAGGCACTCCGAACCGGCAAATGATATTTTTCCAGAAAAATTTCTGTACATTGTTCGAAGTGATAGCTGTTAGGGCCTCTGCTTCGACCCACTTAGAAAAATATTCAATTGCTACCACTGCAAATTTTAAATTTCCTTTTCCTACTGGGAAGGGACCAATCAGATCCATACCCCATCTGGCCATGGGACATACTGGAGCAATAACATGAAGAGCTGTTGGTGGGCGATGACTTCTTCATCCCATCCACTGATATCCTTGGCAGGTGCGGACTAAGCTCTCCGCATCCGCTACTATTGTAGGCCAATACAGCCCCTGGCGAAGTGTTTTTCCTGCCAAAGCTAGGGGGGGGGGGCAGATGGCTACCGCAAGGTCCTTCATGAATTTCTCGAAGAATTTCTTGACCTTCAGCTTGAGATATACATCGGAGTAGAGGGGAACATACTCCGGCCTTGTATAAAATACCGTTGATTATGTGATAATTCCAAATTCTAAGTTTTAACCTTGAAAGTTGTGGCCATTCAGGCAAACTTGTTTTTTCTTGCATCAATTCCGTAATTGAACTTCTCCAATCTGCACTTGGAATGCAAAGGACTTCCGTGGAAGGGATTTGCGGCACCGAAGGTGTACTGAGTTCTTCATAAAAAGCCTCTTCTGGTATGTCCATAGCTTCGGCTGCAGCTTTTGCTAAGATATCAGCTTGCACATTTTCTGCTCTGGGTATACTCCGAATGGAAATCCCTTTAAATGCTGCTTCAATCTTACGGATTTCTTCTAAGTATTTTGCAAGCTATGGATGCCAAACTTGAAACCTCTTGTCTACGTGCCCTGCTACAATCTGAGAATCTATCTTAATAACAACTCTTGTAGCCCCTAGAGCACGTGCCTTTCGAAGTCCCAGTAAAATCCCTTCATACTCCGCTATATTATTGGTACATTTGAAATTGAGTCTTGCGGAGTACATTGCCTTTTGCCCTGAAGGCGAAATTATCACTGCTCCAACACCTGCTCCGGATGCTTGAAAAGCTCCATCAGAGTAAATAGTCCAAATCCCTTCACTTGGCTTCTCCGGAGCCCACGCTGCAGGGGGAGTCCACTCTGCCACGAAGTCCGCCAACACTTGTGACTTAATTGTTGTCCTTGCCACAAAGGATATGCCGAAGGGTGCCAATTCAACGGCCCATTTCCCAATTCTTCCAGTGGAATCCTTACTTCAGAGCATATCTCCCAAAGGATACGAAGTTGGTACAATTACATTATGCACCAAGAAATAATGCCTTAACTTCCTCGAAGCCATTATCAGAGCATAAGTGAACTTCTCCAGCTCGGAATATCATGTTTTCGCTCCGGACAATGCTTTGGACACAAAATAGACTGGATTCTGTACCAACTTCCCGTTGAAATCCACCTCTCTGACAAGGACTACGCTGACAGCGGAGCCATTAGCTGCAAGGTAGAGTAGTAGGGTTTCGTCCGCAAAAGGCACCGTGAGTGTAGCGAGATTACTGAGATAATTTTTAATATCTTCGAAGCTTTTTTGACACTCCGGTGTCCATGCAAAATCTTCGGACCCTTTCAACGCTTTAAAAATAGGCAAACTTCTCTCCGCAGACCTTGCCAAAAATCTGCTAAGTGCTGCATAACAACCAGTCATCTTTTGCACTTGCTTTAAATTCTCCGGAGGAGCCATCCTTTGCAGCACAGTTATCTGAGTAGGGCTAGCTTCGATTCCTCTGCTCAAAACTAAATACCCTAACAATTTTCCAGCCTGAGCCCCAAAGATACACTTTTCGGGGTTAAGACGGATTCCGCATGCCCGAAGGCTATCAAATGTTTCTGCTAAGTATAGGCTATGTTGGTGCTTGAAAGCACTCTTTATTACAATATCATCCATGTAGGCCTCTACATTGCGACCTAGCTGATGACCTAGAGCCTTAGCAATTAACCTCGAAAAAGTAGCCTCGGCATTTCTTAAGACAAAGGGCATTCTTACATAACAAAAGACTCCCGAAGGAGTTATAAAGCTTGCCTTGATTTCATCTTCGCGCTTTAGCCAAATTTGATGATAGCCGGAATACGCATCGAGGAAGCTTAATAACTCCGAACCAGCAGTAGAGTCAACCAGTTGATCAATTCAGGGCATGGGGTAGGGGTCACTGGGGCATGCTTTATTCAAAGATGTAAAATCAATACACATGCGCCACTTCCCGGAAGATTTCTTCCTAACGAAGACTGGGTTGGCTAACCACTCCGTCTGAGCTACTTCTCTGATAATCCCAGCCTTCAGCAGCTTTTCCACTTCGTCTTTGGCAATGATAGCCCTCTCCGTAGACAGTTTCTGGAGCCCTTGCCTAACAGGCCGGGCCTTCGGGTTCACAAGTAAACTGTGTTCAATAATATCTCGACCGACTCCGGTGATGTCTTCCTCAGACCAAGCAAATACATCTAGATTCTCCCCAACTACTTTCTCTAACGAAGTAGCAACTTCTAGAGGCAAGTCTTTGCCAAACTGAAAAGAATATTCCTTGCCATTCTTAACAATGACCTTCGTTGCAATCTCTCCTTCGGGGCTTGGCCTTGGGAAGGACTTCTTCGAGGATTCACTCGGAGCAGAAAAAACCTCCGGGTTATCTTGCACGTTGTTCACCTGTCTCGGGTCAAGAGGAGGGCCATGACCATACTCTGCTCTTCGTGCAGTGGCCTGATCTCCAAAAACGGTGAGCACTCCCGCCTGTGTGGGCATCTTCATACACAGATAATTATGATGCGCCACAGCTCCAAATTGATTCAACATGCCCCTTCCGAAGATAACATTGTATGCATACGGGGCATCTACAACATCAATAATTACTTCCTCCGTCCTGGCTAGTGGCCCCTCTTCGAAAGTAACTTCCAGACCAATTTGACCGAGGGCATCAAGAGGGGGTCCTGCGAAGCCTTGCAAAGGATGGGCTGTCGGGAGAAGGTGCTTCCTGGAGATGCAGAGTTGATCAAAAGCTTGGATAAAGATAATATCTGTCGAACTCCCTCCATCGATTAGCACTCTTTGAACCTCAGTCCCTGCTATGTCCGCAGTGATGACAAGTGGGTCTGCATGTGGAAACTTTATGCCAGCTGCATCATCTGCAGAAAAATATATCGGCACATGGGACCATTCAGGCATAGCAGCTGCAGATGAAGAGATTCCAATATGGCCCACCTACCTAACATACTCTCTTCTTTGCCTCTTCGACATACTTCCGAGGGTGCCTCCTCCGGAGATGGGGAGGACTACTCTCTTTCCTCGATCTTGGCCATCTTCCTGCTTCGGAGGTGGCATAACATTGACCACTGGAGGCCGTCTTGCGGGTTCGAAGTTTTCTATCCGCGCTACAGCCTGAACAGGCTCCGGACGCACTTCGGTCGGAACTCGGTCAGTAGTGCCTCGACCCAAAGTTCTTTCCAGATACTCGCCTCTTAAAGCAAGTATAGATTTGCACGCATCAGTCGTGTGACTCCGGTTTTCACCATGGACACAGCAGAAAAAGCTTGGGCTTTGCCAGCCGGCTTCTTTGGCGGCCTCCAGCAGCTGGTCTTGCTTCTTGAGGGCTGCGGAGTTCTTTGGGCAAATTTCTGCGGGGATGCAATGTTTAAGACTTCTGAACGAGGATGCTTTTGTCCTCGACGTCTGTCCAGCTGAGCCTCGAAGCTTTGCTCCTACGGCTGTGTTGAAGTCTTCACTTCCAACATAACTTCTTGCAGAATTGATGGGGTTGCAGCAGTTCTCCGAAGCCACCCCTCTTCTGACCTTGCATACTCTTCAAAGTAAGACATCAACTGAGCAACCGAAGATTTCTGCTTCTGATGAAGTTTATCCAGGAGACCTGCGTTGGTAACTCCCTCTCGAGCTGCGTCAACTACTGAAGATGTAGTTAACCCTCGAATCTGCGACTTCGTATGGGCGAAGCGCTTAAAATATTGTCTTAAAGTTTCTCCAGGGAGCTGCTTCACTTGGAAAAGACTTCCTGTTGACACTGGGGTACAAATGTACCCTGAAAATTGCTTATAAACTTCTTCCTTAGCTGCTCCTAGGTTCTGATTGAACCTGGCTTTAAAGACCAGAACCACCGCAGCACCACTCCTTCGAGAGCTAGAGGAAAGCATTTGGCCATGGTGTCTCACACCCCTCCGCTGGCCTCAATTGTAAACGCATAAGAACGGGAGAACTCCCCAGGGTCTTCATCTCCAGCATACTTGCAAAGCTTCGAAGTTTTGAACTTCGGATCAAAGCATACTTTCTGTAGATCTGGATGCAGCGGAGATTCAGTGTCGAAGGATGCGTTCTCCGGGGCTTCGGGATAGTGAACTTCGTCGTCTTCGGGCACTTTAGGAATGACTGGGCTGGCTTGAGGGCGAAGCCTATCCGTGGCTTCTTGCCGCCACCTTGCTACTTCAGCTTGGAGACTAGCCATTTGAACGACCATATCTCCAAGACCGCCTTCATCTCCTCCGGAAGGGCCTTCTGGGTCTTGAGACCTATATGCATCAGTCTGAAGTGGAACTTGAGGTGAAAGAGGAACTCTGGGTGATCGAAGTATGGATGGATTCAGAGAGGGAACTCCGTATGCTCGGGGAAGAGGAGCTCCTTTTGGAGTCTGAGGTGGAGGAAAAGTTGAGGGTCCTCCAGCCTCAACTGTATCTAAAGATCTTGCTCCGGAGGTCCGAGGGGACCTCCGAATAGGGCTACCACCTGAATTCCGCTTGGGAGGCATGGTTTGGAAACTTGGTAGAGAACGAAGTTTTTTGGACTAGGTTCCCCGCGGACGGCGCCAACTGTTGGCGCAAAAGATTACGCTAACATGTTTCAGAAGATTAGAAACTAACGAACAAAGTGTTTGTTGATAAACTGTTTCAAGCCTCCAAATAGGATAATAGCTCAGAACAGTTTGAAGATGTGTATTGAATAACTCAGTATTCGATCCTCATTACAGGGTAAAACGGGGGGTATTTATAGGCTCAAACATTATGTTGGAACGGAAACGGCGACCAGAGGGGGGGTGAATGGGAGCTTTTAAAATTTCAGACTAAAAATAGCCTTCTGTTTTAATTCTGTCTTCTGCGGAACAGGCTTCGAACACACCCTTTGAAGTTCTGGTTCGGAGGTATTTCACAGCTCTGAACACAAGCTTCGCAGAGGGGCAAAAGTTCGAAGCCAAGAAGACTTCGCTCCACACACAACCCCCAAAACTCAACTCTGCTAAGTCAGTGCAGGCTCCACACACAGGGTGCCTTCGAGCAGACTTCGCACTTCACCCTTCGCAAGAGTGGACTTCCCTCTGTGGACTTCAACCAAGTACTTAGCAACAACAACTAGTGGTGGGCTTCGTACTTCAAAGGTCTAAACGCACACAAAACAGACATCGCTAAGGGCTTTGCAACGGGAAGAAAAACTGGCTTCGATCAGTGCTTCGCTAGTAATCAGAGAGGTCTTGCCTCTAGTTACACAGAGCAAACATACACTGAAAAAATACACTTCGATCAAAAACAAGCCTCGCTCAAATAGGCTTCGCACAGACTCAGCACAAAAGAAGTCACACTAAAGATCGAAGCATGTAGCGAGGTGTGCATACAAGCTCAAGCAATAAAATGAACACTACGACAAGGCTTCAGTGCTTGAACAGGGAACTCAAAAATTGAACTCACAGGATGAATACAAGGTTTGAGAGGCTAGTACAGGAGCTCAACAATGAATTCTCAAAGAGTTAATGTGACCTGACCGGCCTCTACTATTTATAGGCACTATTCAGTCCTGTGAAAAGACTACTTTACCCCTAGGGTTTACACCGGTTTTGTCTCATCAGAACAGGGGGTACAACAGGTAGTCTACTTTATTTGGAGGCTTCTTTTGTCAGCTTCGCAGAGGGGACAGTACCAGCTTTTGCAGAGTAGACGCTTTTTGCAGAGTAGACGCTGTCAGCCTTTGCAGCTTTGGATGCTTCTGAAGCCCCCCTTCACACGCGAGGGGTGCGGTAACTTCGGTGAGAAGCCTTGAGCCTGACGGCCTTCGCTTCACCGAAGTCAGCCTTCGATACAGTGACGGTTTTGAGCCGAAGCCGTCAAAGCCCTTGGGCCTTCGCACCAACACCTTCGGAGTGGACCACCACGGCTTCGCAGCTTCTCCCATCTCGAACTCCGTCAGTCCGTGTACCGAAGCCATGCATGGCCGAAGGTACCTCAAGTCAACCTTACTCCGAAGCCCCCACCTTCGGAGTACCACCCTTCGAAGTCCCTCCTTCGTCCAAGGCCTTCGCATGAAGCATTCCATGAGCACTTCGTCGTAGTGTCTCTCCCCGAGTAGACTCCTCGACGATCCTCACCCGGACCATGCCTTCGATGCACCTCGACTTCTGAGACCTTCGTCGGGTAAACCTTCGAGTGTCTCCCTCTGGAGCACACTTAAAACACCTTGCCTCATTGCTGAGGACTTGGTCCACCAAACTCCGAAGTTACTCCAGTCGGAGTACCCTTCGAAGTGCCTCGCCTCCGAGGACTTCATCTCGGAGTACCTTCATCCGGAGCCTCGCTCCGAACTTACTGCCTTCTCCTGGCGCACCTCGACCCGAGGTCCGACCTCGACCCCTTCGCAGCCTTCGTGACGGAGCTCCCTACTCCCCTGGCATCAAGCCTCCCGCTTGACCCAGGTTCACCTGCTACGAACCGTCTGTCGCCTCCGAAGTCACCTGCACACCACAGACAAGCAGACAAGTGTATCCAGTATTCTGGAGAACTCTCCGGGTAACAACCTTCGGCACACACTCCGGTGTACCGCCCAAAGTATCGAGAACTTCGGTACAACCCAGTCCTCGTGTACTGTCGGACCCCTCCGACAGGCACACTCCGCTGCAACAGCTGCAGCAACCAGAGCCACCGACCCCTTCGGTGAAACTACCTCTGAATCAGAGGGTAAAATCTGTCAATCACCCATCACAGACTCCGAAACCAACCCTTGGTTTCTCAATCTCCCCCTTGATGAGTGCATTGACAACCAAATTCAAGTTCAAGAAAATTTGAAAAAGTTCAGCACACAAGTGACCATAAAAACTCAGAAACGAGCCAAATCATGTCACTTGATAAAAGAATTTTCCTCCCCCTTTTCAAAAGAGTAAAAGCCCCTTCGGCAAATCTCCCCTTTGCAAGATAAAAACTCCCCCTGAGTTATTTTACCTCCTTGGTGCAGAGAACTCAAAAATTTCTCCCCCTTTGACAATGCAAGCATCAAGGAGCATTCAAAAGATGCAAAGCTTCGAAAGGAGCAGAATTGCAACGACATATAGAGCAAAAATATGCCAACATTAATACCAATTTTTCATGTGCTCAGCTCAATTTAACATTCTCTAAAAACATGATGACATCATGTGATTTTATCATTTTGAAATAAAAGCATCACCACTTAATCAAGATAACTAGACAAGTAAAAGCAGGGGCTGCACAGAGCTAGTCAATTTCTACTCTAGACAAACAAGTCCAGTTCAAGTGGAGCAGTGAAAAGCAAACTTGATGATTAATGAATTTTTCTTTTTCATAATGCCAGGGGTTATTTGTTTGTCTACCTTATACTTTCCAACCAAGCCAAGCCTAGGCATGAAAGCCATCAGAAGCTTAAGGCGGTGATTTTGGCATACACTACACTATCCCAGTTCAGACCAATGTGCAATGGTAAGCAGTCTAGAATAGGGTAGTGCGACAAACAAACCCATCTGGATCTTTTCGCTTTGAAGCATGCAAATCATGGATTTTTGGAATTTGAATTAAGTGAATGAATTGTTTAGCACTTTATGAATATCCATGAGTAAGTAACACAATTTTTCAAGTTGCAATGTTTAGCATCCAGAGAAAAGGAGTCTTGCTATCAAGCAGATAAAAGATAGCTAATGCAGTCCCGCCTAAACATGCTAGATTCAAGACTAAGCAGTGAGCATGATTTGATTTTGGAAAGAAACACCATGCACAAAAATGTCCAGACATATTAAATAGAGCTGAGCTGTCATGATTACATGAATTAAAATTAGGCATATAAGTGCAAGATATGTAAATGCAATTTCACACACAGTGAGCATATGCAAGTCAATCAAAAATCGCTCCCCCTCACAAAATGCCGTAAGGGTGACAAACACCAAGTTCCCCACGCAAGTAAGCAAAACGAGTAGCATCGAGGGGTTTTGTGAAAATATCAGCTAGGTGGTGTTGGGTATCAACATATTGAAGTTCAATATCACCCTTCTCATTATGATCTTTGAGAAAATGATATCGCACATCAATGTGTTTGGTTCTAGAATGTTGAACTGGGTTGTTTGCAATACAAATAGCGCTAGTGTTATCACAAAAAAGTGGAACACTCTTATAATCTAACCAGAAATCCCGCAAAGTGGAAACCATCCACAAAATCTGAGAGCAACAGCTAGCTGCAGCAACATATTCGGCCTCAGCCATCGATTGCGCAACACTAGACTGTTTGTGGGAAGACCAGCAAACTAGAGAAGTACCCAGAAAATACCAAGTACCAGAGGTAATTTTCCTATCAATCCTACACCCAGCAAAGTCCGCATCGGAATATCCTCGAAGACACAAAGAGGAAGACGCTGAATACCAAATGCCAAATTCGAGGGTATGTTTGAGATACCTGAGAATGCGTTTTACCGCTTGGCGGTGCGAAGCTCGTGGTGAAGCCTGAAAACGAGCGCACAGACACACTGCGAAATGTATGTCCGGCCTCGTAGCAGTCAAGTAGAGGAGGGAGCCGATCATGCTTCGAAACTACTTCTGATCTACTGCTTCTCCATCCTCGTCAGGATCCAATGCTACAGATGTAGCCATTGGAGTGGCAAGAGGCTTCGCATCAGCCACGTCGAACTTCTTGAGAAGGTCCTTGGTGTACTTCGTCTGGTGGACGAAGGTACCCTGTTTGCTTTGCTTGATTTGCAAACCAAGGAAAAATGTGAGTTCGCCCATCATGGACATCTCGAACTCCCTGCTCATGGCATCTGCAAACTCGGCAACCAAAGCATGAGAAGAGCCACCAAAGATGATATCATCCACATAAATCTGCACTAGAAGGAAATCTTTGTCATGCTTGAGAGTGAACAGGGTTTTATCAACAGAACCCATCAAATACCCCCGCTCAAGCAGAAAAGACTTAAGTCTATCATACCATGCCCGAGGGGCCTGCTTGAGTCCATAAAGAGCCTTATGAAGTTTAAGGACTTTATGTGGGTATTTGGGGTTTTCAAAACCAGGGGGTTGTTTTACATAAACATCTTCGCCTATGAAGCCATTAAGAAAATCACTTTTAACATCCATTTGATAGAGTTTGAAACCACGGGATGCCGCAAATGCAAGTAAAATCCTAATGGCCTCAAGACGAGCAACAGGTGCAAAAGTTTCAGTAAAATCAATCCCTTCTAATTGAGAATAACCCTGAGCTACAAGTCTAGCCTTGTTTCTAACTACAGTCCCATCCTCCCCTTGTTTGTTTTTGAAAATCCATTTTGTTCCAATGAAATGAACATTTGGTGGAGGATCAACTAAAGTCCAGACTTGGTTTCTCTCAAAATTTTCAAGTTCTTCATGCATGGCATTGATCCAACTAGAATCAGAAAGTGCATGACTAACATCTAAGGGTTCGAAAGAAGCAACAAAAGCAGAATCAATGAAATGAGCATGAGAACGGGTTACCCTTTGATCAAGCTCACCAATGATCTGCTCTAGAGGATGCATCCTTTGAACGTGATGTGGAGCCTCGCGGCGAGATGCAGTCTCCCCCTCAACTTGTGCATTGGAGTGGTCCAAAATGACCGATGTCGAGGTAGTTGCTTCGGGACCTTGTGCCGAAGTAGTCGAAGCGGGGTCGGCTTCGGGGGTTGATGTCGAGGGTAGTAGGGGTTCATCCTCGAACTCTCCGGGATCTTCTTCTTCGAAGATGGTCTGTTCCATGTCGTGTTCATTTGCCTGTTCAAGAGCAGAACTAACAGAGGGGGTCGATTCATCAAAAGTCACATCACATGACTCGATGACAGTGTTAGTTTCCAAATTATAAACACGATAAGAATGACCATGTGTGGTGTAACCCAAAAAGATCCCGTGAGAAGAGCGCGACTCAAATTTATCCAAATTACCACGTTTTAGGATAAAGCAACGACAGCCAAAAATTCGAAGATGAGTAACCTTGGGCTGTCTCCCAAAACGTAGCTCATAAGATGTTAAATTCAAAATTGAGCGCAAGAAGATTCGGTTTGAGATGTAACAAGCAGTGTTCATGGCCTCAGCCCAGAATTTTCTAGGAGTCCTATGCTCATCGAGCATCGTCCTAGCCATCTCAACCAAAGTGCGGTTCTTCCTCTCAACAACACTGTTCTGTTGAGGAACCCACGGAGCAGAGAATTGATGTTCTATGCCATGCTCCAAGCAAAAGTCAACAAAGAGACTGTTCTTGAACTCAGTGCCATTATCACTTCGAATGAATTTCAATGCACCAGGGAGTTCAGTGAAAAGTCTCAAAGCCAAGCTCCGAAAGTGTGAAAACACTTCATCCTTGCTAGCAAGAAAGAAGTCCCAAGAGTAGCGAGAGAAATCGTCGACAATGACTAATACATACCACTTGCCGCCTAAAGAACTAACCCGAGAAGGACCTACAGTGTCCATGTGGAGAAGTTCTCCGGGTTGTTTAGTCATCACTGTGGTGACTGGCGAATGCGAAGCGGCAATTATTTTTCCATGTCGACAAGGAGCGCAAACTAAATTCTTCTCAAACTTGAGCTTGGGCAATCCTCGGATCAGACCTAGGGCACTCAGACGAGCGAGCAACTCAAAGCTCATATGCCCTAGTCTCCTATGCCACTTCCAAAGCTCAGAAGTCGAATGTGCAACAAGACAATGAGAAGAACCAGAAGACTCAGAGAAATCAGCTCCAAAAACTCTCCCAACTCTAAAGATCTTACACACCACAACGCCATCAGAATTGAGTACTTGCGAAGTATCGCGATGAAATCCACTTCGAAGCCCTCATCAAGCAACTGAGATACTGAAAGCAAATTGTATCCCAGGTTCTCAACCAAAGCAACATCTTTGAGAGTGAAATTCGAGTTGATTCTTACCACACCTTTACATTTCACTCTACTCCTTCGATTGTTGCCGAAGGTGATATGTTCCCTTTGCTTGGTTGTGGTGAGGATGGAGAACCATGCTGCATCTCCGGTCATATGGTGCGAACAACCGGAGTCCATGATCCACGTGCCCTCCAAGCCTCGGTCTGTCGCCTACACATGATAAGAAAATCTCGATCGCTGAGTGCTGGGGTGAGTGAAAATATGACGAGGCATCCAACACTGAGTGATACGAGTAGTAGGCACAGTAAAAGTAGACTGTCTACGCACAGGAAAGTCAGAATGATGCAAAGTGGGAGGTCTACCTACATGCAGTGATCCAAAAGCATGATGTGGTCTCCTACTCTGACGAGGTACAAAGCTACTCGCCCAGGGTCTACCACCATATGGAACATGGTGAACACCTCGAGGAGCAAAACCTCTCCGAGAAGCACGAGGAGCCTCGAAAATAGGACGAGAGTAAAACTCAGACTCATGCATACCTAAAGATGGGTAATGCATGTCCTGGAAACTCATCGCCTGAAAGCGTCGCTCATGCTTGATGCGACGAAAATAGAACCCAACCAAGTGACCCGTGAGGAGCCATGCTGAATAGCATGGGCCTCATGGCTCCAGATGTGATGAGTGATTGTCAACGATAGTCAAAGGGGACAAAAGAAGAAGAGATATGTTGTTTCATGGGCCGCGTGTGACTCAGGTACACGGGCAGCGAGCGACTGTCGGGCAGAGGAGGCTGCGAAGTCGGGCTGGCCCAATCCGGGTACATGGGCCAGGAGCAGCAGAAGACCCACTGGGCTGTTGACCAGGATTGACTCAGGTACACGGGCGGTGAGTGATTGCCGGGCTGAGAGAGCTGTGGAATCGGGCCGGCCCAATCCGGGTACCTGGTGCAAAGTCGGTGGAGGCTTTGTCAGTTTCGGCGCGAAACTGACAACCGTCGATCTTGTATCCGACTGTCCAGAAGAGAAGTCGTAGTCGGTACGAAAGCTTAGCTTCCGGATAAGTCATCTGTAACTCTAGGCCCACAGTCAGTCAGTCGTGTATGTAAAAATACCTAAGGGCAGTAGAGTCTTTTCCTTTATTCTTGCGTCTGTAAAAACCCTAAGGGGCTGGTAGAATATTCCTAGTGTTGGGCAGCCTATAATAGGGCCCCAATCCCTAGGGTTTGGACTACCCCTTCTAGAATTCACTTTTTAATCTATTGGGTCATTTTGTCTCCTGCATTCTCTCTCCTGTGTGCGCCGCCAGGCACTGGTTCATCCCTTTTTGCCTTGCATTTACTTTGCTCCTGTGAGATTGAATCCCTTGTTCTTTGTTGAGGCGTGTGCATTGATTCCTCTGATTCAAGAAGCTTCGGTTTGTTGTGCTATGTTGATTTTATTCCTGAGGATGTGTCTCTGTTGCGTGTGTTCTTCACGCAAGTAGTACTATTTCTTGCTGTTGCAAGTAGTACTACTTCTCTGCGGCAACAGTACACAAGTACCTGCTCTGCTTTTTCCAGCATAGCTTTTTGATCGAAGCAGACTGGATTGAATGCCTTTTTTGACTGTTTCTGCGAAGCCACTTTTTCTCTCTCTGTTTGAAGTCCCTCAGCTCCGTGAGGCAGGCTTCGACCTGACATTTTAAAGGCTTCGTTATTCGACTTCACTCCGTGCTGATAATTCGAAGTACTCTTTGAACTGACAGCGTCTCATACTTCGAACGTCTGTGCGAAGGTACTCCGACTCGAGCTCTTCGAAGTCCACACTTCGACGGGTTTCGAAGTTCGCTTCGGAGCTTGTTCTTCTGTTAGACTTCGCTCAGTATTTTTGCTTCCGACTTCTTCGAAGGTCCCTGTTGTGATCTGTTCGAAGGTAGAATATAGCCTTCGGTTTGGTCTCTCTGTCGTGCGATAGGCTTCGCTTCTTTGTTCGAAGGTTGTCCGTCTGTGTTGCGTTCGAAGTTTTCTGTTCGAAGGTCTAACTTCGAAGCACTTGGTTCGAAGCTGTGTTCGAAACCTTGCCTTCGAAGCACATACTTCGAAGCAGGCTCCGACTTTGTCATACTTCGCTTCGAAGCATACTTCGTCATCTTCCACTTCGAACTAGGCTAGATCAAAACACCTTCGGCATTTTCAACTGCCTTCGGCAGCCTCGCAACTGACTTCCGAAGCAGGCTTCGACAACCATCTCCGAAGCAGACCTCGATAGGCGAAGCAGGCTTCGTCGAGTTCCGAACAGGAGACAAAACTGAACAGTAACTTCTCATCTCACTTTATATATATACTTAGATCATTTCATTGAGAAGTCTAGCCTGACATGTCTAGTATGCCTTGTCCATCTGCCTAGTTGCATTGTTTTGGTATTTTTCTGTTTAACCTCAGTTGCTTCTAGGATAGATACCTTTAGACTTAGGCTATCTATTTATTTTCTGCTGCTTAGTCTTTTGAGGTGCATTGGGTTTTGGGAACAGGCCATTGATTCGAAAGAATTTTTAGGCGCCCATTCACCCCCCCTCTGGTCGCTACTTTCGGTCCTACAAGTGGTATCAGAGCTTGGTTAGGGTTTTTCCATACCTTAACCGGTTCTAAACCCCGTAGTGACCATGATGTCTCCTGGCAGGTCCCGTCCTTGGAAGCCTATGGCTATAATTATTGGAAGACTCGCATGCGAGCCTATCTTATGAGCCAGGGTTCGGACATTTGGGATATTTGCGTTCACACCACGTTTGTCATATTGCCAGTTACTGAGACAGGGTACTGCTGGTATCATTGCTCAGCATCTGAGCAACAGTAAGGCTAGTGAACATTCTGTTTTCTGGTTTAGGTCCCACTGAGTTTGAGCGTGTGAGTCATCTCTCCACTGCGAGAGAGATCTGGGCTACCCTCAAGGCACACCATGAGGGAACAGCACAGGTCAAGGCTCGGCTCTATCAGACCTACCGGCGTGAATATAAGAATTTCACACAGAACCCGGGTGAATCTGTTGAGGCTTTGTTTGGTCGTTTTCAGTCGATCATAAACATGCTTCGAGACAACAAGGCTGAGGGTGCTCAGTTAGTCTCAGACCATGAGCAGGCGCTCAAGGTTCTCCATACCTTGGACCCAAAGATCTGGGAGATCAAGGTATCCTCTATCGTTGAGAGCACTTCTTACGATACCTTGACCATTTCTGAGTTGTTTAGCAAGCTGAAGGCCACTGAGGTAGATATCCAGCTGAGATCAAATCTCACTAGTTCTGGATCAAAATCCCTGGCCCTTGCTACACCTTCTGTTGATCCCTCTTCTGTGAGTTGTGCTGGGTTCTCTTTGATGTCTATCACTGAGGACCAGCTAGAGTTATTGGGAGATGATGATTTGTGTCTTTTTAACAACCGGGTGCGTCGTGTCTATGATAAGAGAATGTTCAAAAGACACGGCACAAAATCCGGATGCTTTGAGTGTGGTGATCCAGGACACTTCATCGCCGACTGCCCCAAGCGCAATGGATACAAGAAGGGTACCGGTGGTAGCTTCCATGACTCCGGCAGGCACGAGAGCTCATCCTTCAACAAGGGCAAGCCGGAGACTCGATTCTTCAAGAATGCCCTGAAGGACTACCGGCGAGAGAACAAGAAGCGCAACAAGGCCTTCTTCGCCGAGATGGAGAAAAGCTACTCCAAGCGGTCCACGTCTTCTTCCTCTTCATCGAGCTCAAGCGATGAGGAGATCGCCATCAGGAAGGGGAAGGACAAGGATGATCCGGCGGGCCTCTGCTTCATGGCCTTCGGAGACAAGCCGAAGAGCCACTCACACCAGCGCCGAAGATCCCGCAAGAGCTTCTGTTCAATGGCTCTTGGGGATAGGGAAGAAAAGAGCTCCTCCGATGACTCCGACGACGACGACAACAAGGTATCATCTTACGAGCGCGAAATCGTTGATTTACTTGAGAGCAATCGTCAGGAGTTGAAATATCGGGAAAAACTGCTTAGGGGGGCTAAGAAGAGGATAGATGAGTTAGAGAGTGAGCTTGCCGTGGCCAACGGCAGAATTGAGAGTCTATCTTCTTCTCCTTGCTTGGGTGATAGCAGTGAGTGCCCGAAGTGTGAGGTGCTTCTGCGTGACCTGTCGACTTTGAAGTCCAGGTACACAGAAAGGGTTGATGAGAGGGACGCTTTGGCCACTGAGCTTGAAAGCGCTCAGCTGGAGCTGAAAGATGCTGAAGCCACTGTCGTCGCACCTGTGTTCATTGCCCATCTCATCTAGCTGCCTTAGCTGAGCTGAAATCCAAGGGCGATGAGCATTTGGGTGATTTGGAGAGGTTGAGAGCTGAGCTTGCCCAGACTAAGCTAGAGCTTGAGACACTGTCAGTTCCACCCACTGTCTGTGAGAACTGTCTGTCTCTTAGAATGGAGTTGATCAAGCTGAAAGCCGAAAAGTCTGTCCAAGTAGAGAGTGAGTGTGAGACCTGCTTGTCTCAGGTGGAGGTTCTAGCTTCCTTGAGAGAGGAGCTAGCAGATTCTCAGAATGAGAACTTTTACCTTCGTTCTATCCTGAGTTGGATCAGTGCCAGAGAGCCACAGCTTGGCATGATGATCCAGCAGTTCAAGAGGCAGGATGGGTTTGGGGTAGGTTACACCTACACCAAGGCTGACTTTGAGAATGCCATTAGCCGGGCAGTGGAGTGGAGCAAAATGACCCCAGAGTAGAGGTATCCCAAGACTCACTCCACTGAGACCTCCCAGGCTTGTCAGCCCAAGGATGGAGTGATTCATGAACCACCCAAAGCTCCACCCAAGAAGCCTATCTGGGTTCCTAAGCCCAAACACCTCCACTCTTCTCTAGACTCTCTTCCTGGACCCTCTCAACCCAAGAAGACCACACCAAACACTACCAAGCCCAAACATCCCAAGCCTCAACCACATCCAAGAAGCCCACCTATCATTGTGAGTACTGTCAGAGAGACGGGCATCTTGCGGAGTTCTGCTTCAGGAGGAAGTGAGTTGAGAGAGCAGAGAGGGCTCGTGTGATCAGGAGCAGTTCTACCAGCAGGGTGGTAGACTGCGTGTTCCTCGCGCGGGGAGAGGCTGGAGGCGAGGCCGCGTCGTGTAGGTGGTGGTAGAGGAGACGACATTCTTGCCCGTGCTCCAGTTGGTGGTGTTCGTTCCGGCAGAGTTCTAGGCCGTGTTGGCTACGGTCTTGGACCTCGTGGCCGCAGGCTTAGGCAGAACCGAGGACCGCGCTTTGAGTCGTGTTTTGGTCCGGACTCTCATTATGATTTCTGCTTTCCGTCTTTTGAGCAGATGGCTCGACACTGGTTTAGCTCTTTTGCTAAACCTGGTGCCGGACCATTTGCTCCCACTTACTAGCCACTGATTGTGCAGGATCGGGGACTAGAGGATGTTTGGATCATGGACTCAGGATGTTCTCGCCACATGACGGGACATCGCAGATGGTTCTCCAGTCTTACTCCCCCGAGCTCCAAAGAGTACATCACGTTCGGGAACAGCAGTCAAGGGAAAGTAAGTGGCATAGGCTCAATTTGTATTTCAGATCATTTCTCTTTGAAGAATGTTGCTTTGGTTAAGAATCTGAACTTCAATTTGATTTCTGTTTCGCAACTTCTTGAGGATGGTTTGGAAGTGCGTTTAAGAAGGGCAATTCTTCTGTGGTTGATTCTAGAGGGTCTTTGGTTTGTCAGATTTTACCTTTCGGTAAAGTGTTTCGAACTGACTTCTCTAGTTCTTTTGGTCCTTCTCGCTGTTTGATTGCTGGATCATCTTCTGAGCTCTGGAAGTGGCATAGGAGGTTAGGTCATTTGAGTTTTGATCTGCTAGTCAGGTTAAGCTCTATGGACCTCATCCGAGGATTGCCCAAGCTTAAGATGGAGAAGGATCTAGTTTGTCATCCCTGTCGTCATGGGAAAATGGTTGCCGCTTCTCACTCACCTGTGACTCAGGTGATGACTTCGTATCCGGGCGAGCTTTTACACTTGGACACTGTTGGTCCTGCTGGGTACGTTCAGTCGGTGGGAAGTGGTATGCACTTGTGATTGTTGACGACTTTTCTCGATTCTCGTGGGTTTTCTTTTGGAGTCCAAGGATGAAACAGTTTCAGTTTGTTCATGACCTGATTTTGAAGCTGAAGAATGAGAACAATGGTCGGATGCGAGCAATTCGCTCCGACAACGGCTCTGAGTTCAAGAACTCTCAGTTCATCAACTTCTGTAGTAATCAGGGTCTGGACCACCAGTTTTCTTCTCCTTACACTCCCCCACAGAACGGCATTGTGGAACGAAAGAACCGCACGCTAGTCGAGATGGCCAGGACGATGCTCGATGAGCACAGGACTCCTAGGCGTTTTTGGGCTGAAGCCATGAACACGGCTTGCTATCTGGCCAACCGCATCTTTCTTAGAGCTTACCTTGGTAAGACATCATATGAACTGCGGTTTGGCAGACAGCCCAAGGTGAGCCACTTGCGAGCGTTTGGCTGCAAGTGCTTTGTGCTCAAGAAGGAAGGGCATTTGGACAAGTTTGAGTTCGCCCATCATGGACATCTCGAACTCCCTGCTCATGGCATCTGCAACTCGGCAACCAAAGCATGAGAAGAGTCACCAAAGATGATATCATCCACATAAATCTGCACTAGAAGGAAATCTTTGTCATGCTTGTAAGTGAACAGGGTTTTATCAACAGAACCCATCAAATACCCCCGCTCAAGCAGAAAAGACTTAAGTCTATTATACCATGCCCGAGGGGCCTGCTTGAGTCCATAAAGAGCCTTATGAAGTTTAAGGACTTTATGTGGGTATTTGGGGTTTTCAAAACCAGGGGGTTGTTTTACATAAACATCTTCGCCTATGAAGCCATTAAGAAATCACTTTTAACATCCATTTGATAGAGTTTGAAACCACGGGATGCCGCAAATGCAAGTAAATCCTAATGGCCTCAAGACGAGCAACAGGTGCAAAAGTTTCAGTAAAATCAATCCCTTCTAATTGAGAATAACCCTGAGCTACAAGTCTAGCCTTGTTTCTAACTACAGTCCCATCCTCCCCTTGTTGTTTTGAAAATCCATTTTGTTCCAATGAAATGAACATTTGGTGGAGGATCAACTAAAGTCCAGACTTGGTTTCTCTCAAAATTTTCAAGTTCTTCATGCATGGCATTGATCCAACTAGAATCAGAAAGTGCATGACTAACATCTAAGGGTTCAAAAGAAGCAACAAAAGCAGAATCAATGAAATGAGCATGAGAACGGGTTACCCTTTGATCAAGCTCACCAATGATCTGCTCTAGAGGATGCATCCTTTGAACGTGATGTGGAGCCTCGCGGCGAGATGCAGTCTCCCCCTCAACTTGTGCGTTGGAGTGGTCCAAAATGACCGATGTCGAGGTAGTTGCTTCGGGACCTTGTGCCGAAGTAGTCGAAGCGGGGTCGGCTTCGGGGTTGATGTCGAGGGTAGTAGGGGTTCATCCTCGAACTCCCCGGGATCTTCTTCTTCGAAGATGGTCTGTTCCATGTCGTGTTCATTTGCCTGTTCAAGAGCAGAACTAACAGAGGGGGTCGATTCATCAAAAGTCACATCACATGACTCGATGACAGTGTTAGTTTCCAAATTATAAACACGATAAGAATGACCATGTGTGGTGTAACCCAAAAAGATCCCGTCAGAAGAGCGCGACTCAAATTTATCCAAATTACCACGTTTTAGGATAAAGCAACGACAGCCAAAAATTCGAAGATGAGTAACCTTGGGCTGTCTCCCAAAACGTAGCTCATAAGATGTTAAATTCAAAATTGAGCGCAAGAAGATTCGGTTTGAGATGTAACAAGCAGTGTTCATGGCCTCAGCCCAGAATTTTCTAGGAGTCCTATGCTCATCGAGCATCGTCCTAGCCATCTCAACCAAAGTGCGGTTCTTTCTCTCAACAACACTGTTCTGTTGAGGAACCCACGGAGCAGAGAATTGATGTTCTATGCCATGCTCCAAGCAAAAGTCAACAAAGAGACTGTTCTTGAACTCAGTGCCATTATCACTTCGAATGAATTTCAATGCACCAGGGAGTTCAGTGAAAAGTCTCAAAGCCAAGCTCCGAAAGTGTGAAAACACTTCATCCTTGCTAGCAAGAAAGAAGACCCAAGAGTAGCGAGAGAAATCGTCGACAATGACTAATACATACCACTTGCCGCCTAAAGAACTAACCCGAGAAGGACCTACAGTGTCCATGTGGAGAAGTTCTCCGGGTTGTTCAGTCATCACTGTGGTGACTGGCGAATGCGAAGCGGCAATCATTTTTCCATGTCGACAAGGAGCACAAACTAAATTCTTCTCAAACTTGAGCTTGGGCAATCCTCGGATCAGACCTAGGGCGCTCAGACGAGCGAGCAACTCAAAGCTCATATGCCCTAGTCTCCTATGCCACTTCCAAAGCTCAGAAGTAGAATGTGCAACAAGACAATGAGAAGAACCAGAAGACTCAGAGAAATCAGCTCCAAAAACTCTCGCAACTCTAAAGATCTTACACACCACAACGCCATCAGAATTGAGTACTTGCGAAGTATCGCGATGAAATCGCACTTCGAAGCCCTCATCAAGCAACTGAGATACTGAAAGCAAATTGTATCCCAGGTTCTCAACCAAAGCAACATCTTTGAGAGTGAAATTCGAGTTGATTCTTACCACACCTTTACATTCACTCTACTCCTTCGATTGTTGCCGAAGGTGATATGTTCCCTTTGCTTGGTTGTGGTGAGGCTGGATGTAACACCCCAAGAAATAAAAAGGATTAAAGAAAAGAAAAATATTATTTAAATCATTTCTGGATTTATTATTAAAGGAAAAATCACAAAAGAACCCAAATAAAGCCAAACAGGGAGAATACTCAAAATCTGGACTTGAAAATTTTATGAGATGAACTAGAGACCAAAATATAATTTAGGAATTTTTACAACTTTTATCAACAGTGATTCAACCCTTAATCAAATAAATGAATTACTGGAATTATTTTAAATCAGAAAACTGTTGGGGGAGATAATCCTGGAGCCGAAGAGGTGGACCCTCGGCCGGAGGGGTGGACCCTCGGCCGGAGGGCCCAAGCCTAATGACGGGGGCCACCTTCCGGAGGCAACAGACCGGAGGCCACCTTCCGGAGGCAAGAGACCCGGAGGCCACCTTCCGGAGGCAAGAGACCGGAGGCCACTTTCCGGAGGAGCGAGTCCGAGGCCACCCTCCGGCGGGAGGGAGCCGGAGGTCGCCCCTCGGCGCAAGACGCCGGAGCCCGTCTTCCGGAGGCTGGAGGCCCGAGGCCCTCGGCTGATCTGGGGGACGAACCCAAAGAGAGTTGAGGCGGGAAAAGTACCGGGCGGTCGTACGAAAGGACAGGATCGCGATCCTCTGAGCTGTGTCGGGCGGTGCAGTAAGCGTCCGCACGGTTGATACGCTGTCAGAGTCGAATCTTCTTGTCTGTACTATGTATCGCTCGTTTGTCTGTACTACCGGTCAGGGTTGGTCGGGTAGCCATTGGCAGTCCGGAGGCGCTTAGTCCTCTGGACGGGGCGCCTTATAAATACCCCTCACTACAGTTGTAACAACCAAGCTCAACAAGGCATTGAAGACGCTATTCCCATTTCTTCCATTTCTCCTAGAAAACCTGCTGGTTCGATCCGTCGTCCCAACAGTTGGCGCCGTCCGTGGGGATCCTAGTCCGAAAGCTAGCGTCCTCTACACCTATCCACCCAATCATGTCGAGCCGGAAAGGAGCGAGCACGGCCCCCCTGCGCAGATCGACTCGAACCGCTGGGGGTGAGCCCGCCCCGGCCGTCGACCCCAATCCTCCAGCTCCCACCACCACGACCATCGGAGCGGCGCCCCCAGTGGACCCCGCCCAGCTGCAAGAAGAGATGCCCGGGGCCCGGGGCACCGACGGCCTACCCGAGCCAACCTCCGCCAACCTGGCCGGGTCGCCGGGTGGGCCACCGGAGCAGCATCTCCCGGGCGGACCTCCAGTAGTAGTGTCCCTTCAGACAGACTACGTCCGCTCACGGGACCCCGACACAACTTCCGGGGGAAGCGGGAGCCAAGCCGATGCCCTGGCCGCCGAGAATGCTAGGCTAAAGGCGGAGCTGGCTTTGTGGCGTCAGGAAGCGTCGCTTCGGCCCCCGGCCCCTCCGGCACCCTTCCGTGCCGCGAGAGCTGCGGTCACGGACTTGAGCGACGACGAGAACCCCCCGGAGGAGGAAAACGCATCCTACGACGAGGACTCTCCTCTACACCCGGACCTCCAGAGGCTGCGCTTCGGTTCGAACTTTCGCGCCGCCAAGCTCCCTAAGTACTCCGGGGACTCCGATCCCGGAGAGTTCTCTCGCTCCTACGCTCTGGCGATAGAGGCGTCTGGGGGAAGCCGGGACGCCATGGCCAAATGCTTCCCTCTGGCGCTCGAGGGGATCGCCCTTCGGTGGTTCTGGTCCCTCCGGCCAAGGACCATCCACTCGTGGGAGCAGCTGAAAAAGAAGTTCGTCAACAACTTCCAGGGGACCTTCGTGGCCCCTATGTCTACCGGGAGCCTTTTCCAGGTGAAGCAGCAACCCGAGAAACCTTGCGGCAATACTCCCAACGCTTTGCGCACACCAAAGCCCAGATCAAGGGACTTTCGGCTTCCTCAGTCATCGACGCGGCCCGGGAAGGCGTCACCCACCCAGGTCTCCTTGATAAGCTCCACCGGAAGCCCATCTCTTCAGTGGCACAGCTCATGACGTACTTTGAAGAGTACGCCCGGTGCGAAGAAGGCCAGATACGTCGACAGGCGATGGTAGTCCCTGTCCGGGCTCCGAGCGTCCGGGCGTACGAAGCGCCTCCGGAACCCAGCCGGGGCCCGCGTCGCACCCCGACTTCCGGCGCCTGGAGCCCGCTCGCCCGGACCTTGTTCATCAAGACTCACGGCGGAACCGAAAGCACTTTCGGGGGGAAGTTCTTAGCATCACCCCTCAAGCGCCCGCCAAGCACCTGCACACGCCCGGCGGAAATCGCCAGGCCGGGCCCAAGCCTCCACCCCGAGCGTCTCCCAGGGGAACCTTCTACTGCAGCGTCCACGGAGAGAACCAGAGCCACGACACCGACTCCTGCCGAACTATCCTCGCTCTTCGCAGTGACTACCTCGAGCGCCAGTCCGGTCGCGGTTCCGCCGACCGAGGGCATCCTACCCTCAGCCGAACCCGGTCCAAATAGTCGGGCGACTGGAGGAGCCGGAGGCCGTGACCCCGATCGCGGAAATCGGCGGAGTCTCGTCCCCCAAGATCGAAGCCGCTCCGGACCGTGGCAAGCGCGTGGTCCTTCCTATATCCGGAGGAGGAGCCCTCGGAGCGCTGTCCAAATGGCAGCGTCGGGATTACGTTCGGGAAGTTGGGCACATCGGCACGTCCAGCCCCTCGATCCTCCTAGAATGGTCTCATGTCCCCATCAGCTTCACCGCCGAAGACGCTGCTGGAGTCAAATTTCCTCACGCCGACCCACTCGTCATTTCGGCGGACATCGCCGGAGCCGAGGTGCGTCGTATCTTAGTCGACGGGGGGAGTTCCGCTGACATCATCTTCGTGCAGGCCTTTGATCAACTGTGCTTATCGCGCAAGCACCTGCTGCCAGCTTCGCGACCGCTCCAAGGCTTCGCGGGCCCTCCGCTCGATGCTCTGGGCCAGGTCTTGTTGGAAGTGGCATTCGGCACCGCGCCCCTCCAGCGTCGCGAAGAAATCCTGTTTGACGTCGTCGACGCTCCGTACGCCTACAACGCCATCTTCGGACGAGGGATGCTCAATCGCTTCAGCGCCATCGCTCACCACAACTACCTCTGCCTCAAGATGCCGACTCCCGGAGGAGTGTTGTCCGTCCTGGTCGACCAAGCCGCAGCCCACCGGGTCGAGTACGGGCACGCGGCGCCACTGGAGCCACGGCAGGTCCACAGCGTCCGCGAAGGTGCCGACGACGCTAGCCTCCCGGTGGAGACCGATCCTGCGCAGAAAGGGCGCCCCGCCAAACCCCTCCCAGAAGGAGAAATTATCATCAAGACCCTGACTCAAGGAGGAAAAGAGTACCCGATCAAGTTCGGAGGGGGCCTGGAGCCCGAAATATCAGCACAGCTCGAGGCCATCATTTGTGGCAACCTCGACATCTTCGCATGGTCGGACGAGGACATCCCTGGAGTCGACCGTTCCATCATCGAGCATTCCCTGGCCGTTGATCCGAAGGCACGACCAGTCCGCCAGGGGCTTCGGAGGCTATCCGCCGAGCGGGCCGAGCTCGCCAAGGTAGAGACCGACAAGCTGCTCCGCGCCGGGGTCATCCGGGAAGTGAGTCATACTGATTGGTTATCCAACCCTGTGTTTGTCTAGAAGAAAACATCTGGCAAATGGCGCATGTGTATCGACTTTACTTCTTTGAATAAAGCTTGCCCCCGTGACCCCTACCCCCTGCCTCGCATCGATCAGCTCGTCGATTCCACAGCTGGAGCCGAACTCCTCAGCTTCCTCGACGCATATTCCGGCTATCACCAGATCTGGCTCAAGCCCGAAGACCAAGTAAAAACCAGCTTTGTCACCCCAGCCGGAGTGTTCGGCTACCTCCGGATGCCATTCGGCCTTCGTAATGCCGGGGCCACCTTTTCAAGACTAATCTCAAAGGCCCTCGGTCATCAGCTAGGGCGAAATGTGGAAGCCTATATGGACGACATCATCATCAAAAACCGCCTCCGCAAGCCACCATGGGTCCGATATAGCTGAAACCTTTAACAGCCTCCGACAGTGTGCAATCCGGCTTAATCCTGACAAGTGCGTCTTCGGAGCATGCGCAGGAAAGCTGCTTGGGTACCTCGTCTCCAGCCGCGGCATCGAAGCTAGTCCAACGCAAGTTCAGGCACTACAGAAC
Source organism: Zizania palustris (assembly GCA_019279435.1). Classification (NCBI taxonomy): domain Eukaryota; kingdom Viridiplantae; phylum Streptophyta; class Magnoliopsida; order Poales; family Poaceae; genus Zizania; species Zizania palustris. The sequence goes on from JAAALK010000285.1 coordinate 75,490,476, forward strand.
ATGGCGCCACCCCAGAACCTGAAGCAGGCGCAGAAGCTGGCCGGGCGGTTGGCCGCCCTTGGGCGTTTTCTCGCCAAATCAGCAGAGCGAAGTCTGCCCATATTCAAGGTGCTCCGGGGTTCTAAGCATTTCGAATGGACCCCCGAGTGCCAAGATTGTTTCCAGCAAATAAGGACTATCTCTCCGGCCTCGTGGCCCTCGCCACACCCCGGGCCGGCAGCCCCTTGCTGGTTTATCTCGCCGCTTCTGGCACCGCCGCTAGCGTGGCCTTGGTTCAAGAGGAAGAGTCTGGTGGGAAGCTAATCCAGCGTCCCGTCTACTTCGTTTCCGAGGTTCTCACCGACGCCAAGGCCAGGTACTCCGAGCTAGAGAAGGTGGCTTATGCCCTCGTTATGGCCTCCCGGAAGCTCCGACACTACTTCTTGGCCCACGACATCATCATTCCAACAGCCTATCCACTGGGCGACATGTTCAGAAACAAAGACGCCACCGGTCGCATTGGGAAGTGGGCAGTGGAACTGGCCTCGTTCGGGATCTCCTTCGTTGCCCGGACAGCCATTAAATCCCAGATCCTCGCCGACTTCGTTGCAGAATGGACGCGGGCCCGAGAGCCCGCGGGCACCAACACGGGCGAAGAGATTTGGACCGTCTTTACGGATGGCGCTTACCAGGCCTCCGGGGCTGGAGCCGGAGCAGTCATCGTCTCCCCCGTCAGGTCAGCAGGCCCTATATTCCGCTCGGTTAAGCTTCAAGGCCACCAACAATGTCGCAGAATATGAAGGAGTCCTCTTAGGACTTCGCAAGGCGCTCGCATTGGGAGCCGCGCGTGTGATCGTGAAGACTGATTCCCAAGTGGTCGCCGGGCACATCGACAAGTCGTTCCGGGCAAAGCACCCGGACCTCGCTGCCTACCTCGACTCCATCCGCAAGTGCGAATTATCCTTCAAGGGTATTTCCGTCCAGAACATCCCGCGCAGCGACAACGCCCAGGCCGATGCCCTCGCCAAGGCCGGGGCCGGCGCCCAAGCCCTGCCCGCCAGGGGCTTTCTTCGAGGAACTCGCCCGGCCTTCGGTAATCCCTCGAGGCGAGACGGCCATCTCCACCGCCCCAACGGAGCGCGAACCGTCGTCCGCGGCCGGCTCCAGTACTTTGTACGGCCAGCATCGAATTGGCACGAGCCCATCCTGCGCACGCTCGCAGGCGGTGGCGAGTCCGTCCCAGCCCGGAGCAGGCTCGCCTACAAACTCCGCGCGAGGTCCTTCGAAATTATCAATGGAATTCTGTACAATTCCGGAGTATGTTCCCCGCTACTCCGTTGCGTCTCGCATTCAAACGGTGTCGCCATGCTCCGGGAGATACTGAGGGGCTGTGCGGCAGTCACTTGGCCCCCGCGGGCCCTCGCAGGAAAAGCCCTCCGGCAAGGCGTGTACTGGCCCACTATCATTGCCGACGCCGAAGAACTCGTTCGCACCTGCCCAGGGTTGCCAGTGGATGGGCCGCCGCAGTCACCGCCCTCCAGCAAGCTTGCTACCTATCCCTCCTGTGTGGCCTTTGGCTCGCTGGGGCATGGACCTCATTGGTCCACTCCCCAGAGCAAGAGGGAACCTGCGCTTCGTCGTAGTCGCGGTCGAATACTTCTCCAAGTGGGTTGAAGCGGAGCCTCTAACCACCATCACATCCCGAAGTGTCCAGAAATTTTCTGGCAGCATATCGTGTGCCGGTTCGGCGTGCCCAAGAAACTCACATTGGACAACGGAACGCAGTTCGACGCAGGCACTTTCCGGGCATTCTGTGACGAGCTGGGAGTTCAGCTTTGTTTCGCAGCCGTGCGGCACCCCCAGTCTAACGGAGCCGTGGCGCGAGCTAACGGGCACATCCTGTCCGGCCTCCACAAGCGCATCGTCGGGTTGGCCCGAGGCACGTGGCCCGACGAGCTACCCAAGATCTTATGGTCCATCCGGACAACCGTTTCTCGGGCAACGGGCTTCACCCCGTTCCGCCTCTTGTTCGACGACGAAGCGATGACACCAACAGAGCTCCGCGCCGGTTCACTGCGCGTCGTAGCACCCGAAGTCGAAGATGAGCGCGCCGTTTCCCTTGACCTAGCCGAAGAAACGAGGCTGCGCGCCGTTGCCAACCTATCCCACTATCAAAAAGAGACCAAGGGGTGGTACGACACCAAGGTTAAGCGTAACGAGCTCCAGCCAGGTCACCTCGTCCTCCGCGCGGTGGTCGCCCCCACCAAGTTGGGCAACAAGTGGGAAGGACCGTACATTGTCACGAAGTCCGGACGGCCTGGATCCTATCGTCTCGCTACTCTGGAAGGTGAAGAACTGAAGCATACTTGGCACGCCGGGCACCTGAAGCGCTACTTTCCGTAACGCCGCTACTGTATTTTATTAGCGGCCATCGCCGCCCGTTGTTGTCCCCCATCTGTGTAATAAAATTTTCAGCCAAATGTTCCGACCAACACAACTCGCGCAGCGCGCCTCACGTTCGGGTTCTGAGCTCCGACTCGACGCACCCTCACGTTCGGGTTACGAGCTCCGACTCGACGCACCCTCACATTCGGGCACATTCGGGTTCCGCGCTCCGGCTCGACGCACCCTCACATTCGGGTTCCGAGCTCCGGCTCAACGCACCCTCACATTCGGGTTCCGAGCTCCGGCTCGACGCACCCTCACATTCGGGTTCTGAGCTCCGGCTCGACGCACCCTCACATTCGGGTTCCGAGCTCCGGCTCGACGCACCCTCACATTCGGGTTCCGAGCTCCGGCTTGCCGCACCCTCACATTCAGGTTCCGAGCTCCGGCTCGACGCACCCTCACATTCGGGTTCCGAGCTCCGGCTCGACGCACCCTCACATTCGGGTTCCGAGCTTTGACTCGGCGCACCCTCACATTTGGGTTCCGCGCTACGGCTAGGCGCACCCTCACATTCGGGATCCGAGCTATGACTCGACGCACCCCTACGTTCGGTTCCGCACACCGACTCAACGCAACGATGTGACATGCACTCTCTGCTCTCCCTCTCCCGAGCTACTTCGCGCCCAGCTGGTCAACCAGCTACCCGCTAAGGAAGAGGGGGGAGAGAGAGCAAGGCGCAGACTGCAGCAAGCACATAAAGCGTACAATGTTCGTTACAAGTAAAGGAAGGAGATCAAGAAAAGTTCTCGTCTAGGCCAAGCAAAAACCGCGGGCCCCTCCGGTTAGAAGGGCCGGAAGTCGTAGTCGCCCCCCGACCGGACCTTTCCTTCCTCTTCCTGCGCTCCTCTTCCTTCTTCTGGGCGCGGAAAGTTCTCTGATCCGCTTGGAGCTGAGCCCAGCTGCGCAGACCGCCCTCCTCGGGGGGCGCTTCGCTCAAATCAGCCTCCGTGTCGGACCAATCAACCGGTTCGGGGGACGAGGACGGCGAGCGGGACCCTCTCTCTTCTTCCTTCACATGCTTCAGACCCCCTGAAGGACGTCGGAGTCCACGCGCCCGTCACTGCTGCGGGGAAGAACGAAGCGCGCAGGCCGGTTTGCCCGCACAGATTCGAAGATGGCCCATCGATGCCAAAGGGCGTCGTCCGCTTCAAGTACCTCGACATCAAGATCGCGGTCGCAAACACCCTGAGTAAGTCCCGGAAAAGTACTCTTATTAATACGATTGAGTTTCCTAAGCTATTACAGGGTAGGGCGGAGACAAATCTCTAAAGCTACACCTACGGTCCAGCAAGCGGGCCGAGGTCGAAGGATTCGAAGGGGCCGGGGGACCGCGCGCGCGGAGTGCCTCCTCCAGCCAAGCCTGGATCACCGCAGGGCCCTCGGTCTGCCAGATCGCCTTAAGCGCCCTCCAAGACTGGGTCAGCGCAGGGCTTGGCGTCCGAAGGTGGTCCCCCATGAAGGCGACCGAGTGCGGACTCAAGGGCGAGGGAAGCAGAAGCCCAGACGCCTCGAGGTGTCGGAGGATTCCGTACGCGGCCACCCGAGCGGACACCTCGCCGTACTGCTCCATGGAAAGGTGTATTTGCCGGACGGCGGAGCGGACGAACTTCACCCGACGGACCAGGGGCTCCCGGGCGACGTCGAACGTGCCGCAGCCGGTGCCGTAGCGCGCCAGCATCTTCCGCAAGGATTCGGTGGCCTCGGCCGCCGTCTTCCCGGCCTCGGCGAGCTCCTCGGCGGCTTTCCCGCTCCGCGCGTTGAGGTCCGCCTCGACCTTCTCCAAGTGAGTCACCCGGGCTTCGAGGGCCTCGACCTTGCTTCCCGCCTCCGAGGCCTGAGCTTGGAGTCGGGACACCTCTCCTTCAAGCCGCTCCGCTTCCGAGGCCAGGGACCGGAGTACCTCCGCTTCGGCGGCTCGGGTTCGGAGGGCGCCGACCTCCGCTTCCAGCTCGTCGACGCGGGCGGCTCGGGCCCGGAGCCCTCCAAGCTCCGCGACGCGAGCCCTGAGGAGTCCGCCTCCGCTGCTCGGGCCTCCAGCGCCGCGACCCTCGACGCTTGGGATCGGAGGGCCTCGGCCTCCGACGAGCGCTCGCGGGCCAACCTCTCCACGGTAGCCACCCGAGACGCAGCTCCGCGGCATACGCCTCATGATGTTGGCGTTCGGAAAGCAGGGCAGACAGTTTCCCCTGCGCCAATGCCACAACCTGTGCGCAAGAAGATGGTCAGAAGAGCCGCCAAGGGAGAGTTAAGTACGTTCGAAGAAAATACCTGGCCCGCTGCCGTCTCAATGGCTCTTCCGAGGTCCAGGCCATCCGATAGCCCCAGCTCGCCTATCACCGGAGCCTCGCGCAACCGCAGGTAATAGTCGTGGACCGGGGCCACCGTGGAAGCAAAATCCTCACCGTCCGCCAAGAAGGGGCGCAGAAGCGGCACGGAGCCTTGCGCGGGGGAGGGGGAGCATTTTCGTTTCTTCCGCCGACGGGCCGGACCGGCGAAGCCGGAGCTGGAATCTCCGGAGGGTCTCCTGACTCCGACTGGGCCCCCTCGCTGGAGCCCCCTCCCTCCGAATGGGAGGCCGAGGAAGGTCCCGGGGACACACGCTTCGGCCCCTTCACTATCTTCTTCTTCTTTGAGCGGCCCGGAGAGAGGCCGCCGTCGGCGTCGCTCGCCTTCCTCTTCGAGACGTCCCTGAGGACCTCGCCCTCCGGAAGAGGCGGGGGCGCGAGCTAGAGGCGCCCCCCATACCCTGTTGAAGCGTTCCCAGGAGCCCACCAGCTCCACCGGCGGGTCGTTCGGCGGCAGTGGGGACCCCAAGAATCCTCTCCGCCAGGCGGGTGACCTCTTTGGGCATCCGGGCTGATGAGCGACCCTGCATCTCTTCGTCAGGTCCAGGGTACCCCCGTCGGGCACGCAGAAACAGAGACAAAAGCAACCGGGAGCGGGTAAACTTACCGAGCCGACGGAGAGCTCCGCTGGCGTCGCTCGTCCTGGCTACTCCGGAGCGAGGCGGCCACTCCTCCTTCAGCGGAGGGATCTCCAGAGCCACAAATTCCTCCGCCAAATCCCCATGCTCATCCGCGGGCGACGATCTGCAGAAGTTGTATCCTCGCGGAGATCGCCCCGGCGTTGGCTTCGACGCGCGCCTCTCCCGGAACCAGATGTGGGCGCGGTAATCCCGGCTAGGCCATAGGCGAGCCCTACGCGAACGTAGAACCACATGGTTCAACCCACTTCGGAATACCACCTCTCGTTGGTGGCCTTCGCCGGGAAGGAGTCCGCGTACCTCCTTCGGAGCTGGAAGTTGATACTCCCGAAAGCCAGTACTCGGCCCTCTTTCTTCTTCGGGCTGGCAGAGGGCTTCGTGCATCCCGCGAAGACCTCCGCTCTCCCCTCGCAGCCCTCGGCGCGCATGGCCCACTCAAAGATGGCGAGCTGCGCCACGGCGTTGGGAGACAGTTGCGGGAGTTCCAGATGAAATGCGTCCAGAACCCCCGCAAGAAGTTCCGAGGCGGGAACCCTAGGCCCGCGTCGAAAAAGGCTTCAAAGACAACGACCTCAGCCTTCCCGCGGCTGCGGGGTCGTCTCTCGGCCTGGCTTCCTCGCCGGCGTATCTGGACCGAGACGGCTCCTAGTCGCTTGCTCGATCGAGGCCTCAGTGCATGCGGACGCCCTGAGCTCCAGGGTCTGCTCCCGGAATCGCTCAGAGGCGAGGTGGAGATCGCGTGCGCCGCGCGCCTCCGACGTGTCGGTCGCCATCGCCGCCGCTGCCCGCCGCCATCTGGCGTTGCAGGAAACGCGGGTCCATCGCCATTGCAGGGGCGGTGCTTCTCGCCATTCTTGGAGGGCAGGAAGAGGAGTGCAGAGCTCAGGGAGCGGGCTGAAGGGCGGTTCAAGTGGTGAAAGTTGGTGCGTGCAGGTGAATGAAAAGGAGGCCGCGAGGGGCGGTTATATATCCTGTCGCGGAACCGACGGTTCGCCTCCTGAATCGGTTAACGTGTGAACGCGGCGGATCCGCGCAGCACCGCATTTAAGGCTGGCTGACGCCTCGGGGCGCGGTGGCGGCCCCCTGCGGCCCGCCTCCTCGATGCCATCAGCGCGTGCACTGATTGCTTCTGACGACGCCGCTCTGGCCAAGACGCACCGGTCCCCCGTCGACACGGTCAACCCCCTTCGGCGTATTGGATAGGGAGGCTCGAGGCGGACCTCAACCCTCTGGCGCCTCCCAGCGCCCCGGCGGATACAACGCCTTGAAGCGAGGTACGCGCCCCGCGAAGACCATCGGGATTATCTGTGCGCTTCCACCCCCTCTTATTGCAGGATTACGAGCGGGAAGAAGCGAGGGGCTACTGTTGGGGGAGATAATCCCTGGAGCCGAAGAGGTGGACCCTCGGCCGGAGGGGTGGGACCCTCGGCCGGAGGGCCCAAGCCTAATGACGGGGGCCACCTTCCGGATGCAAGAGACCGGAGGCCACCTTCCGGAGGCAAGAGACCGGAGGCCACCTTCCGGAGGCAAGAGACTGGAGGCCACTTTCCTGGAGGAGCGAGTCCGGAGGCCACCCTCCGGCGGGAGGGAGCCGGAGGTCGCCCCTCGGCGCAAGACGCCGGAGCCCGTCTTCCGGAGGCCCGAGGCCCTCGGCCGATCTGGGGGACGGGCCCAAAGAGAGTTGAGGCGGGAAAAGTACCGGGGCGGTCGTACGAAAGGACAGGATCGCGATCCTCTGAGCCGTGTCGGGCGGTGCAGTAAGCATCCGACACGGTTGATACGCTGTCAGAGTCGAATCTTCTTGTCTGTACTATGTATCGCTCGTTTGTCTGTACTACCGGTCAGGGTTGGTCGGGTAGCCGTTGGCAGTCCGGAGGGCGCTTAGTCCTCTGGACGGGGCGCCTTATAAATACCCCTCACTACAGTTGTAACAACCAAGCTCAACAAGGCATTGAATACGCTATTCCATTTCTTCCATTTCTCCTAGAAAACCTGCTGGTTCGATCCGTCGTCCCAACAAAAACCATTTTAAATCCTTAATGGGCCTCAACCCCGAATCCTCCCTCAGCCCGACCCAGCCCATTCGTGAGCCACTGACCGGTGGGTCCCGCCTGTTGGCGCCGCTCCCCCCGTCTCTCACCCGCCCGCGCCCGCCTCTGCCCCACGTGTCAGCCTCCTCGCGGTAGCCTACACCCACTGACCGCTCGGCCCCGCCTGTCGGCCCCTTTCCTTTCCCGTTCGCCCACTGACAGGTGGAGCCCACCTGTCAGGTCCTTTGTCTCCGATGGAAGGGGATCGCTCCCCTTTCCTTCCCCGGCGATCCCTTTCTGATTCCTCGCCGCCGGCCACCGATCACCCTGGATCGCCCCGGATCGCCTCCCCCGCATGCCACCGCCTCCTTTCCATCCACGGCGACGCGTTTCTACGCTTTAGGTAAGATACCCGAAGCTTGGAAGGAGATCGCCGGAGCTCTCGGGATCCCCTCGGTTCCCTGCCATCCTGACGCCGGCGACCCCCTATAAAAGCCCCTCCGGTCACCGCCCTCAGCCACACCACTCAAAGCCCTAGCCGAAGCCCTCCAGAGCGCCGTTGCCACTTTTTCGAGCTCTTCCTCTGCTCCACCTCTGGCGAGCGATCGCCGTCGCCTCGGACCCCCGCCGCCCTAGCCACCGCCACCGTCGGGTCCGTCGTCGACCACCCCACCTCGTCCACCCCTCCGCTGGCCGTGGACACCGCCGGACCGCCGTCGCCGTCGAGTACCCGTACGCCCTCCGTCGTCTACGCTCACCGCCGATCATCTCTAGGCCCCCATCGTCACCCGCCGAAGGTATGGCCGAGACCGTCTCGACCTCCTCGTTCCATTTTTGGCCCTAGCTAGGTCCCTAGGCCCTCGCCGTCACCGCCGCGGCCGCACCCGAGCCCGCCGTCGCCGGAGACGAAGGGTAAAATACCCTCGTCACCGCGTGCCGTGCCAGAATCCATCCGAGCCGCACGATCCCGAGCGAACGGTCCAGATTAGATCCAGTAGGGATCTAATCTGAGCCCTCAGATCCGGTCAAACCGGTATCTTTTAATCCGGGCCGTCAATCTCTATTTAAAAGTTTGATTTAATCCCGTGCGTCCACGTATACCCTTTCGCCACGTTTTAATCTGAGCCGTTCAATTTCATTAAATCCACCCGCCTCGCATCTGGCCGCTAGATCCAGATCCAACGGTCCAGGTCGCTCGAGTCCACGCGCATAGTCACGGGTTCACGGTGAACCTGGTTCACCGTGGACCAGGGACTGTTTTTTAGTTTAAATAAAATTCAGAAAATTGCATAAACTTTGAAAATTCATATCTTGCTCATTTTAACTCCAAATTTCACCATTCAAATTTTGTTAAAACCAGAATATTATTCTCTACACATTAATGCCATAAAAACAGTATGTTACTGTTACCCAAAATATTTTTAGCAAATAAAAGAATAAAAACCCCTTAGGGATAAATTATTAATTCAGCAAAATAAATTATGAAAAGTCCTAAAAAGTTAAGTTTTAATGTTTTATACCAAACTTTAGAATATTGAAATATCACTTCACATAAAAACACCCACAAATGTGTATGTATAGCATTTGGTGAATTTTTGTCTGTTTATTGAATGTACTGTTTATTTTTCCGTATCAAGAAGACTACGAGTTCGTCGAGGAGCAGGAGTTCTACCCCGAGGTTCCTCCATCCCCCTTTGCTGATCAAGGCAAGTCATCGACCATCTCTGTGGAAACAGTTGATCATAATCGAGCCCATGTTTTAATAAGTTATCGCTATAACCCATAGGTTAATATTGCATTAGTCCAATATCGAGCCTTACACTTATATGTATTAGATCCCTGTCCTTGTGTGCAGACCCAAGCCATGCTTATTGAGCCTTAACTCCTTGTCACTCTACTATAAAAATATTAGCTAGGTGCCCAATGTACCGGCACAACTGCTATAGGATAAAAAGAATGAGTCGTAGATAGCTGGATTCTGTATATGAATTTCCCTGTTATTCTCGTCTCTGGACTATGTTGGAGTTGGCTAGGTTATAAGTATGGTGGGTTCCGGGTGCAAGCTCGGGCACTGGTTTGTCGCACCCGGGGCACTATAAGGACCGGTATGCGGGATCTGTTGCAAAGCACTTCCGTACCAACCACAAGTCTAATGGGTAAGTCCTAACTGGAAGTATGGAATACTCCGGCTCGATGCACCATAGAGGAGGGGGCAAGGGGCTAGCCTGCGGGCGACTTGTACCGACGAGGCTCAAGGGGGGGTATGGTGGGGCTCCGATGCGTCGGGACACCATATGAAACCCATAAGAGGTGCTATTGGGTCGGGTAGGACTATATGGAAGGTTTTGGCACGAGTTCCCGTGAAATGGGGTCATCTCGTTACACTTTGGTGTAAGTGATGAGTGCGTGCCTTGTGGGTACAGTGGTACATCTCTGATCAGAGTACAATCATCTTTTCGAAAAGCCGAGCCCACGGTCAAGGGCGGGTTGTGTGACTACTCGCAGTTAGTTTACAATTGTTTGAAAGGTCAAGTTATTCATGGCACGTAAGGACTGTTGAGCGAGGTGGGGTTGACTGTACCCCTCGAGTTAGAAGATGATGATGCACACACACATGTTTACTTTTTGTACTAATGAATTGCTCACATTTAAAGCTTTACAATTATGCTGCTTCCGCAAAACTAGCCACTATCTCCCTTGTTATTACCTTGCATTATATTTGCATTCGGTGGCTTGCTGAGTACCTCTATACTCACCCCGTTGACTTACAACATCAGAGCTAGTCTACTACGAGGAGGATGAAGGTCTGGAGTAGCGACCCAGTCAGGCGAGACTGGAAGGAGGCGTTCATCTAGGACCCTTTACTTTATTAGTTTCTCTTCATCTTTATTCACTTTTGTACTAATACGGTCTACGAACCATGAATGATTTGCTCGTATTGTACGTGGTCGCATGATGAACGTCTTGATTTATTGATTTTCTATGGAATTTCAATAAAGTCCTGATTTATTAAATCGGGCGCGACAAGATGGTATCAGAGCCGACTTGACTGTAGGAAGCCAAACAGACCCGACCTTAGGAATAATACTTACTGTATTTTCTTACGAACACTTCTTATCCTTTCATCTTCCGAGGTTTTCACAAAAATTTTCTCTCTTTTGTAGATGCCGGTCCATACCATGAGCGGACTCTTCGTGATGAGGCCGGATTCATCCGCGAGCTTCGCGTGCTCGTCGACTTCTTGGGATTTCCCCATGAGCCCGCGTTCCACGGGATCTTTCCCGATGCAAACGAGAGCTACTGCGAGGTCACGGTTGTGATCCGCCCCTCTTCCACGCAGCCACCTTTCTACAACCCATGGAGTTGGAGGACCTTCATTCGTGGTGGCTAGCCAGCGAGCCGCTCTCCAGTCCCTCGCCGAGCTTCGCCTGGTATACGACTACCACCTCCGCGACACCATCTACCGCTTCATGCCCATGCGCACACCCGGAGTCACCGCAACATCTACATCAGCACCCTCACGCAGAGCAACTCTGCCATCACCCGCACGATGAGACTTTTGGAGGCCATGGATAACCTCCACACAGAGGCCGTCCTCGACGCAGACAGCCAGCACGACACCATCGACTTCTACCGCCACACTTCGGAGAACCTGACCCGTGAGAATGCCGAGCTCCATCGACAGCTTGAGCAGAACCTTTTGTTGACCCTCGAGGTGGAGGAGTTGAGGCGCCAGAACGAGCTCCTACGCCAGGGCGCCATGGTCCACACCCAGCTCCGTCAGCAGCTTAGAGAATTGAAGAAGGACATTGAGGAGATCGCGCCTCTTCCGCCTCGCAGGAAGAAACCCCTTCGGATCCCTACTGTGAGGCCCAAGAGGATCTCCCGCAGCGCACCACCCGCCGGACCATCCAGTTCCTCGACCCCGACCGTCTCCCACGAGCCCGAGATTGAGCCATCCCCCGAGCTATCGTAGACGTAGTTTTACGGTTGAATTGTTCTTTTCATTTTTGCTTGATTGTATTAGCATTCATGTCAAAACATAAGGCATGAATGAAGAAATAAATAAATGTAACCGCAAGAATGGTACCCTTTGAAATAAAATATAAAGAAGTTCACTAAAATAAATGTGTCTACTCTGAAAACTCCAGGATGACCAACACTCAGGGTTCCGACGCTCCTCAGAACGGAGGAGAAAGTGGCAACTTGCCACAATGGGGAGCCACCGGGCAAAGGCAAGCCCCGGTCGCCAACCACCCCACTATGGCCGAGATGATGGCGACACAAAACAAGCTGGTCTCAGCCCTTCTGAACCAGATGCAGCAGCAACAGCAGCAGATGCAGGAGCAGCAGGCTCATCTCTTCCACCTCTACCAACAGCTTGAGCTGCCCCGACCCGCCACACCAGCTCCCGCTCCCGCGTCCCAGCTTCGGAGTTCCTCCGAGTCCGCCCACCGACCTTCTCAAGCACCACCAACCCCATGGAGGCTGGGGATTGGTTGCGAGCTATCGAGAAGAAGCTCGATCTGCTGACCTGCACTGAGCAGGAGAGGGTGGCCTTCGCCACCCACCAGCTTCATGGTCCCGCCGCCGAGTGGTGGGACAATCATCGTGAGACTCTGCCCGAGGGCCACGCCCACACTTGGGCAGAGTTCTCGGCCGCCTTTCGTGCCGCCCACATCCCCGACAGCATCATCGCCCAGAAACAACAGGAGTTCCGAGACCTGCAGCAGGGGAGCAGGTCCTGTCACAGAATACCTACATGAGTTCAACCGTCTGGCCAGTACGCACCTGAGGAGGTCCGTACGGATGCTGCCAGACAGGCCAAATTCCTTCGGGGACTGAAGGATGAGCTGTCTCTACAGCTTATCTCCGGAGACTTCACCAACTTCCAAAAGTTGGTGAATAAAGCCATCATGCAGGAGACCCAGCAGAATAAGGTCGACCTGAAGAAGAAGTGGATGATTGCCTTCCGGCAAAACCAGGGCATGGCCCAGAGACCCCGCCTTGTTCCACCTCCATCAGCACCGCAGTACCACCCCCGCCCAGTATATCGTCCGGCACCACCAGCTGCCAATGCCGGAGCCAGTCAACCTCGTCCTACTCCCGCCGCACCAACCGCCCCAGCTGCCCCGGCCAAGAAGCCGGAAGTTCTGAGAGCCAGGCATGGCAAGCCTGTAGTATGCTTCAACTGCCGCCAAGAGGGACACTACTCCCATCAGTGCCCTCATCCCAAGCGTGCTCAAGGCGTCGCCTCCAACCCCGCCGTCCACGCCAAGGTCAACCACGTCACCGCCGAAGAAGCCCAGGCCGCCTCGGAGATTGTCATGGGTAAGTTTATGGTTCATTCATCGCTTGCAGTTGTATTATTTGACACCGGAGCTACCCACTCCTTTATATCAACCGCTTTTGTGGAAAATAATGCCCTGGACATAAGTGAGCTACCCAGGCCAGTATTGATAGCTACCCCGGGCAAGCAAACCCTCGCCTGTTATTTTAGCCCAAGGGTATGGGTAGATATCCAAGGCACGATATTTTGGGCCGACCCCATTCTAATAGAATGTCAAGGTTTGGATCTCATTCTAGGGATTGATTGGCTAAATAAACATCAAGGAGTGATAGAATGTGCCCAGAGAAAAGTGACTGTGACAAATGATGAAGGGACTATCGTCACATTCCAGATGCCAAGCATGAAGACCGGAAGGACAAGACTACATCAGATTACCTTGGAAGAGATACCGGTAGTCAGTGAGTACCCGGACGTATTCCCAGAGGATCTACCAGGGATGCCACCCAAGAGGGACATCGAGTTCAGGATTGACTTGGTGCCCGAACCACCCCTATTTATAAGCGACCATACCGGATGGCCGCTAATGAATTAGCTGAGATGAAGCAGCAATTGGAGGATCTTGAAAGGAAGGTTACATCAGACCAAGTAAGTCGCCATGGGGTGCTCCCGTCATCTTCGTCGAGAAGAAAGAAGACAAGGCAAAGCGTATGTGTGTGGATTATCGCGCTTTGAATGAGGTAACCATCAAGAATAAATATCTGTTGCCTCGGATCGACGATCTCTTCGACCAGCTAAAAAGAGCTACAGTATTCTCAAAGATCGACTTGTGTTCTGGTTATCATCAGTTAAGGATCCGAAAGGAGGATATACTACCACCCCGGAAAAGCAAATGTGGTAGCTGATGCATTAAGTCGCAAGGGATATTGCACCGCTGTGATGATTCAGGAACACACACCCTTGTTATGTAGGGAGATGGAAAGGTTAAATCTTGGATTAACCACAAGAGCATATTTAGCCACCATGGAGACTCAACCTGTCTTGTTTGAGCAGATCCGTGAAGCTCAGTTGGAGGACCCGGATATAGCCGCCATTAGGAAGAACATGAGGCAAGGAAAAGCCCCAGGATTTTCAGAGGACGAAAACGGCACCATATGGTTTTGAACCCGGATATGCGTACCGGATAAGCCAGAGATAAAGACCCTTATCCTGAGAGAAGCCCATGAGACATTGTACTCCATTCATCCCGGTAGTACCAAGATGTACCAGGATCTGAAAGAACGTTATTGGTGGGTTAGCATGAAAAGAGAGATTGCCCAGTTCGTCGCCGAATGTGACACCTGCAGAAGAGTAAAGCTGAACATCAGAGACCTGCGGGATTGTTACAGCCACTTAAGGTACCTGAATGGAAGTGGGAAGAGATCGGTATGGATTTCATCACCGGATTACCAAAAACCCAACTTGGGTACGATTCTATTTGGGTGATCATCGATCGGCTTACGAAAGTAGCACATTTCATAGCCGTCAAGACGACCTTTAGTGGCCCTAAGCTTGCAGAGCTATATATGGCCCGGATCGTATGTCTTCATGGAGTGCCCAAGAAGATAGTGTCCGACAGAGGAAGTCAGTTTACCTCTCGTTTCTGGAAGAACCTTCAAGAGGAGATGGGCACAAGATTGAATTTCAGTACCGCCTACCACCCTCAGACAGATGGACAAATAGAGAGGGTAAATCAGATATTGGAGGATATGCTTCGAGCATGTGTTTTGGATTTTGGAGCCACTTGGGACAAGAGCTTGTCGTACGCTGAGTTTTCGTACAACAACAGCTATCAAGCCAGCCTTCAGATGTCTCCTTTTGAAGCCCTGTATGGACGTAAGTGCAGGACGCCTCTACTTTGGGACCAAACCGGTGAATCCCAAGTATTCGGAACAGACATTGTTCGCGAAGCTGAAGAGAAGGTACGGATCATCAGAGACCGACTCAAGACAGCCCAATCACGACAGAAGAGCTACGCAGACAATCGTCGCCGAGACCTAGCCTTTGAAGAAGGAGATCATGTCTACCTTCGAGTTACGCCTCTCCGTGGTACTCAACGGTTTAACATGAGAGGAAAGTTGGCCCCTCGATATGTTGGACCATTCCCCATTATCTGACGCCAAGGGGAAGTTGCTTATCAGTTGGAACTACCACCCTCATTGGCTGGAGTGCACGATGTATTCCACGTATCTCAACTCAAGAAGTGTCTCCTCGTCCCCACAGAACAAGTGGATCTTCAGCAGTTGGATGTTCAAGAGGATCTGACCTATGTGGAAAAGCCGATCAAGATATTGGAAGTCAAAGAAAGGACCACCAGGAGTCGGATCATCCGTTTCTGTAAAGTGCAGTGGAGCAATCATCCGGTAGAAGAAGCTACATGGGAAAAAGAAGATGAACTCAAGGCACAGCATCCTGAGCTATTCGAGGATTGATCCGAATCTCGAGGACGAGATTCTCTGTAAGGGGGATAGGATTGTAACACCCCAAGAAATAAAAAGGATTAAAATAAAAGAAAAATATTATTTAAATCATTTCTGGATTTATTATTAAAGGAAAAATCACAAAAGAACCCAAATAAAGCCAAACAGGGAGAAATACTCAAAATCTGGACTTGAAAATTTTATGAGATGAACTAGAGACCAAAATATAATTTTAGGAATTTTTACAACTTTTTATCAACAGTGATTCAACCCTTAATCAAATAAATGAATTACTGGAATTATTTTAAATCAGAAAACCATTTTAAATCCTTAATGGGCCTCAACCCCGAATCCTCCTTCAGCCCGGCCCAGCCCATTCGTGAGCCACTGACCGGTGGGTCCCGCCTGTCGGCGCCGCTCCCCCCGTCTCTCACCCGCCCGAGCCCGCCTCGGACCCACTTGTCAGCCTCCTCGCGCTAGCCTACACCCACTGACCGCTTGGCCCCGCCTGTCGGCCCCTTTCCTTTCCCGTTCGCCCACTGATAGGTGGAGCCCACCTGTCAGGTCCTTCGTCTCCGATGGAAGGGGATCGCTCCCCTTTCCTTCCCCGGTGATCCCTTTCTGATTCCTCGCCGCCGGCCACCGATCACCCTGGATCGCCCCGGATCGCCTCCCCCGCATGCCACTGCCTCCTTTCCATCCACGACGACGCGTTTCTACGCTTTAGGTAAGATACCCGAAGAATGGAAGGAGATCGCCGGAGCTCTCGGGATCCCCTCGGTTCCCTGCCATCCTGACGCCGGCGACCCCCTATAAAAGCCCCTCCGGTCACCGCCCTCAGCCACACCACTCAAAGCCCTAGCCGAAGCCCTCCAGAGCGCCGTTGACACTTTTTCGAGCTCTTCCTCTGCTCCACCTCCGGCGAGCGATCGCCGTCGCCTCGGACCCCCGCCGCCCTAGCCACCGCCACCGTCGGGTCCGTCGTCGACCACCCCACCTCATCCACCCCTCCGCTGGCCGTGGACACCGCCGGACCGCCGTCGTCGTCGAGTACCCGTACGCCCTCCGTCGTCTACGCTCACCGCCGGTCATCTCCAGACCCCCATCGTCGCCGCCGGAGGTATGGCCGAGACCGTCTCGACCTCCTCGTTCCATTTTTGGCCCTAGCTAGGTCCCTAGGCCCTCGCCGTCACCGCCGCGGCCGCACCCGAGCCCGCCGTCACCGGAGATGAAGGGTAAAATACCCTCGTCACCGCGTGCCGTGCCGGAATCCATCCGAGCCGCACGATCCCGAGCGAACGGTCCAGATTAGATCCAGTAGGGATCTAATCTGAGCCCTCAGATCCGGTCAAACCAGTATCTTTTAATTTGGGCCGTCAATCTCTATTTAAAAGTTTGATTTAATCCCGTGCGTCCACGTATACCCTTTCGCCACGTTTTAATCTGAGCCGTTCAATTTCATTAAATCCACCCGCCTCGCATCTGGCCGCTGGATCCAGATCCAACGGTCCAGGTCGCTCGAGTCCACGCGCATAGTCACGGGTTCACGGTGAACCTGGTTCACCGTGGACCAGGGACTGTTTTTCAGTTTAAATAAAATTCAGAAAATTGCTTAAACTTTGAAAATTCATATCTTGCTCATTTTAACTCCAAATTTCACCATTCAAATTTTGTTAAAACCAGAATATTATTCTCTACACATTAATGCCATAAAAACAGTATGTTACTGTTACCCAAAATATTTTTAGCAAATAAAAGAATAAAAACCCCTTAGGGATAAATTATTAATTCAGCAAAATAAATTATGAAAAGTCCTAAAAAGTTAAGTTTTACTGTTTTATACCAAACTTTAGAATATTGAAATATCACTTCACATAAAAACACCCACAAATGTGTATGTATAGCATTTGGTGAATTTTTGTCTGTTTATTGAATGTACTGTTTATTTTTCCGTATCAAGAAGACTACGAGTTCGTCGAGGAGCAGGAGTTCTACCCCGAGGTTCCTCCATCCCCCTTTGCTGATCAAGGCAAGTCATCGACCATCTCTGTGGAAACAGTTGATCATAATTGAGCCCATGTTTTAATAAGTTATCGCTATAACCCATAGGTTAATATTGCATTAGTCCAATAATCAAGCCTTACACTTATATGTATTAGATCCCTGTCCTTGTGTGCAAACCCAAGCCATGCTTATTGAGCCTTAACTCCTTGTCACTCTACTATAAAAATATTAGCTAGTGCCCAATGTACCGGCACAACTGCTATAGGATAAAAAGAATGAGTCGTAGATAGCTGGATTATGTATATGAATTTCCCTGTTATTCTCGTCTCTAGACTCTGTTGGAGTTGGCTAGGTTATAAGTATGGTGGGTTCCGGGTGCAAACTCGGGCACTGGTTTGTCGCACCCGGGGCACTATAAGGACCGGTCTGCGGGATCTGTTGCAAAGCACTTCCGTACCAACCACAAGTCTAATGGGTAAGTCCTAACTGGAAGTATGGAATACTCCGGCTCGATGCACCATAGAGGAGGGGGCAAGGGGCTAGCCTGCGGGCGACTTGTACCGACGAGGCTCAAGGGGGGGTAATGTGGGGCTCCGATGCGTCGGGACACCATATGAAACCCATAAGAGGGTGCTATTGGGTCGGGGAGGACTATATGGAAGGTTTTGGCACGAGTTCCCGTGAAATGGGTCATCTCGTTACACTTTGGTGTAAGTGATGAGTGCGTGCCTTGTGGGTACAGTGGTACATCTCTGATCAGAGTACAATCAATCTTTTCGAAAAGCCGAGCCCACGGTCAAGGGCGGGTTGTGTGACTACTCGCAGTTAGTTTACAATTGTTTGAAAGGTCAAGTTATTCATGGCACGTAAGGACTGTTGAGCAAGGTGGGGCTAACTGTACCCCTCGAGTTAGAAGATGATGATGCACACACACATGTTTACTTTTCTGTACTAATGAATTGCTCACATTTAAAGCTTTACAATTATGCTGCTTCTGCAAAACTAGCCACTATCTCCCTTGTTATTACCTTGCATTATATTTGCATTCGGTGGCTTGCTGAGTACCTCTATACTCACCCCGTTGACTTACAACATCAGAGCCAGTCTACTACGAGGAGGATGAAGGTCTGGAGTAGAGACCCAGTCAAGGCGAGACTGGAAGGAGGCGTTCATCTAGGACCCTTTACTTTATTAGTTTCTCTTCATCTTTATTCACTTTTGTACTAATACGGTCTACGAACCGTGAATGATTTGCTCGTATTGTACGTGGCCGCATGATGAACGTCTTGATTTATTGATTTTCTATGGAATTTCAATAAAGTCCTGATTTATTAAATCGGGGCGTGTTGGAACAATTGCGTTAGTTCCAGCAGGTTTCCTGTGGTGGTGTATGATGTGGATAATGAACCTCGATGGGTTCTCTCAGAGGGAGAAGGGGTTTATACTGGTTCGGGCCTCCCCTAGGGGATAATAGCCCTACGTCCAGTTTATGGTGGATTGGGCATGGTATGCCTTAGTGTGGAGAAGAGAACTACAGGGTCTCATGGCCCCCTGGGGGTGTCCCCCTGCTACAAGGGCTTGGCCCTGCTTTTATAGGCACGCAGGCCTTAAGGAAAAGACCAAGATACCCTCTACAAACCCCTAGGCTTATAGGGGTAGACATGGAAAGAGAGCTATCTACTGAGCAAAGTACCAGGCAACTTTACAGCTTTACAGCTTTACAGACGTGTCAGGCTGCGCCAGGCTTTGACCAGCTAAAAGATACACCGAAGGTGGGGGTTGGGAGGAAGGCTTCGGAGTGCATCCCGGAGGGGGGCTTCGAAGCGTGCTCCGGAAGGCAGCCTCCCAACGGGACTCGTCTCCCGGAGGGTGGCCTCCGAACTGGACTCCGGAGGGCGACCTCCGGACCTGGCTTCCGGAGGGTGGCCTCCGGACTGGACTCTGTAGGGCGGCCTCCGGACTTGGCTCCTAGAGGGTGGCCTCCGGATCTGGCTTCCGGAGGGTGGCCTCCGGGCTGGACTCCGGAGGGCGGCCTCCGGACCTGGCTTCCGGAGGGTGGCCTCCGAACTGGACTCCGGAGGGCGGCCTCCGGACTTGGCTCCCGGAGGGTGGCCTCCGGTGCCCTGCGCCGGGGCCCGGACTAGGGGCTCCGGGCCAGACCTCCTGGTCTAAGGGCTCCGAAGTTACGGGCCCCGGAAGGCACCTTGGGACCTGGAAACAACATTTAGATAGAAAACAGGCTCCAACAGCACTGGGCTCTGGGCCGAAGGCTGTCGGGGGCTGACGTCATTTGGCCCCTGTTCAAGGGAAATATATTCCCCCAACAGTAGCCCCTCGCGTGTATGCCTTCGGAACGAAGGGGTGCACGCGCACTTAGGACAAATGACCCGAAAATGCAACTTCAGAGAAAACATACCTTCGGAGCCTGGACCGAAGGTGACCTCGCTATCCGGGGGTAATAAATGCCCGCGCTAGCCGCCAGAACGGCCTCGGGGAGGCCGAACGGCTCCGCAGCGGTCAAGAAAGTTACTGTTACCTTGTTCTGGGCCGGTTCGCCTTCGCTGGAGGCCCACCTGGCGGTGGGTTCGGCCCACGACGGTTGGAATTCTTACCGCGCCTATAAATAGGTACTTACCGCGTGCGGCTTCGACACGCCTTCATTTGCTTTCTTCTCGTTGCCTTGCAACCTTCGCTCTGTTCTTCTTCTAGCTTCGCTCCGAGCCCCCTTCGCTAGCTTTAGCTCTTCGCGTCGAAGTCCCATCAACATGCCGAAGAAGGCGGTGGCGAAGCCTCTCGCTTTGGGCTCGAGCTCGGGCTCCGCCCAGGTGCAGGCAGCGGCGGCGAAGACTGCGCCCAGGCGGATGGGGCCGAGGGACCTTCGGACGCCCTCCGACAAGTTCGAGCAGACCCTGGAGATGAGGGCGTCGATCTCCACGGAGGAGTCGGTCCGGAGGGCCTGCGAAGGGAAGATCGCGGCGAAGATCCAACTTCGGGTCCCGGAGAAGTCGGAGTCTGAGCCGAGGCCTCGTGCTGACGAGGTGGTGGTGTTCGAGGCTTTCTTCGAAGCCGGCCTCGGACTGCCTGCAGTGGGGATGCTGAGCGAAGTCCTCAAGGCTTACAACCTCGAGCTCCCTCAGCTTTCGCCCAACGCCGTGGCGAGGCTAGCCGTCTTCGAGTGGGCCATGAGGGCCGAGGGCTGCGAGGGCCGCGCGGATGTCTTCGTCGCCCTCCATGACGCCAACTGCCAACCGAAGCCGCGGGAGGGGACGGACCGCGTCAAGAGGGCGCTGGCCTTCGGCAGCGCCAATTTCCAGCTCCGGAAAGAGTACCAGGACGCCTTCCCGGCGAGGGCCGTAAACAACAAGTGGTACTCGAGGTGGGACCAAGAGTGGTTCTATGCCTCCGTCGGCGTGAACTCTCCCCTTCGGAGTACCAACGCCCATATTTTGTACCGGCGCGAAGGTGTGGTGAAGACCAGCGAAGACATCCTTCGCTCGAGGATCTCGCTGCTCCGGAGAGTGGCGGCGAAGATGAGCATGAGGGACCTCGCGGAGGAGTTCATCACCCTCTGGCTCAGCCACCTCGCGCGCTCCTTGCCGGAGGGGCTCTATCAAGCTTCGGGCCGAGGTGAACTTAGCGAGTTGGCCTTCGACCGCTTCTGTAAGGCTTCGCAGTCTCTTTGCTTTTAATACTTCGCAGACTTCACTTCTAACTCAAATCTTTCGTGAAGCCGCCCTCGAAATGAGGACCCCGGAGGAGGCCATCGCGGCGGCGGATCGAGTCGTCGGGACTCCGACTCCCGAGGAGCAGGCCCAGCGCCTTGCACTGGTAGGGTCCTGGGAGCGCTGGAACAGGGTATGGACCGTGCTCGACCTCGGAGGGCTTCCTGCTCTGCCGGACTTCGCCCACCTGGCTACCTCGTCGGCCGGAGCCAAGAGGAAGAGGGGGGACGAGGACAAAGTGGATGCCTCGGGACATCGGCCGGAGGTCCCCGTGGTCGAAGCTTCTAATTCGGGGGAGGTTGCGGCGAAGCCCGCAGCTACTCCGACCCCCAACAAGGCAGCGAAGCCCTTGGCGGCGAGGCCTTCGGCAGCGAAGTCCGGTGCGCACACTCCGGCCGCCAAGGAGGCCACGGATGCCCCGGCGGAACCAACCTCAGGCGCGGAGGTAGATGCGCCAGCTTCGCAGCGAAGGAGTTGGAGGGCACACTTAGCTCCATCCTCCTTTCAAGAGATCTCCGACGATGGTAAACCCTTTTTTCTTTTGCATGCTTCTCTTCAATATGCGGATTAAGACTTGGCTCCCTGCAGAGGACGAAGGTGACACGAGGCCCACCGTGGCGAAGGCGGTAGACGAGGGTGGATCGAAGCCCGCCGAGGCGAAGTCCACAGAAGCTTCGAGCAGCAGCAGCAGCAGCGATTCGGAGTCCGAGAGTACCTCGTCTGATGATGAAGGCAGCGGGGGCCGCGAGGCTCCTCGAGGCGAAGAAGAAGTGGATGTGATGGGCTTGAGTCCCGCCTTGCCGGAGCCCACGGAGGCGACCATGGCCGTGGTTCACCCTTTCAAGCCGAGGGGGGGCGTGACAGTGGCGGCGATCCGCGATTTCCGCGAGGCTTGTGCTTCTGCGGAGGAGGGGGATTTGGTGGCCCAGCTCAGCCATCGAGACCCCACGGACCTCTTCGTCAGTTCGAATGAAGTCCTCCTGCGGGTGAGCGAAGCCCCTTGCAGCTTCGAACTATACTTTTGTCCCTTGGCTAATACTTATGATCTCTTCAATTTCTGCAGGCCCTCGCACTGAACGCGGCAGCTTCGACTGCTGCCGACAGGCGGATGGAGCGCCTCGCGGAGGAGAAGGAGGCCCTTCGCCGCGAGGTCTCGGAGGAAGTCGAGAGACGGAGGCGGGCCGAGGCTTCGGCTGCTGAGGCGAGGGAAGCCTTGGCCTCGGAGACGGCTCGGCTCCGCGCGGAGCTCCAGGCTTCGAAGGATGCCGAGGCTCGACAGGCGAAGGAGAACGAGGAGCTCCGCCAGCGGGCTCGGGATCTTGAGAGCTTCGTCGTGGCTAATCTTGGCGAGGCCACTCAGAGCCTGACCGAGGTCCTTGAGAAAATAGGGACCGAGTGCCGGACCCCGGATTTTGGCGATCAGGACCCAATTGGAGACCGCGCCGATTTCTTGAAGACTGCGGCTTCGATAGCGGACGAAGCGCTGACGGGCTTCGCCCTCATGGCCGGTCGCGTCGCGGGCCAAGGAGTGTTGCAGATGCTCCATGCTGCGGGGTGTGACCACCTTCGGGCTGCAACCTCCGCGGCCCCGGTGGCCTTCGGGGGTCCGCACTTGGTGACGCCTCCGGCCGAAGTTCGCGGAGCTTGGCGGTGGCTGCAGGACCCCTGGAAGGAGCAAGGCTGCGAAGCAGTCCTCGACCTCCAGAAGGCCCTTCGACATCGCCGATCCAAAGCGCCTGCTGTGCCTGATCAGCCTTCGACTTCGGTACCTCCGCCTCTGAAGGTGTAGATCTCCTTAGGTCTTTTTGTAATACTTAGCTGCAGGCTTGTAAAAACTCTATCAGCTTATTAATATGAATGCGGGGGTTTTTTATACCTGCCCAGGCTCAGACTTCGAGCGTAGACCTCGAAGTCCTCGAGGACTCCGAAGAGCTTCAACAGCTGTGGGCGATCCTCGAAATAGCTAGGTCTGAAGGCCCCCCTCGGTTTAAGCTTCCGAGGGGGCCTAACGGCGAAGCCATCTCCGAAGTAGCTCAGGATTTACTAGCCACTGTGAAGATGGAGTCCCTTCAGGGCCCTTTGTCTTTGCCTTCGCGAACGGCCTTAGCAGGCGACGAAGCCCTAGACTTTTCTGCCTTCGATACGGCACCGCCTGCTTCGTTAACTTGGAGTGACCTGCAAAGTGGAAGGCGAAGCCTACGGGCTTCGGAACCTGAACGGGCTGTTCGAGGGAGAGCGGGCTCCGACGAGGCAACGTCCAGCCGAGGCGGCCCTGGCCGAAGAAGGGGCAAGCGAGGGTTGGGGCCTCGCACACGGTTCTTCTTAGGTTTAGATACAGATTATACGTAGTTTGCTTCCGAAGTATGTTTGTAACACGCTTCTCAACATACAATAAATGAAGTTGTTATATTTGCATACTTCGTCTGTATGCTTCGCATTGTTTGGCTTCGAACATTTTAGCTTGCCACGCTCGTACTGCGTATTACATTCGCACACCTCGCATACATGCTTCCCCCCTTTGCTCGTGGCAGCTAGGGACTTAGCCGTTGCTGGTGCGGGCAAAAAATAAACGATGCGAAGGGTGCGCCTTTTGGCGGCTTCGATGTACGAATTTTATTTAAGCGAAGGCCTCCCTTGGGCTTCGAACGCTTTATTTTGGTGCGAAGCAGGGCTTCGGCTGCTCGGAATTTTACTGAGCGAAGGCCTCTTTTGGGCTTCGAACGCGCTAACTTGGTGCGAAGCAAGGCTTCGGCACAACCAAGCCTAGCGAGGCATGCTTCGGCATGCAAGGATTTGGATGCTGTGCGTGAGCGAGGCTCTGAAACGCACTTAGATCATAGCGAAGTATGATTTCGAGACGCTTAGGCGTATTATACACTAGCACGCGAAGCCAGGCTTCGAAGCGTGTTTAGATAATGAAGCAAGGCTTCAGAACTTGGTCCTGTAACGAGAAGGATATTTGGTGTGGATTCACCGAACCTGTGATAATGTGAGCCACCTTAGCTGCGGGCTTCGGAACCTGAACGGGCTGTTCGAGGGAGAGCGGGCTCCGACGAGGCAACGTCCAGCCGAGGCGGCCCTGGCCGAAGAAGGGGCAAGCGAGGGTTGGGGCCTCGCACACGGTTCTTCTTAGGTTTAGATACAGATTATACGTAGTTTGCTTCCGAAGTATGTTTGTAACACGCTTCTCAACATATAATAAATGAAGTTGTTATATTTGCATACTTCGTCTGTATGCTTCGCATTGTTTGGCTTCGAACATTTTAGCTTGCCACGCTCGTACTGCGTATTACATTCGCACACCTCGCATACATGCTTCCCCCCTTTGCTCGTGGCAGCTAGGGACTTAGCCGTTGCTGGTGCGGGCAAAAAATAAACGATGCGAAGGGTGCGCCTTTTGGCGGCTTCGATGTACGAATTTTATTTAAGCGAAGGCCTCCCTTGGGCTTCGAACGCTTTATTTTGGTGCGAAGCAGGGCTTCGGCTGCTCGGAATTTTACTGAGCGAAGGCCTCTTTTGGGCTTCGAACGCGCTAACTTGGTGCGAAGCAAGGCTTCGGCACAACCAAGCCTAGCGAGGCATGCTTCGGCATGCAAGGATTTGGATGCTGTGCGTGAGCGAGGCTCTGAAACGCACTTAGATCATAGCGAAGTATGATTTCGAGACGCTTAGGCGTATTATACACTAGCACGCGAAGCCAGGCTTCGAAGCGTGTTTAGATAATGAAGCAAGGCTTCGGAACTTGGTCCTGTAACGAGAAGGATATTTGGTGTGGATTCACCGAACCTGTGATAATGTGAGCCACCTTCGACTCTGAGCCACCTTCGACTCTGGGCCACCTTCGACCCTGGGATGCTTCGGGTGCGGAACCCGGAATCCCTGGGATACTTCGGGCGCGGAGCCCGGAATCCCTGGACGCGTCGGGCCAGTGGCCCGGAGTCCCTATTACTGCTACGGGCCCGGAGGCGCTGTGTAGCCTTCGGAGGGGTGCTCCGGCTTTGTAAAGCGAAGCAAGGCTTCGGATTTAAATAAGGCGAAGCATGGCTTCGGTTTTTGAATAAGGCGAAGCATGGCTTCGGTTTTAAACAAGGCGAAGCATGGCTTCGGATTTAAACATAATGCTTCAGTTTTTCAATAAGACGAAGCATTGCTTCGGTTTTTTGATAAGGTGAAGCATGGCTTCGGCTTTTCCATAAGACGAAGCATTGCTTCGGTTTCTTAATAAGACGAAGCATTGCTTCGGTTTTTCAATAAGACGAAGCATTGCTTCGGTTTTTTGATAAGGTGAAGCATGGCTTCGGCTTTTCCATAAGACGAAGCATTGCTTCGGTTTTTCAATAAGACGAAGCATTGCTTCGGTTTTTTCAATAAGATGGAGCAAAAGTTTGTATCCAAGGGCGAAGCAGGGCTTCGGTACTAAGGTGAAGCAGGGCTTCGGCTTTAAGGCGAAGCAGGACTTCGGCCTTAAGGCGAAGCAAGGCTTCGAGCTTATATTAATGTAATTGCAGATTGGTGCATCGAGGTAAGGCTTCGGGCCGTACATACCTTGTAGCCCTTGGGGCTTTGACGGCCTTCGAAATATGGAGCGGAGCCCCTTGCCGGAGAGTGGGCTCCGGTATGTGAAGGATGGAGGAAGGCGAAGGTGGCCTTCGAGCTGCGCCCGAAGCCCCTTGCCGGAGGGTGCGCGAGGCACGAACGCCTCGAAGCTCCCCCCTCAGGCGCACTTCGGGTTGCAGGCAGTGGTAGAGAACTTAGCTTCTAGGACTAAGTTCCCCACGGACGGCGCCAACTGTTGGAACAATTGCGTTAGTTCCAGCATGTTTTCTTGTGGTGGTGTATGATGTGGATAATGAACCTCGATGGGTTCTCTCAGAGGGAGAAGGGGTTTATACTGGTTCGGGCCTCCCCTAGGGGATAATAGCCCTACGTCCAGTTTATGGTGGATTGGGCATGGTATGACTTAGTGTGGAGAAGAGAACTACAGGGTCTCATGGCCCCCTGGGGGTGTCCCCCTGCTACAAGGGCTTGGCCCTGCTTTTATAGGCACGCAGGCCTTAAGGAAAAGACCAAGATACCCTCTACAAACCCCTAGGCTTATAGGGGTAGACATGGAAAGAGAGCTATCTACTGAGCAAAGTACCAGGCAACTTTACAGCTTTACAGCTTTACAGACGTGTTAGGCTGCGCCAGGCTTTGACCAGCTAAAAGATACACCGAAGGTGGGGGTTGGGAGGAAGGCTTCGGAGTGCATCCCGGAGGGGGGCTTCGAAGCGTGCTCCGGAAGGCAGCCTCCGAACGGGACTCGGCTCCCGGAGGGTGGCCTCCGAACTGGATTCGGCTCCCGGAGGGTGGCCTCCGAACTGGACTCCGGAGGGCGACCTCCGGACCTGGCTTCCGGAGGGTGGCCTCCGGACTGGACTCCGTAGGGCGTCCTCCGGACTTGGCTCCCGGAGGGTGGCCTCCGGATCTGGCTTCCGGAGGGTGGCCTCCGGGCTGGACTCCGGAGGGCGGCCTCCGGACCTGGCTTCCAGAGGGTGGCCTCCGAACTGGACTCCGGAGGGCGGCCTCCGGACTTGGCTCCCGGAGGGTGGCCTCCGGTGCCCTGCGCCGGGGCCCGAACTGGGGGCTCCGGGCCGGACCTCCTGGTCTAAGGGCTCCGAAGTTACGGGCCCCGGAAGGCACCTTGGGACCTGGAAACAACATTTAGATAGAAAACAGGCTCCGACAGCACTGGGCTCTGGGCCGAAGGCTGTCGGGGGCTGACGTCATTTGGCCCCTGTTCAAGGGAAATATATTCCCCCAACAGGGCGCGACAAGATGGTATCAGAGCCGACTTGACTGTAGGAAGCCAAACAGACCCGACCTTAGGACTTATACTTACTGTATTTTCTTACGAACACTGCTTATCCTTTCATCATCCGAGGTTTTCACAAAAATTTTCTCTCTTTTGTAGATGCCGGTCCATACCATGAGCGGGACTCTTCGTGATGAGGCCGGATTCATCCGCGAGCTTCGCGTGCTCGTCGACTTCTTGGGATTTCCCCATGAGCCCGCATTCCACGGGATCTTTCCCGATGCAAACGAGAGCTACTGCGAGGTCACGGTTGTGATCCGCCC
Source organism: Zizania palustris (assembly GCA_019279435.1). Taxonomy (NCBI): domain Eukaryota; kingdom Viridiplantae; phylum Streptophyta; class Magnoliopsida; order Poales; family Poaceae; genus Zizania; species Zizania palustris. The sequence goes on from JAAALK010000285.1 coordinate 75,517,505, forward strand.
CTCTTCCACGCAGCCACCTTTCTACACCCATGGAGTTGGAGGACCTTCATTCGTGGTGGCTAGCCAGCGAGCCGCTCTCCAGTCCCTCGCCGAGCTTCGCCTGGTATACGACTACCACCTCCGCGACACCATCTACCGCTTCATGCCCATGCGCACACCCGGGAGTCACCGCAGCATCTACATCAGCCCCCTCACGCAGAGCAACTCCGCCATCACCCGCACGATGAGACTTTTGGAGGCCATGGACAACCTCCACACAGAGGCCGTCCTCGACGCAGACAGCCAGCACGACACCATCGACTTCTACCGCCACACTTCGGAGAACCTGACCCGTGAGAATGCCGAGCTCCGTCGACAGCTTGAGCAGAACCCTTTGTTGACCCTCGAGGTGGAGGAGTTGAGGCGCCAGAACGAGCTCCTACGCCAGGGCGCCATGGTCCACACCCAACTCCGTCAGCAGCTCAGCGAATTGAAGAAGGACATTGAGGAGATCGCGCCTCTTCCGCCTCGCAGGAAGAAACCCCTTCGGATCCCTACTGTGAGGCCCAAGAGGATCTCCCGCAGCGCACCACCCGCCGGACCATCCAGTTCCTCGACCCCGACCGTCTCCCACGAGCCCTAGATTGAGCCGTCCCCTGAGCTATCGTAGACGTAGTTTTACGGTTGAATTGTTCTTTTCATTTTTGCTTGATTGTATTAGCATTCATGTCAAAACATAAGGCATGAATGAAGAAATAAATAAATGTAACCGCAAGAACGGTACCCTTTTGAAATAAAATATAAAGAAGTTCACTAAAATAAATGTGTCTACTCTGAAAACTCCAGGATGACCAACACTCAGGGTTCCGACGCTCCTCGGAACGGAGGAGAAAGTGGCAACTTGCCACAATGGGGAGCCACCGGGCAAAGGCAAGCCCCGGTCGCCAACCACCCCACTCTGGCTGAGATGATGGCCACACAAAACCAGCTGGTCTCAGCCCTTCTGAACCAGATGCAGCAGCAACAGCAGCAGATGCAGGAGCAGCAGGCTCATCTCTTCCGCCTCCACCAACAGCCTGAGCTACCCCGACCCGCCACACCAGCTCCCGCTCCCGCGTCCTAGCTTTCGGAGTTCCTCCGAGTCCGCCCACCGACCTTCTCAAGCACCACCAACCCCATGGAGGCTGGGGATTGGTTGCGAGCTATCGAGAAGAAGCTCGATCTGCTGACCTGCACTGAGCAGGAGAGGGTGGCCTTCGCCACCCACCAGCTTCATGGTCCCGCCGCCGAGTGGTGGGACAATCATCGTGAGACTCTGCCCGAGGGCCACGCCCACACTTGGGCAGAGTTCTCGGCCGCCTTTCGTGCCGCCCACATCCCCGACGGCATCATCGCCCAGAAACAACAGGAGTTCCGAGACCTGCAGCAGGGGAGCAGGTCTGTCACAGAATACCTACATGAGTTCAACCGTCTGGCCAGGTACGCACCTGAGGAGGTCCGTACGGATGCTGCCAGACAGGCCAAATTCCTCCGGGGACTGAAGGATGAGCTGTCTCTACATCTTATCTCTGGAGACTTCACCAACTTCCAAAAGTTGGTGAATAAAGCCATCATGCAGGAGACCCAGCAGAATAAGGTCGACCTGAAGAAGAAGCGGATGATTGCCTTCCGGCAAAACCAGGGCATGGCCCAGAGACCTCGCCTTGTTCCACCTCCATCAGCACCGCAGTACCACCCTCGCCCAGTATATCGTCCGGCACCACCAGCCGCCAATGCCGGAGCCAGTCAACCTCGTCCCGCTCCCGCCGCACCAACCGCCCCAGCTGCCCCGGCCAAGAAGCCGGAAGTTCTGAGAGACAGGCATGGCAAGCCTGTAGTATGCTTCAACTGCCGCCAGGAGGGACACTACTCCCATCAGTGCCCTCATCCCAAGCGTGCTCAAGGCGTCGCCTCCAACCCCGCCGTCCGCGCCAAGGTCAACCACGTCACCGCCGAAGAAGCCCAGGCCGCCTCGGAGATTGTCATGGGTAAGTTTATGGTTCATTCATCGCTTGCAGTGGTATTATTTGACACCGGAGCTACCCACTCCTTTATATCAACTGCTTTTGTGGAAAATAATGCCCTGGACATAAGTGAGCTACCCAGACCAGTATTGATAGCTACCCCGGGCAAGCAAACCCTCGCCTGTTCTTTTAGCCCAAGGGTATGGGTAGATATCCAAGGCACGATATTTTGGGCCGACCCCATTCTAATAGAATGTCAAGGTTTGGATCTCATTCTAGGGATTGATTGGCTAAATAAACATCAAGGAGTGATAGAATGTGCCCAGAGAAAAGTGACTGTGACAAATGAAGAAGGGACTATCGTCACATTCCAGATGCCAAGCATGAAGACCAGAAGGACAAGACTACATCAGATTACCTTGGAAGAGATACCGGTAGTCAGTGAGTACCCGGACGTATTCCCAGAGGATCTACCAGGGATGCCACCCAAGAGGGACATCGAGTTCAGGATTGACTTGGTGCCCGGAACCACCCCTATTTATAAGCGACCATACCGGATGGCCGCTAATGAATTAGCTGAGATGAAGCAGCAATTGGAGGATCTTGAAAGGAAAGGTTACATCAGACCAAGTACGTCGCCATGGGGTGCTCCCGTCATCTTCGTCGAGAAGAAAGAAGACAAGGCAAAGCGTATGTGTGTGGATTATCGCGCTTTGAATGAGGTAACCATCAAGAATAAATATCCGTTGCCTCGGATCGACGATCTCTTCGACCAGCTAAAAAGAGCTACAGTATTCTCAAAGATCGACTTGCGTTCTGGTTATCATCAGTTAAGGATCCGAAAGGAGGATATACCCAAGACTGCCTTCACCACCCGCTATGGATTATATGAGTGCACGGTTATGTCCTTTGGATTGACCAACGCCCCTGCATTCTTCATGAATTCATGGAATATTTGGACAAATTCATCGTAGTCTTCATAGACGACATCCTCATTTATTCCAAGGACCAGAAAGATCACGAGGCTCACCTCCGGCTAACCTTAGGATAGCTAAGGGAACACCAATTGTATGCCAAGTACAGCAAATGCAAGTTTTGGACGGCAGAAGTAAAGTTCCTTGGACACATCATCTCTGCGCAAGGAATCGCAGTAGACCCTGCCACCGTAGAAGCAGTTACGGATTGGCTGCCACCCACGAACGTATCTGAGATACGAAGTTTTCTGGGTTTGGCCGGATATTACCGGAGATTCATTGAGAATTTTTCTAAGATAGCCAAGCCAATGACCAAGTTGTTGCAGAAAGGAGAGAAATTTGAATGGACTCCTGAATGCGAGGAAAGTTTCCGCACCCTCAAGACCCGTCTGGTGTCAGCACCCATACTGACCCTACCCGATATCCGTAAAGACTTCCATGTCTACTGTGACGCATCTCGCCAAGGATTGGGATGTGTTCTTATGCAAGACGGGAAAGTTATCTCTTATGCCTCCCGTCAGTTGAGACCTCATGAGTTGAACTACCCGACCCATGATTTGGAATTAGCCGCTGTAGTGCACGCCCTTAAGATTTGGAGGCACTATTTGGTTGGAAATCGCTGTGAGATCTTTACAGATCACAAGAGTTTGAAGTACATCTTCACACAGCCCGACCTCAATCTGAGGCAAAGACAATGGCTGGAATTAATAAAGGACTATGACTTAGGTATTCACTACCACCCCGGAAAAGCAAACGTGGTAGCTGATGCATTAAGTCGCAAGGGATATTGCACCGCTGTGATGATTCAGGAACACACACCCTTGTTATGTAGGGAGATGGAAAGGTTAAATCTTGTATTAACCACAAGAGCATATTTAGCCACCATGGAGACTCAACCTGTCTTGTTTGAGCAGATCCGTGAAGCTCAGTTGGAGGACCCGGATATAGCCGCCATTAGGAAGAACATGAGGCAAGGAAAAGCCCCAGGATTTTCAGAGGACGAAAACGGCACCATATGGTTTTGAACCCGGATATGCGTACCGGATAAGCCAGAGATAAAGACCCTTATCCTGAGAGAAGCCCATGAGACATTGTACTCCATTCATCCCGGTAGTACCAAGATGTACCAGGATCTGAAAGACCGTTATTGGTGGGTTAGCATGAAAAGAGAGATTGCCCAGTTCGTCGCCGAATGTGACACCTGCAGAAGAGTAAAAGCTGAACATCAGAGACCTGCGGGATTGTTACAGCCACTTAAGGTACCTGAATGGAAGTGGGAAGAGATCGGTATGGATTTCATCACCGGATTACCAAAAACCCAACTTGGGTACGATTCTATTTGGGTGATCATCGATCGGCTTACGAAAGTAGCACATTTCATAGCCGTCAAGATGACCTTTAGTGGCCCTATGCTTGCAGAGCTATATATGGCCCGGATCGTATGTCTTCATGGAGTGCCCAAGAAGATAGTGTCCGACAGAGGAAGTCAGTTTACCTCTCGTTTTTGGAAGAACCTTCAAGAGGAGATGGGCACGAGATTGAATTTCAGTACCGCCTACCACCCTCAGACAGATGGACAAACAGAGAGGGTAAATCAGATATTGGAGGATATGCTTTGAGCATGTGTTTTGGATTTTGGAGCCACTTGGGACAAGAGCTTGCCGTACGCTGAGTTTTCGTACAACAACAGCTATCAAGCCAGCCTTCAGATGTCTCCTTTTGAAGCCCTGTATGGACGTAAGTGCAGGACGCCTCTACTTTGGGACCAAACCGGTGAATCCCAAGTATTCGGAACAGACATTCTTCGCGAAGCTGAAGAGAAGGTACGGATCATCAGAGACTGACTCAAGACAGCCCAATCACGACAGAAGAGCTACGCAGACAATCGTCGCCGAGACCTAGCCTTTGAAGAAGGAGATCATGTCTACCTTCGAGTTACGCCTCTCCGTGGTACTCAACGGTTTAACATGAGAGGAAAGTTGGCCCCTCGATATGTTGGACCATTCCCCATTATCCGACGCCAAGGGGAAGTTGCTTATCAGTTGGAACTACCACCCTCATTGGCTGGAGTGCACGATGTATTCCACGTATCTCAACTCAAGAAGTGTCTCCGCGTCCCCACAGAACAAGTGGATCTTCAGCAGTTGGATGTTCAAGAGGATCTGACCTATGTGGAAAAGCCGATCAAGATATTGGAAGTCAAAGAAAGGACCACCAGGAGTCGGATCATCCGTTTCTGTAAAGTGCAGTGGAGCAATCATCCGGTAGAAGAAGCTACATGGGAAAAAGAAGATGAACTCAAGGCACAGCATCCTGAGCTATTCGAGGATTGATCCGAATCTCGAGGACGAGATTCTCTGTAAGGGGGATAGGATTGTAACACCCCAAGAAATAAAAAGGATTAAAATAAAAGAAAAATATTATTTAAATCATTTCTGGATTTATTATTAAAGGAAAAATCACAAAAGAACCCAAATAAAGCCAAACAGGGAGAAATACTCAAAATCTGGACTTGAAAATTTTATGAGATGAACTAGAGACCAAAATATAATTTAGGAATTTTTACAACTTTTTATCAACAGTGATTCAACCCTTAATCAAATAAATGAATTACTGGAATTATTTTAAATCAGAAAACCATTTTAAATCCTTAATGGGCCTCAACCCCGAATCCTCCCTCAGCCCGGCCCAGCCCATTCGTGAGCCACTGACTGGTCGGTCCCGCCTGTCGGCGCCGCTCCCCCCGTCTCTCACCCGCCCGCGCCCGCCTCGGCCCCACGTGTCATCCTCCTCGCGCTAGCCTACACCCACTGACCGCTTGGCCCCGCCTGTCGGCCCCTTTCCTTCCCGTTTGCCCACTGACAGGTGGAGCCCACCTGTCAGGTCCTTCCTCTCCGATGGAAGGGGATCGCTCCCCTTTCCTTCCCCGGCGATCCCTTTCTGATTCCTCGCCGCCGGCCACCGATCACCCTGGATCGCCTCCCCCGCATGCCACTGCCTCCTTTCCATCCACGGCGACACGTTTCTACGCTTTAGGTAAGATACCCGAAGCTTGGAAGGAGATCGCCAGAGCTCTCGAGATCCCCTCGGTTCCCTGCCATCCTGACGCCGGCGACCCCCTATAAAAGCCCCTCCGATCACCGCCCTCAGCCACACCACTCAAAGCCCTAGCCGAAGCCCTCCAGAGCGCCGTTGCCACTTTTTCGAGCTCTTCCTCTGCTCCACCTCCGGCGAGCGATCGCCGTCGCCTCGGACCCCCGCCGCCCTAGCCACCGCCACCGTCGGGTCCGTCGTCGACCACCCCACCTCATCCACCCCTCAGCTGGCCGTGGACACCGCCGGACCGCCGTCGCCGACGAGTACCCGTACGCCCTCCGTCGTCTATGCTCACCGCCGGTCATCTCCAGGCCCCCATCGTCGCCGCCGAAGGTATGGCCGAGACCGTCTCGACCTCCTCGTTCCATTTTTGGCCCTAGCTAGGTCCCTAGGCCCTCGCCATCGCCGCCGCGGCCGCACCCGAGCCCGCCGTCGCCGGAGATGAAGGGTAAAATACCCTCGTCACCGCGTGCCGTGCCGGAATCCATCCGAGCCGCACGATCCCGAGCGAACGGTCCAGATTAGATCCAGTAGGGATCTAATCTGAGCCCTCAGATCCGGTCAAACCGGTATCTTTTAATCTGGGCCGTCAATCTCTATTTAAAAGTTTGATTTAATCCCGTGCGTCCACGTATACCCTTTCGCCACATTTTAATCTGAGCCGTTCAATTTCATTAAATCCACCCGCCTCGCATCTGGCCGCTGGATCCAGATCCAACGGTCCAGGTCGCTCGGGTCCACGCGCATAGTCACGGGTTCACGGTGAACCTGGTTCACCGTGGACCAGGGACTGTTTTTCAGTTTAAATAAAATTCAGAAAATTGCTTAAACTTTGAAAATTCATATCTTGCTCATTTTAACTCCAAATTTCACCATTCAAATTTTTTTAAAACCAGAATATTATTCTCTACACATTAATGCCATAAAAACAGTATGTTACTGTTACCCAAAATATTTTTAGCAAATAAAAGAATAAAAACCCCTTAGGGATAAATTATTAATTCAGCAAAAAAAATTATGAAAAGTCCTAAAAAGTTAAGTTTTACTGTTTTATACCAAACTTTAGAATATTGAAATATCACTTCACATAAAAACACCCACAAATGTGTATGTATAGCATTTGGTGAATTTTTGTTTGTTTATTGAATGTACTGTTTATTTTTCCGTATCAAGAAGACTACGAGTTCGTTGAGGAGCAGGAGTTCTACCCCGAGGTTCCTCCATCCCCCTTTGCTGATCAAGGCAAGTCATCGACCATCTCTGTGGAAACAGTTGATCATAATTGAGCCCATGTTTTAATAAGTTATCGCTATAACCCATAGGTTAATATTGCATTAGTCCAATAATCAAGCCTTACACTTATATGTATTAGATCCCTGTCCTTGTGTGCAAACCCAAGCCATGCTTATTGAGCCTTAACTCCTTGTCACTCTACTATAAAAATATTAGCTAGTGCCCAATGTACCGGCACAACTGCTATAGGATAAAAAGAATGAGTCGTAGATAGCTGGATTCTGTATATGAATTTCCCTGTTATTCTCGTCTTTGGACTCTGTTGGAGTTGGCTAGGTTATAAGTATGGTGGGTTCCGGGTGCAAGCTCGGGCACTGGTTTGTCGCACCCGGGGCACTATAAGGACCGGTCTGCGGGATCTGTTGCAAAGCACTTCCGTACCAACCACAAGTCTAATGGGTAAGTCCTAACTGGAAGTATGGAATACTCCGGCTCGATGCACCATAGAGGAGGGGGCAAGGGGCTAGCATGCGGGCGACTTGTACCGACGAGGCTCAAGGGGGGGTATGGTGGGGCTCCGATGCGTCGGGACACCATATGAAACCCATAAGAGGGTGCTATTGGGTCGGGGAGGACTATATGGAAGGTTTTGGCACGAGTTCCCGTGAAATGGGTCATCTCGTTACACTTTGGTGTAAGTGATGAGTGCGTGCCTTGTGGGTACAGTGGTACATCTCTGATCAGAGTACAATCAATCTTTTCGAAAAGCCGAGCCCATGGTCAAGGGCGGGTTGTGTGACTACTCGCAGTTAGTTTACAATTGTTTGAAAGGTCAAGTTATTCATGGCACGTAAGGACTGTTGAGCGAGGTGGGGCTGACTGTACCCCTCGAGTTAGAAGATGATGATGCACACACACATGTTTACTTTTCTGTACTAATGAATTGCTCACATTTAAAGCTTTACAATTATGCTGCTTCCGCAAAACTAGCCATTATCTCCCTTGTTATTACCTTGCATTATATTTGCATTCGGTGGCTTGCTGAGTACCTCTGTACTCACCCCGTTGACTTACAACATCAGAGCCAGTCTACTACGAGGAGGATGAAGGTCTGGAGTAGCGACCCACTCAAGGCGAGACTGGAAGGAGGCGTTCATCTAGGACCCTTTACTTTATTAGTTTCTCTTCATCTTTATTCACTTTTGTACTAATACGGTCTACGAACCGTGAATGATTTGCTCGTATTGTACGTGGTCGCATGATGAATGTCTTGATTTATTGATTTTCTATGGAATTTCAATAAAGTCCTGATTTATTAAATCGGGCGCGACACTGAAGAACCATGCCGCATCTCCGGTCATATGGCGCGAACAACCGGAGTCCATGATCCACGTGCCCTCCAAGCCTCGGTCTGTCGCCTACACATGATAAGAAAATCTCGATCGCTCAGTGCTGGGGTGAGTGAAAATATGACGAGGCATCCAGCACTGAGTGATACGAGTAGTAGGCACAGTAAAAGTAGACTGTCTACACACAGGAAAGTCAGAATGATGCAAAGTGGGAGGTCTACCTACATGCAGTGATCCAAAAGCATGACGAGGTCTCCTACTCTGACGAGGTACAAAGCTACTCGCCCGGGGTCTACCACCGTATGGAACATGGTGAACACCTCGAGGAGCAAAACCTCTCCGAGAAGCACGAGGAGCCTCGAAAACAGGACGAGAGTAAAACTCAGACTCATGCATACCTAAAGATGGGTAATGCATGTCCTGGAAACTCATCGCCTGAAAGCATCGCTCATGCTTGATGCGACGAAAATAGAACCCAACCAAGTGACCCGCCCACTGACAGTAGGAACAATGATAAACTCTCCTAGGGGCACTCTCATGGGTCATAGGAGCAACTCTCATAGGCTCCTTGGGCTTCTGCTGAGTGGTTTTCTTGGGAGGGATTTTCTTGGCAGGAGGAGTGGTTTTCTTTGTAGTCCGGGTAGGCTTTTTGGCTGATGGAGTGTCTAACAGAGCTCTCTCTTTCTCTAAGGTAGTGGGTGAGGTAAAAACAGTTTTGTTCTTACTGTCTGAAGGAATCCTCTCAAAACCCAAACCTAGAGCTACCCCTGCTCTGTCAGCACACATCTTGGTTTGGCCAAGAGCAAGTCCATCCTACCCTTTCCCTCAGTGCATTTGTTAACCACAGAAAGAAGGTACTCATTCTCAGTCATAAGGTTCTCAGCTCGCTCTCTAACAGCGCTTTGAATGAGGTAACCATCAAGAATAAATATCCGTTGCCTCGGATCGACGATCTCTTCGACCAGCTAAAAAGAGCTACAGTATTCTCAAAGATCGACTTGCGTTCTGGTTATCATCAGTTAAGGATCCGAAAGGAGGATATACCCAAGACTGCCTTCACCACCCGCTATGGATTATATGAGTGCACGGTTATGTCCTTTGGATTGACCAACGCCCCTGCATTCTTCATGAATTCATGGAATATTTGGACAAATTCATCGTAGTCTTCATAGACGACATCCTCATTTATTCCAAGGACCAGAAAGAGCACGAGGCTCACCTCCGGCTAACCTTAGGATAGCTAAGGGAACACCAATTGTATGCCAAGTACAGCAAATGCAAGTTTTGGACGGCAGAAGTAAAGTTCCTTGGACACATCATCTCTGCGCAAGGAATCGCAGTTGACCCTGCCACCGTAGAAGCAGTTACGGATTGGCTGCCACCCACGAACGTATCTGAGATACGAAGTTTTCTGGGTTTGGCCGGATATTACCGGAGATTCATTGAGAATTTTTCTAAGATAGCCAAGCCAATGACCAAGTTGTTGCAGAAAGGAGAGAAATTTGAATGGACTCCTGAATGCGAGGAAAGTTTCCGCACCCTCAAGACCCGTCTGGTGTCAGCACCCATACTGACCCTACCCGATATCCGTAAAGACTTCCATGTCTACTGTGACGCATCTCGCCAAGGATTGGGATGTGTTCTTATGCAAGACGGGAAAGTTATCTCTTATGCCTCCCGTCAGTTGAGACCTCATGAGTTGAACTACCCGACCCATGATTTGGAATTAGCCGCTGTAGTGCACGCCCTTAAGATTTGGAGGCACTATTTGGTTGGAAATCGCTGTGAGATCTTTACAGATCACAAGAGTTTGAAGTACATCTTCACACAGCCCGACCTCAATCTGAGGCAAAGACGATGGCTGGAATTAATAAAGGACTATGACTTAGGTATTCACTACCACCCCGGAAAAGCAAACGTGGTAGCTGATGCATTAAGTCGCAAGGGATATTGCACCGCTGTGATGATTCAGGAACACACACCCTTGTTATGTAGGGAGATTTAAAGGTTAAATCTTGTATTAACCACAAGAGCATATTTAGCCACCATGGAGACTCAACCTGTCTTGTTTGAGCAGATCCGTGAAGCTCAGTTGGAGGACCCGGATATAGCCGCCATTAGGAAGAACATGAGGCAAGGAAAAGCCCCAGGATTTTCAGAGGACGAAAACGGCACCATATGGTTTTGAACCCGGATATGCGTACCGGATAAGCCAGAGATAAAGACCCTTATCCTGAGAGAAGCCCATGAGATATTGTACTCCATTCATCCCGGTAGTACCAAGATGTACCAGGATCTGAAAGACCGTTATTGGTGGGTTAGCATGAAAAGAGAGATTGCCCAGTTCGTCGCCGAATGTGACACCTGCAGAAGAGTAAAAGCTGAACATCAGAGACCTGCGGGATTGTTACAGCCACTTAAGGTACCTGAATGGAAGTGGGAAGAGATCGGTATGGATTTCATCACCGGATTACCAAAAACCCAACTTGGGTACGATTCTATTTGGGTGATCATCGATCGGCTTACGAAAGTAGCACATTTCATAGCCGTCAAGATGACCTTTAGTGGCCCTATGCTTGCAGAGCTATATATGGCCCGGATCGTATGTCTTCATGGAGTGCCCAAGAAGATAGTGTCCGACAGAGGAAGTCAGTTTACCTCTCGTTTCTGGAAGAACCTTCAAGAGGAGATGGGCACGAGATTGAATTTCAGTACCGCCTACCACCCTCAGACAGATGGACAAACAGAGAGGGTAAATCAGATATTGGAGGATATGCTTTGAGCATGTGTTTTGGATTTTGGAGCCACTTGGGACAAGAGCTTGCCGTACGCTGAGTTTTCGTACAACAACAGCTATCAAGCCAGCCTTCAGATGTCTCCTTTTGAAGCCCTGTATGGACGTAAGTGCAGGACGCCTCTACTTTGGGACCAAACCGGTGAATCCCAAGTATTCGGAACAGACATTCTTCGCGAAGCTGAAGAGAAGGTACGGATCATCAGAGACTGACTCAAGACAGCCCAATCACGACAGAAGAGCTACGCAGACAATCGTCGCCGAGACCTAGCCTTTGAAGAAGGAGATCATGTCTACCTTCGAGTTACGCCTCTCCGTGGTACTCAACGGTTTAACATGAGAGGAAAGTTGGCCCCTCGATATGTTGGACCATTCCCCATTATCCGACGCCAAGGGGAAGTTGCTTATCAGTTGGAACTACCACCCTCATTGGCTGGAGTGCACGATGTATTCCACGTATCTCAACTCAAGAAGTGTCTCCGCGTCCCCACAGAACAAGTGGATCTTCAGCAGTTGGATGTTCAAGAGGATCTGACCTATGTGGAAAAGCCGATCAAGATATTGGAAGTCAAAGAAAGGACCACCAGGAGTCGGATCATCCGTTTCTGTAAAGTGCAGTGGAGCAATCATCCGGTAGAAGAAGCTACATGGGAAAAAGAAGATGAACTCAAGGCACAGCATCCTGAGCTATTCGAGGATTGATCCGAATCTCGAGGACGAGATTCTCTGTAAGGGGGATAGGATTGTAACACCCCAAGAAATAAAAAGGATTAAAATAAAAGAAAAATATTATTTAAATCATTTCTGGATTTATTATTAAAGGAAAAATCACAAAAGAACCCAAATAAAGCCAAACAGGGAGAAATACTCAAAATCTGGACTTGAAAATTTTATGAGATGAACTAGAGACCAAAATAAAATTTTAGGAATTTTTACAACTTTTTATCAACAGTGATTCAACCCTTAATCAAATAAATGAATTACTGGAATTATTTTAAATCAGAAAACCATTTTAAATCCTTAATGGGCCTCAACCCCGAATCCTCCCTCAGCCCGGCCCAGCCCATTCGTGAGCCACTGACTGGTCGGTCCCGCCTGTCGGCGCCGCTCCCCCCGTCTCTCACCCGCCCGCGCCCGCCTCGGCCCCACGTGTCATCCTCCTCGCGCTAGCCTACACCCACTGACCGCTTGGCCCCGCCTGTCGGCCCCTTTCCTTCCCGTTTGCCCACTGACAGGTGGAGCCCACCTGTCAGGTCCTTCCTCTCCGATGGAAGGGGATCGCTCCCCTTTCCTTCCCCGGCGATCCCTTTCTGATTCCTCGCCGCCGGCCACCGATCACCCTGGATCGCCCCGGATCGCCTCCCCCGCATGCCACTGCCTCCTTTCCATCCACGGCGACACGTTTCTACGCTTTAGGTAAGATACCCGAAGCTTGGAAGGAGATCGCCAGAGCTCTCGAGATCCCCTCGGTTCCCTGCCATCCTGACGCCGGCGACCCCCTATAAAAGCCCCTCCGATCACCGCCCTCAGCCACACCACTCAAAGCCCTAGCCGAAGCCCTCCAGAGCGCCGTTGCCACTTTTTCGAGCTCTTCCTCTGCTCCACCTCCGGCGAGCGATCGCCGTCGCCTCGGACCCCCGCCGCCCTAGCCACCGCCACCGTCGGGTCCGTCGTCGACCACCCCACCTCATCCACCCCTCAGCTGGCCGTGGACACCGCCGGACCGCCGTCGCCGACGAGTACCCGTACGCCCTCCGTCGTCTATGCTCACCGCCGGTCATCTCCAGGCCCCCATCGTCGCCGCCGAAGGTATGGCCGAGACCGTCTCGACCTCCTCGTTCCATTTTTGGCCCTAGCTAGGTCCCTAGGCCCTCGCCGTCGCCGCCGCGGCCGCACCCGAGCCCGCCGTCGCCGGAGATGAAGGGTAAAATACCCTCGTCACCGCGTGCCGTGCCGGAATCCATCCGAGCCGCACGATCCCGAGCGAACGGTCCAGATTAGATCCAGTAGGGATCTAATCTGAGCCCTCAGATTCGGTCAAACCGGTATCTTTTAATCTGGGCCGTCAATCTCTATTTAAAAGTTTGATTTAATCCCGTGCGTCCACGTATACCCTTTCGCCACATTTTAATCTGAGCCGTTCAATTTCATTAAATCCACCCGCCTCGCATCTGGCCGCTGGATCCAGATCCAACGGTCCAGGTCGCTCGGGTCCACGCGCATAGTCACGGGTTCACGGTGAACCTGGTTCACCGTGGACCAGGGACTGTTTTTCAGTTTAAATAAAATTCAGAAAATTGCTTAAACTTTGAAAATTCATATCTTGCTCATTTTAACTCCAAATTTCACCATTCAAATTTTTTTAAAACCAGAATATTATTCTCTACACATTAATGCCATAAAAACAGTATGTTACTGTTACCCAAAATATTTTTAGCAAATAAAAGAATAAAAACCCCTTAGGGATAAATTATTAATTCAGCAAAATAAATTATGAAAAGTCCTAAAAGTTAAGTTTTACTGTTTTATACCAAACTTTAGAATATTGAAATATCACTTCACATAAAAACACCCACAAATGTGTATGTATAGCATTTGGTGAATTTTTGTTTGTTTATTGAATGTACTGTTTATTTTTCCGTATCAAGAACACTACGAGTTCGTTGAGGAGCAGGAGTTCTACCCCGAGGTTCCTCCATCCCCCTTTGCTGATCAAGGCAAGTCATCGACCATCTCTGTGGAAACAGTTGATCATAATTGAGCCCATGTTTTAATAAGTTATCGCTATAACCCATAGGTTAATATTGCATTAGTCCAATAATCAAGCCTTACACTTATATGTATTAGATCCCTGTCCTTGTGTGCAAACCCAAGCCATGCTTATTGAGCCTTAACTCCTTGTCACTCTACTATAAAAATATTAGCTAGTGCCCAATGTACCGGCACAACTGCTATAGGATAAAAAGAATGAGTCGTAGATAGCTGGATTCTGTATATGAATTTCCCTGTTATTCTCGTCTTTGGACTCTGTTGGAGTTGGCTAGGTTATAAGTATGGTGGGTTCCGGGTGCAAGCTCGGGCACTGGTTTGTCGCACCCGGGGCACTATAAGGACCGGTCTGCGGGATCTGTTGCAAAGCACTTCCGTACCAACCACAAGTCTAATGGGTAAGTCCTAACTGGAAGTATGGAATACTCCGGCTCGATGCACCATAGAGGAGGGGGCAAGGGGCTAGCATGCGGGCGACTTGTACGACGAGGCTCAAGGGGGGGTATGGTGGGGCTCCGATGCGTCGGGACACCATATGAAACCCATAAGAGGGTGCTATTGGGTCGGGGAGGACTATATGGAAGGTTTTGGCACGAGTTCCCGTGAAATGGTCATCTCGTTACACTTTGGTGTAAGTGATGAGTGTGTGCCTTGTGGGTACAGTGGTACATCTCTGATCAGAGTACAATCAATCTTTTCGAAAAGCCGAGCCCATGGTCAAGGGCGGGTTGTGTGACTACTCGCAGTTAGTTTACAATTGTTTGAAAGGTCAAGTTATTCATGGCACGTAAGGACTGTTGAGCGAGGTGGGGCTGACTGTACCCCTCGAGTTAGAAGATGATGATGCACACACACATGTTTACTTTTCTGTACTAATGAATTGCTCACATTTAAAGCTTTACAATTATGCTGCTTCCGCAAAACTAGCCATTATCTCCCTTGTTATTACCTTGCATTATATTTGCATTCGGTGGCTTGCTGAGTACCTCTGTACTCACCCCGTTGACTTACAACATCAGAGCCAGTCTACTACGAGGAGGATGAAGGTCTGGAGTAGCGACCCACTCAAGGCGAGACTGGAAGGAGGCGTTCATCTAGGACCCTTTACTTTATTAGTTTCTCTTCATCTTTATTCACTTTTGTACTAATACGGTCTACGAACCGTGAATGATTTGCTCGTATTGTACGTGGTCGCATGATGAATGTCTTGATTTATTGATTTTCTATGGAATTTCAATAAAGTCCTGATTTATTAAATCGGGGCGCGACACTGAAGAACCATGCCGCATCTCCGGTCATATGGCGCGAACAACCGGAGTCCATGATCCACGTGCCCTCCAAGCCTCGGTCTGTCGCCTACACATGATAAGAAAATCTCGATCGCTCAGTGCTGGGGTGAGTGAAAATATGACGAGGCATCCAGCACTGAGTGATACGAGTAGTAGGCACAGTAAAAGTAGACTGTCTACACACAGGAAAGTCAGAATGATGCAAAGTGGGAGGTCTACCTACATGCAGTGATCCAAAAGCATGACGAGGTCTCCTACTCTGACGAGGTACAAAGCTACTCGCCCGGGGTCTACCACCATATGGAACATGGTGAACACCTCGAGGAGCAAAACCT
Organism: Zizania palustris; assembly: GCA_019279435.1. NCBI lineage: Eukaryota > Viridiplantae > Streptophyta > Magnoliopsida > Poales > Poaceae > Zizania > Zizania palustris. The sequence continues at coordinate 75,533,326 of JAAALK010000285.1, forward strand.
CTCCGAGAAGCACGAGGAGCCTCGAAAACAGGACGAGAGTAAAACTCAGACACATGCATACCTAAAGATGGGTAATGCATGTCCTGGAAACTCATCGCCTGAAAGCATCGCTCATGCTTGATGCGACGAAAATAGAACCCAACCAAGTGACCCGCCCACTGACAGTAGGAACAATGATAAACTCTCCTAGGGGCACTCTCATGGGTCATAGGAGCAACTCTCATAGGCTCCTTGGGCTTCTGCTGAGTGGTTTTCTTGGGAGGGATTTTCTTGGCAGGAGGAGTGGTTTTCTTTGTAGTCCGGGTAGGCTTTTTGGCTGATGGAGTGTCTAACAGAGCTCTCTCTTTCTCTAAGGTAGTGGGTGAGGTAAAAACAGTTTTGTTCTTACTGTCTGAAGGAATCCTCTCAAACCCAAACCTAGAGCTACCCTGCTCTGTCAGCACACATCTTGGTTTGGCCAAGAGCAAGTCCATCCTACCCTTTCCCTCAGTGCATTTGTTAACCACAGAAAGAAGGTACTCATTCTCAGTCATAAGGTTCTCAGCTCGCTCTCTAACAGTGCCTAGCTAGTCCTTAAGGGTTATGCAAGTGTCACAAACAGGTTGCACATCCTTAGAACTACCGGCCCTCTCCAATCTAGCCTCTAAGTCATGAACATGCTTATCACGTAAATCAATGCTCTCACGTAATAAAGAACAGTTCATGCATTCAATTATATCATGAGGACTAGAATCAACCATCAAAAGCTGCTTCTGTGCAGTCTCAAGCTCAGATAGAGTTTGAGCATGTACAGAACGCAACTGAGCAAGCTCACCCATGACAACAGTACAAGATTCACATTCAGCGTCATTAACCCTAGACTTAAGCATGGCATAATCAGTAGAAATAGTTTCTAGCCTAAGTCTAGGTTCTTTTCTATCTCTAGCGGCTTGCACAAGTAACCTATCCTGACCAAGAACTACTTCATTCAGCTCATCTAATTTAATTGAAAGCTGGTCATAGGATAGAGGTACCTCAGATGAGTCAAGCTCATCGCCGCTGTGATCGCTGTCGGCCATGAAGCAAAGGCCGGTGAAATCTCGTCCCTTCTTGTCCTTCTTCTCCTCCTTCCTTGGAGACTCCTCCTCCTTAGAGCTCGACTCCTCAGTTGAGGAAGTGTCGATGTCGCTGAGAGCAGCAACAAATGTTGTAGAAGCGGCTTTGGCTACCCTCTTAGCCACCTTGCCGCGCTTGCCCTTCACAAAGGGTTTCCTCTCCTTCTTGTGGTATTTGGGGCGCTCACTCTCATCTCTCTTCTTGATTTTAGGACAATTGGCCTTGATGTGAGAAGTGTCGCCACACTCAAAACAACCACTAAAACCACTTCTCCTCTGATCCCGTCTTTCATGGTGAAAACGGGTGAACCTTCTGGCAATGAGAGCAAGCTCATCATCATCCAGAGTATCCACCTGCTCCTTAGTGACGGAGACCAGGGAGGACAAAGCAAAACCATCTACAAGAACACAAGTGCCAGATGTGCTTGGTTTTGCAGTGGTGCCACGGCTAGTGCTTGAAACCAATGCCAATGGCTGTGGCAAGGAGTTCCTATGCACTACAAGAGATGCCTTGGCAATCTATGTGGACTTCAACTTGCTGAAGAGCTCATCACAGGTCAATGTGTCATAACCTGCAGACTCCTCAATGCTGGATATCTTCACTTCCCATATGCTACGGTCAAGAGCATAGAGAAGCTTGATAGCCCTGTCATGATCATTGTAAGCAAGCATCCCGTTGGACCGCAAGTTACTCACTATTGCATCAAAGCGAGAAAACATGGCATCTATGGATTCACCAGGTGCCTGCACAAACAGCTGATACTGTTGATTGTATGTGCTTTGGCGCCTGGCCTTAATCTGTGTAGAGCCCTCATGAAAAATAGTGAGAGTGGTCCAAATTTCCATAGCAGTCCTAAGGTGCTGCACCCTATCAAACTCACTTCTACTCAAACCAATGAACATTATATTTCTAGCCTTCGAGTTGGCATTATACTGATCCTTTTCTTTTTGAGATGTGCGAGTCTCAGGGATGGAGTATTGTGAGTCCACAATCTCCCAAATTGCATTTCCTTGGCTTAGCAAGTAAGCCTCCATGCACACCTTCTAGTATGCAAAATTAGTCCCATCGAACAGAGGTACTTTACTAACTCTGTCCATGTCGCCAATAGATCACAAAACTGGTTAAGGTTAACTGGTGATCTTAACCCGCTCTGATACCAATTGTTGGACCGGAAACGGCGACCAGAGGGGGGGGTGAATGGGAGCTTTTAAAATTTCAGACTAAAAATAGCCTTCTGTTTTAATTCTGTCTTCTGCGGAACAGGCTTCGAACACACCCTTCGAAGTTCTGGTTCGGAGGTATTTCACAGCTCTGAACACAGGCTTCGCACAGGGGCAAAAGTTCGAAGCCAAGAAGATTTCGTTCCACACACAACCCCAAAAACTCAACTCTGCTAAGTCAGTGCAGGCTCCGCACACAGGGTGCCTTCGAGCAGACTTCGCACTTCACCCTTCGCAAGAGCGGACTTCCCTCTGAGTACGTCAACCAAGTAATTAGCAACAACAACTAGTGCTGGGCTTCGTACTTCGAAGGTCTAAACGCAAACAAAACAGACTTCGCTAAGGGCTTTGCAACGGGAAGAAAAACTGGCTTCGATCAGTGCTTCGCTAGTAATCAGAGAGGTCTTGCCTCTAGTTACACAGAGCGAACATACACTGAAAAATTTACACTTCGATCAAAAACAAGCCTCGCTCAAATAGGCTTCGCACAGACTCAGCACAAAAGAAGTCACACTAAAGATCGAAGCATGTAGCGAGGTGTGCATACAAGCTCAAGCAGTAAAACGAACACTACGACAAGGCTTCAGTGCTTGAACAGGGAACTCAAAAATTGAACTCACGGGATGAATACAAGGTTTGAGAGGCTAGTACAGTAGCTCAACAATGAATGCTCAAAGAGTTAATGTGACCTGACCGGCCTCTACTATTTATAGGCACAATTCAGTCCTGTGAAAAGACTACTTTACCCCTAAGGTTTACACCAGTTTTGTCTCATCAGAACAGGGGGGTACAATAGGTAGTCTACTTTATTTGGAGGCTTCTTTTGTTAGCTTCGCAGAGGGGACAGTACCAGCTTTTGCAGAGCAGATGCTTTTTGCATAGCAGACGCTGTCAGCCTTTGCAGCTTTGGACGCTTCTGAAGCCCCCCTTCGCACGCGAGGGGTGCGGTAGCTTCGGTGAGAAGCCTTGAGCCTGACGGCCTTCGCTTCACCGAAGTCAGCCTTCGATACAGTGACGGTCCACCATTGCCTCCGGAGCACACTTCGAACACCTTGCCTCATTGCTGAGGACTTGGTCCACCAAACTCTGAAGTTACTCCAGTCGGAGTACCCTTCGAAGTGCCTCACCTCCGAGGACTTCATCTCAGAGTACCTTCATCCAGAGCCTCGCTCCGCACTTACTGCCTTCTCCTGGCGCACCTCGACCCGAGGTCCGACCTCGACCCCTTCGCAGCCTTCGTGACGGACCTCCCTGCTACCCTGGCATCAATCCTCCCGCTTGACCCAAGTTCACCTGCTACGAACCGTCTATCACCTCCGAAGTCACCTGCGCACCACAGACAAGCAGACAAGTGTATCCAGTATTCCAGAGACCTCTCCGGGTAACAACCTTCGGCACACACTCCGGTGTACCACCCAAAGTACCGAGACCTTCGGTACAACCCAGTCCTCGTGTACTGTTGGACCCCTCCAACAGGCACACTCCGCTGCAACAGCCGCAGCAACCAGAGCCACCGACCCCTTCAGTGAAACCACCTCCGTATCAGAGGGTAAAATCTGTCAATCACTCATCACAGACTCCGAAACCAACCCTTGGTTTCTCACATTAAGGAAAAGACCCTTTTACCCCTCCATTACAACCGACATAGTGGAAACTATTCGGTACCCTTAATAGGGCTAAAACAGTAAAAGACTAATCTAATAAGAAAGAAGATATGTCTTCCATCCTAGCTGGCAAGGAAGCTCTCTGAAAAGTCCATGTTCGAAGATATACTTCGAACTAGAGTTCGCCTCCATCCTTCGAACTTGATCCAATGTACTCCCGGAGTTAGGCGCTAGAAACCTTTGATTAAATCACCTGCCTTTGTCTTGTTGCAGCAATGGCTCTGAGGATGAAATATTTTCCCCCAACTGTAGCCCCTCGAATACGCTTCTCCGCTAGACCTATGATGTTAGGAGAGCAGTATTCGCAAGAAAAATAATCATGCACATAAGTTAATAGTTTTAATCAACCTTCTAAGAAAATTATGTTCGAACTATTTTAGAATTAACTTATATAGTTTGAAAGCTCTTTTAGGCTTAGAAGAAATAGCCGTTGGCTTTTTCCTCAACGGAAATTAAGTAAATGCGTTAAGTTCGCAAAGGGATAACGGTCAGGAATGTGAAACGGCAAAATACCAAACGGTAAAAATCGTGGCCTAGGCTATAAATATGGGGCCTAGACCCTTCCTAAATACCTTCTCACCGCTTTTGCGCAAACAAGCCAGCAAACAAGCCCTAGCCTCCATTTTTCCCCTCGAGCAGTCTGTGCGATTTCATGGAGAAGACAAGCTTCAAGGTCCCTGGGGCGGCTTCAGTCCTAGCCCGGCAGCAGCGGCGGTAGCAACATCAGTGATGGTGACTCTGGCGGTGGCAGTGGCAGCACCAATGGCTGCGCCAGGAAGAAATCCCCCACATGATGGTCCCCATGATCTCCTTCCAGCGTCGTCGAAGTATGTGGATCAGTCTTACCAGCTGGGACCATCAACCTGCAAGAGGGAATCACTCGCAGCAGCAATAGAAGGGAAGATTAGCTCGGAGATTGTGATCCGCAAACCTGGAAAAGAAGCTACTCCTTCACCAAGGCCCAGAGAAGTGGTTGTCTTCGAAGCCTTTTTCGAAGCTGGATTAGGACTTCCGGCCGTCGACATCCTAGCTGAGGTACTGGATTTATTCCATGTTACTCTCCCCCAACTCTCTCTGAACGCGATAGCACGCCTTGCCATCTTTGAATGGGCGCTGCGAGCTGAAGGCTGCGAAGGAAGAGCAGAAATCTTCGAAGCTTTACACCGAGCTTCGTGCCAACCGAAGACCTTCGTAGGCCCCGGAGGTGAAAAGATGGTGGTGTCCTTTGGGAGTATTAACTTCTGGCTTCAGGATGAATACGCTCTTCGGTTTCCAACAAAGGCCATCAACCCCAGGTGGTATACAGATTGGATTCTCCGGTGGCTTTACGCCGAAGTTGGGGCAGGGAGCCGTCTGGCCAGACCTCTACAAGACATAAACATCCGAAGGGAAGCCCTCGTTCACCCAGATCCAGGCCAACTCGAAGCCCGCCTCAGCCTACTTGAGCGAATTAGCCACCGCTCGAGTATGAGGGACTTGGCGGAAGAGTTCCTCAGACTGCAGATTCCTCCTATGATGGCCAACTGGCCTATCACCTTCGAGGAAGACCCGGAGGGCGGCCTCCGAAGATTTCTTCGAACTCAAGCCCTGCAGGTAACTTCGAAAACAACATGTTTCATATATATTTATTTGAAGAAATAACTAATATTAACTTATCTCTCAGCTTCTCTAGCTCCGATGACTTCGGAGCAAATTGTGCGAGCTTCGAAGAAGATCCTGGGGATTCCGACTCCGGGAGAGAAGGAATGGAGAAAGAAGTTAGTGGGTACTTGGGAACGATTTAACCGAGTATGGGGGGTGCTTGGAGTTGCTCCCCCCTCTCTTGGATTGGGTGCCTTCGGAGCAAGGGCATAAGAAAAGGAAAGCGGAAGTTGGAACTTCAGCCCCTGCCAAGACTCCATTGAAGAAGGTAGCTCGGAAACCACGAACTGCAGCGCCTTCAAGTACGATAGCCTCGGTCTCCGATTCCTCGGAAGATTAAGGAAGAAACCTCGTCGACTTGATTGATAGGGAGGAAACCCAGGAAGATGCAAGCATTGGCAATGCTACAAACATGCCGGAGGTTCCATGTAGTCTGGGCAGGATGGGACCTCGACTGCTCAGGAAAACTTGCCGTGTGATGGAGCTCCCCTGACTGAAAGCGGAGTCGAAGTAGCTGCAGAGTCAGCTCCGATTCTGGACGAAGTAACGACAGCAGTTTCCGAAGAAGCTCGGACAATAGAAGCTTCAGTCTTGAATTTTTATTCCGACGAAGACTTTGGGGTAGCTTTTGACCCTCCAAGCAGCCCCATGCTCACCCGTCGACAAGACTTCAGAGGTAAACTTCACATAATCCTTTTGTTCTTTTTTCCTGCAAAATTATACAATGTATAATACCTTTACCTCAACACGGTCCACTCCTGTGGAAGAGGTTCGTCCCGAAGACATGGTTCCTGGGACTTCAGCAACTCTGGAGCCAATTCCAGAAGTCACCCAAATGGGACCTAGAAAAGGTAAAGGCAAAATGGACCCCTTCCCTGCTCCGAGTTCAGGATTAACTCCATATGAATCAACAGACAGGGGTCAATCTACGGAGGGGGGCCAATCTGCCGAAGTTTCTGAGGATGCAGCCCAACGCTCCAACCCCTCGCCAAACGAAGATGACCAGAGGGCCTTGTCAATGCTCCCTTTCCTAGCTCTTCTTGGAGCGAAGGACTGGACTTCGGGCTTTGCTCGAGCCTCTGGACCGGGCTAACCGTGAAGTCAAGGAGACGGACTTGGTAGCCATCATGAGCGAAGCTGAGGGTTCAGAGCTTAACTCCGCCATAGAGCGTGCAGCATACCAGGTACGAAGTATCTGCAAAACAAAATTAATCTCACCTACAAGTAATTTCTCACCTTGCTTTTTCCTCTTTACAGTAAATAGTCTTGGTCCGAGCTACGGCTGTCTCAAACGAGCGCGGAAGCCTTCGCCTTCGAGAGGAAAATACTGCTCTTCGGCGAAATCTCAACATCTCCGAAGGTCGGGTTTCCCACTTAGACAACATGGTCTCAGTGGAGCGGAGGGTCAGACAAGGCTTGGAAGCTGCGAAAAAAAACTCGAAGCAGAACAAAGTGTGCTTCAGGCAGAAATAGAAAAGATGCGGGTAGAGCATGCTATGGCGGGGGCTAGCAACCTGCTTTGCCAGAAAAGTTCCCTAGCTACGGAGGCAGCTAGGCTCTCCACTATGGTGGATGAGTTAACTGCATCGAAGGACGCTTTACTCGAAGATAAGCTAAAATCGGAGAAGGTAGCTGCGGAAGTCATGAACCAACTCCTAGGTGTTCTAGAGTACTTCGGTACTACTGGGATACTTCCTTCGAACGACACGTCTCCCTGCTACGGTGGGTGAAAATGATCGAAGGAGTTGCGAAGATGATGAAGACAGCTGTTGGCGTAAAAGATTACGCTAACAGGTTTCTGTAGATTAGAAACTAACAAACGAAGTGTTTGCGAAGTGAACTGTTCTAAGCCTCCGAAAGGATAACAACTTAGAATAATTCAAATGTGTGTATTGAATAACTTGTATTCGGTCCCTATTACAGGGTGAAATGGGGGTATTTATAGGCCCAAATATTAAGGAAAAGACCTATTTACCCCTCTATTACAACCGACATAGTAGAAACTCTTCGGTACCCTTGATAGGGCTAAAATGGTAAAAGACTAATCTAATAATATAAAAGATAAATCTTCCATCTTAGCTGGCAATAAAGATCTCAAAAAGCCTTAGTTCGAAGATGTACTCCGAACCAATGCCTATCTTCGTACTTCGAGCTTGACTCAGGGTATCTTCGAAGATGGACATCTGGAAACCTTCGAATCCATTATCTGCTTTTGTGCTGTTACGGCAATAACCCCGAAGATGGGATATTTTCCCCCAACAGTAGCCCCTCGAATACGCTTCTCCGTTTAACCTGTAATGTTAGGAGAGCAGTATACGGAAGGAAAAAATAACCAGGCATAGGGGTTATTAGATTTTAATTCATCTCCGAAATGTACGAAAATATAAAACTTCGAATCAGTCTGAAAACAATTACTTTCGAACTATCTTAGAACCGACTCAGGAAGTTCGAGAGTCTTTTAGACTTAGAAGAAATAGCCGTTAGCTTTCTTCTTCTAACGGAAACCGTAGAATGCGTTAATTTCGGAGAAAAGTAATGGGCAAGAATGCGAAACGGCATGGACTAACGGTAAAAATGTAAAGTCTAGGCTATAATAGAGGGCCTAGAACTTACCCGATTACCTTTCCACTGCTCTCTTGCAAACAAACACCTTCTGAGCCCTTTGAGTCCTTTGAGTCCTTTGAGCCCTAGCCTCCATTTTTCTCCCAAAGTAACCCAGTAACTGCAATGGCGAAAACCAAGGGTTCTGGAGCTCCTTCGGCCTTGGCTCGGCAGCAGGTGGCTGCAGCAGCAGCGGCTGCGGCGTTGGCGAAGGCGCCTCCAACATCCACAATGACATCCATGGCGGCAGGAGGGAGAAATCCCCAAAATGTTGATGATCAAAGTCTCTGCCCGCCATCAACGAAGTACCTGGATCAATCCTTTCAACTGGGACCTTCTACCTGCAAGAGGGAGTCATTGGCAATCGCAGTAGAAGGGAGGATTAGCACCGGAGTTATGATCTGCAAGCCTGGAAAAGAACTCATCCCGTCGCCAAGGCCCGGAGAAGTGGTCGTCTTCGAAGCCTTCTTCGAAGCCGGCTTAGGCCTTCCAGCAGTAGACTTCTTGGCGGAGGTACTTGATTTATTACACGTCACCCTTCCTCAACTGTCTCCGTACGCTGTAGCTCGTTTGGCTATCTTCGAATGGGCGTTGAGAGCTGAAGGTTGTGAGGGGAGGGCAGAGATCTTCGCTGCGCTACATAGAGCTTCATGCCAGCCCAAAACCTTCGTAGGCCCCAGAGGTGAAAAAGTGGTAGTAGCCTTCGGAAGTATCAACTTTAGGCTTCGAGACGAATATGCCCTTCAATTTCCTGCTAAGGCCATCAATGCTAGATGGTATACTGACTGGGTCATGAGGTGGTTTTATGCCGAAGTTGGGGCGAGCAATCCTCTGGCTGGACCTTTGAAAGAAATCCAATTCCGGAAGGAAGCCTTAGTGCAACCGGACCAAGGTCAGCTCGAAGCTCGCCTTAGCCTACTTCAGAAGATTAGTCGGAGGTTGAGCATGCGAGACTTAGCCAAAGAATTCCTTGGGTTACAAATCTCTCCGCTTATGGCCAACTGGTCTATCATCTTCGAAGAGGATTCGGAAGGCGGTCTCCGAAAGATCACTTCGACTTCGAGCCCTGCAGGTAACTTCGAAGACAACATGTATTATGCATATTCATTCGAAGAAAACTAACTTGATTCATTTTTAGCTTCTTCAGCCCCTATTACTTCGAAGCAAATCATAAGGGCTTCGGAGAAGATTTGGGCGCTCCAACTCTGACCGAAAAAGAATGGAGAATCAAGTTGGTCGGGAGTTGGGAGAGATTTAACAGAGTGTGGGGAATGCTGGAAATCACTCCGCCCCCTTTGATGGATTGGGTGCCTTCAGAGAAAGGACCCAAAAAGAGGAAAGCCGAAGCTGGGACTTCGAGCTCTGCTAAGACTCTGGTGAAGAAGGTGGCTCGGAAGCCAAAAAAATCTTGCACCTTCGAATCCTGCACCTTCGAGGTCAAGGGCTTCAGTCCCTGACTCCCAAGAGGACGAAGGGAGGTTGCTTGTGCGTCTGATAGACGAAGATGAAACTCAAAGGACTGCACAAACCGAAGTACCTGCGAACGTGCCGGAGTCCCGAAATAATCTTGAGCAACCAAGGACTTCGGCAGTTCAGGAAGATATATCTCAGGACGAAGTTCCTGTGAATGAAAGTGGGGTCGAAGTTACTATGGCTTCGATTCCTGAAGAGGCAACAAGGACTGCTCAGGACGATAATCCTGCAGTCGAAGACTTAACGGCTGATTCGGACGAAGATCTCGCCATCGATCCGCCGAACAGTCCGATAATTACCCCTCTGCAAAATGTCGAAGGTAGACTTCGAATAACTCTTTCATGTTTATTTTCTGTATTTATACAATGTATAATACTCTTTTTTTTACAGAGTCCACTCCTATGGAAGAGGTCCGCCAGGAAGAAATAATTCCTGGACCTTCGACGACTTCGGAGCCAACCCAGAGAGCTACTCAAATGGGACCTAGAAGAGGCAAAAGGAATATAGAACCCCTCCCTGCTGCGAGTTCCGGATCAACTCCGTCTGATTCAACAGACGAGAGCCAATCTTCCAGGGAGGGCTAGTCTCCAGAGGCTCCGAAGACTACAAGCCAACGCTCCGGCCCTTCGTTAGACGAAGATGACCAACAGGCGATAAGTATGCTCCCCCTGCTAGCTCCTTTCTTAGGGCAAACAACGGTCTTCGGACTTTACTCGAACCTTTGGC
>JAAALK010000285.1:75543845-75569254 GCA_019279435.1 Zizania palustris
TTTTGCCTGAAAAGTTCTTGAATCACTTCTGGATCTTCTGTAGGACGAAAGTAGCGACCAGAGGGGGGTGAATGGGCGCCTAAAAATTCTTTCGAATCAATGGCCTGTTCTCAAACACCCAACGCACCTCAAGAGACTAAGAAGCAAAACAGATCACCAAGGCCTAAAAGTATCTAGCCTAGAAACGACCGGTGTCCTAGACAGAGAAACACCAATACAGTGCTAATAGGTAGATAAACAAAATATTCAAACCATGGCAGATCAAACTTCTCAGCAAAATAGTCTAAGTGCACATAGAATGAGATGAGAAGTTACTGTTTAGAATTTGTCTCTTGTTCGATACTTGGCGAATCCTACTTCGTAGAGTCGAAGCCTGCTTCGTAGTGTCGAACCCTGCTTCATAGTGTCGAAGCCTGCTTCGGAGTCCCTTGTCGAAGGCCGTCGTGGAAGTGCCGAAGGTTTGTGGAAACTAGCCTAGTTCGAGTGTGGCAGAAAGCGAAGTATGCTTCGGTGCGAAGTATGAAAGTATCGAAGCCTGCTTCGAACAGAGTACTTCGAAGTCTATTCTCCGATCAGACAACTTCGAACAAAGTTCACAGAAAAACAAGCTTCGAAAGAAAAACGAAGTCAAACACACATGAAAAAGCAAAGCTAGAGTACTAGCACACTGTAGCTACAGGAAAACTAGTACTACTTGCAGCAATAAGAACAACCGGAAGAACTAGTACTCTCTGACGGTAGAACAGGAGCAAACAGAGAAGTGTAAACACTCGGGAATAAAAAATGCACGAACAGGAAGCTGCGAAGCCACAGAAAAATGTTATGCACAAATGACAGCAGTGAAATCTTTCAAATCCGTGAATAAGGAGATGAACTCACGATGAACAGGAGAAAATTCCTGGCGGCGCACACAGAGCAAGAGAGAGAAAGCGCAGAAACCAAAATGACCCAATCCATGATTAAAAAAGTGATTTCTTGAAAGGGTGACCTAACCCTAGGGATTGGGGCCCTATTTATAGGCTGCCCAAATAGCTAGGAATATTCCACCAGCCCCTTAGGGTTTTTTTACAGACGCTGAAATAAAAGGAAAAGACTAAACTGCCCTTAGGATATTTTTACAGACTCGACTGACTGACTGTGGGCCTAGGGACAAAATAGTAAACTCCTATTTACAGATGACTTATCCGGAAGCTAAGCTTTCGTAGCGACTACGGCTTCTCTTCTAGACAGTCCGATACAAGATCAGCGGTCGTCAGTTTTGCGCCGAAACTGACAAAGCCTCCACCGACTTCGCACTAGGTACCCGGATTGGGCCGGCCGATTCCGCAGCTCTCTTAGCCCGGCAATCGCTCACCGCTCGTGTACCTGAGTCAATCTGGTCAATAGATGAGTGGGTCTTCTACTGCTCTTAGCCCATGTACCCGAATTGGGCCAGCCCGACTTCATAGCTCTCTCATCCCGACAGTCACTCGCTGCCCGTGTACCTCAGTCACACGCGGCCCAGACACAGCAGATCTCTCTTTTCAGTCCACTTTGACTATCGTTGGCAATGACTCATCACATCTGGAGCCATGAGGCCCGCACTCTTCAGCATGGCTCCTTAATCTCCCCCTTGATGAGTGCATTATCAACACTTCACTTCTTCATCTCTTCAGTACCTGTGAACACATGTGGAAACACAAAAACAAAGCACAAGAAAAACAGAGAAGAAGAAAATAAAGTAAAAGTTTAACCCTAATGACCAAAAGCCAAACAAAAAGCAAGAAGTGGTCATTATGGTTACCCAAATGTAAAAGCTCAGAATGAGTGCAATCTCAGAAATATCAATAAGGATATCAAAAGAGTAAGGACAAATGGAACAAAAACTCCCCTGAAACAAATCCCAGAGAAAGCCAAAACTCCCCCTTAAACTCTTATCCCAAAAATTCTCCCCCTTGTTGACAAGTGAACTCATCAAGCACTCGAAAAAGACACAGACTCCTTCTGAAATGCAACTCCCCCTCAAAATATGCAATGAATGCAACTGGGGTGCAGGTGGAGTGTAGAAAGTATGGTTCTCAGATATGATTGACTATAATTAACACTTCTAACAAGTATAGCAAAAGACATATTGACTAAGACACATGGCATGATCAGTGCAACAGATGATATCTAAAGAAAGTCATTAGCACGTATTTTCAGTTTTTGCAAACAAAAGCATCACCACATTTTCCAGTAAACAAGCAAAGTAAAGCATGAAATGCAGAAGCTAACTGATATCTACCAAAATAAGCATTGTTCAAAACAAAGTGCTTCAGCAAACTTGTTATCTTTTTAATGTTCAGGCTTTTTCATTGTCCTTTTTTTATTTTTGCCAAGGGTTATTTGCATGTCAAACCTTATACTAACCGACCAAGTCAAGCCTAGGACAGAACTGGACCATCAGAAGCTTAAGACATTGGTCTTGGCATACACTACACTGTCCTAGTTCATACCAAAGTGCTATGGTAAGCAGTCCAGAACAATGTAATGCGACAAAGAAAACCCACCTGGATCTTTTCAAATCAAGCATAAAAAGGCATGGAATTTTTCATTCATTTCTGATTTTTATCGTTTTATAGCATATTTTCCATGTTAAAGCATAAAGATGTCCAAGTTGCATATCTACCTCTAAGTGAGGAACTAGCTACAAGGCATGTAACAAATAGCAAAAGCACTCAGCCTACACATGCTAGTTACCAGAAGCAATGGTGATCACTTTTCAAGTTTAAAGCGTAAAAGCAAAGCATGATCATTGACAAGTAATCAAAAGCATGTACCAGCTAGAATAAGTAAAGCACTTCAATCATATAACAGAAGCAAGCTCAAGGGTGTGATATGTGAATATGCATGATATGAACACACACAAAAAAACTCAAGAAAAGAATAAAGAAGAAAGAAAACTGACGCAAAAATATCCTAAAAAGGATACACAACACCCAAATCCCCTCGAAAACGCTCAAAGGTAGACTGATCTAGGGGTTTGGTGAAAATGTCAGCCAACTGATGATGGGTATCAACATGAACAAGGTCAATGACACCTTTCTCATATTGATCCCGCAGAAAGTGAAAACGCACATCAATGTGTTTGGTTTTTGAATGGAGACAAGGGTTTTTCCCTACACTAATAGCACTAGTGCTGTCGCAAAACAAAGGAACTATGGTAGGAAAGAACAACCCAAAATCTCGTGGAGTGGTAATCATCCAAACCAACTGTGAGCAGCAGCTAGCAGCAGCTACATACTCAGCCTCAGTGGTCGAAAGGGCAACTCCAGATTGCTTTCGAGAAGACCAAGAGACAAGAGAAGAATCAAGAAACTGGCAAGTACTGGAAGTCGACTTGCGATCCAACCGGCACCCACCAAAATTAGCGTCCGAAAAGCCAGATAAATCAAGAGAAGATGATGCTGAATAATAAAGACCAAGGTCAGGCGCATAAGTAAGATACCTGAAGATGCGCTTGACAGCCTACCGATGAGACTGCGCATGGTGAAGACTGGAAACGCGCGCACAGTCCCACGGCAAACTGAATGTCTGGTCTGGTTGCCGTCAAGTACAACAGCGAACTGATCATCCTCTCGAAACTCTCTCTCGTTGACCATGACGCCGCTCTCGTCCTTGTCCAAGCCTCCAAATGTGCCCATTGGGGTCATCTGCGGCTTCAGCTCACCACCAAAGTCAAATTTTTTCAACATGTCACGAGTGTACTTACCTTGGTGGATGAAAGTGCCGTCCTTGGTCTGCTTGATCTGGAGCCCTAAAAGTACTTGAGCTCACCCATGAGGCTCATCTCAAACTCGTTGTGCATCTGCTCAGAAAACTTGGACACAAGATCATTAGTAGTACCGCCAAAAATAATATCGTCCACGTAAATCTGAGCAACTAAGAAATCTGAAGCATCTCTGAGCAAGAAGAGAGTCTTATCTACAGAACCCATCACAAAGCCCTTCCCCAACAAAAACTGCTTTAACCTGTCATACCAAGCCCTGGGGGCTTGCTTCATACCGTATAAAGCCTTTTGTAATTTAAAAACATGTCGAGGAAACTTAGGGTTCTCAAAACCGGGGGGCTGCCTAACATAAACCTCCTCCTCTATGTACCCGTTCAGAAAAGAACTCTTGACATCCATTTGGAAAATCTTAAAACCCTTCGAAGCGGCAAAAGCTAAAAGAATGCGAATGGACTCAAGACGGGCAACAGGAGCGAAGGTTTCTTCAAAGTCAATACCTTCCTTCTGGCAAAAACCCTGGGCAACTAGTCGAGCTTTGTTGCGCACCATAACCCCATCTTCACCTTGTTTGTTCTTGAACACCCACTTGGTGCCTATGGGGTTGCATCCTGGTGGCGGCTCAACTAGTGTCCAAACCCAATTACCGACAAAATTCTCAAGCTCTTCTTGCATAGAATTAATCCAATTAGAATCAGAAAGAGCATGAGAAATATCCCTGGGCTCAAAAGATGCAACAAAAGCAGATTCGGCAAACACAGCAAGAGAGTTACCAGATGAACGCAAAGTTCTCTCAGTCAAATCACCGATGATGAGCTCTGAAGGGTGATCACGCTGAACTACTCGGGATCCTTGGTGATCTGAAAGTCACCTCACCGGAGTCAGCAGCTGGCAACTCTGGACTCGACTGAGGGTGCTCGATCGAAGTGGAAGAAGTGATCAGAGGTCTGCCCTCGTCCTCAGTCGAAGTCTCAGAAGGTGTGGGTTCTGCAGGAGGTGCAGAAGGCCCACCCTCATCAGCAGCTGGAGTATCCTCATCTTCCTCGAAGATGGACTCTCCGAGCTCATCATCACCCGAAAGCTCAAAAGAAGGAGTTAAAGAAGGCAAGGACTCATCGAAAGAAACCTCACAAGTCTCGACAAGCTGCTGGGAGTCGAGGTTCCAAACACGGAAGCCTCGAGAATGCAAAGCATAGCCAAGAAAAAACACTGTCCTAGCAACGAGACTCGAACTTGTCCAAATGCCCTTCCCTTCTTGAGCACAAAGCACTTGCAGCCAAACGCTCGCAAGTGGCTCACTTTGGGCTGTCTGCCAAACCGCAACTCGTATGAGGTCTTACCTAGGTAAGCTATAAGAAAAATGCGGTTGGCCAGATAGGAAGCCGTGTTCATGGCTTCAGCCCAAAAACGCCTAGGACTCCTGTGCTCATCCAGCATCGTCCTGGCCATCTCGACTAACGTGCGGTTCTTTCGTTCCACAACGCCGTTCTGTGGGGGAGTGTAAGGAGTAGAATACTGATGGTCAAGACCCTGATCACTACAGAAGCTGACGAATTGAGAGTTCTTGAACTCAGAGCCATTGTCGGAAGCGAATTGCTCGCATCTGACCATTGTTCTCATTCTTCAGCTTCAAAATCAGGTCATGAACAAAGTGAAAAGTCTCATCCTTAGACTCCAAAAAGAAGACCCACGAGAATCGAGAAAAATCGTCAACAATCACAAGCGCGTACCACTTCCCACCGACTGAGCGTACCCGAGCTGGACCGATAGTGTCCATGTGTAACAGCTCGCCCGGATACAAAGTCATCACTTGAGTCACAGGTGAGTGAGAAGCAGCAACCATTTTCCCATGACGACAGGGATGACAAACTAGATCTTTCTCCATTTTAAGCTTGGGCAATCCTCGGATAAGGTCCATAGAGCTCAATCTGACTAGCAGATCAAAACTCAAATGACCTAACCTCCTATGCCACTTCCAGAGCTCAGAAGAAGATCCAGCAATCAAACAACGAGATGGGCCAGAAGAACTAGAGAAGTCAATTCGAAAAACTTGACCGAATGGTAAGATCTGGCAAATCAAAGACCCTCTAGAATCAAACACAGAAGAATTGCCCTTCTTAAAACGAACCTCCAAACCATCCTCAAGAAGTTGTGAAACAGAAATCAAATTAAAGTTCAAATTTCCAACCAAGGCAACATTCTTCAAAGAGAAATGGTTTGAAATGCGAATTGAGCCGATGTCATTTACCTTCCCTTGACCACTGTTCCCGAAGGTGATGTACTCTTTGGAGCTCGGGAGAGTGAGACTGGAGAACCATCTGTGATGTCCCATCATGTGACGAGAGCATCCTGAGTCCATGATCCAAACGTCCTCCAGTCCCCGATCCTGCACAATCAATGGTTGTAAGGGGGAGCAAATGGTCCGGCACCCGGTTTAGTAAAAGAACTAAACCAGTGTCGTGCCATCTGCTCAAAAGATAGAAAGCAGAAACCATTAGAAGAGTTTGGACCAAAACGCGGCTCAAAGCGTGGTCCTTGGTTCTACCTAAAGCCTCGGCCACGAGGTCCAGGACCGTAGCCAAAACGACCTAGAGCTCTACCAGAACGGACACCACCATCTGGAGCACGGGCATGAAAGTCGTCTCCTCTACCACCACCTACACGATGCGGCCTGGCCTCCAGCCTCTCCCCGTGTCAAGAAACACTGCAGTCTAACACCATGCTGATAGAACTGCTCCTGACCACCACGAGCTCTCTCTGCTCTCTCAACTCGCTTCCTTCTGAAGCAAAACTCTGCAAGATGCCCTTCTCTCTGACAATACTCACAATGGTAGGTGGGCTTCTTGGGATGTGGTTGAGGCTTGGGGTTCTTGGGCTTAGTGGTGATTGATGTCGTCTTCTTGGGTTGAGAGGGTCCAGGAAGAGAGTCAAGAGAAGTGTGGAGGTGTTTGGGCTTTGGAACCCAAATGGGCTTCTTGGGTAGAGCTTTGGACTATTCTTGGATAACTCCATCCTTGGGCTGACTAGCCTGGAAAGACTCAGTGGAGTAAGTCTTGGGATATCTTTGCTCTGGAGTCATTTTACTCCACTCCACTGCCCGGCTAATGGCACTCTCAAAGTTAGCCTTGGTGTAGGTGTAACCTACCCCAAACCCATCCTGCCTCTTAAACTGCTGGATCATCATGTCGAGCTGTGGCTCTCTGGCACTGATCCAACTCAGGATAGAATGAAGGTGGAAGTTCTCATTCTGAGAATCATCTAGCTCCACTCTCAAGGAAGCTAGAACCTCCACCTGAGACAAGTAGGTATCACACTCGCTATCTACCTAGAAAGACTTCTCGGCTTTTAGATTAATTAACTCTAGTCTAAGAGACAGACAGTTCTCACAGACAGTGGGTGGAACTGACAGTGTCTCAAGTTCTAGCCTAGTCTGCGCCAGCTCAGCTCTCACTCTCTCCAAATCTCCCAAATGCTCATCGCCCTGGCTTTCAGCTCAGCTAAGACATCTAGATGAGATGGGCAATCAGCACAGGGTACGACGATAGTGGCTTGAACATCTTTCAGCTCCAGCTGAGTGCTTTCAAGCTTAGTGGCCAAAGCGTCCCTCTCATCAAACCTTTCTGTGTACCTGGACTTCAGAGTCGACAGGTCACACAGAAGCACCTCACACTTTGGGCACTCACTGCTATCACCCATGCAAGGGGAAGAAGATAGACTCTCAATTCTACCGTTGGCCATGGCAAGCTCACTCTCTAACTCATCTATCCTCTTCTTAGCCCCCCTAAGCAGTTTTTCATGATATTTTAACTCCTGGCGATTACTTTCAAGTAAATCAACGATTTCGCGTTCATAAGATGATACCTTTTCATTGTCGTCGTCGTCGGAGTCATCGGAGGAGCCCTTCTCTTCCTTATCCCCAAGAGCCATTGAGCAGAAGCTCTTGCGGGATCTTCGGCGCTATTGTGAGTGGCTCTTCGGTCTGTCCCCGAAGGCCATGAAGCAAAGACCCGCAGATCGTCCTTTTCCTTCCCCTTCCTAATGACGATCTCCTCATCGCTTGAGCTCGATGAAGAGGAAGAAGACGTGGACCGCTTGGAGTAGCTCTTCTCCATCTTGGCGAAGAAGGCCTTGTCACACTTCTTGTTCTCTCGCCGGTAATCCTTCAGGGCTTTTCTGAAGAATCTGGTCTTTGGCTTGCCCTTGTTGAAGGAGGAGTTGTCGTGCTTGCCGGAGTCGTGGAAGCCACCACTAGTGCCCTTCTTGTCGTGGAAGCCACCACCACCACAAGTGTCCTGGGTCACCACACTCAAAGCACCCGGATTTCGTGCCGTGTCTTTTGAACATCATGTTGTCATAAACACGACGCACCTGGTTGTTAAAAAGACATGGGTCATCATCTCCCAAGGACTCAAGCTGGTCCTTCAGTGATAGACATCAAAGAGAACCCAGCACAGCTCACAGAAGAGGGATCAACAGAAGGTGTAGCAAGGGCCAGAGACTTTGTTCCGGAGCCAGCGAGATTTAATCTCAACTGGATATCAACCTCGGTGGCCTTCAGCTTGCTAAACAACTCAAAAATGGTCAAGGTATCATAAGATGTGCTCTCAATGATAGAGGATACCTTGATCTCCCAGATCTTTGGGTCCAAGGTATGGAGAACCTTGGGCGTATGCTCGTGATCTGAGACTAACTGAGCACCCTCAGCCTTGTTGTCCCAAAGCTTGTTTATGATCGATTGAAAACGACCAAACAATGCCTCAACAGATTCACCCGCTTTTGTGTGAAGTTCTCATATTCACGCCGGTAGGTCTGATAGAGTAGAGCCTTGACCTAGGCTGTCCCCTCATGGTGTGCCTTGAGGGTAGCCCAGATCTCTCTTGTAGTGGAGAGATGGCTCACACGCTCAAACTCAGTGGGACCTAAACCAGAAAACAAAATGTTCACATCTTTACTATTGTTCAGATGCTGGGCAATGATACTAGGAGTACCTTGCTCAGCAACTAGCAATACAACAAATGTAGCGTGAACGCAAATGTCCCAGATGTGCAAGCTTTGGCTCATAAGATAGGCTCGCATGCGAGTCTTCCAATAATTATAGCCATAAGCTTCCAAGGACGGGACTTTGCCAGGAGACGTCATGATCACTACAGGGGTTTAGAACCAGATAAGGTATTGAAAAACCCTAACCTCGCTCTGATACCACTTGTAGGACCGAAAGTAGCGACCAAAGGGGGGTGAATGGTCGCCTAAAAATTCTTTCGAATCAATGGCCTGTTCTCAAACACCCAACGCACCTCAAGAGACTAAGCAGCAAAACAGATCACCAAGGCCTAAAAGTATCAAGCCTAGAAATGACCGGTGTCCTAGACAGAGAAACACCAATACAGTGCTAATAGGTAGATAAACAAAATATTCAAACCATGGCAGATCAAACTTCTCAGCAAAATAATCTAAGTGCACATAGAATGAGATGAGAAGTTACTGTTCAGAATTTGTCTCCTGTTCGATACTTGGCGAAGCCTGCTTCGCAGTGTCGAAGCCTGCTTCGAAGTCCCTTGTCGAAGGCTGTCGTGGAAGTGCCGAAGGTTTGTGGAAACTAGCCTAGTTCGAGTGTGGCAGAAAGCGAAGTATGCTTCGGTGCGAAGTATGAAAGTATTGAAGCCTGCTTCGAACAGAGTACTTCGAAGTCTATATTCCGATCAGACAGCTTCGAACAAAGTTCACAGAAAAACAAGCTTCGAAAGAAAAACGAAGTCAAACACACAGCAGCAAGACCAAAACGAAGTCTACAACTGCCGCGTTTGAAGCTAGCTATATCGAATTATGACTACCGCAGAGATAACCTTCGATCTTCAGACCAACTTCGAATTGAAGTCTGCTGAAGCTCTCACAAGTAGTCGAAGCCTTAAAACATACTTCGAAAGACAAGCTTCGAACTCACAAACTGAGATCAACGAAGATGACAACAATAGAACAATTTCTCAGAAAACACACTCCGAGCGAAGTCTACCAGAGAGACATGCTTCGAAGCTAACTTCGAAGCCTGTCGAAGTATGCTTTGCAAGAGTGCCGAAGTATGTCAAAGAACAAACACTAAACACAGAGCATACTTTGAAGCTAGATTTACTGTTCGAGTTTAGAGTCGAAAGTTCTTGCAAAGCCTTTGAAGAAGTCAGGTCGAAGCCTGCTTCACAGAGCTGAATGACTTCGAACAAACAAGGGGGCTTCGCCAGAAACAGCTACACTGGAAAAAGCAAAGCTAGAGTACTAGCACACTGTAGCTACAGGAAAACTAGTACTACTAGCAGCAATAAGAACAACTGGAAGAACTAGTACTCTCTGACGGCAGAACAGGAGCAAACAGAGAAGAGTAAACACTCGGGAATAAAAAACGCACGAACAGGAAGCTGCAAAGCCACAGAAAAATGCTATGCACAGAATGACAGCAGTGAAATCTTTCAAATCCGCGAAGAAGGAGATGAACTCACAATGAACAGGAGAAAATTCCTGGCGGCGCACACAGAGCAAGAGAGAGAAAGCGCAGGAACCAAAATGACCCAATCATTGATTAAAAAAGTGATTTCTTGAAAGGGTGACCTAACCCTAGGGATTGTGGCCCTATTTATAGGCTGCCCAAATAGCTTGGAATATTCCACCAGCCCCTTAGGGTTTTTTACAGACGCTGAAATAAAAGGAAAAGACTAAACTGCCCTTAGGATATTTTTACAGACTAGACTGACTAACTGTGGGCCTAGGGACAAAATAGTAAACTCCTATTTACAGATGACTTATCTGAAAGCTAAGCTTTCGTAGCGACTACGACTTCTCTTCTGGACAGTCCGATACAAGATCAGTGGTCGTCAGTTTTGCGCCGAAACTGACAAAGCCTCCACCGACTTTGCACCAGGTACCCGGATTGGGCCGGCCCGATTCCGCAGATCTCTCAGCCCGGCAATCGCTCACCGCCCGTGTACCTAAGTCAATCCTAGGTCAACAGCCCAGTGGGCCTTCTGCTGCTCTTAGCCCATGTACCCGGATTGGGCCAGCCCGACTTCACATCTCTCTCAGCCCGAAAGTCGCTCGCTGCCCGTGTACCTGAGTCACACGCAGCCCAGACACAACAGATCTTCTCTCTTTTCAGTCCACTTTGACTATCATTGACAATGACTCATCACATCTAGAGCCATGAGGCCGACGCTCTTCAGCATGGCTCCTCAGCTTCACAGAAATTGCTTCACATATGATCTTCATACACTTCAATCAGAAATTAACTCACATGAAGCACTAGAGGGATATAGAAACCATATCAAATATTTAAATCAAAACAGATCACAGAGAAGTCTTGAAGTGTAGATGTAGAATAGAAATTCTGATCTAAAACAATATTCTAGAAGTACTACAGGAATTGTAGCAAAAACAAACTTCTGATTATCAAAACCTTGAATAGAATCAAGGCTTCACAATCAATTGCATCACTGGAACAGAATCAAGGTTTCACAATCAATTGCATCACATGGAACAAAATATGTTGATGGCGCAAGAACCTCATGAACATGAACAATATTGTCAAGCAGAATACAAGAACAGCACGGAAGAATATTGTTCTAGAAACTCAAATCATCAAGAAGATGAGATGGAAAATAGATCAAACAATTTGATCAGAAGCCAGCAAAAACAACATCAAGATTCTTGGTTTCTTGGATCACAAGCAAGGGAGAAACAACTCAGCCATAGGATATTGTTGTGTTGCAAAAAGTGGACAGCCAACCTATGGGTGTGGATGCCTTTTTATAGACCCACCCAAGATGGTAGCTTTACACATAGACCCTCAAACTTTTCAGTTTAACACAAAAAGACATGAGTTATTTTAAGAATTGTAAATTCTTAAAATTACTCATATATACCTCTACTAACTTTTATTACAAATGACTCTACCCCTTTAATATATTTTCAGAAGTTGGAAGTTCTGAAAAAATACTAAAAGTTTAAACATTACTCTAAATTACTCAAAACAAAAAGTCTCCTAATTATTGAATTTAAAACATTTAGAGATGTGACATTTTTCATCAAAAACCAACAAAGCCTCCTCGATCACCGACATGTGACGCCAATCCGCCAACTCGACCGCCAGCAAGTCTCTCCCGCTCTTGATCCCCTCGAGCCGCCTGATCACTTGCACTAGCCTCCCTTTCGCTGGCTTGACCGTCACCCTGTCTCGACCATCCGCCCATCCATGTCTCGCTCTATCTCCTTGTGCACTCCTGAGATCATCTCTAACTTCACCCGGCATCCTTGATCCTCTAGCATCGAGCTCCCCGCTCGACCCTTGATCACCCGCCGTTGACAGTTGGTTAGCATCTCCACCCTGCACACATGAGACAAGCCAAAACAAGAGATGCAACACACACAGAACACCCTCGGCACAGACCATTCATAAACACACATCGAACCCTTTGATGCAATCAAACCATCACTCACTCAAACACTCAATCGCTCATTCTTGTCAATCACTCATCACAAAGATAGAAACCATATTGTGACCCCACTTGGTTTCACACAACTTCTTTTCCATACACCAACTCACATGGACTTACCTTGGTGGCACCATGCTTTGCAACTATACATGCCAACAATGCCTTAGAAAGCACTTCATGCCACCTTCTAGGAAACTCTTCAATCTTTTTCTTAATGAGCTTAATCACAGTTTTATTACTAGACTTGGCCTCACCATTATCCTAAGCATAATATGGTGAAGATTTTATCAACTTTATACCATAAGATTCAGCAAAATCACAAACATATTTAGAATCAAATGAAGCACCCTGATCTGTAGTAAGAGTTTGAGGAATACCGAATCTATGTATAATGTGCTTCAAGATGAAATCAATTACCTCATCTTGCGTCATATTCTTGATAGGCACAGCCTTGGTCCACTTGGTGATGTTGTTGGACCGGAAACGGCGACCAGAGGGGGGTGAATGGGAGATTTTAAAATTTCAGGCTAAAGATAGCCTTCTGTTTTAAAACAGTTTCCTGTGGAACATGCTTCGAACACACCCTTCAGAGGTCTGGTTCAGAGGTATTTCACAGCTCCGAAACTAGGCTTCTTGAGGTACAAAAGTTTGAAGTCAAGAAGACTTCGCTCCACCCACAACACCAAAAACTCAACTCTGCTAAGTCAGTGCAGGCTCTGCACACTAGGTGCCTTCGAGCAGACTTCGCACTTCACCCTTCACAAGAGATGACTTCCCTCTGAGGACTTCGATTAGATACTCTGCACTAGCAACTAGTACTAGGCTTCGTATTTTGAAGGTCTGAACTCACACAGAGCACATTGCGCTAAGGACTTCGACACTGGAAGAAACGGGCTTCGATATTAGCCACACACAGTGCTTTGCTAGTAAACAGAGAAGACTAGCCTTCAGTTTACACAGAGCAAACTCTCACTGAAAAACACACTTTGCACGTACTGAACACTCACACACTTCTCCAAACACACTTTCGTGCACAAACTCAAACAAGGAAGAGGTGGAGCACAACAAAATCAAAACAGGAAGTGCAAGACAGGCATACAAGTTCAAGCAGAAAAAGAAAATAGAATCAAAGTTTCATTTCGTGAACAGGGAACACAAAATGAACTCACAGGTTTGAATACATGAGTTTCTGGCGGCTAGCACAGGAGTTCTAAAATGGCTGCACAAAGTGTTACTCAGGCCTAGCCAGCCTTCACTATTTATAGGCACTATTCAGCCATGGCAATATACTACTTTATCCCTAGTGTTTATACTGATTTTGTCTCATCAGAACAAGGGGGTACAGATGGTAGTCTACTTTATTTGGAGGCTTCTTTTGTCAGCTTCGCAGAGGAGACAACATCATCTTTTGCAGAGCAGACACGATCAACCTTTGCAGTTTTGGAGTCTTCTGAAGCCCCCCTTCGCACGTGAGGGGTGCGGTAGCTTCGGCGAGAAGACATGAGCCTGACGGCCATCGCTTCACCGAAGTCAGCCTTCGATACAGTGACAGTTTTGAGCCAAAGCCGTCAAAGCCCTTGAGCCTTCGCACCATCACCTCCGGAGTGGACCACCATGGCTTCGTAGCTACTCCCAGCTCAAACTTCATCAGTCCATGTACCGAAGCCATGCTTGGCCGAAGTACCTCAAGTCAACCACACTCTGAAGCCCCACCTTCGAAGTAACACCCTTTGAAGTCCCTCCTTCGTCCAAGGCCTCTGCATGAAGCATTCCATGAGCACTTCGTCGCAGTGTCTCTCCCCGAGCACACTCCTCGACGAAACTCACCCGGACCATGCCTTCGATGCACCTCGACTTCTGAGACCTCGTCGGGTGAACCTTCGAGTGTGCTCCATCCGGAACACACTTTGCACGCCTTGCCTCATTGCTGAGGACTGTCCACCATACTCCGAAGTCACTCCATTCGGAGAACCCTTCAAAGTGCCTCGCCTCCGAGGACTTTGTCTTGCGATACCTTCAGCCGAATCCACGCTCCGCACTTTGTGCCTTCGCCTGGCGCACCTTGACCCGAGGACCAACCTCGACCCTACGCAACCTCCATGACCGATCTCCCCACTCTCCTAGCATCAAGCCTCCCGCTTGACCCAGGTACACTCGCTGTGAACCGTCTGTCACCTCCAAAGTCACCTGCGCACAATAGACAAATAGACAAGTGTATCCAGTACCTCGGAGACCTCTCCGGGTAAACAACCTTCGGCACACACTCCGGGGTACCGCCCAAAGTACCGAACCCTCTAGTACGACCAAGTCAACGTGTACTATCGGACCCCTCCAACAGTCACACTCCGGTGCGACAGCAGCAGCAACCGAACCCACCGAACCCTTCGGTGAAACAACCTCCGAACCCCTTCGGAGGGACTCCTTTGAATCTAGAAGGTGAAACCTATCAATCACTCATAACAGACTCCAAAACCAACCCTTGGTTTCTCAATCTCCCCCTTGATGAGTGCATTGACAACCAAATTCAAGTTCAAGAAAATTTGAAAAATTTCAGCACACAAGTGACCATAAATACTCAAAAAAGAGTCAAATCATGTCACTTGACAAAAGAATTTCTCTCTCCCTTTTTCAAGAGAGTAAAAGCACCTTCGGCATATTTCTCTTTTTGCAAGGCAACAAAAGTTCAGACTTCCCCTTTTGCAATAAAAACTCCCCCTGAGTTATTTTCCCCCTTACTAAAGAGAACTCAAAAATTTCTCCCCCTTTGGCAATGCAAGCATAAAGGATCATTTAAAAGATGCAAAGCTTCGAAATGAGAAGAAGTGCAAAGACATATAAATCAAAAATATGCGAAACTTAATGCCAGTTTTCATGGGCTCGGCTCAATTTAACATGATCTAAAAGCATGATGACAACATGTGATTTCAATATTTTGAAATAAAAAGCATCACCACTCAATCAAGTGAACTAGACAAGTAAAGGCAAGGGTTGCGTAAATCTAGCTAATTTCTACTCTAGACAGACAAGGCTAGTCCGAATGGAGCATTGAAAGCAATCTTTATTGGCAATGGATTTATACTTGCTATTCTTTTCTCAATGCCAGGGGTTATTTGTTTGTCTACCTTATACTTTCCAATCAAGCCAAGCCTAGGTAAGAAAGCCATCAGAAGCTTAAAGCAGTGATTTTGGCATACACTAACTTATTCCAGTTCATACCAATGTGCAATGGTAAGCAGTCTAGAATAAAGTAGTGCGACAAACAAACCCATCTGGATCTTTTCATATTAACAATTAAATCATAGATTTTGGATTTTTGTTAAGTGAAAAAATTGTTTGGCACTTGTTGAAGAATATCCATGAGTAAGCCATATGAATTTTTCAAGCTGCAATTTGTGCATCCAGAGAAAAAGATTCTTGCTAAAGTAGATAAAAGATAGCTAAAGCAGTCCTACCTAAACATGCTAGATTCGAGACTAAGAAGTGATCATGATTTGATTTTTGAAAAGAAAATCATGCGCAAAATGAATTAGACATAGTAAATAGAGCCGAGCTTTCATGATTACGTAAATTAAAACAAGGCATATTAGTGCAAAATATGTAAATGCAATTCCACACAAAATAAGCATATGCCAGAAAATCAAAGTATGCTCCCTCTCACAAAATGCCATAAGGGTGACAAATACCAAGTTCCCCACGCAAGTAGGCGAAACATGAAGCATCGAGGGGTTTTGTGAAAATATCGGCTAGCTGGAGTTGGGTATCAACATATTGAAGTTCAATATCACACTTCTCATTGTGATCTCTGAGAAAATGATATTGCACATCAATGTGTTTGGTTCTAGAATGTTGAACCGGGTTGTTTGCAATACAAATAGCACTAGTGTTATCACAGAAAAGTGGAACACTCTTATAATCTAACCCAAAATCCTGCAAAGTGGAAACCATCCACAAAATCTGAGAGCAACAGCTAGCTGCAACAACATATTCGGCCTCAACCATCGATTGTGCAACACTAGACTGTTTGCGGGAAGACCAGCAAACCAACGAAGTACCTAGAAAATGACAAGTACCAGAGGTACTTTTCCTATCAATCCTACACCTAGCAAAATCCGCATCGGAATAACCTCGAAGACACAAAGAAGAAGACGCAGAATACCAAATGCCAAATTCGAGGGTATGCTTGAGATACCTGAGAATGTGCTTTACCTCTTGGCGGTGCGAAGCACGTGGCGAAGCCTGAAAATGAGCGCATAGACAAATTGCGAAGTGTATGTCTGGCCTCATAGCAGTCAGGTAGAGGAGGGAGCCGATTATGCTGTTGATAGCAAAAAATGGCATCAATGGTTAAGATTGTCAAAATATCAATTTTGGTAATTTGAGCCGAAAATACACATGTCTCGAGTCAGGCCGAAGCCCTATTGGGCCAAAGGACCATTGGGCTATGGGCTCTAGAAGCTTCCAACCAGCCCACGGCCTTCGGCCAGGAAGCCTTCGGAGGCCCACCCCGCCGAAGCTTTGGCCCAAGGAGCAGACTTCGGCAGGCTTGGACGAAGGCCCATTTCGGGCAGAGATAGAGTTGGACCCTATTCTGGCTAAGTGTTTATCTCTATTTAGCCGAATTATAGCAGATTAGATTAGAGGTCTAGCCCCTATAAATATAGAGGCGAAGCCAGTTCAGAAGCCCCCCAACACAAATCAACCACAAAGCCCTAGCTTTGAATCGCGTTTACTTTATCTTTACCTTTATGTACTCTTCGTGGGTTTGCCTGTAAGCCCTCCGACGGCCACTTCGGAATAGTGGTAATCCTTGTTACTTCACCTGTGAAGTATCCGTTAATCTATGTAATAGATTGCTATCGCCTTGTTACTTCGCATGTGAAGTATCCGCTAATCTGCGTAACAGATTGCTACCTTCGCTCCTAGTGCAACACTTAGCAGAATTTGGTCCTCAGGCTGAATTGATACTTCGAATCCACTCTATTGCAGGTTTCCACGTTCGGAGCTACTTTGTCGGAAGTCTCTAGAGATAAGAGATCGGTTTCAGAGGTTGCCAGAACACCCTTCGGCGAGACTGCTGCTCCGACCGAACGCTTCGCCAATAGACTTCATCACGACAGGCTTCGCCATGCTCGTACTCCACTCCGGACGAAGTCACGCTTGTGCATTGCACTCGAGTCATTACTATGTATCTTACTCTATCGGAGACTTCACGAAGAACCCCGTTGTTCGGAGGTGATTGTCGCGTCCAGATCCGTTCGGAGTTCATCTTCGGCCAGATCAGTCCGAACGCCGAAGGTACCCTTCAGCGGGACACTTTACATCAAACGCCGTAGGTATACTTCGGTGACCCCCTTTGCACCATACTTCGAAGCAAACAGGCTTCGACCAGTTTGCTGATTTATTCTGTTTAATATATTTCTTTCTGCTAATTGGATTATTTTGTGTGATCTGATTTCCTGGCGACTCCACCCCCCTTACCACGGCTAAGGGTAGTCGGAACGCGACGTCGGTGCTATGTTACTCTTAGGCTTGTCTCTAAGTAGATCAGTAGATCAGGCCGTTAGCGCTTCACTAGCCAACCGTTTAGATTCGGTAGTTAGTTCCCATGTAGAGGCAACTCTTAGAAGGTTCGGCTTTACTGAGGCCATACCACTAGTCCCTATTGCTAGTGTACCTCCGGTAAATCATGTGAATAGCAGAACTGACGGTAACACTAGCAAAACCATTACATCTCCGGCCTCAACACCTATGGACGAGACTAGTCATTATGCTTACGGCCAAACTAGCACTGCGTACCACGCACCACCACCACATGCGCTGGTACTAGCCCTGTCTGCGCTGCCCGCGCCACATGCACAGGCACCTGGGCTCGAGCACATCATATAGCTAGCACGTAGGGAAGAGGCCCATGGCCGACACGCTGACATCCCGTCGTGTGTCGTTCCCCTGCACGAGAGACGTGCACAGGCAGCAGGCCAAGATGACCTAGAGGAGTTGATATGCGCACTATTTAGGGAATGCGCCGGCTTCGTGCCTAAGGGTTAGGTTAGGGTTTACCGTAAGCCATATCCCGACCATTTCGATACAATACCCTACCCCCGCAGCTATAGAATCCCCGATTTCTCTATGTTCGACGGCGAGGGTAGCAAAACCACACTAGAGCATGTTAGTCAATTTTTAGCACAGTGTGGAGAAGCTAGCGGGACAAACGCTCTAAAAATTAGACTATTTTCTCTCTCGCTATCCGGCACCGCTTTCACTTGGTTTTTGGCGCTCCCACCGAACTCCGTTCAGATGTGGGATGATTTGGAACGAAAATTCCATGATTACTTTTACACAGGCGAGACAGAACTTAGGCTTTCACACTTGACATCGGTTAGGAAGAAATCTAACAAGAACATCTCCGAGTACATCAAGCGTTTTAGGGATACTAGAAACTGATGTTTCAGCCTTAGTATTTCAGAAAGGGATTTGGCGGAACTAGCTTTTAATGGGTTGCGTTCTGAGATTAAAGAAAGATTAGACAACTAGAACTTTTTAGAGGTTAGCCAAGTCTTGCAGCAGGCTATGGTCTAGGAAGGCCGAGTCAAAGATAAAAAGTTTGTTAAAACATTTAACAAGCCTAGGGCTGAAATCCACGTCATGGAACGCTCCGACGAGGAGGAATCAGATGAGGAGGATTTGGCCAACTTGTATGTGGCCAAATGGGTTTGGAACGCTAAGAGTAAGCCTATCACTTGCTCCGAATTACGGCCGTCTCCCACGAAGAATCGGCCTAGTGAGGTCAAGTACTCATTCGATATAACTAAGTGTGATAAAATATTTGATTTTCTCTTAAAGAACCAGATTCTCAGGTTGCCTAAAGGTCAAGTCATTCCATCTACCAATGAGTTGAAGAAACATCCATAATGTAAGTGGCATGACTCGCATTCACATAATACTAATGATTACAATGTTTTTCGACGGCAGGTTCAATCGGCCATAAAAAAGGACGATTGAAAATAGACCACAATCCAAAGATGAAGCTGGACAAAGATCCTTTCCCCATCAACGCCGTCGACCTCGGCGAGAAGAAGGTATTTATTCGGCCAGAATAGGCTGAGTCGACTAAAGGGAAGGTGATAATTGTCAGAGAATCTTGCACACGCACACTCATACCTAAGAACCCCGAGGTGGGGGTGTGGAAATGAAACATTAGCACCCCTTCGACTAAGGCTCACAAGAAGCCAAAGGTAACATACAAGATGTTGAACAAGCATCAAAGAAAAGCCAAAGAAGCAAGCTCCCGCGCTAAAAAACTAAGTCAGCCGAAGGGCCCAAGACTTCCTGAGGGTGGCTTCGGACCGCAGTGGCCGATCCCTCCTCGTGATGGCTTCAGACCGCAGTGGCCGAACCCTCCGCACGGTGACTTCGGACCACAGTGACCAAACCCTCCGCATGGTGACTTCAGACCATAGTGGCCTAACGCTTCGTGTAGTGGTTTTGTACCTCAATGGCCAAATTCCCCGTGTCGTAATTTTTGCCCCTAATGGCCGAACCCCGCACCACTCGAGATGAGTCCTTTGATAGGAGACTTCGGCCCGCACTGGTCGAACATACCTCCGGTCTGGCAGGACCCCTCATTGATATGGTCTGAGACACCGTCGACTCTACCGAACCCCCCTCCGGGTAACAGGTTTGGCTCAAAGTGGGCGAGGCCACTAGAGCCGTTGATACCTCCACCGTACAACTAGGCGGGGACTCCATGGGCTCCGTATGATTCCGGCCAGAGTACCCTCCACAACCTAACACTATGCCTTGTTTTCCTTCGGAGTATTATGAATGGCAGGGACAAACAGATGCAGTGGAGGGAGGCATTGTCCACAGACTGTCCGTGGTACCTCCGAATTGGCCCGTACAGAGCGAAGTCAAATGATATAGGCGTGAAGAGGCTGAGGATAGGGAGTATGAAGCTATCACAGTCAGAGTAGGGTCTTAGGAAGTCCCAATCCCGAAGGCCTTATCGCCGAAGTCTGACGGAGGTGAGTCCCCTGCTTTGGCTATAGCCCGCACCGAAGCCTGGTCCGATCGGCCGAACAAGGCCGGTTCGACTACCAAGGTCCGCAGCAAAGGCCCCTCCAAATACAGAGTGCACGAGGCCGAGGTGGGCAGCACCACTTCATCTAAAGTTTACAGGAGCTAGGCAGTAGCACCTGGCACCAACCACAACCATCTTGGGCACCTCCAGGCATGTCCAAATCACAAAAGAGACGTCTGCAACGACTACGGGCACTAGAGATGCGTCAGAAGAAAGCCAAGGACGAGCAGGACGCTATTTGTGAAGAAATCCGCCCTCGACCAACTACAAGACAAGTATGGAGGATGAAGCCGGTTGAGATGATGTTGACACAGAAACAGTGCCCCCGCACTTGGGTCAGTCCGACGATCCAAAAGTGCACGGATACTCAGGGATAGGCCTAAGCGTGACGTAGCACTGACGCCGTGTTCTGACTACCCTTAATAGTGATAAGGGGGGTGGAGTCGCCAGGCAACCAGATTACACAAAATAATCCAATTAGCCGAAAGAAATAGGTTAAACAGGTAAAAATTAGCAAACCAGTCGGAGTCCTCCTGGTTCGAAGTCTGATGCGAAGGGTGCTCCGAAGGGTACCTTCGGCGTCTGGTGCGAAGTGCTCCACCGAAGGGTGCTTCAGCATTCGGACTGATCCGGCCGAAGGTTGACTCCGAACGGATCTGAACACGGAGATCACCTTCGAATAGCGGGGTTCGACGTGCGATCTCTGATGCAGCGAATTACAGAAAAGTGACGCGAGGGTCACACGCAAGCGCAACTTCGTCTGGTGCGGAGTATGTTCATAGAGAAGCTTGCGACGAAGTATGCCAGCGGAGCCTGTTGTCGAAGCCTGCGATCCTATCGAAGGGTGTCCTAGGGACCTCCGGAACCGATCTCTCAGCTCCAGACACCTCCGGCGAAGGGGCTCCAAACGTGCGAACCTGCAACAGAGATGATGCGAAATACCTATTCGGCCTTAGGACCGAATTTTGTGAGGTGTTGTACGGGTGGCGAAGGTAGCAATCTATTATGCAGATTAGCGAATACTTCACAGGCGAAGTAACAAGGCGATAGCAATCTGTTACGTAGATTAACGGGGACTTCACAGGCGAAGTACCAAGGCTTACCACTATTCGTAGTGGCAGACGGAGGGCTTCCAGGAAAACCCACGAAAAGGTACAGGAAAGTAAAGGTAAAAGTAAAGTTATGATCAAAGCATGGATTTGGTTTTGTTTGAGTTGGTGGGGGCTCTCCACGCTGGCCATGCCTCTCTATTTATAGGGGGTTAACTCCCAATCTAGTCTACTATTAATCTGGCTGGATAGAGATAGAGAATGAGCTGGCGATGCAAACAGCTCTATCTCCACTGAGGTGGGCTTTTGCCAGGCCCGCTGAGGCCTGCTCCTCGAGCCGCCCAAGCTTCGGTAGCGTGAGCTTCAGCCAGGCCCGTTGAGGCCTGCTCCTCGGGCCGAAGCTTCGGCAGCGTGGGCCTCCAAAGACTTCCGAAGCTTCGGCAGTGTGGGCCTTCGAAGGCTTCCTGGCCGAAGCCCATGGGCTGGCTTGAGGCTTTCGGAGCCCATAGATTGGTGGGCTTCGGCCTTGTAGGGCTTCAGACATACCTTGGACATGTGTACTTTTGGCCCAAATCACCAAAAATTGATATTTTGATAATCTAGCCATTAATTCCATTTTTTGCTATCAACACATGCCCCCTGCCTTTTAGTGAACTTAGTGAACTAAAAGCACAATGAGATGGAGACGATACCATCTGTATCGGCTGTTCGACACTTTTATGATGTTTGCCACACACTTGGGAAATACCTTTTCAAGTATATACCATTCAAAGCTCTTCGAAACCGCTCTCCCTGTAGGGATTCCATCACGTATGCGTTGCCTGGAGCGATTTCGACTATCTTAAAAGGACCTTCCCAACTAGGTGACCATTTACGAAATTTGGGACTCTTCGTGGCTAGAGGAAAAATCGTCTTCCATACCAAGTCTCCTATTTGAAATGATTTTGGTTTAACCTTCTTATTGTAGGCTCTAGCTACTCTCTTCTTGTCTACTTCTATGGCTTCTAAAGCTCTTAGTCTCTTATCGGTCGCTTCCTCTAGATTATCCTTCAGAAGAGCTTCATATTCATCGACCGATAAGCCGTCTTGCTTCAACACTCTTAAGGAGCCAAGATCTACCTCTACAGGCAGAACGACCTCTTGTCCATACACCAACTCATATGGACTGACCTTGGTGGCACCGTGCTTTGCAATCCTACAAGCCCATAACGCCTCGGAAAGCACTTCATGCCACCTTTTAGGAAACTCTTCAATTTTCTTCTTAATAAGCTTAATCACGGTTTTATTACTAGACTTGGCCTGACCATTGGCCTGAGCATAGTAAGGTGAAGAGTTTATTAACTTAATGCCATAGTATTCGGTGAAGTCCCTTACTTCTTTAGAAACAAATTAACTACCTTGGTCCGTAGTAAGAGTCTGAGGGATGTCGAATCTATGTATGATGTGCTTTAAAATAAAATCGTGTACCTCATTATGAGTCATGTTCTTGAGAGGTACGGTCTCGGTCCATTTGGTGAAGTAGTCTGTTGCCATCAACACGAACCGATGCCCCTTTGAGGAAGGAGGGTAGATTGGCCGATGAAGTCTAAACCCCAACCTCGAAACGGCCATGACTTGACAATAGGATTGAGCAATGAGGGGAGCTAACTGGATGTTGCCAAACTTCTACATGCCTCACACCCTCTGTAGTACTTGAAACAGTCTTCGGTCATAGTCAGCCAATAAAAACCCGCTCTTTTGAGCATCCAACTCATCTTCTAGGCCGACTGGTGAGTGCCGCAAAGCCCCTCACGGACTTCTCCTGTAGCCACTTGGGACTGCTCATAGTTTAAACACTTCAATAGCACTCCAATGGTTCGGATACAATGTGTCGTCTATCAACACGAATTTGAACGCTTGTCGCCGAACCTTCGATCAACCCTTCGGCTAGGGTCTCTCAAATACTAGACGATTGGGATTCTCCAATCTCCCTTACGGGTTTCAGAGGGCTTCGCTAGTGTACCTTCCGAAAAAACCTCTAAAACATTGGCTTCGGGTGCCCCCCCGAGCCCTTCCGGCTCCTGCCGAAGCCTGGCCGAGGTGGCCGTTCGGAGTGTGTTGGGCCGAAGCCCTTCGGAGGGTTCGGACCCTGGAGAGCCTTCCCCCGAGAGGCTTCGGACTCTAGGCTCCGGCATGTCGGACCCATGGTGGGCGGAGCACTCCGATCCAGGGGCTCCGGTGTGAGGTGGCCTTCGGCGACCGAGGGCTTCGACCCAAAGGGTGCGCCTGTCCAGCATTACTGGCTTTGGCAGCGAGACCAAACATCGGCTTCTCCAATATAGAAAATTTCCCTCTCCTGACTTGGTAGCTAGATGCTTGCTGAGCCAAATCGTTGGCAACTGAATTGGCTTCTCTTGATACGTGAGATATTTTGAAATCATCAAAAGTAGCTATTCAGCAAGCCATTAAAACATTGAGCATTCTTGGCTACTTGTTGTACTACTAATAATAATTGCCATACGCGTGAACATGTTTAGCACCTATAGACTCTAGTAGTTCAAGACCTAGCAACAAAGCTTCGTATTCGGCTTGGTTATTAGTGGAAGAAAACTCTAGTCGGGCCAAGGTTTCAAAGCACATACCATTAGGTGATATGAGAACCACTCCAATACCCTGGTCATTCTTGCAAGCTAACCATCGAACTAGACTTCCCATGGCACTACCTCAACTAGAGTGATAGCATCACTCCAGCTAGCATCTATGTGATGGTCAACTATAAAGTTGGCCACGATTTGGCCTTTCATCGCTCTTAGGGGCTCGTAGGCCAAATCATACTCAATCAACGTGTAAGCCCATTTTCTGATTCTTCCACTTAGAATCGGCTTCTGTAACATGTGCTTTATGACATCGGTTTGGCAAACGACAACACATGTGGTGGGAGAAGATAATGGCGTAACTTGGTGCATGCGTAATAAAGTGATAAACATAACCGCTCCACAAACGTGTACCTGGTTTCGGCGTCCAGCGACGACTCAAGAATGTGATGATGTACTCCTTCCCCTCCACCTCCTGGGTTAGCACGGCTCCAATCACGCTGTCTTCAGCGGTGATGTATAGCCGAAATGGAATCCTGACCTTGGGTGCTCTCACCACGGGCGGTGATGACAAACATTCCTTGATCTTCTCAAAAGCATTTTGCTGGCTTGCCCCCAAGTGAACTCGGCTTCATTTTTTAGCCGGAGTATGGGACAAAGGCATCAATCTTGCCGGACAAGTTGGATATAAAGCGACGCAAATAGTTCAACTTGCCGAGATACTTTTGCACATCCTTCTTGCATGCGGCGCTGCAACGTTTCTAATCTTCTCAAGTCTCTTAGGATCAATCTCTATACCTCTCTCATGAATCATGAAACCTAAGAACTTACCTGCCGACACGCCAAAAGCACACTTGGGTGGGTTCATTTTCAACCCATACTGCCACATCCTATCGAAAGCAACCTTCAAATCGGCTAAATGGTTTCCATAGCGTCTATTTGACCATGACATCATCGATGTAAACTTATAACATGACTCCTAGCAATTCATGAAAGATCAAGTTCATGGCGCTGATACTTTGACAGGCGCACCCTCCGAGTCAGACCCCTCCGCTGCCGGAGGCTACCGCGCGAGGTCCCTAGACCGGAGTGCTCGCCCACCAAAGAGTTTGGCACGCTGAGTCCCTGGACAGCGAGGGTTTCTGGGAGTCCAGACCCTCCGGCGGGAGGCTTCGGCCCGATTCGCACGGCCAATCCATCATGCTTCGGCAGAAGCAGGAAGGGCTCGGGGGCACCCCGAAATCAGTAGCCTAGACACTTTTTAGGGTGAGCTAGCGAAACCCTCCGAAACCCATAAGGGCGATTGGAGAATTCCAATCGTCCAGTATTTGAGAGACCCTAGCCAAAGGGTTGATCGGAAGGTTTGGCGACAAGCGTTTAAATTTGTGTGATAGACGACACACTGTATCACCGAACCATTGACGACGTACTGTTAAAGTGTTTAGACCACGAACGATCCCAAGTGGCTATAGGAGAAGTCCATGAAGGAAT
>JAAALK010000285.1:75570254-75628690 GCA_019279435.1 Zizania palustris
TTCGTGGCAGAGTGGACTCTCCCTGCAGCATGGGATCCGGAGAAGCCAAGTGAAGGGATTTGGACCATTTACTCCGATAGAGCTTTCCAAGCATCTAGAGCAGGGGTCGGAGCAGTGATAATTTCGCCTTCAGGGAAAAAGTCAATGTACTCCGCAAGACTCAACTTTAAATCTACCAATAATACAGCAGAGTATGAAGGAATTTATTAGGACTTCGAAAGGCACGTGCTCTAGGGGCTACAAGAGTTGTTATTAAGACAGATTCTCAGATTGTAGCAGGGCACGTAGACAAGAGCTTTCAAGTTCGGCATCCACAGCTTGCAAAATACTTGGAAGAAATCCGTAAGATTGAAGCAGCATTTAAAGGGATTTCCATTCGGAGTATACCCAAAGCAGAAAATGCGCAAGCTGATATCTTGGCAAAAGCTATAGCCGGAGCTATGGACATCCCAGAAGAGGCTTTTTATGAAGAACTCAGTACACCTTCGGTGCCACAAATTCTTTCTGCGGAAATCCTTTGCATTCCAAGTACAGATTGGCGAAGTTCAATTATGGAATTATTGCAAGGAGAAGCAAGTTTGTCTGAAGGGCCACAACTTTCAAGGTTGAAACTTAGAATTCAGAATTATCATATAATCAACTGTATTTTGTACAAGGCCGGAGTATGTTCCCCTCTGCTCTGATGTATATCTCAAGCCGAAGGTCAAGAAATTATTCGAGAAATTCATGAAGGACTTTGCGGTAGCCATCTGGCCCCTCGAGCTTTGGCAGGAAAAATACTTCGCCAGGGGCTTTATTGGCCTACAATAGTAGCTGATGCGGAGAACTTAGTCCGCATCTGCCAAGGATGTCAGTGGATGGGACGAAGAAGTCATCGCCCACCAACAACTCTTCAAGTCATTGCTCCAGTATGGCCCATGGCCAGATGGGGCATGGATCTGATTGGCCCCTTCCCAGTAGCAAAAGGAAATTTGAAATTCATAGTGGGACCAATTGAGTATTTTCTAAGTGGGTCGAAGCAGAGCCCCTAACAGCCATCAATTCGAATAATGTACAAAAAATTTTCTGGAAAAATATAATTTGCCGGTTCGGAGTGCCTCGACAACTCACAGTTGACAATGGAACACAATTCGATGCAGAACCCTTCAAGAAATTTTGTGAAGATCTAGGCATCCAATTATGCTTTGCTATAGTGCGACATCCTCAGTCTAACGGAGCTGTGGAAAGAGCCAATGGTAATATTTTGTCAGGGCTGAATCGAAGAATAGTGGGATTGGCAAAAGGATTGTGGACCGAAGAGCTCCCAAAGATTCTATGGTCCATTCGGACCACTCAAACAAGGGCCACGGGTTTCACTCCCTTCAGACTATTATTCGGAGACGAAGCTATGATGCCAACGGAGCTCAAAGGAGGATCCCTTCGCAGCACCGAACCGGAAATAGAAGCAGAAAGACAAACTTCGCTAGATTTAACAGAAGAGACAAGACTTCGAGCTGTCGCCAATTTATCAATGTATCAGCAGCAGACGAAGACTTGGTTTGACCCGAAAGTCAAGATTAACGAACTTAAGTCGGATCATCTTGTTTTGCGAAGTATTATAGCGCCAGGGAAATTAGGAAATAAGTGGGAAGGTCAATACATAATTGTCCGCTCAGGGCGCGCTGGCTCTTTTAAGTTAGCTACTTTAGAAGGTGAAGAGCTAATGCATACATGGCATGCGCAGCACTTAAAGCGATATTTCGCATAGGGGCTCCTTGTAATCATTTGTAAACACCTTCCGAATTAATAAAGTTCATGGTTCAGATAATGCCTACCTCTCAAACATTTCTTACTTCTAGTGGATGCACTGTAAGGACGAAGTTGGCTGGGAGGGAAGTGTCATTAATTTGAATCATTTTTTCGGACATCAAACCACTGGTTCGAAGCTTCCGACGAGGTGGGAAAGTCACTGAAAAATGGATTCCAAGCCACTGGCTTGAAAGCATCCGTAAAAAGAGTCGAAGGAGACCAAATAATGCGGATTCCAAGCTTCGGCTTGAAAGCATCCATAAAAAGAGTCCAAGGAGACCACTGCGAATTCCAAACCACCGGTTTGATAGCATTCGCAAAAAGAGCCGAAGGAGGCCAAAGCAAAACAGAGTTTGAGCTGAAAAAGCTTCGAATATCTGTAAAAAGAGTCCAAAGTGACCAATCGTTTGGGACACTAAAGTGTCCGAAAAGTTGTCCGAAGAGACTTCTTTCAAAACAAAAGGTACTAAGTTACTAGTTTTCAGACTCCAAGTAGTCGAAAACATTTTGTAAGATTTTAATTAATCTTTAAGTTAAAGAGGGGCTCTAAACCCCCAAAATTGTTCTCCTAAGTTTTCCTTTGCGCCTAACCATCTTCGAGTATAACGCGAAGTTGCTTACGCCCAAAGAGGGGCTGGCAAGTAGGGAGACAATTTTAAAAAATCGATATTTATCATTCGAACTAATTACAATTACATCACGAAAAATCGGTGTCTATGCCGAGAAGGAATCGAAGACCCCTTCGATCTCTAGAGCTACTGATAAGGTTGGAACGACTAGTTCCAGAGCCGTGAGTTCTAATAACTTTGCGTTTAACTCTCCTACCTCCCTTCGAAGCTCTAAAATCTTTCTGTTCTTGTTGAAGTTCAGCCCAAGTTCGAAGTCGTTCGGGGCTCCTTTCCTAGCTTCGAAGTTCTTTAGGTTTTTTCCCTTGATCTTCAGCAATACCTTCATCCTCAGACCATGCAATGTCTTCAGAAGATGAAGTTTCCAAGTTAACCTCTTTTTCTTCCTCCTTAATATAAGATAGTATATCTTTGCACATTTCGGGCGCAATTGCACCGGAGCTATCTCGAGGAATTAAAAATCGAGGTCGCTTATGAAGTTTAAAAAGATTGAAGGTAGCCCATAGCAGGTGGAGTTCTTCGGTAACGTTTAACACTTCGACATCATCCATACGAGGTTGAGAAGCCTAAAAACATGATAAGTAAATTTTCATTCATAATGTATGAAAACATGATTTTTACATAGTCAGGATCCTAAAACAAATCTAGACCTGCGGGTTTGGTGGAGGCTGGCTGCACGAGGCTTGTGACCGAGCTTGCTTCCAGCGTTGCCCTTCATCGATCCAAGCCTTGATCGCAGTGCGACCTTCGGCTCTCCATGAAGCTTGGAAGGCTTGCCAAGCTATGGCCACATCCTCAGAAGGATTTAGAAGCCGGTTTTCGTCGAAGGTAATGGGAGCCGCCCCCGAGTCTGGTGTTATCGATAATCCAAGATCTTCGTAGTAGCGAAGTACTCCGAGAGCAGCCACTTGTCCGAAGATTTCTCCATACCGAATGCCTGCAGTCTTCATCGTCTTCGTAGCTCCTTGGATCATTTTTAGCCATCGCAGTAGGGAGACGTTGTCATTCAAAGGAAGTGTCCCAGTAGTACCGAAGTACTCTAGAACACCTAGGAGTTGGTTCATGACTTCCGCAACTACCTTATCCGATTTCAGCTTATCTTCAATTAAAGCGTCCTTCGATGAAGTCAGCTCATCCACCACAGCGGAGAGCCTAGCTGCCTACATAGCCAGAGAGCTCTTCTGGCTAAGCAAGTTGCTAGCCTCCTCCGTAGCTTTAGCCTTTTCTTCCTGGAGCCTGACAAGCTTAGCCCCCGCCATAGCGTGCTCTACCCGCATCTTTCTATCTCTGCCCAAAGCACAATTTGTTATGCTTCGAGCTTTTTATTCGCAGCTTCCAAGTTTTTTATGGCCCTCCGCTCCGCTGAAACCATTTCGTCTATGTGGGAAACCTGACCTTCGGAGATGTTAAGATTCCTTTGGAGAGCAGTAATTTCCTCCTGAAGGCGAAGGCTTCCGCGCTCGTTCGAGACAGCCACAGCTCGGGCCAAAACTATTTGCTGCGAAGAGGAAAAAGCAGGGTGAGAAATTATTTGTAGGTGAGATTAATTTTGTTTTGTAGATACTTCGTACCTGGTACGCTACACGCTCCAAGGCGGCGTTGAGCTCCGAACTTCACGGTTAGCATAGACAGAGCCCTCTGGTCGTCTTCGTTGGCGAGGGGTCAGAGCGCTGGGCTGCATCCTCGGAAACTTCGGTAGATTGCCCCCCCTCCGTAGATTGACCCCTGTCTGTTGATTTAGACGGAGTTAATCCTGAATTCGGAGCAGGGAAGGGGTCCATTTTGCCTTTACCTTTTCCAGGTCCCATTTGGGTGACTTCTGGAACTGGCTCCAGAGTTGCTGAGGTCCCAGGAACCGTATCTTCGGGAGGAACCACTTCCATAGGAGCGGACCCTACTGAGACAAAGGTATTATATATTGCATAATTTTGCAGGGAAAAGAAACAAAGGAATTGAGCGAAGTTTACCTCCGAAGTCTTGTCGGCGGGTGAGCATCGGGCTGCTTGGAGGGTCAAAAGCTACCCCGAAGTCTTCGTCGGACTCATAGTTTAGGACCGAAGGTTCGACTGTCGGAGCCTCTCTGGGAGCTTCAGTCGTCGCTTTGACCGGAATCGGAGTTGGCTCCGCAGCAACTTCGACTCCACCTTCAGTCGTAGGGGCTCCCTCACGCGGCAAGTCCAGCTAGACAGCCGAAGTCCCAGCCTGCCCGGAGCTACTTGGAACATCTGGTGCGTTTGTGGTGGCGCCAATGTTTGCATCCGCCTGGTCTTCATCCCCATCAATCAGGTTAACGAGGATTATTCCTTCGTGCTCCGAAGAATCCGAGACTGAAGCCACCGAACTTGAAGGCGCCACGTTCTCGGCTTTCGGGCTACCTTCTTGGACGGAGTTTTAACAGGAGCAAAGTTCCGGCTTCCGCTTTCCTCTTTTTCGGCCCTTGTTCTGAAGGCACCCAATCCGGAAGAGGAGGGGGAGCAACTCCGAGTACCCCCCATACTCGGTTGAATCGCTCCCAAGTACCCACAAGCTTCACTCTCCGTTCCTTCTCGGCCGGAGTCGGAACTCTCCGAAGCTCGAACAATTTGCTCCAAAGTCATGGGAGTCAGAGAAGCTGAAAGATAAGTTGGCATTAGTCATTTCATTAAACAAATATATATGAAATATGTTGTTTTCGAAGTCACCTGCAAGGCTCGAGTTCGAAGAGATCTTTCGGAGGCCGCCCTCCGGATCTTCTTCGAAGTTGATAGGTCAGTTGGCCATCAAAGGAGGAATCTGTAGTCTGATGAATTCCTCCGCTAAGTCCCGCATGCTCAGGCGGCAACTAATTCTTTGAAGCAGGCTGAGGCGAGCTTCGAGTTGGCCAGGATCCAGGTGAACTAGGGCATCCCTTCGAAAGTTGATGTCTTGCAAGGGTCCGGCCAGATGGCTGCTTGCCCCAACTTCGGCATAAAACCACCAGAGGATCCAATCTGTGTACCATCTAGCATTAATGGTCTTCGCTGGAAATCTTAGAGCATACTCATCCCGAAGTCGGAAGTTAATGCTCCCGAAGGCCACCACCATCTTTTCACCTCCGGGGCCTATGAAGGTCTTGGGTTGGCAAGAAGCTCTGTGCAGTGCTGCAAAGATCTCAGCTCTTCCTTCGCAACCTTCGGCTGGCAACGCCCATTCGAAGATGGCAAGGCATGCTACTGCGTTCGGAGAAAGCTGAGGAAGGGTGACGTGGAATAGATCCAATACCTCTGACAGGAAGTCGACTGCCGGAAGCCCTAATCCTGCTTCGAAGAAGGCTTCGAAGACTACCACTTCTCCAGGCCTTGGCAAATGAATGGCCTCCTTTCCAGGTTTGCGGATTACGATCTCCGAGCTAATCTTTCCTTCTATTGCTGCTGCGAGTGATTCCCTCTTGCAGGTTGACGGTCCCAGTTGATAAGACTGGTCCGGATACTTCGAGGAGGCTGGGAGGAGATCATGAGGACCAACATTTTGGGGATTTCTTCCTGGGGCTGCCATTGGTGCTGCTACTACTTTCGCCGGAGTCACCGTCACTGATGCTGCTGCCGCTGCTGCTGCCGCCGCCTGCTGCCGGCAAAGGGCTGAAGCCGCCCCAGGGACCTTGAAGCTTGTCTTCGCCATGAGACCGCATGGATTGCTCAAGAATAAATATGGA
The DNA here is from genome assembly GCA_019279435.1 of Zizania palustris. Lineage (NCBI taxonomy): Eukaryota > Viridiplantae > Streptophyta > Magnoliopsida > Poales > Poaceae > Zizania > Zizania palustris. Next base: position 75,576,339 of record JAAALK010000285.1, read on the forward strand.
GGCTAGGGCTTGTTTGCACAAAAGCGATGAGAAGGGTATTCGAGAAGGGTCTGGGTCCCCTATTTAAAGCCTAGGCCACGATTTTTTACCGTTTGTTCTTGCCGTTTCGCATTCCTGACCGTTACCCTTTGTGAAGTTAACGCATCGCGTAACTTCCATTGGAAGAAAAAGCCAACGGCTATTTCTTCTAAGTAAAGAAGAAATAAGGCTTTCGGACTCCTTAAGTTGATTCTAGAATGGTTCGAATACAATTTTCTTAGAAGTTGATTAGAAGTTTTGAACCTCCGTATATTTCGGAGGTTGATTAAATCTGTTAACCTCTGCACATGATTATTTTTCTTGCATATATTGCTTTCCTAACATTACAGATCTAGCGGAGAAGCGTATTCGAGGGGCTACTGTTGGGGGAAAATATTTCATCCTTAGAGTCATTGCTGCAACAAGGCAAAGGCAGGTGATTTAATCAAAGGTTTTCAACGTCTAACTCCGGGAGTACGTTGGATCAAGTTCGAAGGATGAAGGCGAACGCTAGTTCGAAGTATATCTTCGAACATGGACTCTTCAGAGAGCCTCTTTGCCAGCTAGGATGGAAGACTTGTCTTCTTTCTCATTAGATTAGTCTTTTACCGGTTTAGCCCTATTAAAGGTACCGAATAGTTTCCACTATGTCGGTTGTAATAGAGGGGTAAAAGGGTCTTTTCCTTAATGTTTGGGCCTATAAATGCTCCCCATTTTACCCTATAATGAGGATCGAATACTGAGTTATTCAATACACATCTTCGAACTGTTCTAAGCTATTATCCAATTCGGAGGCTTGAAACAATTTACCAACAAACACTTCGTTTGTTAGTTTCTAATCTCTTGAAACCTGTTGGCGTAATCTTTTACGCCAACAGGGGTAAAAAGGGAAAAAGGAGCTAGCTAATGTACAAAAGTGCTTTACAGCTTTACAGACGTGTCAGACAACGTCACACCTTGACCAGCTAAACAACATACCAGGGGCGGAGGGGCCCCCGGTATGGCTTCTACACTATAGTGAGGCGTAGATATTTCTTGGGTTCGGAGTAGGGGCCGGAGCTCTTCTGGCGGAGGCTATGAAGGAGGCTTCGAAGTACACTCTGAAGGGGGCTTCGAAGTATACTCCGAACTGGACTCCGAGCTGGGCTCCAAACTGGGCTCCGAACTGGGGTCTCGGAGACTTGGCTTTGAACTGGCTTGACAGGGTCCGGAGACTGGCTCTGAGGAGCTCCGAAGGGAGCTCGAAGGTTAACTCCGAACAGAGCCCGGAGGTTAATTCCGAACAAGGCTCGAAGGCTAACTCCGGACAAGGCCTAGAGGCTACCTTCGAAGTTAGCCTGAGACTTAGCTTCTGGCAACCTTTAAGGAATCTTGAGGGCTTCGCTCCGGAGGGCTCCGAGAGGCCTTGCTCCAGAGGGCTTCGATGGGTTTCGGGGGCTTCGCCCCAGCGGGCTCCGAAGTGTACCCTGGGACCTAGAAACAGCTTCTTTGGGAAGGAACAAGCTTCGACAGTGTTGGGCTACGGGCCGAAGGCTATCGGAGGTTGACGTCATTTGGCCCCTGTTCAAGGGAAAACTATTCCCCCAACACTTCCTTTCACATAACTTGTAAGATCAAATTTTAATTCCTATAGTTACTCATCCTTCTAGCTTCTTTTTGGGTCCCCTGGGCAACCCGGACCACACTGACTTAATAAATGCCGAAACTCGTAGGTTCCCTTTTAAATATTCCCCCATGCGCCCTTCGAATGGGGGTTATGGTTTTGATTATTCTCCTTCTCCTTTCCTGGCTAGCGTGACTGGTACCTTAGGGTGTCAGCCACCTATCGCCCCTTTTGGGATGACATTGATATCGATCACCACATCATCCTTTCTCTTACCAAGCCATATTTGAATGAGCCGATGTTAGCCGTGTCCTGCTACTTCTGGTCCGACACCTTAAATGCTTTCATCTTTGGTCACGGGCCAATGAGTCCTTTACTTGATGTCCATTTTTTGACCTGTCTGAATATTGACTCATCAGCCAACCCTTTCTCCTTTCGCTTCTAACCTTTTTCTCTTCTTAGTGTCCCGCTAGCCAACAACTGGGACCGATATATTGCAAGGCACAACAAGAAAAATGGCGCCGTATAAATTGTTGAATACATTGCTTTCCTGAACCTCTGGTTGGAAGAGTTTTTTTGCATTACGACTTTGGCCCCGACCTTCCAATTTCTTTTTTTATCTGAACAACTTGCCGCCCATTTGCGGATCCCACTCGGTCGCTACCTCCTTGGAGCGACCTATCATCTTCTCCACCTTGTATCGACCGACCTATTGGCCGGTAATGTCGTCGGCCAACCCATAGGTGCTTCATGGTTTCTCCAGCTTTGCTCATTGTTTATACAACCGATGTCATTGGAGGAATCCCCTTAACCAATCGCTTTTTCCCATTGATTTTGTAGAATCGACCATCCCCACTTATTGCTACCACTCTTCTTTGGGTTCCAAGCTCTGGCTCGACGCACCCCCTCTTTGGGTTCCGAGCTCTGGCTCGACGCACCCCTATTCGGGTTCCGAGCTCCAGCTCGACGCACCCCTATTCGGGTTCCGAGCTTTGGCTCGACGCACCCCCTATTCGGGTTCCGAGCTCCGGCTCGATGCACCCCTATTCAGGTTCTGAGCTCCGGCTCGACGCACCCCCTATTCGGGTTCCGAGCTCCGGCTCGACGAACCCACTATTTGGGTTCCAAGCTCCGGCTCAGCGCACCCCCTATTCGGGTTCCGAGCTCTGACTCGACGCACCCACTATTTGGGTTCCGAGCCTAGGCTCGCCGCGCCCACTATTCGGGTTCCGTACCCCAACTATTCTCTCTTTCCTTATGGCCGACCTAAGTGCAAGCGGTTTGCGCCCAGTCGATGAGTCGCCTACCCGCAAAGGACGGGGGGGGGGAAGGAAGGACAGAGATCGCAAGAAAGGCTTTGATTATTTACATCATACATAGAGTTTGAACAACATATGTTGCGAAATCAAGCCGAGGAATAAGACTAGGAAAATTCCTCATCTAAGCCGAGCAGGAAGCGGAAGCCTTTCCAGTCCGAAAGGTCACCCGGGCCAAAGCCCCCTCCAGTCGGGGGCTCCGTCGCTGCGCGATTGGATTTCTCCTTCCTCTTCTGCCTCTTCTCTTCCCTCTTTTGAGCCCGGAAGGCTTTCTGATCATCCTGGAGTTGGGCCCAACTGCGCAAACCTTTGCCTCTGGGCTGCAGTTCATTGAAGTCGGCCTCGACGTCGGACCAATCCACCTGTTCGGGCGACGAAGACGGAGCTCGAGTTTCTCTCTCCTCTTCCTTGATTAAACTTAAGACCTCGTGAAGGATCTCGGGGATTGCGTGTCCGTCATCACCCCGAGGGATGGCGAAGCGTGCAGGGTGGAGTCGAAAGTGGCCCACTGGCGCCGAAGGGTCTCACCCTCGTCAAGAACCTCGACATCAGAGTCACGGGTGGAGCGAATGCCCTGAGTAATTTCCAGAAAGTAGTTACCCTTTATTAATAAACTACCAAGTTCCTATCTATTACAGGAGTTGTGATATTAAGGCTATAAGGAGACTACACCTTCGGGTCCGGTTAGCGCGCTGCGGCTGGGGGCTTCGAGGAAGTCGAAGGTTCGCTCAAGCGAAGGGTTTCGTCCAGCCAGGCCTTGACTGTGTCAGGGCCCTCGGCTTGCCAAGTCACCTGGAGAACCCTCCACGACTGGGCTACCGTCGGGCTGGGGGAAAGGAGATGGCTCCCCCCGAAGGTGATGGGTTGAGAACTCGAGGGTGAAGGCAAGGGGCTCCCAGAAGTATCCAGCTGATGAAGAATTCTGAGGGCAGCTACCTGGGTCGATACCTCACCGTATCTTGACACGGTGAAGCCTATCTGCCGGACGACAACCTGGATGAACTTCAGCCGACAGCTAAGGGGCTCCCGAGCGACGTCAAAAGCCGTACACCCAGTGCCATAGCGTGCCAGCACCCTCCGAAGGGACACCACAGTGTCAGCCGCTGTCTTCTCCCCCTGAGCTAGCGCCTCGGTCGCCGCCTCATTCCAGGCCAGAAGGTCCGCCGCGGTCAGCTCGAGCTGGAGTACTCGGGCTTCGTGGACTTCAGTGGCAGCTGCCCTCCCCCGAGGCTCCTCCATCTCCGAGACCTGGGCTTGAAGTGCAAAGACCTCCGCCTCGAGCTGGTCTACCTATTCAGCCCAGGACCGAAGCCTCTACAGATCCGCAACTTGGGCCTAGAAGATGTTGACCTCTGCCTCGAGCTCGTCCGCTTGAGCAGCTCGAGCTCGAAGCCCCTCCAATTCGGCGACTTGGGCCTTGAGGGTGTCAACCTCCGCGGCCTGGGCCTTAAGTGCCTCATCCCTGGCGGCCCGAGGACGAAGGGCTTTGACCTTCGACTCCAGCGCCCGGAGCCGGTCGATCTTGGCCGCTTGCTCCCGGATCGTCCTCTCAGCGGTCTCCGCTTGCCTGGAGAGCTCCGAAGCACTGCTCTCACGATGGCTACGTTCGGAGAGCAAGGATAATAGCGAACCCTGTGCCAGCACAACTACCTGCACATGAAACAGTGAGTTAGAAAGAAAAAGGGGGGCTAGGGGCTCGTCCTGGAGCGCTCCGAAGGCGTACCTAGCTCTCGGCACTCTCAATGGCCCAGCTGAGATCGACGGCGTCCACCTAGCCGAGCTCATCTATCAGCCCGGCCTCCCTCAAGTGCAGGTAAGAATCGTGGAGAGGAGCCGTACTCTCCGCGAAGTCTTCTCCCTCCTCCAGGAAGGGGACCAGGAGGGGCACACTAGAGCGCGCACGCTTCAAGTCGGAGGCTGTCTGGATCTCGGCCTCCCGACCGGCCCCCTTGGGGGTTTCTTCCGGGGTCTCCTCCAATTCTGCCTCGCCACCTAGTCTCAGAGCCCCCGCCGCATTCGCAGGGACTTCGGGCCCTATGTTGGTGGAACTGGAGTCGGAACCCGGGCGGATGTACCTTCTCAGGAAGAACGGGGGTCAAGACTGAGGGAATTTGATGCGTCTAAGTAAAGAGACGAGTAGAACCATGTACCTTCATCCGCGGTTTCAACTGGGACATTCGAAGGCTGGACGCGTCCCGGGGTGCCCGGCCGATAAAACAGCTCGTCCATTGAGTTTATCAGGGAACCCGCCGCCACCGCAGTGAGTTCGGCCTCGACGTCGGCGCTCTCCTCGACAGCCCCCAGGGGATCGGCTAACCCCCCCCCCCCCCGGTCCAGGTTGTCAGTTTCCCGGTTCCCTCGAGAACTAGCAGAGACCCCCTCCGAGGCCATACCACGCGGAGGGGTGGACTTAGGAGACGCCTCTACTCCAGCGCTTGGTACCTCCTGCCCGGCCCTCGGAGCGAGCGACTATGGGCTCGGATGGACTGGCCTGTCTCCAGCACCGCCAGAGGATGGTTGCTCTAGGTGGATCGAACCTAGATCCACCAAAGAGTCGTCCGGCTCCGTCCCGGCCCCCTCGCTGGAGTACCCCCATTCAGAGTGGGAGGCGGAGGAGTGAGCCATGGAAAGTCTCTTCGGACCCTTCGCCGTCCTCTTCTTCTTCGAAGGACGCTTAGGAGAGAGCCCGGCGTCCAGGTCAGCCGCCCTCTTCTTCGAAGAAGCGCGGAGGGCCTCCCTCTCCGGGAAGGGTGGAGGAGTGAGCTCGAGCGCGTCCCTCACGCGGTTGTATCGCCCCCAGGATCCGACCGGAGTGGGATCCCCAAGGATCTTCTCGGCGAACCAGACCACCTCTTCGGGAGTTTTGGCGACGAGCAACCCTACATTCAAGGTTAGGTATGTTAGCCTTGCGGACTTCGTAGTAAAATGGCGAAGATTGAAAAAAGGCAAGAACTAACCTAGCCGGCTGGAGAGCTCTGTCGATGATGATTCGTCCTGAGTGCTATAGAGCGATGCCGGCCATTCTTCCTTCAACGGTGGAATCTCAAGGGCGACGATCTCCTCCGTCAAGTCCCGCATGCTCATCCGGCGGGAGACGATCTGGAGCAGCCGGATGCGAGCGGAGACTGAGCTAGTGCTGGCTTCGATGATCGCCTCCCTCCGAAACCTAATGTGGCGCGGAGGTCCAGTGAGTCCAGAGTTCAGCCCCACCCGGATGTAGAACCACCGGTGTAGCCACTTGGAGTACCACCGTTCGTTGATGGCCTTTGCCGGGAAGGAGTCTGCGTACTTCTTCCGGATCTGGAAGTTGATGCTCCCGTAGGCTTGCACCAGGCCATCCTTATTCTTCGGTTGGCAAAGGTCTTCGTGCATCTGAGTGAAGACCTCCGCTCTAACCTCACAGCCTTCCACGCGCATGGCCCACTCGAAGATGGAGAGACGGGCTACGGCATTCGGAGACAGTTACGGGAGCTCAAGGTGGAAGGCATCCAGAACCCCCGAAAGGAGCTCTGAAGCCGGAAATCCTAGCCCCGCGTCGAAGAACGCCTCGAAGATGACAACCTCCCCTTCGTGTGGTTTTGGGACCGACTCCGTGTCCGGTTTCCTGGCCCTTGTGTCGTGATCGAGACGGCCCCAAGTTGCAGTCTCGATGGACCCATCTGAGCACGCCGACGGCCCTAGCTCCAAAGTTTGCTCCCAAAACCTTTCCAAGGCAGGGCGGAGCTCGCGCGGGTCGCGCGCTTCTGACGGGCCGGGAGCCATCGTCGCCGCCGCTGCCATCTGGCGCTGCATGAAGCGGGGATCCACTACTGCCGCGGGAGCACTCATTTCCGCCATGATGGAGGGAGCAGGAGAAGGCAGGGAGAAGTATGAGGAGTGGGAGTATAGCCACCAAGCTTGTGACTAAAGGCTAAACGAGTGAGCAGGGGAGAGTTTCGTCGGCCGGCGAGAGCTATTTATGTGCGAGGATGGCCACTGCCTAGCCGATTCGGTGTCCCGTCGGTCCGCCTTCCCCCACTCAACACATGCATGCTGGTCACGTAGTCACCGCATTAAACTCTTGCCGGTCCACCTTTGCGCGCAAGCCTTCGATAGTCCGCCTTCCTCATGTCGCGCGTGCGTCAAGTGCATTAATTGTGTTAAAGCCACGCCTTTTTGCCTTCTCGTGCACCGGTGTCTGATGGTCAAGGTCACGCGGGCGTCAAGACCGGCCGGTCAAAGTCCTCCTCTACGGAGTATGACACAACTAGTTCATCCGATGCGCTCCGAGGCCAGCACCCGGCCCCTAGGCTCTGGGGCATTTCTAAGGCCCTGAAGCACCTCCGAAGCACTCAAGCGAGGATGGCTCGCAGCAAAGATCCGAGACCTCTCTGTGAGTTGATTTCCTATAAATTATCGAAATTATCTTGTGCGCTCCTTCCCTTTCTTCCGTGCAGGGCTCTCGAGCAGAAAGAAGCGAGGGGCTACTGTTGGGGAGATAATCCTGATGGCGGTTTGAAGCGCAAGGAGAAGTACGGTCCAGAGGAGAGGCCACGTCCAGGAGGCCCGAAGCCCCGTGCCGGAGGTACCTGCGGGCCACGAGGCAGGGAGGCATAGGGGTCTCCGGAAGCCCCAAAGCATACGAAAGGGGGCCCCGGACAAGGTGCCCGGCAGGATACCGGAGGCAAGCCTCCGGAAGGTGCGAAGGATCCGGGGCGCGACCGAAGACCAGGAGACGACCCGGTCAAGGTGGTCCGGGAACAGGATCGCGATCGCCTGCGCTGTGTCGGGCGATCGCTGCAGCGCCCGGCACAGTCGATACGCTGTCAGGGCTGCACCTTCTGTCTGTACTATGTAGCAGCTATTCTTATCTATATTACGAGCCTGTGCCAGGCCAAGCAACGGTTGAGGGGTTTTGGAAGCATTAGACCCTTTAGGGACAGGTTGCTCTATAAATACTCCTGTCTCCAGTTGTAATGGAGACATGATCCGAGAATACAATCTTAGCCCCACACTCCATTACTCTCAAAAACATGTTGCTTCGATCCGTCATTCCAACACCCCCCATTTAACCGATGTGTTAAAACCCAGAATCACCGTGTGCATGCATGGAAGGAGCACGTCGGAGTTAGGATAGTAAAGACTCGGGTTTCCATGTATTGGCCCACCGCGTTTACTGCTCAACGGCCCTATAAAGCCCCTCATACCCCTTCCATGTTTGGCCCTCGCCCGAACGTACCCCGTGCCAATAGAGAACTTCGCGTAGCATTTTTAGCGCTGCCCCTTTTCTCCCCGTCCGGCCACTGCTCGCCATCACCGGAGACCTCCATTCTCCATGACGTCGACTCCATTGTCCTCCTCGGGACATCCCTGATCCCAGCCACCCCTCCGTCACCATCAAAGCCCACCGGAGTGCCGTCCCGCCATCGACCCGAGACCCCTCCTCCGCACTCGCACGTCGCCGGCCACCACCCGACGACCTTAGGCCCCCGCAATGGTATTATCGTGCTCCCCTCATCATCCTATTTCCATTTCTGCACTCAGTTAGGGCCCTCGGCCATCGCCGTCACCGCTAGCCAGTCACCACCCCTAGCCGTCGTAGGAGAAGATGACCAGCATGGATAATTACCCGTGCCGTGTCAGATTCAACCTCCACCACTCGATCTAATCCGAGCAATCGAGATTCAAACCCGCTCGGGTTTGATCTGGACCGCTCATCTGATCGAAGCGGTATCACACGCTCTCAGCCGTTAGATCTTCATTAAATCTGGACTGTAGATCCATACTGATTCGGTTGTTTTAATCTCAGTCGTCGATTTTCATTTAAAATACCCGCCTCGCCCTCGTGTGTCCAATCACGATCCAACGAAGATCCACGATCTGGCTCATGCGCACAGTGCGCGGGTTCATGGTGGACTGGACTCACCATGGACCGGCGATTGTTTAGGGTTTAAATTAAATTCCAAAAATTGATTTAAACTTCAAAAATTCATAACTTCTTCAAATTAACTACAAATTTTACCATTCAAATTTTATAAAATTCATCTTTTTATTCTCTACATTCTGGACCAATTTACTTGAAATGTTTGTACAGTTTATTATCCAAAAATAAAACCAAAAGCAATGTTTTAATCTTTAAAAATTCATGTTTACCCCATTTTAGCTCCAAAACTCCTCATTTCAATTCTAGAAAGTTTCTCTTCTGTTTTTCCACAACATTAGCCAATTTTAATGAAATGATTGTACTATTTATCTTTGTATGTTTAAATTGATTGTTGTTCTCATTTTGTGGGCCGCGAAGACTACGACGCCGTCGAAGAACCGGAATACTACCCGGAAGTCCCACCATAATTTTTGAGCATATTGAACATAGTTTTCTTAAAATATCGCTAAACCCATAGGTTATAAATGCATTAGTCAAATTGAAAGCCTTACATTATATTTATTTAGATCCCCGACCTTGAAGTGCGAACCCAAGCCATGCTATTGAGCCTAAACTCCTTGTCACCATAATAATAGTATTATTAGATAGTGTCCAATGTACAAACACAACTGCTATAGGATAAAAATGAGTCGTAGATACTTTTATTCTATTATATGATTCCCCATGATTTCTCTCACCCCTGGAATTTTATTGGTTATGGAGTTATGGTTTAGTATGTTAGCATGGTGGGTTCTGGGTGCAAGCGAGGACATTGGTTAGTCACACCTGGGGTACTATAAGGACCGGTCTATGAGATCTGTTGCAATACACTTCCGTACTAACCACAAGTCTAGTGGCTAAGTACTAAGTAAGGTATGGGGTGCTCCAACTCGAGGCACCACTTGGAGATCGGTCAAGCAGCACTTGCGGGTGGCTTGTACTGATGTGGCGCAAAAGGGGGTGCGACGTTGTCCAGTGCGCTAGCACGCCGGTGAAACCTAGAGCGGGTGTTATCGGATTGGAGCACCTCATGCTAAGGTTTTGGCATGAGTTCCCGTGGTATGGGTTATCTCGTTACACTTTGGTGTGGGGGATGAGTGTGTGCCTTGTGGGTACAGTAGTACACCTCTGATCAGAGTTTAAATCTTTCCGAAAAGCCGAGCTCACAGTCAAGGGAGGGTTGTGTGACATCTCACAGTTAGTTTACTATTATGAGTGTTGCATGATGATTTGGCATGTGAGGACTGTTGAGCGAGGAGGGACAATTGGGCTCCTCGAGTTAGAAGATGTTGCATTGTTCATGTTTATTATTCTGTACAATTAAATTTGACTACACTAAATGTTGCAACATGAAAATGCACTTTTCCTCACTTTAAACCCTTATCATTTCTTTGTTATTACCCTACATTACTATTGTATTCTCGGTGGCTTGTTGAGTACTTCTGTACTCATACCCGTTGGAAAACACTCCAGAGACTGCATACTATGAGGAGGATGGTCTGGAGTAGCGGCCCAGTCAAGGATGTGAGATTGGTGGAGATGTTCATCGCATAGTTTTATTTTCATGGTTTCCTTTAATTTTACACTTATGTAATAATGTGGTTTGCGAAACATGGATGATTGACCGTATGTACGTTGGCACATGATGGACATCTTGTTATTATTTTTTTCTATGGAAATTCAATAATGTCTGGATTTTATTAAATCTGGGCGCCCCATAGTCTAGACTTGAACTGTGTTTTCTCTAGCGTATGTTAACCCAACATCGGCCATCTAAAGTGATGTCATTGGTATCATCTGTCTTGCACGAATATACCTAGGCATTTATCCAAATGCTAGGGAAGTATTTCTTCAGATATTTTCCATTTAACGCTTTTTCTGAACACTTCCCCGTCAAAACATTCGAGCAAATAGGCATTGCCAGGCACCACTCGATGTATCCAAAATGGCCCTTACCAATTAGGGTAACACTTACCAAACTGATTATCTTTAGATCCGATCGGTAGGATAAGTTTCCACATGATTTCTCCTTGTTCGAATGATTTCAGCACCACCTTCTTATTGTACAACCTGGCGACCCTTGCCTTATTTTCCTTAATATTTTCAAGAGATTTTAATCGCACCTGCGCCAAATCGTCTAGCCCATCTATCATCAGATTATAATAATCATCGGCTGTGAGTTGGTCTTGTAATTCGATCCTTCTCGAGCCGTTATTATTTTCCCATGGCAACACGGCCTCATGGACGTACACTAGTTGATATGGCAGTACTTGAGTAGATCCGTGACGCGCCATCCGATAAGCCTAAAGTTCCTCCGATAGGGACTGATGCCAATGCCTCGGTTGTTCGCTGATCATGCACTTTATCAACTTGATCAAACTTTTGTTGGATGCCTTTGCTTGTCCGTTGGTCTACGCATAATACGGTGATGAATTCAAGAGTTTGATCCCCATACCAACTGTGAACTGTTGAAACTCTTATGATACGAAAATCATCCCTGATCCATGGTGGTGATCCATGGGATCCTGAACCAGTATATTATGTGTTCCCTGATAAACTCTATGGCATCGGCAGATGTGATTTTCTTGAGTGGAATGGCCTCTACCCATTTTGTGAAATAATCAGTGGCTGCTATTATGAACTTGTGATCTTTGCTTGATGCCAGGTAGATTTGACCGATCATATCGATACCCCACCACCTGAAGGGCCAGGGTTTGATTATCGGGTTCATTGCCGATGCGTGTGCCCTCTGGACGGCTCCAAATTTCTGACAACCTTAGCACCCCTTGTAATATGTTATGCAGTCCTCCACTATAGTTGGCCAAGAGTAACATGCCCTTCACAGAAACTATTTCATTTTCTAGGCTGATTGATGTGTTCCGCATATATCATCATGAACCTCGCACATTACCACTTTAGCCTCTTTGACACCAATGCATCTGAGGAGGACCCCATCGGTCGTCCGGCGGTATAAATCCTCGCTAAGCATGATGTACCTCGTTGCCTGATACCGAAGTTTTCTTGGCACCGATATCGAAGGGTCCTTTAGATAATTAATAATATCATACCTCCATTCATCGGCCTCTATCTCCGCAATTTCGACCTCAACCAACCTGGACATTGGCTTGTATCTTGATGTCGTTTGGGCCAACTCGTTCGCCTCCAAGTTCTGCTCTCTTGGGATGTGAGTGAAAACCACGCTTTAGAAACTTGTCATTATAGCGTTGACACGAAAACGTGCCCCGCACTTGGTTCAGTTCGGCGATCCAAAAGTGTGCGGATACTTAGGGATGAGCCTAAGCGTGACGCAGCACCGACATCGCGTTCTGACTACCCTTAGTCGTGATAAGGGGGGTGGAGTTGCCAGGCAATCAGATCACACAAAATAATCCAATTAGCCGAAAGAAATATATTTAAACAGAATAAATCAGCAAATCGGTCGGAGCCTGTCTGCTTCAGAGTGTTATGCGAAGGGGGTCACCGAAGTATACCTTCGGTGTCTAGTGCGAAGTGTCCCGCTGAAGGGTACCTTCGGCGTTCGCACTAATCTGGTCGAAGGTGAACTCCGAACGAATCTGGATGCGACAATCACCTCCGAACGGTGGGGTTCGGCGTGAAGTCTCCGACACGGCAAGATACAGAATGGTGACTCGAGGGCCGCACGTGGGCGTGACTTTGCCTAGAGTGGAGTACGAGCATGGTGAAGCCTATCGTCATGAAGCCTTTTGGCGAAGCGTGCGGTCAAAGCAGCAGTCTCGCCGAAGGGTGTCCTGGCAACCTCCAAAACTGATCTCTCAGCTCCGAACATCTCCAATGAAGTAGCTCCGAACATGGAAACCTGCAACAGAGAAGGTGTGAAGTACTAATCTGGCCTGAGGACCGAATTCTGCTAAGTGTTGCACTAGTGGCGAAGGTAGCAATCTATTACACAGATTAGTAGATACTTCACAGGTGAAGTAACAAGGCAATAGCAATCTATTACGTAGATTAACAGATACTTCACAAGCGAAGTAACAAGGATTACCACTATTCCGATTTGGCCGGTGGAGGGCTTCCAAGCAAACCCACGAAGAGGTATAGAAAAGTAAAGGTAAATAAATGCGATCAAAGCTAGGGCTTTGTGTTTGATTTGTGTTGGGGTGTCCCTAAGCTGGCCTCACCTCTCTATTTATAGGGCCAAACTTTTGATCTAATCTTCTATAATTCGGCTTGGATAAAGAAAAAAACTTAGCCGGAATCATATCTAACTCTATCTCTACCGAAGTGGGCTTCGGCCAGGCCCGTCGAAGCCTGCTCCTCGGGCCGAAGCTTCGGCGGCGTGGGCCTCTGAAGGCTTCCTGGCCAAAGGTCGTGGGCTAGCCAGAGGCTTTCAGAGCCCATAGACCAATGGACCTTCGGCCCTATAGGGCTTCGGCCTGACCCCGGACACGTGTATTTTTTGCCCAAATCACCAAAATTGATATTTTGACTATCTCAGCCATTAATGCCATTTTTTGCTATCAACATATAGCTTGGCACTGATCATGGTATTCTCTTAGTACATCATCCTTGCACTCATATTCATCTGATAGTTGTCTCATGATTAGCATAGAGTCGCCGAGATTCTCAATTGTATCAGCACCCACTTTGTCTAATAACTGCAATCCTTTTAGCACACCTTCGTATTCGGCCTGATTGTTGGTGGATAAAGGCTTGATAGTGTATGCAAATTCAAACAGTGCCCCCCGAGGGGAGATGATCACCAGGCAGATACCACATCCATGCCGACATACCGATCCCTCAAAGAATAATGTCCACGGTGCCGGCTCCACATGAGTCACCATCTTATCCCTGTGTTGAACTATGAAATTGGCTATCACTTGACCTTTTATTGTTGTTGACGCTCAAATCTGATGACAAAGCGCCAAACACATGGACACCGATCCGATGATCCAAAAATGCGTGGATACTCAGAGGTAAACCCCTAAACGTAACACAACGATGACGTTGCATTCCGACGACCCTAGATAGTGACAGGGAAATAAACGGAGTCGCCAGGAAATTAAATAATACAAAATATTATTCAATTAACCGAGTTGTAGATTAAACTACCCAACCAGGCCAAATTAGGGCCGGTTGGACCGAAGCGTAACTAGCGGTCAGATCGGCCAAGGTAAGCCGATCAGACTGACGTTATACCGCCGGTCAGACCAACAATGCAAAGTGTTCTATCGAAGGGGGCCTCCGATGTAATTTGCGAACAGGTGGCTTCTAGCCTTCGTTTGGTCGACCGAGGGAGGACCTCTGGTCAGACCGAGGATGGCTGAAGGGGTCTGAAGGGCCTCCGACGCGAAGTGGCCGAAGGGCACTGCGGAGGGTGCTCTAGTGCGTAGAGCGAGGTGTCCCGAGCGTATATACAAAGCTCGGTCAGACCAGCCTCATGCCGCTAGTCGGTCCGACTGTGTGTCGACGCGTTAGGTGACGGCACGGCACGGGCCGGTTAGACAGGGGGTTGCCTTCGGTCAGACCGACTAACCCTGGAAGATGTGTTCCGAGGTCCCAGTGACCGTCTTTCCATGGACGGCTTGCAGCAAGATTTCTTGGCGAAGATATGAAGATGAAACACTGCAAAAAACACCGAAGAAACCAAAGGCAATTCAGCCAAGAGACCGAATCACAGGTAAAAAATCGATAAAATGATAGAAATCCATTACGTGGATGAAACGGATGATTCACAAGCGAATCAAAAAAGGAATTATCATGATTATGATGCGGTGGACGGAGAGCTTTTAGTGCAAGATCACGAAGATGGACGTTAAAACTAAACCTAGGGCAAGGAAAGTAGATTGAATGTAAATGCGATTGAAGGTAAATAATAGATTGGATCTATTAGGGTTTTGGGGGGTCTCCTTGGATCGGCCTTGCCTCTATTTATAGAGGTTGGTCATGATATTCCTAGGGTCTTATTTGAGTTAGACACGAGTCCAAGTCATTAAAAATCAATTAGGGATAAAAATACCCCGAAACACTTAATCTGACTTGGACTCAGACTTGTGCTAGTCTAACCAAGCCTACACGGCTGGTCTGACTGGGCCTACAATGGCCGGTCATACCAGGCATACATGGCCGGTTGGACCAGCTTGTGCCACGTCTTGGCATATTTTCGGCACAAATTAGCAAAAATTGATATTTTGACAACTTTGACCATTAATGCCATTTTTTCTATCAACACATGCCCCCTACATTTTTGCAATCTTTAGTGAACCAAAAGCACAACGAGCTAAGGGCGTTATGCTCCATATCGGCCTTTCGACACTTCAAGCGTTTTGCCACATGCTCGGGAAGTACTTTTTCAAATACCTACCATTCAAAGCTATACGAAATCACTCTCCTTGTAGAGACTCTAGCAAATAAGCATTACCTAGAGCGATTTCAACAACTCTAAAAGGACCTTCCCAACTAGGTGACCAGTTACCAAACTTTGGGCTTTTAGTTCCTAAAGGAAAAATCATCTTCCAAAAAAAGACACCAACTTGAAACTATTTTCATCTCATCTTCTTATTGTAAGCTCTAGACACTCTTCTTTTGTCTCTTTCTATAGCCTCTAGAGCTTTTAATCTCTTACCGGTCACCTCTTCTAAGTTATCCTTCAAAAGAGTTTCATACTCATCGACCGATAAGCCATCTTGCTTAAGCAACCTTAACGAGCCAAGATTCACCTCTATAGGTAAAACAACTTGTGAGATCAGAATGGCGACTAGAGGGGGGTGAATAGACGCCTCAACAAATTCTCGTGAATTAGATGGCCTATTCAGATCACCCAACGCACCTCCATAAATTTCAGATTCAAATTTGAAACTATCAGTACAAATAAGAGCATCAAAATCAGTTCAAAATCAACATTCAGTCTTGTTCAGAGTTTGAAGTGTCGAAGCACTCTATCGACAATTGATATTCCGAACTACAGTGAGTAGATCGACAACTGGATGATCGACAGAGGTAAATCGGTAACTGAAACTTCAACAAAGACTAGAAATTCAGAAAACTCCTTTAACACATTCACTTGACACTTTGAGCCAAAACTTGACACAAATGGTTGATCAATTTAGTACTAATTGTCCAAGTTCATGTACAGTTTGTGATACTTCTCATTTGAAATGTGATACAGATTCAGGTTTCAGGATTTAGCAATTTCAGCCACAATAATGAACTGTTGTACTACTCAAAATGAATTCAAGTCAGGTTCTGATGAAAGCTGGATGTTGAACAGTACCAGGTAAATTCAATTCAGAACAAAAATTGAAGCTATACATTGACTTTAGTTCAGATTTGCAGATAATTAGATCAGAACAAATTTGTAAACTATACACCTGAAGTGTAAACAACAACTTTGAGTGACATAAGAGAAGTTTCAACAAACTAGATCAAGTTTGACATTGAACTCAAATTCAGATTAAAGAACTCAGGAGTAAGCAAGATCAACAATCAAAGAAGAAATGCACTGTTCAGAAAATGTGCTCAAACTAAAACTAAACTGAATTTTGATCAAGGATATAACAGGTTCTGGTAGATATTGATCTCAAATTCAGAATATAAACTTCTGTTTGCAAAACACAGACTAATACATTTAGACTCTATTTGTAGCAGAATCACCAAATAACATCAACAGAATCAGTAGAAACAATCTTCAAGTGACTATGCAATCAAAATAGATTTCATACCAAAAGCAGTACTTCAATGATATCTAGCAAGGATTTTTAGGTAATCAAGCATCTCTTTCAAGAAGTTTACTGGATGAAGATAATGAATTAAATCAGTACCAGATCAACCAGCCAAAAGAAATTAAACACTTCATAAACTTTTCAGGAGAAGAAATACAAAATCTGAAAACTACTGGATGATAAATAGTGTAACCACAATAGTATATTCCAATCAATCCAGAACAGAGTACTGTAATTGACAATTCAAAACAGTACAATGTAGTTTTAGATTACAATTAGCTCTGAAAATTCAGATTACTTTGATAGGTTCAGATTCAGACAAATAAACATCAGAGAGACCTAAACTGACAACAACTGAATGTTTCAACAAAGTTTCAAGCAGAAACTGAATCCTCTAGTTTCTAGTGATTTCACAATTTCAAAGTTTGATCAACTTCAAGTGACTAGATGAACAATTCTTTTTAGGGATTCAAGTTAAAATAACCAACACTAGTACTAGGATTCAATTCTAAAGCAGCAAGGATTTAAACAGTGAAAGGATCAAAATCAATAAGTGAAGTTTAGAGAGGTACTGTAGTATATCTGAAAAATTTCACACTTCAATCAAAACTTAACATTCAACATAAGCTATGATTCAAATCATATTCAGAAAACTATTTCCAAGTTTGAACTTCAACAATTAATCCATTTGAATAAAAGCTACAGATCTGAACATGTAATTTCTACAAACAGCACTAGGTTACTAACATAAGAACAAACTCAGTCAATACTTTTAGAGTTTCAGAAAATTACCAAGAAAAGGTATAAAGAACTTTGAACTAACTTGGAACAAAGATTTCAGAGTGATATTCCAGATTGCAGTACTCAGACAGATAAAGTAGCTCTTTAAATTCAGACTAAAAACAATGCAACAATAATAGAGAATTACCTGATTGAGTAGCTAGCACCTTTTGCTTGACAAGTTTCTTGAATCACTTCTGGATCTTCACAGAAATTACTTCACATATGATCTTCATACACTTCACTGAGAAATTAACTCACATGTAGCACCAGAGGGACTTAGAAACCATATCAAATGTTTCAATCAAAACAGATCACGGAGAAGTCTTGAAGTGTAGATGTAGAACAAAAATTTTGATCTGAAACAGTATTCTAGAAGTACTAGAGGAATTGCAGCAAAAACAAACTTCTGATTATCAAAACCTTGAATAGAATCAAGGATTCACAATCAATTGCATCACTGGAACAGAATCAAGGCTTCACAATCAATTGCATCACTAGAACAGAATATGTTGATGGCGCAAGAACCTCATGAACATGAACAGTATTGTCAAGTAGAATTCAAGAATGGCAGGAAAGAATATTGCTCTAGAAATTCAAATCATCAAGAAGATGAGAGGGAAAATAGATCAAACAATTCGATTAGAAGACAACAAAAACAACATCAAGATTCCTGGTTTCTTGGATCACAAGCAAGGGAGAAACAACTCAGCCATAGGATATTTTTGTGTTGCAAGAAGTGGAGAGCCAACTCTTGAGATCATCTCCAACTTCACCCGGCATCCTTGATCCTCTGGCATCGAGCTCCCCGCTCGACCCTTGATCACCTGCCATTGACAGTTGGTTAGTATCTCCACCCTACACACATGAGACAAGCCAAAACAAGAGACGCAATGCACACCAAACACCCTTGGCACAGACAATTCATAAACACACATCGAACCCTTCGATGCAATCAAACCATCACTCACTCAAACACTCAATCGCTCATTCTTGTCAATCACTCATCACATAGATAAAAACCATAGTGCGACCTCACTTGGTTTCACAATCTCCCCCTTGATAAGTGCATTGACAACCCCAAATAGAAACATGATGAAAGTTTCAATTTAAGCGCACAAGTGACCATAAAAACTCAGAAACGAGCCAAAACGTGTCACTTGATAAAAGATCTCCCCCTTTGGGCAAAAAATCATACAAAGCATTCTCCCTATCTTTGACAAAAGCATCAATACATCATAAAAGCCATTACTCCCCCTTAACTAAGCAATCATCCAAAAGCCCCTCCAAAAGCATCATGTAAACCATTTCTCCCCCTTTGGCAATGCAAGCATTAAGATGATAAAATGATGCAAAAAGGGGTGTGAGGGTAGAGTATAGATGCAAGCTTCTGAAACATGAGCAATTCCAATTACAGTACAAAACATCATTTGCTTTGAATATTGTCTAAAAGTACTGTGTGAAACACTTAGATGAATATTATCTAAACAAAAGCATGAGCAAGCATTTTCAAATTTTAGCAAATAAAAGCATCACCACTAAGACTAGCATACTAAACATGGCAAGGCATGAGATGCAAAAGCTAATCAAATACTAACCAGATAAGCATATCCCACTACAAGGAGCTTCAACAAACTTGATATACAATTGATTCAAGTTTTTCTATTTTCCATTTTAGTGCCAACGGTTATTTTCATGTCAACCTTATGCTAATCGACTAAGCTAAGCCTAGATTTGAAACCATCAGAAGCTTAAAGCAAAGGTCTTGGCATACACTTCAATGTCCCAGTTCATACAAAAGTGCTATGGTAAGTAGTCCAGAATAAAGTAGTGCGACAAAGCAAACCCACTTGGATCTTTTCAATTTCAACATAAAATAGCATAAATATCAATCATTTTCATTCATTTTTTATTTTTAATTTTTTAATTTTCAGCACAACATTTTTGATAAGATCAAGTTGCATATTAGCATCCAAGTGAAAAGGACCTAGCTATCAGGTATGTAAAAGATAGAAAAAGCACTCAACCTATTCATGCTAGTTTCAAGACTAAGTAGTGATTCATTTTCAAATTTTCATAAATATAAGTCATGCCCATGACAAATATCAGATGAATTCAAGCAAAGTACAATCAACAGTATTAAAGACAATACTTCAAAGACATAATAAAACATGTACTTGTAAAAGCAACTAATCATATAACAGAAGCTCATGCAGTGCTACACAATTCCCCCTCAAAACATGCTAGCAGATCTCGAATGCTCAGTGTTGGGGTGAGTGAAAAACTGTTTAGGAATCCAGCATTGTAAAACTCGAGAACTAGGTAAAGCAGTAGACTGATCACGCACAAGGTATGAGTCATGATAAAAAGTGCGTGATCTACCTCCAAAGCGCGTGCCTACAAAATGATGAGGTCTCCTAAACTGTCAGGAATCAAAGCTTGTTACACGTGGTCTAGCACCATATGATGCATGGTGTACACCACGATGGGCAAAATCACTCATGTGCCCATGGGAAGCCTTAAAATCAAGATAAGAGTAAAAAGTAGACTCATGCATACCAAAAGATGGGTAATGCATGTCCTGAAAGCTTATCGCAAAAAAACGTTGTTCATCCTTGATACGAGGAAAACAAAACCCAACCAAATGACCCACCCGATGACAATAGGAGTAGTGATACACTCTCTTAGGTGTGTGAGCATAGGTCTCAGGCGCAAATCTCATAGTCTTCTTGGGTTTTTGCTGAGAAGTTTCCCTTGGTGGATGAAGGGTTTTCTTTGTAGGTTGAGTAGGATCCTCGGCTTTTTGAATGGTGTCTAACTAGGCTCTTTCTTTCTCAAGGGTTGTGGGTGGAGTGAACACTGTTTCGCTCAGAGTGTTTGGAGTGGTTCTCTCATGTAACGCCCCGATTTAAAAAAACCAGGAATTTATTGAAATTCCATAGAAAATTAATAAATACAAGATGTTCATCACACGACTGTGTACAATACACCATCAATCATTGTTTGTAAACCATATTATTACAAAAGAGTTTAAAACAAATAGAAACTAATAAATAAATCCTCTAGATTAACGCCTTCTCCAGTCTCTGCCTTGACTGGGTCGCTACTCCAGACCGTCGCCCTCCTCGTAGTAGACTACCTCTAGTGGTGATAGTCAATGGGAGTGAGTACAATCATACTCAGCAAGCCACCGAATACAATTATAATGCAAGGTAATAACAAGGAAGGTAGTGGCTAGTTTTGCGGAAAAGCATGTTTGTAAAGCATTTAATGTAAGCAGATTATTTAGTACAAAAAATTAAACATGTATAATGTATCATCATCTAACTCGAGGGGTACAGTCAGCCCACCCTTGCTCAACAGTCCTTACATGCCATGAATAACACAACCATTCATGCAAAAGTAAACTAACTGCGAGAAGTCACACAACCCACCCTTGACCGTGGGCTCAGCTTTTCGAAGAGATTAAACTCTTATCAGAGGTGTACTATTGTACCCAAAAGGCACTTGTTTCCCGCACACCGCAGTGTGTTGAATGACTCCTGTCATGAGAAATTCGTGCCAAAACCTCCAGCATGGAACTCACCAATTCGATAACACCCTCTTATAGGTTTCATATGGTTTCCCAGTCACTTCGGGCCAACACCATACCCCCTTGAGCCCCGTCGATAAAAGTCACCCGCAGGTTGCCCCTTGACCCCTCCACTATGGTGCTTCAAGTTGGTACGATCTATACCTCCAGTTAGGACTTACCCACTAGACTTGTGGTTAGTACGGAAGTGCTTTGCAATAGATCCTGCAGACCGGTCCTCATAGTGCCCCGGGTGCGACCAACAAATGCCCTAGCTTGCATCCGGAACCAACCATACTTATAACATAGCCAACTCCAATAGAATCCAAAGACAAGAATAACGGGGAAATTCATAGAGTAGAATCCAACTATCTACGACTCGTTCTTTTATCCTATAGTAGTTGTGTCGGTACATTGGACACTAGCTAATATAATATTGTAGAGTGACAAGGAGTTTAGGCTCAATAAGCATGGCTTGGCTTTACACACAAGGACGGAGATCTACTAAATATAGTTTAAGGCTTAAGATTAGACTAATGCAATATTATCCTATGAGTTATAGCGATAATTTATTAAAACGTGGGCTCAATGATGATCAAAATGGGGGTTGTGACTTGCCTTGATCCGCAAACAGTGAAGGTGAAACCTTAGGGTAGGTCTCCGGATCTTCGACGACGTCGTAGTCTTCCGGTACAAAAAATAAACACGACATTCAATAAACAATCCAAAAATCAACAATACAAGCATTCATGTTTTTGTTGGTTTAAAAAAGGAAATAATGCCTTAAATTCTATGAAATTATTGTCTAGGGTCTTAAGATTAGTTTTTAAGGGGGATTTCTGAACTTTATAATTTTTAGAACAAGTATTTAACCCAAAGGGTTTTATTTTCCCATTTAAAAGGTGAATAAAATGCATAAAGCAACCCTACTGTTTTATTGCATTAAAATAGTGAAATGAAGTTATTATGTCCTCCGAAATTAATATATAAATTTTTAAGGGTTCTTCTGAATTATTTTAATGAATCATGAATTTAACCCTAAAGGGGTTTTTTACTTTATTATTTAATATGGATATATTGTGCAAAATAAACATACTATTTTTATTGCATAAAGTTGTAGAGAATAAAAAGGCAGATTTAACAAAATTTGAATGGTCAAATTTAGAGTTAAAATGAGCAAGTTATGAATTTTTGAAGTTTAAAATATTTTTCTAAATTTTTATTACATAGGAAATCAGTCTCTGGTTCACGTGAATTGGGTTCACCGTGAGCCATTGACTGCACGCGTGAGCCGGGCACGTGGCTATGGTCAGATCCAGATCCAATGGCCCGAGCGCGCGCGGGAGTTTTAAGTGTGATCCGACGGCTCAAATGAGGCCGTATCGGTTCGGCGAGAACCGAGGGCCCAGATTAAACCCCGTGGGGATTTAATTTGCACCGCTCGATCAGAATCGCATGGCCAGGACACCGTCTGGCATGCACGCGGCACGGGGGAGGATGAGGCCATCGTCCCCAGCTCCGGCGGCGCAACGGCGAGCGGTACCGGCGACGGCGATTGCTAAGATGTCAGGCTAAGGCCTAAAATGAGTCCAGGATGGCAAGGGGAGCTTAGGCGTACCGGCGGTGGCAGCGAAGGGTGACTAATGGCGATCGGCGATGAGAAGTGGTGGCGGAGCCCTTTGGGGTCGACGGCGATGAGGCACTCCGGTGGTCTTCATGGCCAAAGGAGGAGGGGCCGAGGAAGGGGAGGCGCTGCTGGTCCTGCTGGTGCCATCGGTGAGGGCGGTGGTAGCTCGAGGCGGCGGCGAGCGATGGCTGGAGGTGGAGCAGGGGAGAAAACCGAAAAAGATACGGCGGTGCACGGGAATGTAAGGCTAGGGCAGCTGTGGGGTAGCAGAGTGCGGCACGGACCGAGGGCTTATAATGGGGGTCGCCGGCGTTGATTTGGTAAGGTAATTGGAGGGAAACCCGAGGGGCTTCCAAATCTACTCCGGTGAACCTTTCCAAAGCTCGGGCTAGCTTCCATACATACGAATCCACGTGGCTAAGGGGGGGAAAGAGACCACCGACGAGAGGGGAAGGGGTTCCTGGCTTCGGTCGGGTGATTGGCGGCGGCCGGTAGCTAAAATCGGAAAGGGGGCACCAGTATGGAAGGGGGATCCCCTTCCAACAAAGAAGACGGGCCCGACAGGTGGCCCCCACCTGTCAGCGAACGAATGCGAAAAGGGACAGGCTGACCAGTGGGCCCAGGTGATCAGCGAGAGAGGGACGCGGGTGGGCAGCTGACGGGTGGGGCCAAGGCACGTGCGACGCGCGGGAGAGAGAGGGGACGTGCACCGACAAGAAGACCCCACATGTCAGTGGCATGGTGCTGGACTAGGCCGGGCCAGAGTCTAATTGGAGGTTGCGGCCCACCAAGATTTAAAATGTATTTTCCATTTAAATTAATTCTAGAAATTCATATATTTATTTAGAGTTCGAAATAATGTTGCTAAAATTTTGTAAAAATTCCAAAAAATATCTCTTGGCCTCTAGATTACATCATAATTTTTCCAGCTTTAAATTTGAATTATTTTTCCCTATTTTGCTTTATTTGGGTTCTTTTAACCTTTTCTCTAAATAAATAATTCATTTTTAATCCAGAAAATTTATTTCCCTCATTTTTATTTTATTTTTAAATTTAGGGTGTTACATCTCGTAACCCAACCCTAGAGCTTACCCTGCCCTGTAAGCACACAATTTTGTCTTAGCCAAAAGCAAAGCCATCCTTCACTTCCCTTCAGTGCATGTTTCAACCACGGAGGGAAGATAATCATTTTCACATTTTAATTTTTAAACTTGCTCTCTAGCAAATCTGAGTTGGTCCTTATGGGTGATGCGGGTGGGACACGCCAGCTGCACATTGTTAGAACACTCAGCACTCTCCAATCTAGCCTTGAGTTCATCAACATGCCAATCTCTCAAATTAATGCTTTCAATAAGTAAAGGACAGTTCATGCATTTGTTGATGACCGCACGACTAGACTCCACCACCAAAAACTGCTTTTTAGTAAATTCAAGTTTTTCAACGGTTTGAGCATGTGTAAAACAAAGCTGAGCAAGTTCATTCATGACAGCAAGACATGACTCACATTCGACATCATTAGACTTAGATTTCAAAATTGCAAGTTCAGTAGAAATTGTTTCAAGTCTGAATTTTAGTTCTTTTCATTCTTTAGCAGCAAGTTTAAGTAATCTAACCTGAGAACAGAAAACATCACACAATTCATCATTTTAAAACAAAGGCTGATATTGGGATAGATGTACCTCAGAAGTGTCGAGCTCGTTGTTGCTATCGTTGTCGTCGATCATGAAGCATAAGCCGATGAGGTCCATTGTCTTCTTCTCCTTCTTCTCTTTCTTAGGAGGCTCCTCTTCCTCAGAGCTTGGCTCCTCGCTTGATGTACTATCGATGTCACTTTGGGCAGCCACAAAAGCTCTGGCTACTCTTTTAGCCACTTTTTCATGTTTCCCTTTGAAGTAATGTTTCTTGTTCCACTTTTGGTTCTTGTGCTCATTTTCATTTTTCATTTTTAATTTAGGGCAATTCGCTTTTATGTGAGAAAGATCTCCACATTCAAAATATCCCTGTGACCATTCTCTCCTTTGGTCTCGTCTATCATTGTAGAAGCGAGTGAACTTCTTGACAATGAGAGCTAGCTCCTCATCATCTAGAGTGTCCACTTGTTCTTTTGTGACAAGACAAGGGAGGACAAGTCAAAACCACCAAAATAAGGACAAACTCTAAAAACACCAGAAAAGTTACCTTCAGATGAGGTACCACTGCCAGGACCGGAAACCAAAGCAATAGAAGGCAACAAAGAGTTTCCAAATTCTGGACAAGATGCCTTGGCAATCTCGGTGGACTTAAGCTTACTAAAGAGTTCATCGCAAGTCAAGGTGTCAAAGCTTGCCGACTCTTAAATACTAGAGATCTTCACCTCCCATATGGTACGATCATGAGCATAGAGAAGTTTGATTGCTCTATCATGGTCAGAATAAGAAAAAGTCCTAGTGGAGCGCAAATTACTCACAATTCCATCAAAGCGCGCAAACATGGCATCTACAGATTCGTCGGGGCCTTGCACAAACATTTGGTATTCTTGATTATAAGTGTTTTGCATCCTAGCCTTAATCTGAGAAGTGCACACATGAAAGGTGTTGATAGCAAAAAATGGCATTAATGGCTACATTGTCAAAATATCAAGTTTTGGTGATTTGGGCCGAAAGTACACATGTCTAGCGTCTGTCCGAAGCCCTACAGGGCTGAAGTCCATTGAGCTATGGGCTCCGAAAGCCTCTAGCCAGCCCATGGGCTTCGACCAGGAAGCCTTCGGAGGCCCACGCTCCCGAACCTTCGGCCCGAGGAGCAAGCCTCGATGGGCCTAGCCGAAGCCCACGCTATTGGAGCTTCGGCCCAAGGAGCAAGCCTAGACGGGCCTGGCCGAAGCCCACGCTACCGAAGCTTCGGCCCGTGGAGCAGGCCTCGATGGGCCTGGCCGAAGCCCACCGCGGTAGAGATAGAGTTGTTTGCGTCACTGGCTCAATCTCTATCTCTATCTAGCCGAGTTAATAGCAGATTTGATTAGAAGTTAACCCTCTATAAATAGAGAGGCATGGCCAGCGTGGAGAGCCCTCCAACTCAAACCAAACCAAAGCCAATGCTTTGATCATATTTACCTTACATTTATTTTCCTGTACTTCTTCGTGGGTTTGCCTGGAAGCCCTCCGTCGGCCGCTAGAGAACAATGGTAACCCTTGTTACTTCGCCTGTGAAGTATCCGTTAATCTACGTAATAGATTGCTATCGCCTTGTTACTTCGCCTGTGAAGTATCCGCTAATTTGCGTAATAGATTGCTACCTTTGCTACTAGTGCAACACTTAGCAAAATTTGGTCCTCAGGCAAATTGGTACTTCGCACTCTTCGGTTGCAGGTTCGCACGTTCGGAGCTACTTCATCGGAGGTGTCCGGAGCTGAGAGATCGGTTTCAGAGGTCCCCAGGACACCCTTCGGCGGGACTGCAGGCTCCGACAACAGGCTTCGCCGGCATACTTCATCGCAACAGGCTTCGCCACGACCATACTCCGCACCGGATGAAGTTGCACTCGCGCATGGCCCTCGAGTCATTATTCCGTAGTTTGCTGTATCGGAGATCTCACAACGAACCCTGCTGTTCGGAGGTAGTCATCGTGTCCAGATCAATTCGGAGTCCATCTTTGACCGGATCAGTCCGAACGCCAAAGCACCCTTCGGTGGAGCACTTCACACCGGACGCCGGAGGTACACTTTGGTGACCCCTTCACACCAAACTTCGAACCAGATGGGCTCCGACTGGTTTGCTGATTTTATTCTGTTTAATCTATCTTTTTTGGCTAATTGGATTATTTTGTGTAATCTGGTTGCCTGGCGACTCCACCCCCTTATCACTATTAAGGGTAGACCGAACGCGGTGTCGATGCCACGTCACGCTTAGGCCTGTCCCTAAGTATCCATGCACTTTTGGATCGTTGAACTGACCCAAGTGCGGGGGCATGTTTTCGTGTCAACACACTTTTTGGCGACTCTGCTAGGGAAGGCTACGCCAACACGATGAGTACGTCTACATCGGCCACCGGTACATCCACATCGACTACTACGTCTACACTTCCGATGGACGCAATAGGAGGCGCAGATATCGACTACCACAACATATTGTCGCCTACACTTGAAGATATCCCCGCAGAAAACCGAGCAGAGATTGAGGCGAAGTTAAAGGCACTAAAAGACATGATGCTTGGGGGCTACATCAAGACACGCGCAGGCTTTGTCAAGCGTGACATCGTCACCCCCGACCTCGCTCAGGTCCATGTAACACCTGTATCGCCTCACTTATCTTCTTTAGAAATTGAGCAAAAAATAGTCGCGTCAGTAGATCAAGCCGTTAGCGCTTCACTAGCCAACTGTTTAGATTTGGCAGTCAGCTCCCAAGTAGAGGCAACTCTTAGAAGGTTCGGCTTTACTGAGGTCGTACCCCTAGTTCCTATTGCTAGCGCACCTCTGACAAACCACGTATATAGGACTAACGACAACACTAGCAAAATCATATCTCTGGCCTCACCACTTATGGCCGCGATCAATCATTACACCTACGGTCAAAGTAATACTGCATACCATCCACTGCCACCTGCACCAATACCTGTGCTACCCGCACCACACGCGCAGATGCCAGGACATGGGCATGTTGTACAAATAGCACGTGGGGAAGAAGCACATGGCTGACACGCTGACATCCCACCGCGTGTCGCGCCCCCGCATGAGAGGCGCATGCAAGCAATATACCAAGATGATATAGAGGAGCGGGTCTGCGCACTATTTAGGGAGTGTGCCGGCTTTGTGCCCAAGGGGCGGGTTAGGGTTTACCTTAAACCATACCCCGACCATCTTGATACAGTACCCTACCCTAGCGGCAATAGAATCCATGAGTTCACTAAATTCGATGGCGAGGGTAGCAAGACTACACTAGAGCACGTTAGTCAATTTTTGGCGCAATGTGAAGAAGTTAACGGGATAGATGCTCTGAAGGTTAGACTATTTTGTCTCTCGCTATCTGGCACCACTTTCACTTGGTTTTCGGCGCTACCGTCGTACTCCATCCACACGTGGGACAATTTATAGCGGAAATTCCATGATTATTTATACACAGGTGAAACAGAACTTAGGCTTTCACATTTGACATCGGTTAAGAAAAAATATAGTGAGAGTGCCTCTAAATACATCAAGCATTTTAGGGATACTAGAAATCGATGTTTTAGCCTTAATATCTCAGAACGGGACTTGGCGGAATTAGCTTTTAACGAGTTGCGTTCCGAAATTAAAGAGAGGTTAGATAACCAAAACTTTTTAGAAGTTAGCTAAGTTTTACAGCAGGCTCTAGTCCAGGAAGGCCGAGCCAAAGATAAAAACTTTATTAAGACGTTTAGCAAGCCTAGAGCTTAAATCCACATCATGGAACGCTCTGATGAGGAAGAGTCGGAGGAGGAGGATTCGGCCGACATGTACGCAACCGAATGGGTTTGGAACACTAAAAATAAACCTATCACTTGCTCCGAGTTGCGACCATACCCCACAAAGAATAGACTTAGTGAGGTCAAGTACTCATTCGATATAACTAAGTCTGATAAAATATTTGATTTTCTCTTAAAAAGTCAGCTTCTCAGGTTACCTAAGGGTCAAGTCATCCCACCTGCCGATGAATTAAAGAAGCATTCATACTGTAAGTGGCATGACTCACATTCGCATAATACTAATGATTGCAATGTTTTTCGATGACAGATACAATCGTCCATAGAAGAAGGACGATTGAAGATAGACCATGATCCAAAGATGAAGCTGGATAAAGAGCCTTTTCCAGTCAACGCCGTCGACCTCGGCGAAAAGAAGGTGTTGATTCGACCAGAACAGGCCGAGTCAGCTAAAGGGAAGGATGCAATTGTTGGAGAACCACGCACTCGCACACTCATACCAAAGAACCCCGAGGTAGGAGTGTGGAAACAAAACACTGATACCCCTTCGGCTAAGGCTCCAAAGAGGCCAAAGATAACATATGACATGCTGTTGAACAAACATCAGAGGAGGGCCAAGGAAGCAGGTCCACACGGTAAGTTAAAACAGCCGAAGGGTCCAAGACCCTCGAAGGGTGCCTTCGGACTGAAGCAGGCGAATACTCCGCATGAAGGCTTTGGGCCACGGTGCCTGATGCTCCACGCGGTGGTTCTGAGCCACAATGGCCGAACCCCCCGTACGGCAACTTCGAACCCCAGTGGTCGGGTCCCCCATGCAATAACTTTGGCCCCCAATGGCCGAACCCCACACCGTGTTGGACTTCTCCGATGGGAGGCTTCGGCCCGCACTGGCCGAACATACCTCTGGCCTGGCAGGACCCTTCGCTGGTGTGGTCCAAGATACCTTCAACTTGGCCAAACGCCTCTCCAGGTAACGGGTTCGGCTCACAGTGGGCGAGGCCACTAGAGCCGCTGATGCCTCCGCCGTATGACTGGGCGGGTACCCCATGGGCTCCGTACGTATCCGGGTCAGGGTACCCTCCACAGCCTAACACTATGCCTTATTTTCCTTTGGAGTATTTTGGATGGCAAGGGCAAACAAACGCAATGGAGGGGGCATCGTCCACAGACTGTCCGTGGTGCCTCTGAATCGTACCATGCAGAGCGAAGCCAAAGGGTGCGAGCATGCAGAGGCCAAAGTTAGGGAGTTCGAAGCCATAACCATCAGAGTTGGGTCTCAGGAAGTCCCAATCCCGAAGTCTCTATCACCTAGGTCTGACGGAGGTAAGTCTCATGCTTCGGCCGAGCCCTGCGCTGAAGCTTGGTTCGATCGGCCGAACGAGGATGGTCCATCCGACGGGGTTCGCAGCGAAGCCCCCTCCAAACGCAAGGTGCACAAGGCCGAAGGGCGCAGTACCACTTTGGCCAGAATTAATAGAAGTCGAACAGTAGCGCCTGGCACCAGGCCTTAGCCATATTGGGCACCTCCAGGCATGTCCAAATCACAGAAGAGACGCCTACAAAGGATGTGGGCACAGGAGATGCGCGAAAGGAAAGCTGAGTCTGAGCACGACGCTATCTTCGAGGAAATCCGCCCTCGGCCATCTACCAAGCAAGTATGGAGGGAGAAGCGGGTTGAGATAACCAACCCGGCTCCTAGTCCAAGCGATGACAATGATGACATGCTCGACGACGATTACTCGCCCGTCTCTAAGGGACCCGCACCCTAGGTGATGGACATCAACATCGTCATGCTGCCTGCCGAGTTCGCCCTACCACGGGACGAGGCCGAGGTCGCTCAATTGAACCTCGGTCCATGCAACGCCATCTTCGAGAAGCCCGAGGACTCGGCTCACCATCTAAAGACCCTCTATGTCAGGGGTTACATCGATGGGAAGCCAATTTCCCGGATGCTCATCGACGGTGGCGCCACTGTTAACCTAAAGCCTTATTATTGTTGAAGAAACTTGGCAGGGACGAAGATGAACTGAAGAAGACTAACTTGATGCTCAACGGCTTCAACGGTGAGAGCTCCGAGGCCAAGGGAGTACTCTCTATGGAGTTGACGGTGGGCAACAAGATGTTGCCAACAGCGTTTTTTGTCGTCGACGTACAAGGTAACTATAGCGTGCTACTCGGGCGCGACTGGATTCACACGAACTGTTGCATCCCTTCTACTCTACACCAGTGCTTGATACAGTGGGACGACGATGAGGTAGAAGTCATCCCCACGGATACTTCAGCCCAAGTAGCATTGGCCGATGTATCAGTCGACGCCGTCCATAACAAAGTAGTGTGTCTGTCAGGAAGAGATCTTTCGGATTACGATTTCGTTAGCGTATCTGGGGGACGGTTTGTACCAGTGTCTATAAAGCCGGCTGGAGTAGCACGACTATTTTTGTATTAATAGTCGTGTCTAGCAAGGATAATCTAGATTGGCTAAAGTCTCATGTGGAGCAGTATCGGTCTAATAAAGACGGTATTGCCGAAGCCATCGAGGACTTTAGCGAAGTAGAGAAATTAGGGCAAGGTTTTGCGTCGGCTGATCCCTTGGAGGAAGTTGATATAGGTAATGGCAGCATCCCAAGGCCGAGTTTTGTTAACCAACATTTGCAGCCCGATGAAAAGGTTGAAGTAATAAAGTTACTTCGGTCGTATGTCGATTGTTTAGCATGGAAATATAGGGAGATGTCAGGACTAAGCCGTGAGCTCGTGGAGCATCGGCTGCCCATCAAGTCCGGATTTAGGCCTTATAAGCAACCTCCCCTCTGCTTTAATTCGGCCGTCTATGACCGAGTTAAGGAAGAAGTGGAGCAACTACTCAAGGCTGAATTTATTAGGCCATGCAGGTACACGGAATGGGTTGCTAACATTGTACCTGTAGAGAAGAATGGGAGCAGCAAGATACGGGTATGCTTTGATATCCGAGATCTAAATAGAGCCACTCCGAAGGACGAGTATCCAATGCCAATAGCCGACATGCTGATCAACAATGCTTCAGGACAAAAGGTACTAAGTTTTCTTGATTGCAATGCCAGTTATAATCAAATCTTTATGGCCGAAGAGGATGTCTATAAGACTACCTTTCGATGCCCTGGTTTTGTCGGTTTGTTCGAGTGGGTCGTCATGACTTTTGGGTTGAAAAATGTCGGCGCCACGTATCAGCGCGCTATGAACTTGATCTTTCATGACTTGTTAAGAGTCATGTTAGATGTTTACATCGATGATGTTGTGGTCAAATCGGACGTTATGGGAAACCATTTAGTCGATTTGAATGTTGCTTTCGATAGGATGCGACAATATGGGTTGAAGATGAACCCACTCAAGTGTGCTTTTGGTGTGTCGTGGGTAAGTTCTTAGGTTTCATGATTCATGAGAGAGGCATAGAAATTGATCCTAAGAGACTTGAAAAGATTAGAAACGTTGTGGCACCGTCATGCAAAAAGGATGTGCAAAAGCTGTCAGGCAAGTTGAACTATTTTGTGTCGCTTTATATCCAACTTGTCCGGCAAGATTGATGCCTTTGTCCCCATACTCCGGCTAAAAAACGAAGTCGAGTTCACTTGGGGGGCAAGCCAGCATGCTGAACGCCAAAACCAGGTACACGTTTGTGGAGCGATTATGTTTATCACTTTATTACGCGTGCACCAAGTTACACCATTATCTTCTCCCCACCACATGTGTTGTCATTTATCAAATCGATGTTATAAAGCACATGTTACAGAAGCCGATTCTAAGTGGAAGAATCAGAAAATGGGCTTATGCGTTGATTGAGTACGATTTGGCCTACGAGCCCCTAAGAGCGATGAAAGGCCAAGTCGTAGCCAACTTTATAGTTGATTATCACATAGATGCTAGCTGAAGTGATGCTATTGCTCTAGTTGAGGTAGTACCATGGAAAATCTATTTTGATGGTTCGGCTTGCAAGAGTGGCTGAGGTATTGGAGTGGTTCTCATAACACCTAATGGTATGCGCTTTGAAACCTCGGCCCGACTAGAGTTCTCTTCCACTAATAACCAAGCCGAATACGATGCTTTGTTGCTAGGTCTTGAACTACTAGAGTCTGTAGGCGCTAAACATGTTCACGCGTATGGAGATTCGTTATTAGTAGTACAACAAGTACTAAGAATGCTCAATGTTTTAATGGCTTGCTGAATAGCTACTTGGACAAATGTCTAGACATAGTTGCTAATTTTGATTATTTCAAAATATCTCATGTGTCAAGAGAAGCCAATTCGGTCGCCAATGATTTGGCTCAGCAAGCATCTGGCTACCAAGTGAAGAGAGGGAAATTTGCTGTATTAGAGAAGCCGGTGTTTAGTCCAAATGCCGAAGCCAGTAAAGGTGGGCGGGCGCACGCCTCGGGTCGAACCCCTCGGGTCGCCAAAGGACACCGCACGTCGAAGCCCCTGGATCGGAGTGCTCTGCCGATCGAAGGATCTGGCACGTCGGAGCCCATAGTGCGAAGCCTCCCGGACGGAGAAGGCTCCCCGAAGTCCGAACCCTCCGAAGGGCTTCGGCCCAGCACACTCCGAATGGCCACCTCGGCCAGGCTTTGGCAGGAGCTAGAATGGCTCGGGGGGCACCCCGAAGTCAGTATTTTAGAAGTTTTTTCAGAAGGTGGACCTAGCCGAAGGGTTGATCGAAAGTTTCGGCGACAAGCGTTCAAATTCGTGTTGGTAGACGACACATTGTATCACCGAACCATCGATGGAGTGCTATTAAAGTGTCTAGACCATGAGCAGTCCCAGGTGGCTACAGGAGAAGTCCATGAGGGGCTTTGCGGCACTCATCAGTCGGCCCAAAATATGAGTTGGATGCTCAAAAGAGCGGGTTTTTATTGGCCAACTATGACTGAAGATTGTTTCAAGTACTACAGAGGGTGTGAGGCATGTTAGAGGTTTGGCAACATCCAATTAGCTCCTGCCTCGTTGCTCAATCCTATTGTCAAGCCATGGACGGATTACTTCACTAAGTGGACTAAGGCTGTACCTCTCAAGAACATGACTCACATTGAGGTACGTGAGTTCATTTTAAAGCACATCATACATAGATTCGGCATTCCCCAAACTCTTACTACGGATCAAGGTAGTTCATTTGTTTCTAGTGAGATAAGGGACTTCGTCGAATACTATGGTATTAAATTGATAAACTCTTCACCTTACTATGCTCAGGCCAATGGTCAGGCCGAGTCTAGTAATAAAACCATGATTAAGCTTGTTAAGAAGAAAATTGAAGAGTTTCCTAAAAGGTGGCATGAAGTTCTTTCCGAGGCATTATGGGCTTGTAGGATTGCAAAGCATGGTGCCACCAAGGTCAGTCCATATGAGTTGGTATATGGACAAGAAGCCATTCTGCCTGTAGAAGTAGATCTTGCTTCCTTAAGAGTGTTAAAGCAAGACGGCTTATCGGTTAATGAGTATGAGGCTCTTCTGAAAGATAATCTGGAGGAAGTGACCGATAGGAGACTAAGGGCTTTAGAATCCATAGAAGTAGACAAG
Source organism: Zizania palustris (assembly GCA_019279435.1). NCBI lineage: Eukaryota > Viridiplantae > Streptophyta > Magnoliopsida > Poales > Poaceae > Zizania > Zizania palustris. The sequence goes on from JAAALK010000285.1 coordinate 75,609,812, forward strand.
AAAAGAGTAGCTAAAGCCTACAATAAGAAGGTTAAACCAAAATCATTTCAAATAGGAGACTTGGTATGGAAAACGATTTTGCCTCTAGGCACGAAGAGTCCCAAATTTGGCAAATGGTCACCTAGTTGGGAGGGTCCTTTTAAGATAGCCGAAATCGCTCCCGACAACGCATACGTGTTGGAATCCCTGCAGGGAGAGCGGTTCCGAAGTGCTTTAAATGGTAGATACTTGAAAGGGTATTTCCCAAGTGTGTGGCAAACATCATAAAAGTGTCGGAAAGCCAATATGGATGATATCGTCTTCAGCTCATTGTGCTTTTAGTTCACTAGTTCACTAAAAGGTAGGGGGCATGTGATAGAAAAAATTGCATTAATGGCTAGATTGTCAAAATATCAAGTTTTGGTGATTTGGGCCAAAAGTACACATGTCCAGGGTCTATCCGACGCCCTACAGGGCTGAAGTCCATTGAGATATGGGCTCCGAAAGCCTCTAGCCAGCCCATGGGCTTTGGCCAGGAAGCCTTCGGAGGCCCACGCTGCCGAAGCTTCAGAAGCCTTTGGAGGCCCACGCTGCCGAAGCTTCGGCCCGAGGAGCAAGCCTCGACGGGCCTGGTCGAAGCCCACGCTATCAGAGCTTCGGCCCGAGGAGCAAGCCTCAACGGGCCTGTCCGAAGCCCACGCTACCGAAGCTTCGGCCTGAGGAGCAGGCCTCGATGGGCCTGGACGAAGCCCACCTCGGCAGAGATAGAGTTGTTTGCGTCACCAGCTCAATCTCCATCTCTATCTGGCCGGGTTAATAGCATATTAGATTAGGACTTAACCCCCTATAAATAGAGAGACATGGCCGGCGTAGAGAGCCCCCCAACTCAAACCAAATCAAAGCCAATGCTTTGATCGTATTTACCTTACATTTATTTTCCTGTACTTCTTCGTGGGTTTGCCTGGAAGCCCTCCGTCGGCCGCTACGGAACAGTGGTAACCCTTGTTAATTCGCCTGTGAAGTATCCATTAATCTACGTAATAGATTGCTATCGCCTTGTTACTTCGCCTCTGAAGTATCCGCTAATCTGCGTAATAGATTGCTACCTTTGCTACTAGTGCAACACTTAGCAAAATTCGGTCCTCAGGCCGAATTGGTACTTTGAACTCTTTGTTGCAGGTTCGCATGTTCAGAGCTACTTCGTCGGAGGTGTCCGGAGTTGAGATATCGGTTTCGGAGGTCCCTAGGACACCCTTCGGCGGGACTGCAGGCTCCGACAACAGGCTTTGCCACGACCATACTCCGCACCTGAACAAAGTTGCACTCGCGCGTGGCCCTCGCGTCATTATTTTGTAGTTTGCTGTATCAGAGATATCACGCCGAACCTTGCTATTTGGAGGTGATCATCGTGTCCAGATCCGTTTGGAGTCCATCTTCGATTGGATCAGTCCGAACGCCGAAGCACCCTTCGGCGGAGCACTTCGCACCAGACGCCAGAGGTACACTTCGGTGATCCCTTCGCACCAGACTTCGAACCAGACAGGCTCCGACTGGTTTGCTGATTTTATTGTGTTTAATCTATCTTTTTCGGCTAATTGGATTATTTTGTGTAATCTGGTTGCCTGGAGACTCCACCCCCTTATCACTATTAAGGGTAGTCGGAACGCGGCGTCGGTGCCACGTCATGCTTAGGCCTGTCCCTAATTATCCGTGCACTTTTGGATCGTCGAACTGACCTAAGTGCGGGGGCACGTTTGCGTGTCAACAAAAGGTTTTCAATGTAGACCAAATCTCACGTGCAGTTCTAAGGTGTTGGACCCTGTCAAACTCATTGCGATTCAAACTGAATTTTGATCAAGGATATAACATGTTCTGGTAGATATTGATCTCAAATTCACAATATAAACTTCTATTTTCAAAACATAGTCTAATACATTTAGACTCTATTTGTAGCAGAATCACCAAATAACATCAACAGAATCAGTAGAAACTATCTTCAAGTGACTATGCAATCAAAACAGATTTCATACCAAAAGCAGTACTTCAATGATATCTAGCCAAGATTTTTAGGTAATCAAGCATCTCTATCAAGAAGTTTACTGGATGAAGATAATGAATTAAATCAGTACCAGATCAAGCAGCCAAAAGAAATTAAACACTTCATAAACTGTTCAGGAGAAGAAATACAAAATTTGAAAACTACTGGATGATAAACAGTGTAACCACAACAGTATATTCCAATCAATTCAAAACAGAGTACTTTGATAGGTTCAGTTTCAGACAAATAAACATCAGAGAGACCTAAACGGACAACAACTGAATGTTTCAACAAAGTTTCAGGCAGAAACTGAATCCGCTAGTTTCTAGTGATTTCACAATTTCAAAGTTTGATCAACTTCAAGGTACTAGATGAACAATTCTTTTCTGGTATTCAACTTAAAATAACCAACACTAGTACTAGGATTCAATTCTGAATCAGCAAGGATTTAAACAGTGAAAGGATCAAAATCAATAAGTGAAGTTCAGAGAGGTACTGTAGTATATCTGAAAAATTTCACACTTCAATCAAAACTTAACATTCAACATAAGCTATGATTCAAATCAGATTCAGAAAACTATTTCCAAGTTTGAACTTCAACAATTAATCCATTTGAATAAAAGATTCAGATCTGAACATGTAATTTCTACAAACAGCACTAGGTTACTAACATAAGAACAAACTCAGTCAATACTTCCAGAGTTTCATAAAATTACCAAGAAAAGTTACAAAGAACTTTGAACTAACTTGGAACAAAGATTTCAGAGTGATATTCCATATTGTAGTACTCAGACAGATAAAGTAGCTCTTTAAATTCAGACTAAAAATAGTGCAACAATAATATAGAATTACCTAATTGAGTAGCTAGCACCTTTTGCCTGAAAAGTTTCATGAATCACTTCTGGATCTTCACAGAAATTACTTCACATATGATCTTCATACACTTCAATCAGAAATTAACTCACATGTAGCACCAGAGGGATTTAGAAACCATATCAAATGTCTCAATCAAAACAGATCACAGAGAAGTCTTGAAGTGTAGATGCAGAACATAAATTCTGATCTGAAATAGTATTCTAGAAGTACTACAGGAATTGCAGCAAAAACAAACTTCTGATTATCAAAACCTTGAATAGAATCAAGGCTTCACAATCAATTGCATCACTGGAACAAAATATGTTGATGGCGCAAGAACCTCATGAACATGAACAGTATTGTCAAGCAGAATACAAGAATAGCAGGAAAGAATATTGTTCCAGAAACTAAAATCGTCAAGAAGATGAGAGGGAAAATAGATCAAACAATTCGATTAGAAGACAGCAAAAACAACATCAAGATTCCTGGTTTCTTGGATCACAAGCAAGGGAGAAACAACTCAGCCATAGGATATTTTTGTGTTGCAAGAAGTGGACAGCCAACCTATGGGTGTGGATGCCTTTTTATAGGCCCACCCAAGATGACAACTTTACACATAGACCATCAAACTTTTCAGTTTAACACAAAAAACATGAGTCATTTTCAGAATTGCAAATTCTAAAAATTACCCATACAGACCACTACTAACTTTTACTACAAATGACTCTACCCCTATAATATATTTTCAGAAGTTGGAAGTTCTGAAAAAATACTAAAAGTTTAAACATTACTCTAAATTACTCAAAACAAAAGTCTCCTAATTATTGAATTTAAAACATTTATATATGTGACAGTTTTCAGCAAAAACCGACAAAGCCTCCTCGATCGCTGACATGTGACGCCAATCCGTGAACTCGACCTCCAGCAAGTCTCTCCCGCTCTCGATCCTAATAGGTGGATTGGTACCGATCTTCCGCTAGGTAAGGATAACTTGGATTAGTGGAGAATCTCGCCAAAAGATCCGTCTTCTCCTTAGATTTCCAGAAAGTCCAAGAACGCGCCAATCGGACTTTGTATGAGGAAGTTACGCCCATTTTGGTGCATGGTGGTTGATGTAGTCTGAACCAGTGAATTCTTGACTTCAAATCATCCGTGCGACTCCGTCTTCAACTCCAACTCCCCTATTACATTTCCCATGTTCCTAAGCAACAAAATATCACTAGTATTCAGTAGCATCCCATCCAAACAAATATTAACATAGTTGATAAGGATAGAATTAACCTCATGGTTCAAGCGACGGGCACGAGCGCGTGTGATTGGTCCTTGTAATTGAATTGTAGGTGGAGGCTCCATGTGTGTATCATGTGAAGTGATGTCCTCATCAGATCCCCTCAAGCCACCTGATCACTTGCACTAGCCTCCCTTACGCTGACTTGACCTTCACCCTGTCTCGACCATATGTCCGTCCATGTCTTGCTCTATCTCCTCATGCACTCCTGAGATCATCTCCAACTTCACTCGGCATCCTTGATCCTCTGGCATCGAGCTCCCCGCTCGACCCTTGATCACCTGCCATTGACAGTTGGTTAGCATCTCCACCCTACACACATGAGACAAGCCAAAACAAGAGACGCAACGCACACCAAACATCCTAGGCACAGACCATTCATAAACACACATCGAACCCTTCGATGCAATCAAACCATCACTCACTCAAACACTCAATCGCTCATTCTTGTCAATCACTCATCACATAGACAAAAACCATAGTGCGACCCCACTTGGTTTCACAATCTCCCCCTTGATGAGTGCATTGACAACCCTAAATAAAAACATGATGAAAGTTTCAAGTTAAGCACACAAGTGACCATAAAAACTCAGAAATGAGCCAAAACGTGTCACTTGATAAAAGATCTCCCCCTTTGGGCAAAAAATCATGCAAAGCATTGTCCTTATCTTTGACAAAAGCATCAATGCATCATAAAAGCCATTACTCTCCCTTAACTAAGCAATAATCCAAAAGCCCCTCCAAAAGCATCATGTAAACCATTTCTCCCCCTTTGGCAATGCAAGCATCAAGATGATAAAAAGATGCAAAAGGGGTGTGAGGGTAGAGTATAGATGCAAGCTTCTAAAACATGCGCAATTCCAATTACAGTACAAACCATCATTTGCTTTGAATATTGTCTAAAAGTACTGTGTGAAACACTTAGATGAATATCATCTAAACAAAAGCATGAGCAAGCATTTTCAAATTTTAGCAAATAAAAGCATCACCACTCAGACTAGCATACTAAACATGGTAAGGCATGAGATGCAAAAGCTAATCAACTACTAACCGGATAAGCATATCCCACTATAAGGAGCTTCAACAAACTTTAGATGCAATTGATTCAAGTTTTTTTATTTTCCATTTTAGTGCCAACGGTTATTTGCATGTCAACCTTGTGCTAACCGACCAAGCTAAGCCTAGGTTTGAAACCATCAGAAGCTTAAAGCAAAGGTCTCGGCATACACTTCAATGTCCCAGTTCATACCAAAGTGTTATGGTAAGCAGTCCAGAACAAAGTAGTGCGACAAAGCAAACCCACCTGTATCTTTTCAATTTCAGCATAAAACAACATAAATATCAATCATTTTCATTTCATTTTCTTTCATTTTTTATTTTAAATTTTTTAATTTTCCGCACAACATTTTTGATAAGATCAAGTTGCATATTAGCATCCAAGTGAAAAGGACCTAGCTATTAGGTATGTAAAAGATAGAAAAAGCACTCAACCTATTCATGCTAGTTTCTAGACTAAGCAGTGATCATTTTAAAATTTTCATAAATATAAGCCATGCTCATGACAAATATAAGATGAATTCAAGCAAAGTATAATCAACAGTATTAAAGACAATACTTCAAAGGCATAATAAATCATGTACTTGTAAAAGCAATTAATCATATAACAGAAGCTCATGCAGTGCTACACAACTCCCCCTCAAAACATGCTAGCAGATCTCGAATGCTCAGTGTTGGGGTGATAGAAAAACTATTTAGGAATCCAGCATTTTAAAACTCGAGAACCAGGTAAAGCAGTATACTGATCATGCACAAGGTATGAGTCATGATAAAAAGTGTGTGATCTACCGCCAAAGCGCGAGCCTGGAAAATGATGAGGTCTCCTAAACTGTCAGGAATCAAAGCCTCTTACACACGGTCTAGCACCATATGATGCATGATGTACACCACGATGGGCAAAATCTCTCATGGGCCCTTGGGAAGCCTCAAAATCAGGATAAGAGTAAAAAGCAGACTCATGCATACCAAAAGATGGGTAATGCATGTCCTGAAAGCTCATCGCAAAAGAACATTGTTCATCCTTGATACGACGAAAACAAAACCAAACCAAATGACCCACCCGATGACAATAGGAGCAGTGATACACTCTCTTAGGTGTGTGAGCATAGGTCTCAGGCGCAAATCTCATAGTCTTCTTGGGTTTTTGCTAAGAAGTTTCCTTTGGTGGGTGAGGGGCTTTCTTTGTAGGTTGAGTAGGATCCTCGACTTTTTGAATGGTGTATAACTAGGCTCTTTCTTTCTCAAGGGTTGTGGGTGGAGTGAACACTGTTTCGATCGGAGTGTTTGGAGTGGTTCTCTCATAACCCAACCCTAGTGCTAACCCTACCCTGTAAGCACACAATTTTGTCTTAGCCAAAAGCAAATTCATCCTTCCCTTCCCTTCAGTGCATTTTTCAACCACGGAGAGAAGATAATCATGTTCACATTTTAATTTTTCAACTTGCTCTCTAGCAAAGCTGAGTTGGTCCTTAAGGGTGATGCAGGTGGGACACGCCAGCTGCACATTATTATAACACTCAGGACTCTCCAATCTAGCCTTAAGTTCATCAACATGCCTATCTCTCAAATTAATGCTTTCAATAAGTATAGGACAGTTCATGCATTCGTTGATGACCGCAGGACTAGACTCCACCACCAAAAGCTGCTTTTCAGTAAATTCAAGTTTTTCAACAATTTGAGCATGTGTAAAACACAGCTGAGCAAGTTCATTCATGACAGCAAGTCATGACTCACATTCACATCATCAGACTTAGATTTCAAAATTACAAGTTTAGTAGAAATTGTTTCAAGTCTGAATTTTAGTTCTTTTCGTTCTTTAGCAGCAAGTTTAAGTGATCTATCCTGAGAACAGACAGCACACAATTCATCATTTTGAAACAGAAGCTGATATTGGGATAGATGTACCTTAGAAGTGTCGAGCTCGTTGCTGATATCGTTGTCGTCGATCATGAAGCATAAGCCGGTGAGGTCCATTGTCTTCTTCTCCTTCTTCTCTTTCTTAGGAGTCTCCTCTTCCTCAGAGCTTGGCTCCTCGCTTGATGTACCATCGATGTTGCTGAGGGCAACCACAAAAGCTCTGGCTACTCTTTTAGCCACTTTTTCACGTTTCCCTTTGAAGTAATGTTTCTTGTTCCACTTTTGGTGCTTGTGCTCATTTTCATTTTTCATTTTTAATTTAGGGCAATTCGCTTTTATCTGAGAAAGATCTCCACATTCAAAACATCCATGTGACCCTCCTCTCCTCTGGTCTCATCTATCATTGTAGAAGCGAGTGAACTTCTTGACAATGAGAGCTAGCTCCTTATCATCTAGAGTGTCCACTTGTTCTTTTGTGACAGAGACAAGAGAGGACAAGTCAAAACCACCAGAATAAGCACAAACTCTAAAAACACCAGAAAAGTTACCTCCATACGAGGTACCACTGCCAGGACCAGAAACCAAAGCAATAGAAGGCAATAAAGAGTTTCCAAATTCTTGATGAGACGCCTTGGCAATCTCGGTGGACTTAAGATTACTAAGAGTTCATCGCAAGTCAAGGTGTCAATGCTTGCCGACTCTTCAATACTAGAGATCTTCACCTACCATATGCTACGATCAAGAGCATAGAGAAGTTTGATTGCTCTATCATGGTTAGAATAAGAAAAAGTACCAGTGGAGCGCAAATTACTCACAATTCCATCAAAGCGCGCAAACATGGCATCTACAGATTCAACGGGGCCTTGCACAAATATTCGGTATTCTTGAATAGAGGGGGGTGAATAAAAACCTCAACAAATCCTCATGAATTAGATGGCCTATTCAGATCACCCAACGCACCACCATAAATTTTAGATTCAAATTTGAAACTATCAGTACAAACGAGAGCAACAAAACCAGTTCAAATACAACATTCAGTCTTGTTCGGAGTTTGAAGTGTCGAAGCACTCTGTCGACAATTGATATTCCGAACTACAGTGAGTAGATCGACAACAGGATGATCGATAGAGGTAAATCGGTAACTGAAACTTCGACAAAGACTAGAAATTCAGAAAACTCCTTTAACACATCCACTTGACACTTTGAGCCAAAACTTGACACAAATGGTTGATCAATTTAGTACTAATTGTCCAAGTTCATGTACAGTTTGTGATGCAGATTAAGGTTTCAGGATTTAGCAATTTCAGCCACAATAATAAACTGTTGTATACTCAAAATGAATTCAAGTCAGGTTTGATGAAAACTGGATGTTGAACAGTACCAGGTAAATTCAATTCAGAACACAAATTGAAGCTATACACTGACTTTAGTTCAGATTTGCAGATAATCATATCAGAGCAAATTTGTAAACTATACACCTGAAGTTTAAACAACACCTTTGAGTGACATAAGAGAAGTTTCAACAAACTAGATCAAGTTTGACATTAAACTCAAATTCAGCTTAAAGAACTCAAAAGTAAGCAAGATCAACAATCAAAGCAGAAATGCACTGTTCAGAAAATGTGCTCAAACTAAACCTGAAACTGAATTTTGATCAAGGATATAACAGGTTCTGGTAGATATTGATCTCAAATTCAGAATATAAAATTCTATTTGCAAAACACAATCTAATACATTCAGACTCTATTTGTAGCAGAATCACCAAATAACTTCAACAGAATCAGTAGAAACAATCTTCAAGTGACTATGCAATCAAAACAAATTTTAGACCAAAAGTAGTACTTCAATGATATCTAGCTAAGAATTTCAGGTAATCAAGCATCTCTATCAAGAAGATTACTGGATGAAGATAATGAATTAAATTTGTACCAGATCAACCAGCCAAAAGAAATTAAACACTTCATAAACTGTTCAGGAGAAGAAATACAGAATTTGAAAACTACTGGATGATAAACAGTGTAACCACAATAGTATATTCCAATCAATCCAGAACATAGTACTGTAATTGACAATTCAAAACAGTACTGTTGGGGGAAAATATTTCATCCTTAGAGCCATTGCTGCAACAAGACAAAGGCAGGTGATTTAATCAAAGGTTTCTAGCGCCTAACTCTGGGAGTACATTGGATCAAGTTCAAAGGATGGAGGCGAACTCTAGTTCGAAGTATATCTTCGAACATGGACTTTTTAGAGAGCTTCCTTGCCAGCTAGGATGGAAGACTTATCTTCTTTCTTATTAGATTAGTCTTTTACTGTTTTAGCCCTATTAAGGGTACCGAATAGTTTCCACTATGTCGGTTGTAATGGAGGGGTAAAAGGGTCTTTTCCTTAATGTTTGAGCCTATAAATACCCCCCGTTTTACCCTGTAATGAGGATCGAATACTGAGTTATTCAATACACATCTTCAAACTATTCCGAGATATTATCCTATTCGGAGGCTTGAAACAGTTTATCAACAAACACTTTGTTCGTTAGTTTCTAATCTTCTGAAACTTGTTAGCGTAATCTTTTGCGCCAATAGTTGGCGCCGTCCGTGGGGAACCTAGTCCAAAAAACTTCGTTCTCTACCAAGTTTTCAAACCATGCCTCCCAAGCGGAGTTCAGGTGGTAGCCCTATTCAGAGGTCCCCTCGGACCTCCGGAGCAAGATCTTTACATACAGTTGAGGCTGGAGGACCCTCAACTTTTCCTCCACCTCACACTCTGGAAGGAGCTCCTCTTCCTCGAGCATATGGAGTTTCCTCTCCGAATCCATGCATACTTCGACCACCCGAGTTCCTCTTTCACCTCAAGTTCCACTTCAGACTGATGCATACAGGTCTCAAGACCCAGAAGGCCCTTCCGGAGGAGATGAAGGCGGTCTTGGAGATATGGCCGTTCAAATGACCAGTCTCTAAGCTGAAGTAGCAAGGTGGCGGAAAGAAGCCGCAGATAGGCTTCGCCCTCAGGCCACCCCAGTCATTCCTGATGTGCCCGAAGACGACGAAGTTCACTATCCCGAAGCCCCAGAGAACACATCCGTCGACACTGAATCTACGCTACATTCAGAGCTATAGAAAGTACACTTTGATCTGAAGTTCAAAACTTCAAAGCTTTGCATGTATGCTTGAGATGAAGACCCTTGGGAGTTCTCCCGTTCTTATGCATTAGCAATTGAGGCCAGCGGAGGGGTGCGAGACACCATGGCCAAATGTTTTCCTCTAGCTCTCGAAGGAGTGGCGTTGCGGTGGTTCTGGTCTTTAAAGCCAGGTTCAATCAGAACCTGGAAGCAGCTAAGGAAGAAGTTTATAAACAATTTTCAGGGTACATTCGTACCTCCAATGTCAACAGGAAGACTTTTTCTAGTGAAGCAGCTCCCTAGAGAAACTTTAAGACAATATTTTAAGCGCTTCACCCATACGAAGTCGCAGATTCGAGGGTTAACTACATCTTCAATAGTTGACGCAGCTCGAGAGAGAGTTACCAACGCAGGTCTCCTAGATAAACTTCACCGGAAGCAGATATCTTTGGTTGCTCAGTTGATGTCTTACTTCGAAGAGTATGCAAGGTCAGAAGAGGGGTGGCTTCGGAGAACTGCTGCAACCCCATCAATCCTGCAAGAAGTTAATTTGGAAGTGAAGACTTCAACAAAGCCGCAGGGCCAAATCTTCGAGGTTAAGCAGGACAGACATCGAGGACAAAAGCATCCTTGTTCAGAAGTCTTAAACATTGCATCCCCGCAAAAATTTTCCCAAAGAAATCCGCAGCCCTCAGGAAGCAAGACCAGCGGCTGGAGGCCGCCAGGGAAGCCGGCTGGCAAAGCCCAAGCCTTTTTCTGCTGTGTCCATGGTGAAAACCGGAGTCACGCGACTGATGCGTTCAAATCTATACTTGCTTTAAGAGGCGAGTATCTGGAAAGAACTTTGGGTCGAGGCACTACTGACCGAGTTCCGACTGAAGTACGTCCGGAGCCTGTTCAGGCTGTAGCGCGGATAGAAAACTTCAACCCCGCAAGACGGCCTTCGGTGGTCAATGTTATGCCACCTCCGAAGCAGGAAGACGACCAAGATCGAGGAAAGAGAGTACTCCTCCCCATCTCCTGAGGAGGCACCCTCAGAAGTATGTCGAAGAGGCAATGAAGAGAGTATGTTAGAGAGGTGGGCCATATTGGAACCTCTTCATCTGCAGCTGCTATGCCTGAATGGTCCCATGTGCCGATATCTTTTTCCGCAGATGATGCAGCTAGCATAAAGTTTCCACATGCAGACCCACTTGTCATCACTGTGGACATAGTAGGGACTGAGGTTCGAAGAGTGCTAATCGGTGGAGGGAGTTCGGTAGATATTATCTTTGTCCAAGCTTTTGATCAACTCTGCATCTCCAGGAAGCACCTTCTCCCGGCAGCCCGTCCTTTGCAAGGCTTCGCAGGACCCCCTCTTGATGCCCTCGGTCAAATTGGTCTGGAAGTTACTTTCGGAGAGGGGCCACTAGTCAGGACGGAGGAAGTAATTTTTGATGTTGTAGATGCCCCGTATGCATACAATGTTATCTTCGGAAGGGGCATGTTGAATCAATTTGGAGTTGTGGCACATCATAATTATCTGTGTATGAAGATGCCCACACAGGTGGGAGTGCTCACCGTTTTCGGAGATCAGGCCACTGCACGAAGAGCAGAGTATGTTCATGGCCCTCCTCTTGACCCGAGACAGGTGAACAGCGTGCAAGATAACCCGGAGGTTTTTCTGCTCCGAGTGAATCCTCGAAGAAGTCCTTCCCAAGGCCAAGCCCCAAAGGAGAGATTGCAACGAAGGTCATTGTTAAGAATGGCAAGGAATATTCTTTTCAGTTCGGCAAAGACTTGCCTCCAGAAGTTGCTACTTCGTTAGAGAAAGTAGTTGGGGAGAATCTAGATGTCTTTGCTTGGTCTGAGTAAGACATCACCGGAGTCAGTCGGGATATTATTGAACACAGTTTACTTGTGAACCCGAATGCTCGGCCTGTTAGGCAAGGGCTCCGGAAACTGTCTACGGAGAGGGCTATCCTTGCCAAAGATGAAGTGGAAAAGCTGCTGAAGGCTGGGATTATCAGAGAAGTAGCTCATATGGAGTGGTTAGCCAACCCAGTCTTCGTTAGGAAGAAATCTTCTGGGAAGTGGCGCATGTGTATTGATTTTACATCTTTGAATAAAGCATGCCCTCGTGACCCCTACCCCATGCCCCGAATTGATCAATTGGTTGACTCTACTGCTGGTTCGGAGTTATTAAGCTTCCTCGACGCGTATTCCGGCTATCATCAAATTTGGCTAAAGCGCGAAGATGAAATCAAGACAAGCTTTATAACTCCTTCGGGAGTCTTTTGTTATGTAAGAATGCCCTTTGGCTTAAGAAATGCCGGGGCTACTTTTTCGAGGTTAATTGCTAAGGCTGTAGGTCATCAGCTAGGTCGCAATGTAGAGGCCTACATGGATGATATTGTAATAAAGAGTGCTTTCAAGAACCAACATAGCCTAGACTTAGCAGAAACATTTGATAGCCTTCGGGCATGCGGAATCCGTCTTAACCCGGAAAAGTGTATCTTTGGGGCTCAGGCTGGAAAATTGTTAGGGTATTTAGTTTTGAGTAGAGGAATCGAAGCTAGCCCTACTCAGATAACTGCGCTGCAAAGGATGGCTCCTCCGGAGAATTTAAAGCAATTGCAAAAGCTGACTGGTCGTCTTGCAGCACTTAGCAGATTTTTGGCAAGGTCTGCGGAGAGAAGTTTTCCTATTTTTAAAGCGTTGAAAGGGTCCGAAGATTTTGCATGGACACCGGAGTGTCAAAAAAGCTTCGAAGATATTAAAAATTATCTGAGTAATCTCGCTACACTCACGGTGCCTATTGCGGACGAAACCCTACTACTCTACCTTGCAGCTACTGGCTCTGCTATCAGTGCACTCCTTGTCAGAGAGGTGGATTTCAACGGGAAGTTGGTATAGAATCTAGTCTATTTTGTGTCCGAAGCATTGTTCGGAGCGAAAACAAGATATTCCGAGCTTGAGAAGTTCACTTATGCTCTGATAATGGCTTCGAGGAAGTTAAGGCATTATTTCTTGGCACATAATGTAACTGTACCAACTTCGTATCCTTTGGGAGATATGCTCCGAAGTAAGGATTCCACTAGAAGAATTGGGAAATGGGCCGTTGAATTGGCACCCTTCGGCATATCCTTTGTGGCAAGGACAACAATTAAGTCACAAGTGTTGGCGGACTTCGTGGCAGAGTGGACTCCCCCTGCAGCGTGGGCTCCAGAGAAGCCAAGTGAAGGGATTTGGACTATTTACTCTAATGGAGCTTTTCAAGCATCCAGAGCAGGTGTTGTTGCAGTGATAATTTTGCCTTCAGGGCAAAAGGCAATGTACTCCGCAAGACTGAATTTCAAATCTACCAATAATACAGCGGAGTATGAAGGGATTTTACTGGGACTTCGAAAGGCACGTGCTCTAGGGGCTACAAGAGTTGTTATTAAGACAGATTCTCAGATTGTAGCAGGGCACGTAGACAAGAGCTTTCAAGTTCGGCATCCACAACTTGCAAAATACTTAGAAGAAATCCGTAAGATTGAAGCAGCATTTAAAGGGATTTCCATTCGGAATATACCCAAGCAGAAAATGTGCAAGCTGATATCTTAGCAAAAGCTGCAGCTGGAGCTAGGGACATACCAGAAGAGGCTTTTTATGAAGAACTCAGTACACCTTCGGTGCCGCAAATCCCTTCCACGGAAGTCCTTTGCATTCCAAGTGCAGATTGGAGAAGTTCAATTACGGAATTGATGCAAGAAAAAACAAGTTTGCCTGAAGGGCCACAGCATTCAAGGTTAAAACGTAGAATTCGGAATTATCACATAATCAACGGTATTTTATACAAGGCCAGAGTATGTTCCCCTCTGCTCCGATGTATATCTCAAGCTGAAGGTTAAGAAATTCTTCGAGAAATTCATGAAGGACTTTGCGGTAGCCATCTGGCCCCCCGAGCTTTGGCAGGAAAAACACTTCGCCAGGGGCTGTATTGGCCTACAATAGTAGCGTATGCGGAGAGCTTAGTCCGCACCTGCCAAGGATGTCAGTGGTGGGACGAAGAAGTCATCGCCCACCAATAGCTCTTCAAGTTATTGCTCCAGTATGGCCCATGGCCAGATGGGGTATGGATCTGATTGGTCCTTTCCCAGTACCAAAAGGAAATTTAAAACTCGCAGTGGTAGCAATTGAATATTTTTCTAAGTGGGTCGAAGCATAGGACCTAACAGCTATCACTTCGAACAATGTACATAAATTTTTCTGGAAAAATATCATTAGCCGGTTCGGAGTGCCTAGACAACTCACAGTTGACAATGGAACACAATTTGATGCGGAACCTTTCAAGAAATTTTGTGAAGATCTAGGCATTCAGTTATGCTTTGCTGCAGTACGACATCCTCAGTCTAACGGAGCTGTGGAAAGAGCCAATGGTAATATTTTGTCAGGGCTGAATCAAAGAATAGTAGGATTGGCAAAAGGATTGTGGACTGAAGAACATCCGAAGATTTTATGGTCCATTCGGACCACTCAAACAAGGTCCACGGGTTTTACTCCCTTCAGACTATTATTTGGAGATGAAGCTATGACACCAACAGAGCTCAAAGGAGGGTCACTTCGTAGCACCGAACCGGAAATAGAAGCAGAAAGAGAAACTTCGCTGGATTTAATAGAAGAGACAAGACTTCGATCTGTCGCCAATTTGACAAAGTATCAGCAGCAGACGAAGACTTGGTTCGACCCGAAAGTCAAGATTAATGAGCTTAAGCCGGGTCATCTTGTTTTGCGAAGTATTTTAACACCAGGAAAATTAGGAAATAAGTGGGAAGGTCCATACATAATTGTCCGTTCAGGGCGTCCTGGTTCTTTTAAGTTAGCTACTTTAGAAGGTGAAGAGCTAACGCATACAAGGCATGCGAGCACTTAAAGCGATATTTCGCATAGGGGCTCCTTGTAATCATTTGTAACACCTTCTGAATTAATAAAGTTCATGGTTCAGATAATGCCTACCTCTCAAACATTTCTTACTTCTAGTGGACGCACTGGAAGGACGAAGTTGGCTGGGAGGGAAGTGTCATTAATTTGAATCATTTTTCTGGACTTTGTACCACTGGTTTGAAGCTTCCGACGAAGTGGGAAAGTCACTGAAAAATGGATTCCAAGCCACCGGCTTGAAAGCATCCGTAAAAAGAGTCGAAGGAGACCAAATAATGCGGATTCCAAGCTTCAGCTTGAAAGCATCCGTAAAAAGAGTCCAAGGAGACCACTGCGAATTCCAAACCACCGGTTTGATAGCATTCGCAAAAAGAGCCGAAGGAGGCCAAAACAAAACAGAGATTGAGCTAATAAGCTTCAAACATCCGTGACAAGAGTCCAAAGTGACCAATCTTTGGGGACATTTAAATGTCCAGAAAGCTAAAGGTACTAAGTTACCAGTTTTCAGACTCCAAGTAGTCAAAAACATTTTGTAAGATTTTAATTAATCTTTAAGTTGTTGAGGGGCTCCGAATCCCCAAAATTGTACTCCTATGTTTTTCTTTGCACTTAACCATCTTCGAGTATAACGCGAAGTTGCTTACGCCCAAAGAGGGGCTGGGAAGAAGGGAGACAATTTTAAAAATCGATATTTATCATTCGAACAAATTACAATTACATCATGAAAAATTGGTGTCTATGCTAAGAAGGAATCAAAGACCTCTTCGATCTCTAGAGCTACTGCTAAGGTTGGAACGACTAGTTCCAGAGCCGGGAGTTCTAAGAACCCTGTGTTTAACTCTTCTACCTCCCTTCGAAGCTCTAAAATCATTTTGTTCTTGTTGAAGTTCAGCCCAGGTGCGAAGTCGTTCGGGGCTTCTTTCCCAGCTTCGAAGCTCTTCAGGTTTTTTCCTTTGATCTTCAGCAATACCTTCATCTTCAGACCATACAATGTCTTCGGAAGATGAAGTTTCCAAGCTAACTTCTTTTTCCTCCTCTTTAATGTAAGATAGTATGTCTTTACATATTTCAGGCGCAATTGCACCGGAGCTATCTCGAGGAATTAAGAATCGAGGTCGCTTGTGAAGTTTTAAAAGATCGAAGGTAGCCCATAGCAGGCGAAGTTCTTCGGTAACATTTAACACTTCGACATCATCCATACGAGGTTGAGAAGCCTAAAAACACGATAAGTAAATTTTGATTCATAATGTATGAAAAACATGATTCTTTACATAGTCAGGATCCTATAACAAATCTAGACACGCAGGTTTGGCGGAGGCCGACTGCTCGAGGCTTGCAACCGAGCTTGCTTCTGGCGTTGCCCTTCGTCAATCCAAGCCTTGATCGCAGTGCGACCTTCGGCTCTCCACGAAGCTTGAAAGGCTTGCCAAGCAGCAGCCACGTCTGCAGAAGGATTGAGAAGCCAGCTTTCGTCGAAGGTAATGGGAGCTGCCCTTGAATCCGGTGTTATCGATATTCCCAGATCTTCATAGTAGCAAAGTACTCCAAGAGTAGCCACTTGTCCGGAGATTTCTCCATACCGAATGTCTGCTGTTGTTGGGGGAAAATATCCCATCTTCGAGGTTATTGCCGTAACAGCACAAAAGCAGATAATGGATTCGAAGGTTTCCAGACGTCCATCTTCGAAGATACCCTGAGTCAAGCTCGAAGTACGAAGATAGGCATTGGTTCGGAGTACATCTTCGAACTAAGGCTTTTTGAGATCTTTATTGCCAGCTAAGATGGAAGATTTATCTTTTATATTATTAGATTAGTCTTTTACCATTTTAGCCCTATCAAGGGTACCAAATAGTTTCTACTATGTCGGTTGTAATAGAGGGGTAAATAGGTCTTTTCCTTAATATTTGGGCCTGTAAATACCCCCCATTTCACCCTGTAATAGGGACCGAATACAAGTTATTCAATACACACATTCGAATTATTCTAAGTTGTTATCCTTTCGGAGGCTTAGAACAGTTCACTTCGCAAACACTTCGTTTGTTAGTTTCTAATATACAGAAACCTGTTAGCGTAATCTTTTACGCCAACAGTTGGCGCCGTCCGTGGGGAACCTAGTCCAAAAAACTTCGTTCTCTACCAACTTCTTACATCATGCCTCCTAAGCGGAGTGCACGCCGTAACCCTGTTCGGAGGTCCTCTCGGATCTCCGGAGAGACACCATCCGACACGATTGAAGTCGGAGGGCCTTCGACATTCCCTCCACCTCAAACTCCGGAAGGAGTTTCCATCCCTCGAACATACGGAGCTTCTCCGCCAAATCCTTCCATACTTCGACCACCTGGAATCCCTCTTCCACCTTCCATCCCACTTCGAACTGATCCTACTAGCTCTCAAGACCCGGAAGATCCTTCCGGAGGAGATGAAGACAATCTTGGAGATATGGCCACTCAAATGGCCACCCTCCAAGCTGAAGTAGCAAGATGGCGACAAGAAGCCGCGAACAGGCTTCGCTCTCAAGCCATCCCAGCTATCCCAGAAGTACCCGAAGATGACGAACTCGTTTATCCCAAAGCCCCGGAGAACGCCTCCTTCGATAATGAATCTCCGCTGCATCCTGAGCTGGAGAAAGTTCGCTTTGATCCAAAGTTTAAAACTTCGAAGCTCTGTAAGTATGCTGGAGATGAAGATCCCGAAGAGTTTGTTCATTCTTATGCCCTAGCAATTGAAGCTAGCGGAGGAGTTCGAGACACCATGGCAAAGTGCTTCCCTTTAGCTCTTCAAGGAGTGGCCTTAAGGTGGTTCTGGTCTTTGAAGCCAGGATCAATTAATTCATGGGGGCAGCTGAAGAAGAAGTTTGTAAGCAATTTTCAAGGTACCTTCGTGCCTCCAATGTCAACGGGAAGCCTTTTCCAGGTGAAGCAGCTCCCCGGAGAGACATTGAGGCAATATTTCAAGCGCTTCGCTCATACGAAGTCGTAGATCTGGGGGTTGTCTGCATCTTCGGTAGTTGATGCAGCTCGGGAAGGCGTCACTCATCAAGGCCTCCTGGATAAGCTTCATCGGAAAAGCATCTCCTCGGTCTCTCAGTTGATGTCATACTTCGAGGAGTATGCGAGGTCGGAAGAGGGTTGGCTTTGAAGAACTGCAGCTACTTCATCCATATTGCAAGAAGTTAAAGTAGAATTAAAAACATCGGCACAGCCGCAAGAACCAGTCTTCGAAGTTCAACATGATCAGAGAAGGGGGCAAAAGCACCCTCGTTCTGAAGTCTTGAATATTGCACCCCCACAGAAGTTTACACAGAGAGCTCCACAGTCTTCGGGGAACAAGGCCAGCGGCTGGAGGCCGCCAGGGAAAACGGTTGGCAAAGGCCAGACCCTTTTCTGCTGTATCCATGGTGAAAATCGAAGCCATGCAACTGATACTTGCAAAGCTATACTTACTCTAAGAGGAGAGTATCTAGAAAGAACTTCAGGTCGAGGTACTACCGATCGAGTTCCAGTTGCAGCGCGCCCAGAGCCGGTTCAGGCTGTGGCGCGGATAGAAAACTTTGATGCCGCAAGACACCCTCCAGTGGCCAATGTTATGCCACCTCCGAAGCAAGAGGAAGGGCAAGACCGAGGGAAAAGAGTAGTCCTCCCCATCTCCGGAGGAGGTACCCTCAGAAGCATGTCAAAAAGACAGCGAAGAGACTACGTCAGAGAAGTAGGCCATATTGGGACTTCGTTGTCTGCAGCTACAATGCCGGAGTGGTCTCATGTACCGATATCTTCTCTGCGGAGG
>JAAALK010000285.1:75629690-75804597 GCA_019279435.1 Zizania palustris
AGATCAAAGGAAAAACCTGAAGAGCTTCGAAGCTGGGAAGAAGCCCCGACGCTTCGCACCTGGCTGAACTTCAACAAGAACAGAAGATTTTAGAGCTTCGAAGGGAGGTAGAAGAGTTAAACACAGGGTTCTTAGAACTCCCGCTCGAGAACTAGTGTTCCAACCTTAGCAGTATCTCTAGAGATCGAAGAGGTCTTCGATTCCTTCTTGGCATAGACACCAATTTTTTTATGATGTAAGTAATTTGTTCGAATGATAATATCGATTTTTAAAATTTCTCCCTATTCCCAGCCCCTCTTTGGGCGTAAGCAACTTCGCGTTATACTCGAAGATGGTTTAAGCGCAAAGAAAAACTTAGAGTTACAATTTTGGGAATCGAGCCCCTCAACAACTTAAAGATTAATTAAAATCTTACAAAATGTTTTCGACTACTTGGAGTCTAAAAACTGTAACATAGTACCTTTAGCTTTCTGTACATTTAAATGTCCCAAAGATTGGTCACTTTGGACTCTTGTCACAATGTTTTGAAGCTTATTAGCTCAAACTCTGTTTTGTTTTGGCCTCCTTCGGCTCTTTTTGCGAATGCTAACAACTGGGTGGTTTGGAATTCGCAGTGGTCTCCTTGGACTCTTTTTACGGAGCTTTCAAGGCGAAGCTGTAATCCGCATTATTGGTCTCCTTCGACTGTTTTTACGGATGCTTTCAAGCCGGTGGCTGGAATCCGTTTTTCAGTGACTTTCCCACTTCGTCGGAGCTTCGAACCAGTGGTCCAAAGTCCAAAAAAATGATTCAATTATGACACTTCCCTCCCAGCCAACTTCGTCCTTCCAGTGCGTCCACTAGAAGTAAGAAATGTTTGAGAGGTAGGCATTATCTGAACCATGAACTTTAGTAATTCAGAAGGTGTTACAAATGATTACAAGGAGCCCCTATGTGAAATATGGCTTTAAGTGCTCCGCATGCCTTGTATGCGTTAACTCTTCACCTTCTAAAGTAGCTAACTTAAAAGAACTAGACGCCCTGAATGGACAATTATGTATGGACCTTCCCACTTATTTCCTAATTTTCTTGGTGCTAAAATACTTCGCAAAACAAGATGACCCGGCTTAAGCTCATTAATCTTGACTTTCGGGTCAAACCAAGTCTTCGTCTGCTGCTGATACTTTGTCAAATTGGCGACAGATCGAAGTCTTGTCTCTTCTGTTAAATCCAGCGAAGTTGGTCTTTCTGCTTCTATTTCCAGTTCGGTGCTGCGAAGTGACCATCCTTTGAGCTCTGTTGGTGTCATAGCTTCAGTCCTCCAAATAATAGTCTGAATGGAGTAAAACCCGTGGACATTGTTTGAGTGGTCCGAATGGACCATAACAATTCTTCGGAAGTTCTTCAGTCCACAATCCTTTTGCCAATCCTACTATTCTTCGATTCAGCCCTGACAAAATATTACCATTGGCTCTTTCCACAGCTCTGTTAGACTGAGGATGTCGTACTGCAGCAAAGCATAACTGAATGCCTAGATCTTCACAAATTTTCTTGAAAGGTTCCGCATCAAATTGTGTTCCATTGTCAACTGTGAGTTGTCTAGGCACTCCGAACCGGCAAATGATATTTTTCCAGAAAAATTTATGTACATTGTTCGAAGTGATAGCTGTTAGGGCCTATGCTTCGACCCACTTAGAAAAATATTCAATTGCTACCACTGCGAGTTTTAAATTTCCTTTTGCCACTAGGAAGGGACCAATCAGATCCATACCCCATCTGGCCATGGGCCAAACTGGAGCAATAACTTGAAGAGCTGTTGGTGGGCGATGACTTCTTCGTCCCATCCACTGACATCTTTGGCAGGTGCGGACTAAGCTCTCCGCATCCACTACTATTGTAGGCCAATACAGCCCCTGGCAAAGTGTTTTTCCTGCCAAAGCTCGGGGGGCCAGATGGCTACCGCAAAGTGCTTCATGAATTTCTTGAAGAATTTCTTGACCTTCAGCTTGAGATATACATCGGAGTAGAGGGCAACATACTCCGGCCTTGTATAAAATACCGTTGATTATGTGATAATTCCGAATTCTAAGTTTTAACCTTGAATGTTGTGGCCCTTCAGGCAAACTTGTTTTTTCTTGCATCAATTCCGTAATTGACCTTCTCCAATCTGCACTTGGAATGCAAAGGACTTCCGCGAAAGGGATTTGCGGCACCGAAGGTGTACTGAGTTCTTCATAAAAAGCCTCTTCTGGTATGTCCATAGCTCCGGCTGCAGCTTTGCTAAGATATCAGCTTGCACATTTTCTGCTCTGGGTATACTCCGAATGGAAATCCCTTTAAATGCTGCTTCAATCTTACGGATTTCTTCTAAGTATTTTGCAAGTTGTGGATGCCGAACATGAAAGCTCTTGTCTACGTGCCCTGCTACAATCTGAGAATCTGTCTTAATAACAACTCTTGTAGCCCCTATAGCACGTGCCTTTCGAAGTCCCAGTAAAATCCCTTCATACTCCATGTATTATTGGTAGATTTGAAATTGAGTCTTGCGGAGTACATTGCCTTTTGCCCTGAAGGCAAAATTATCACTGCTCCAACACCTGCTCCAGATGCTTGAAAAGCTCCATCAGAGTAAATAGTCCAAATCCCTTCACTTGGCTTCTCCGGAGCCAACGCTGCAGGGGGAGTCCACTCTGCCACGAAGTCCGCCAACACTTGTGATTTAATTGCTGTCCTTGCCACAAAGGATATGCCGATGGGTGCCAATTCAACGACCCATTTCCCAATTCTTCCAGTGGAATCCTTACTTCGGAGCATATCTCCCAAAGGATACGAAGTTGTTACAATTACATTATGTGCCAAGAAATAATGCCTTAACTTCCTCGAAGCCATTATCAGAGCATAAGTGAACTTCTCAAGCTCGGAATATCTTGTTTTCGCTCCGGACAATGCTTCGGACACAAAATAGATTGGATTCTGTACCAACTTCCCATTGAAATCCACCTCTCTGACAAGGACTGCACTGATAGCAGAGCTAGTAGCTGCAAGGTAGAGTAGTAGGGTTTCGTCAGCAATAGGCACCGTGAGTGTAGCAAGATTACTGAGATAATTTATAATATCTTCGAAGCTTTTTTGACACTCCGGTGTCCATGCAAAATCTTCGGACCCTTTCAACGCTTTAAAAATAGGAAAACTTCTCTCCGCAGACCTTGCCAAAAATCTGCTAAATGCTGCAAGACGACCAGTCAGCTTTTGCACTTGCTTTAAATTCTCCGGAGGAGCCATCCTTTGCAGCGCAGTTATCTGAGTAGGGCTAGCTTCGATTCCTCTAGTCGAAACTAAATACCCTAACAATTTTCTAGCCTGAGCCCCAAAGATACACTTTTCGGGGTTAAGACGGATTCCGCATGCCCGAAGGCTATCAAATGTTTCTGCTAAGTCTAGGCTATGTTGGTGCTTGAAAGCACTCTTTATTACAATATCATCCATGTAGGCCTCTACATTGCGACCTAGCTGATGACCTAGAGCCTTAGCAATTAACCTCGAAAAAGTAGCCCCGGCATTTCTTAAGCCAAAGGGCATTCTTACATAACAAAAGACTCCCGAAGGAGTTGTAAAGCTTGTCTTGATTTCATCTTCGCACTTTAGCCAAATTTGATGATAGCCAGAATACGCGTCGAGGAAGCTTAATAACTCCGAACCAGCAGTAGAGTCAACCAATTGATCAATTCGGGGCATGGGGTAGGGGTCATGGTGGCATGCTTTATTCAAAGATGTAAAATCAATACACATGCGCCACTTCCCGGAAGATTTCTTCCTAACGAAGACTGGGTTGGCTAACCACTCCGTATGAGCTACTTCTCTGATAATCCCAGCCTTCAGCAGCTTTTCCACTTCATCTTTGGCAAGGATAGCCCTCTCCGTAGATAGTTTCCGGAGCCCTTGCCTAACAGGCCGAGCCTTCGGGTTCACAAGTAAACTGTGTTCAATAATATCCCGACTGACTCCGGTGATGTCTTCCTCAGACCAAGCAAAGACATCTAGATTCTCCCCAACTACTTTCTCTAAAGAAGTAGCAACTTCTGGAGGCAAGTCTTTGCCAAACTGAAAAGAATATTCCTTGCCATTCTTAACAATGACCTTCGTTGCAATCTCTCCTTCGGGGCTTGGCCTTGGGAAGGACTTCTTCAAGGATTCACTCGGAGTAGAAAAAACCTCCGGGTTATCTTGCACGCTGTTCACCTGTCTCGGGTCAAGAGGAGGGCCATGAACATACTCTGCTCTTCATGAAGTGGCCTGATCTCCGAAAACGGTGAGCACTCCCACCTGTGTGGGCATCTTCATACACAGATAATTATGATGCGCCATAGCTCCAAATTGATTCAACATGCCCCTTTCGAAGATAACATTGCATGCATACGGGGCATCTACAACATCAAAAATTACTTCCTCCGTCCTGGCTAGTGGCCCCTCTCCGAAAGAAACTTCCAGACCAATTTGACCGAGGGCATCAAGAGGGGGTCCTGCGAAGCCTTGCAAAGGACGGGCTGCCGGGAGAAGGTGCTTCCTGGAGATGCAGAGTTGATCAAAAGCTTGGACAAAGATAATATCTGCCGAACTCCCTCCATCGATTAGCACTCTTCGAACCTCAGTCCCTGCTATGTCTGCAGTGATGACAAGTGGGTCTGCATGTGGAAACTTTATGCCAGCTGCATCATCTGCGGAAAAAGATATTGGCACATAGGACCATTCAGGCATAGCAGCTGCAGATGAAGAGGTTCCAATATGGCCCACCTCTCTAACATACTCTCTTCTTTGCCTCTTCTATATACTTCCGAGGGTGCCTCCTCCGGAGATGGGGAGGACTACTCTCTTTCCTCGATCTTGGCCATCTTCCTGCTTCGGAGGTGGGATAACATTGACCACCGGAGGCCGTCTTGCGGGGTCGAAGTTTTCTATCCGCGCTACAGCCTGAACAGGCTCCGGATGCACTTCGGTCGGAACTCGGTCAGTAGTGCCTCGACCCGAAGTTCTTTCCAGATACTCGCCTCTTAAAGCAAGTATAGATTTACACGCATCAGTCGCGTGACTCCGGTTTTCACCATGGACACAGCAGAAAAAGGCTTGGGCTTTGCCAGCCGGCTTCCCTGGCGGCCTCCAGCCGCTGGTCTTGCTTCCTGAGGGCTGCGGAGTTCTTTGGGCAAATTTCTGCGGGGATGCAATGTTTAAGACTTCTGAACGAGGATGCTTTTGTCCTCGATGTCTGTCCTGCTGAACCTCGAAACTTTGCCCCTGTGGCTGTGTTGAAGTCTTCACTTCCAACTTAACTTCTTGCAGGATTGATGGGGTTGCAGTAGTTCTCCGAAGCCACCCCTCTTCTGACCTTGCATACTCTTCGAAGTAATACATTAACTGAGCAACCAAAGATATCTACTTCCGGTGAAGTTTATCCAGGAGACCTGCGTTGGTAACTCCCTCTCGAGCTGCATAAACTACTGAAGATGTAGTTAACGCTCGAATCTGTGACTTCGTATGGGCGAAGCGCTTAAAATATTGTCTTAAAGTTTCTCCAGGGAGCTGCTTCACTTGAAAAAGACTTCATGTTGACATTGGGGGTACGAATGTACCCTGAAAATTGCTTATAAACTTCTTCCTTAGCTGCTCCTAGGTTTTGATTGAACCTGGCTTTAAAGACCAGAACCACTGCAACGCCACTCCTTCGAGAGCTAGAGGAAAGCATTTGGCCATGGTGTCTCGCACCCCTCCGCTGGCCTCAATTGCTAATGCATAATAATGGGAGAACTCCCATGGGTCATCATCTCCAGCATACTTGCAAAGCTTTGAAGTTTTGAACTTCAGATCAAAGCGTACTTTCTGTAGCTCTGGATGTAGCGGAGATTTAGTGTCGAAGGATGCGTTCTCCGGGGCTTCGGGATAGTGAACTTCGTCGTCTTCGGGCACTTTAGGAATGACTGGGGTGGCCTGAGGGCGAAGCCTATCTGCGGCTTTTTTCCGCCACCTTGCTACTTCAGCTTGGAGACTGGCCATTTGAACGGCCATATCTCCAAGACCGCATTCATCTCCTCCGGAAGGGCCTTCTGGGTCTTGAGACCTGTATGCATCAGTCTGAAGTAGAACTTGAGGTGAAAGAGGAACTCCGGGTGGTCGAAGTATGGATGGATTCGGAGAGGGAACTCCGTATGCTCGAGGAAGAGGAGCTCCTTCCAGAGTCTGAGGTGGAGGAAAAGTTGAGGGTCCTCCAGCCTCAACTGTATGTAAAGATCTTGCTCCGGAGGTCCGAGGGGACCTTTGAATAGGGCTACCACCTGAACTCCGCTTGGGAGGCATGGTTTGGAAACTTGGTAGAGAACGAAGTTTTTTGGACTAGGTTCCCCACAGACGGCGCCAACTGTTGGCGCAAAAGATTACGCTAACAGGTTTCAGAATATTAGAAACTAACGAACAAAGTGTTTGTTGATAAACTATTTCAAGCCTCCGAATAGGATAAAAGCTCGGAACAGTTTGAAGATGTGTATTGAATAACTCAGTATTCGATCCTCATTACAGGGTAAAACGGGGGGTATTTATAGGCTCAAACATTAAGGAAAAGACCCTTTTACTCCTCCATTACAACCGACATAGTGGAAACTATTCGGTACCCTTAATAGGGCTAAAACAGTAAAAGACTAATCTAATAAGAAAGAAGATAAGTCTTCCATCCTAGCTGGCAAGGAAGCTCTCTGAAAAGTCCATGTTCGAAGATATACTTCGAACTAGAGTTCGCCTCCATCCTTTGAACTTGATCCAATGTACTCCCAGAGTTAGGCGCTAGAAACCTTTGATTAAATCACCTGCCTTTGTCTTGTTGCAGCAATGGCTCAGAGGATGAAATATTTTCCCCCAACTGTACTGTTTTGAATTGTCAATTACAGTACTCTGTTCTGGATTGATTGGAATATACTATTGTGGTTACACTGTTTATCATCCAGTAGTTTTCAAATTCTATATTTCTTCTCCTGAACAGTTTATGAAGTGTTTAATTTCTTTTGGCTGGTTGATCTGGTACAAATTTAATTCATTATCTTCATCCAGTAAACTTCTTGATAGAGATGCTTGATTACCTGAAATTCTTAGCTAGATATCATTGAAGTACTGCTTTTGGTCTAAAATTTGTTTTGATTGCATAGTCACTTGAAGATTGTTTCTACTGATTCTGTTGAAGTTATTTGGTGATTCTGCTACAAATAGAGTCTGAATGTATTAGATTGTGTTTTTCAAATAGAATTTTATATTCTGAATTTGAGATCAATATCTACCAGAACCTGTTATATCCTTGATCAAAATTCAGTTTCAGGTTTAGTTTGAGCACATTTTCTGAAGAGTGCATTTCTGCTTTGATTGTTGATCTTGCTTACTTTTGAGTTCTTTAAGCTGAATTTGAGTTTAATGTCAAACTTGATCTAGTTTGTTGAAACTTCTCTTATGTCACTAAAAGGTGTTGTTTAAACTTCAGGTGTATAGTTTACAAATTTGCTCTGATATGATTATCTGCAAATCTGAACTAAAGTCAGTGTATAGCTTCAATTTGTGTTCTGAATTGAATTTACCCGGTACTGTTCAACATCCAGTTTTCATCAGAACCTGACTTGAATTCATTTT
The DNA here is from genome assembly GCA_019279435.1 of Zizania palustris. Classification (NCBI taxonomy): domain Eukaryota; kingdom Viridiplantae; phylum Streptophyta; class Magnoliopsida; order Poales; family Poaceae; genus Zizania; species Zizania palustris. The sequence goes on from JAAALK010000285.1 coordinate 75,637,326, forward strand.
GAGTATACAACAGTTTATTATTGTGGCTGAAATTGCTAAATCCTGAAACCTTAATCTGTATCACAAACTGTACATGAACTTGGACAATTAGTACTAAATTGATCAACCATTTGTGTCAAGTTTTGGCTCAAAGTGTCAAGTGGATGTGTTAAAGGAGTTTTCTGAATTTCTAGTCTTTGTCGAAGTTTCAGTTACCGAATTACCTCTATCGATCATCCAGTTGTCGATCTACTCACTGTAGTTCGGAATATCAATTGTTGACAGAGTGCTTCGACACTTCAAACTCCGAACAAGACTGAATGTTGTATTTGAACTGGTTTTGTTGCTCTCGTTTGTACTGATAGTTTCAAATTTGAATCTGAAATTTATGGTGGTGCATTGGGTGATCTGAATAGGCCATCTAATTCATGAGAATTTGTTGAGGTTTTTATTCACCCTCCTCTATTCGCCATTCCGATCCCACAATTGGTATCAGAGCCGGTTAGATCACTAGTTGACCTTAACCGGTTTGTGATCCTTCTTTTGGCGACATGGAGAAAAACTCTAAGATTTCGATTTTCGATAGTCATGATTTTGCTTATTTGAAGGTGCGCATGGAGGCTTACCTACTAAGCCAAGGAAGTGCTATTTGGGACATTGTTGATTCCCAATATGTGATCCCTGAAACTCGCACTTCAGAGATGGAGAAATTACAGTACGATTGTAATAGCAAAGCAAGAAATATACTGTTCATCAGTTTGAATCGCAATGAGTTTATAGGGTTCAACACCTTAGAATTGCACGTGAGATTTGGTCTACTTTGAAAACCTTTCATGAGGGCACTTCTCAGATTAAGTCTAGAATGCAAAGCACTTATAATCAAGAATACAAAATATTTGTGCAAGGCCCCGACGAATCTGTAGATGCCATGTTTGCTGCGCTTTGATGGAATTGTGAGTAATTTGCGCTCCACTGGTACTTTTTCTTATTCTGACCATGATAGAGCAATCAAACTTCTCTATGCTCTTGATCATAGCATATGGTAGGTGAAGATCTCTAGTATTGAAGAGCCGGCAAGCTTTGACACCTTGACTTGCGATGAACTCATAGTAAGCTTAAGTCCACCAAGATTGCCAAGGCGTCTCATCAAGAATTTGGAAACTCTTTATTGCCTTCTATTGCTTTGGTTTCCAGTCCTGGTAGTGGTACCTCGTATGGAGGTAACTTTTCTGGTGTTTTTAGAGTTTGTGCTTATTCTGGTGGTTTTGACTTGTCCTCTCTTGTCTCTGTCACAAAAGAACAAGTGGACACTCTAGATGATGAGGAGCTAGCTCTCATTGTCAAGAAGTTCACTCGCTTCTACAATGATAGACGAGACCAAAGGAGAGGAGGGTCACATGGATGTTTTGAATGTGGAGATCTTTCTCAGATAAAAAGCAAATTGCCCTAAATTAAAAATGAAAAATGAAAATGAGCACAAGCACCAAAAGTGGAACAAGAAACATTACTTCAAAGGGAAACATGAAAAAGTGGCTAAAAGAGTAGCCTAGAGCTTTTGTGGTTGCCCTCAGCAACATCGATGGTACATCAAGCGAGGAGCCAAGCTCTGAGGAAGAGGAGACTCCTAAGAAAGAGAAGAAGGAGAAGAAGACAATGGACCTCACCGGCTTATGCTTCATGATCGACGACAACGATATCAGCAACGAGCTCGAAACTTCTATGGTACATCTATCCCAATATCAGCTTCTGTTTCAAAATGATGAATTGCGTGCTAGTCTGTTCTCAGGATAGATCACTTAAACTTGCTGCTAAAGAACGAAAAGAACTAAAATTCAGACTTGAAACAATTTCTACTGAACTTGTAATTTTGAAATCTAAGTCTGATGATGTCGAATGTGAGTCATGTCTTGCTGTCATGAATGAACTTGCTCAGTTGTGTTTTACACATGCTCAAATTGTTGAAAAACTTGAATTTACTGAAAAGCAGCTTTTGGTGGTAGAGTCTAGTCCTGCGGTCATCAACGAATGCATGAACTGTCCTTTACTTATTGAAAGTATTAATTTGAGAGATAGGCATGTTGATGAACTTAAGGCTAGATTGGAGAGTCCTGAGTGTTCTAATAATGTGCAGCTGGCGTGTCCCACCTGCATCACCCTTAAGGACCAACTCAGCTTTGCTAGAGAGCAAGTTGAAAAATTAAAATGTGAAAATGATTATCTTCTCTCCGTGGTTGAAAAATGCACTGAAGGGAAGGGAAGGATGAATTTGCTTTTGGCTAAGACAAAATTGTGTGCTTACAGGGCAGGGTTAGCTCTAGGGTTCGGTTATGAGAGAACCACTCCAAACACTCCTATCGAAATAGTGTTCACTCCACCCACAACCCTTGAGAAAGAAAGAGCCTAGTTATACACCATTCAAAAAGTCGAGGATCCTACTCAACCTACAAAGAAAGCCCTTCATCCACCAAAGGAAACTTCTCAGCAAAAACACAAGAAGACTTATGGAGATTTGCGCCTGAGACCTATGCTCACACACCTAAGAGAGTGTATCATTGCTCCTATTGTCATCGGGTGGGTCATTTGGTTGGGTTTTGTTTTCGTCGTATCAAGGATGAACAATGTTCTTTTGCGATGAGCTTTCAGGACATGCATTACCCATCTTTTGGTATGCATGAGTCTGCTTTTTACTCTTATCCTGATTTTGAGGCTTCCCATGGGCCCATGAGAGATTTTGCCCGTCGTGGTGTACACCATGCGTCATATGGTGCTAGACCGCGTGTAAGAGGCTTTGATTCCTGACAGTTTAGGAGACCTCATCATTTTCCAGGCTCGCGCTTTGGCGGTAGATCACGCACTTTTTATCATGACTCATACCTTGTGTATGATCAGTATACTGCTTTACTTGGTTCTCAAGTTTTAAAATGCTGGATTCCTAAATAGTTTTTCTATCACCCCAACACTGAGCATTCGAGATCTGCTAGCATGTTTTGAGGGGGAGTTGTATAGCACTGCATGAGCTTCTGTTATATGATTAATTGCTTTTACAAGTACATGTTTTATTATGCCTTTGAAGTATTGTCTTTAATACTGTTGATTATACTTTGCTTGAATTCATCTGATATTTGTCATGAGCATGGCTTATATTTATGAAAATTTGAAAATGATCACTACTTAGTCTAGAAACTAGCATGAATAGGTTGAGTGCTTTTGCTATCTTTTACATACCTGATAGCTAGGTCCTTTTCACTTGGATGCTAATATGCAACTTGATCTTATCAAAAATGTTGTGCTGAAAATTAAAAAATTTAAAATAAAAAATGAAACAAAATGAAATGAAATGATTGATATTTATGTTGTTTTATGCTGAAATTGAAAAGATCTAGGTGGGTTTGCTTTGTCGCACTACTTTGTTCTGGACTGCTTACCATAACACTTTGGTATGAACTGGGACATTGAAGTGTATGCCGAGACCTTTGCTTTAAGCTTCTGATGGTTTCAAACCTAGGCTTAGCTTGGTCGGATAGCATAAGGTCGACATGCAAATAACCGTTCGCACTAAAATGGAAAATAAAAAAACTTGAATCAATTGCATATCAAGTTTGTTGAAGCTCCTTATAGTGGGATATGCTTATCTGGTTAGTAGTTGATTAGCTTTTGCATCTCATGCCTTACCATGTTTAGTATGCTAGTATGAGTGGTGATGCTTTTATTTGCTAAAATTTGAAAATGCTTGCTCATGCTTTTGTTTAGATGATATTCATCTAAGTGTTTCACACAGTACTTTTAGACAATATTCAAAGCAAATGATGTTTTGTACTGTAATTGGAATTGCGCATGTTTTAGAAGCTTGCATCTATACTCTACCCTCACACCCCTTTTGCATCTTTTATCATCTTGATGCTTGCATTGCCAAAGGGGGAGAAATGGTTTACATGATGCTTTTGGAGGGGCTTTTGGATTATTGCTTAGTTAAGGGAGAGTAATGGCTTTTATGATGCATTGATGCTTTTGTCAAAGATAAGGATCATGCTTTGCATGATTTTTTTCCCAAAGGGGGAGATCTTTTATCAAGTGACACGTTTTGGCTCATTTCTGAGTTTTCACGGTCACTTGTGCGCTTAACTTGAAACTTTCATCATGTTTTTGTTTGGGGTTGTCAACGCACTCATCAAGGGGGAGATTGTGAAACCAAGTGGGGTCGCACTATGGTTTTTGTCTATGTGATGAGTGATTGACAAGAATGAGCGATTGAGTGTTTGAGTGAGTGATGGTTTGATTGCATCGAAGGGTTCGATGTGTGTTTATGAATGGTCTGTGCCTAGGGTGTTTGGTGTGCGTTGCGTCTCTTGTTTTGGCTTGTTTCATGTGTGTAGGGTGGAGATGCTAACCAACTGTCAATGGCGGGTGATCAAGGGTCGAGCGGGGAGCTCGATGCCAGAGGATCAAGGATGCCGAGTGAAGTTGGAGATGATCTCAGGAGTGCATGAGGAGATAGAGCAAGACATGGACGAACATATGGTTGAGATAGGGTGACGGTCAAGTCAGCGTAAGGGAGGCTAGTGCAAGTGATCAGGTGGCTTGAGGGGATCTGATGAGGACATCACTTCACATGATACACACATGGAGCCTCCACCTACAATTCAATTACAAGGACCAATCACACGCGCACGTGCCCGTCGCTTGAACCATGAGGTGAATTCTTTCCTTAGCAACTATGTTAATATTTGTTTGGATGGGATGCTACTGAATACTAGCGATATTTTGTTGCTTAGGAACATGGGAGATGGAATAGGGGAGTTGGAGTTGAAGACGGAGTCGCACGGATGATTTGAAGTCAAGAATTCACTGGTTCGGACTACATCAACCACCATGCACCAAAATGGGCGTAACTTCCTCATACGAAGTCCGATTGGCGCGTTCTTGGACTTTCTGGAAATCTAAGGTGAAGATGGATCTTTTGGCGAGATTCTCCACTAATCCAAGTTATCCTTACCTAGCGGAAGATCGGTACCAATCCACCTATTAGGATCAAGAGCGGGAGAGACTTGCTGGAGGTCGAGTTCGCGGATTGGCGTCACATGTCAGCGATCGAGGAGGCTTTGTCGGTTTTTGCTGAAAACTGTCACATATATAAATGTTTTAAATTCAATAATTAGGAGACTTTTTGTTTTGAGTAATTTAGAGTAATGTTTAAACTTTTAGTATTTTTTCAGAACTTCCAACTTCTGAAAATATATTAAATGGGTAGAGTCATTTGTAGTAAAAGTTAGTAGTGGTCTGTATGGGTAATTTTTAGAATTTACAATTCTGAAAATGACTCATGTTTTTTGTGTTAAACTGAAAAGTTTGAGGGTCTATGTGTAAAGCTGGCATCTTGGGTGGGCCTATAAAAAGCCATCCACTCCCATAGGTTGGCTGTCCACTTCTTGCAACACAAAAATATCCTATGGCTGAGTTGTTTCTCCCTTGACTTGTGATCCAAGAAACCAGGAATCTTGATGTTGTTTTTGCTGTCTTCTAATCGAATTGTTTGATCTATTTTCCCTCTCATCTTCTTGATGATTTTAGTTTCTGGAACAATATTCTTTCCTGCTATTCTTGTATTCTGCTTGACAATACTGTTCATGTTCATGAGGTTCTTGCGCCATCAACATATTTTGTTCCAGTGATGCAATTGATTGTGAAGCCTTGATTCTATTCAAGGTTTTGATAATCAGAAGTTTGTTTTTGCTGCAATTCCTGTAGTACTTCTAGAATACTGTTTCAGATCAGAATTTATGTTCTGTATCTACACTTCAAGACTTCTCTGTGATCTGTTTTGATTGAAACATTTGATATGGTTTCTAAATCCCTCTGGTGCTACATGTGAGTTAATTTCTGATTGAAGTGTATGAAGATCATATGTGAAGTAATTTCTTTGAAGATCCAGAAGTGATTCATTAAACTTTTCAGGCAAAAGGTGCTAGCTACTCAATCAGGTAATTCTATATTATTGTTGCACTATTTTTAGTCTGAATTTAAAGAGCTACTTTATCTGTCTGAGTACTACAATCTGGAATATCACTCTGAAATCTTTGTTCCAATTAGTTCAAAGTTCTTTGTAACTTTTCTTGGTAATTTTATGAAACTCTGGAAGTATTGACTGAGTTTGTTCTTATGTTAGTAACCAAGTGTTGTTTGTAGAAATTACATGTTCAGATCTGAAGCTTTTATTCAAATGGATTAATTGTTGATGTTCAAACTGGAAATAGTTTTCTGAATCTGATTTGAATCATAGCTTATGTTGAATGTTAAGTTTTGATTGAAGTGTGAAATTTTTCAGATATACTACAGTACCTCTCTGAACTTCACTTATTGATTTTGATCCTTTCACTGTTTAAATCCTTGCTGATTCAGAATTGAATCCCAGTACTAGTGTTGGTTATTTTAACTTGAATACCAGAAAAGAATTGTTCATCTAGTCACTTGAAGTTGATCAAACTTTGAAATTGTGAAATCACTAGAAACTAGTAGATTCAGTTTCTGCGTGAAACTTTGTTGAAACATTCAGTTGTTGTTCGTTTAGGTCCCTCTGATGTTTATTTGTCTGAAACTGAACCTATCAAAGTAAACTGAATTTTCAAAGCTAATTGTAATCTAAAACTACATTGTACTGTTTTGAATTGTCAATTACAGTACTCTGTTCTGGATTGATTGGAATATACTGTTGTGGTTACACTGTTTATCATCCAGTAGTTTTCAAATTCTGTATTTCTTCTCCTGAACAGTTTATGAAGTGTTTAATTTCTTTTGGCTGCTTGATCTGGTACTGATTTAATTCATTATCTTCATCCAGTAAACTTCTTGATAGAGATGCTTGATTACCTAAAAATCTTGGCTAGATATCATTGAAGTACTGCTTTTGGTATGAAATCTGTTTTGATTGCATAGTCACTTGAAGATTGTTTCTACTAATTCTGTTGATGTTATTTGATGATTCTGCTACAAATAGAGTCTAAATGTATTAGACTATGTTTTGAAAATAGAAGTTTATATTGTGAATTTGAGATCAATATCTACCAGAACATGTTATATCCTTGATCAAAATTCAGTTTGAATCGCAATGAGTTTGACAGGGTCCAACACCTTAGAACTGCACGTGAGATTTGGTCTACATTGAAAACCTTTTGTTGACACGAAAACGTGCCCCCGCACTTAGGTCAGTTCGACGATCCAAAAGTGCACGGATAATTAGGGACAGGCCTAAGCGTGACGTGGCACCGACGCCGCGTTCTGACTACCCTTAATAGTGATAAGGGGGTGGAGTCGCCAGGCAACCAGATTACACAAAATAATCCAATTAGCCGAAAAAGATAGATTAAACACAATTAAATCAGCAAACCACTCGGAGCCTGTCTGGTTCGAAGTCTGGTGCGAAGGGATCACCGAAGTGTACCTCCGGCGTCCGGTGCGAAGTGCTCCGCTGAAGGGTGCTTCGGCGTTCGGACTGATCCAGTCGAAGATGGACTCCGAACGGATCTGGACACGATGATCACCTCCAAACAACAGGGTTCGGCGTGAGATCTCTGATACAACAAACTACAAAATAATGACGCGAGGGCCACGCGCGAGTACAACTTCGTCCGGTGTGGAGTATGGTCGTGGCAAAGCCTGTTGTCTGAGCCTGCAGTCCCGCTGAAGGGTGTCCTGGGGACCTCCGAAACCGATATCTCAACTCCGGACACCTCCGACGAAGTAGCTCTGAACATGCGAACCTGCAATAGAAGAGTTCAAAGTACCAATTCGGCTGTGAGGACCGAATTTTGCTAAGTGTTGCACTAGTAGCAAAGATAGCAATCTATTACCCAAATTAGCGGATACTTCAGAGGCGAAGTAACAAGGCGATAGGAATCTATTACGTAGATTAACGGATACTTCACAGGCGAAGTAACAAGGGTTACCACTGTTCCGTAGAGGCCGACGGAGGGCTTCCAGGCAAACCCACGAAGAAGTACATGAAAATAAATGTAAGGTAAATACTGATCAAAGCATTGGCTTTGGTTTGGTTTGAGTTGGGGGCTCTCTACGCCGGCCATGTCTCTCTATTTATAGGGGGTTAACTCCTAATCTAATATGCTATTAACCCGGCCAGATAGAGATAGAGATTGAGATGGTGACACAAACAACTCTATCTCTACCGAGGTGGGCTTCGTCCCGGCCCATCGAGGCCTGCTCCTCGGGCCGAAGCTTCGGTAGCATGGGCTTCGGCCAGGCCCGTTGAGGCTTGCTCCTCGGGCCGAGGCTCTGATAGCGTGGGCTTCGACCAGGCCCGTCGAGGCTTGCTCCTTGGGCCGAAGCTTCGGCAGCGTGGGCCTCCGAAGTCTTCTGAAGCTTAGGCAGCGTGGGCCTCCGAAGGCTTCCTGGCCAAAGCCCATGGGCTGGCTAGAGGATTTTGGAGCCCATAGCTCAATGGACATTGGCCCTGTAGGTCTTCGGATAGACCCTGGACATGTGTACTTTTGGCCCAAATCACCTAAAACTTGATATTTTGACAATCTAGCCATTAATGCAATTTTTTCTATCAACACATGCCCCCTACCTTTTAGTGAACTAGTGAACTAAAAGCACAATGAGCTGAAGATGATATCATCCATATTGGCTTTCCGACACTTTTATGATGTTTGCCACACACTTGGGAAATACCCTTTCAAGTATCTACCATTCAATGCTCTTCGGAACCGCTCTCCCTGCAGGGATTCCAACACATATGCGTTGCCGGGAGCGATTTCGGCTATCTTAAAAGGACCCTCCCAACTAGGTGACCATTTGCCAAATTTGGGACTCTTCGTGCCTAAAGGCAAAATCGTTTTCCATACCAAGTCTCCTATTTGAAACGATTTTGGTTTAACCTTCTTATTGTAGGCTTTAGCTACTCTTTTCTTGTCTACTTCTATGGATTCTAAAGCCCTTAGTCTCCTATCGGTCACTTCCTCCAGATTATCTTTCAGAAGAGCCTCATACTCATTGACCGATAAGCCGTCTTGCTTTAACACTCTTAAGGAGCCAAGATCTACTTCTACAGGCAGAATGGCTTCTTGTCCATATACCAACTCATATGGACTGACCTTGGTGGCACCATGCTTTGCAATCCTACAAGCCCATAATGCCTCAGAAAGCACTTCATGCCACCTTTTAGGAAACTCTTCAATTTTCTTCTTAACAAGCTTAATCATGGTTTTATTACTAGACTCGGCCTGACCATTGGCCTCAGCATATTAAGGTGAAGAGTTTATCAATTTAATACCATAGTATTCGGCGAAGTCCCTTATCTCTCCAGAAATAAATGAACTACCTTGATCCGTAGTAAGAGTTTGGGGAATGCCGAATCTATGTATGATGTGCTTTAAAATGAACTCACGTACCTCGTTGTGAGTCATGTTCTTGAGAGGTACGGCCTCAGTCCACTTAGTGAAGTAATCCGTCGCCATCAACATGAACTGATGTCCTTTTGAGGAAAGAGGGTGAATCTGGCCGATGAAGTCTAAACCCCAATCTCGAAACGTCCATGGCTTGACAATAGGATTGAGCAACGAGGCAGGAGCTAACTGGATGTTGCCAAACCTCTGACATGCCTCACACCCTCTGTAGTACATGAAACAATCTTACGTCATAGTCGGCCAATAAAAACCCGCTCTTTTGAGCATCCAACTCATATTTTGGGCCGACTGATGAGTGCCGCAAAGCCCCTCATGGACTTATCCTGTAGCCACCTGGGACTGCTCATGGTCTAGACACTTTAATAGCACTCCATCGATGGTTCGGTGATACAATGTGTCGTCTACCAACACGAATTTGAACGCTTGTCACCGAACCTTTCGATCAACCCTTCGGCTAGGTCCACCTTCTGAAAAAACTTCTAAAATACTGACTTTGGGGTGCCCCCCGAGCCATTCCAGCTCCTGCCGAAGCCTGGCTGAGGAGGCCATTCGGAGTGTGCTGGGCCGAAGCCCTTCGGAGGGTTCGGACTTCGGGGAGCCTTCTCCGTCCGGGAGGCTTCGCACTATGGGCTCCGGCGTGCCAGATCCTTCGATCGGCAGAGCACTCCAATCCAGGGGCTTCGGCGTGCGGTGTCCTTCGGCGACCGGAGTGGTTCGACCCGAGGTGTGCGCCCGTCCACCTTTACTGGCTTCGACATTTGGACTAAACACCGGCTTCTCTAATACAGCAAATTTCCCTCTCTTCACTTGGTAGCCAGATGCTTGCTGAGCCAAATCATTGGCGACCGAATTGGCTTCTCTTGACACATGAGATATTTTGAAATAATCAAATTAGCAACTATGTCTAGACATTTGTCCAAGTAGCTATTCAGCAAGCCATTAAAACATTGAGCATTCTTAGTACTTGTTGTACTACTAATAACGAATCTCCATACGTGTGAACATGTTTAGCACCTACAGACTCTAGTAGTTCAAGACCTAGCAACAAAGCCTCATATTCGGCTTGGTTATTAGTGGAAGAGAACTCTAGTCGGGCTGAGGTTTCAAAGCACATACCATTAGGTGTTATGAGAACCACTCCAATACCTTGGCCACTCTTGCAAGCCGAACCATCAAAATAGATTTTCCATGGTACTACCTCAACTAGAGCAATAGCATCACTTCAGCTAACATCTATGTGATAATCAACTATAAAGTTGGCTACAACTTGGCCTTTCATCGCTCTTAGGGGCTCGTAGGCCAAATTGTACTCAATCAACGCATAAGCCCATTTTTTGATTCTTCCACTTAGAATCGCTTCTGTAACATGTGCTTTATAACATCGATTTGACAAACGACAACACATGTGGTGGGGAGAAGATAATGGTGTAACTTGGTGCACGCGTAATAAAGTGATAAACATAATCGCTCCACAAACGTGTACCTAGTTTCGGCGTTCAGCATGCTGGCTTGCCCCCCAAGTGAAATCAGCTTCGTTTTTTAGCCGGAGTATGGGGACAAAGGCATCAATCTTGCCGGACAAGTTGGATATAAAGCGACACAAAATAGTTCAACTTGCCTAGCAGCTTTTGCACATCCTTTTTGCATGTCGGCGTCGCAACGTTTCTAATCTTTTCAAGTCTCTTAGGATCAATTTCTATGCCTCTCTCATGAATCATGAGACCTAAGAACTTACCCGCGACACACCAAAAGCACACTTGAGTGGGTTCATCTTCAACCCATACCTGTCGCATCCTATCGAAAGCAACCTTCAAATCGGCTAAATGGTTTCCCATAACATCCGATTTGACCACAACATCATCGATGTAAACTTCTAACATGACTCTTAACAAGTCATGAAAGATCAAGTTCATAGCGCGCTGATACGTGGCGCCGACATTTTTCAACCCAAAAGTCATGACGATCCCACTCGAACAAACCGACAAAACCAGGGCATTGAAAGGTAGTCTTATAGACGTCCTCTTCGGCCATAAAGATTTGATTATAACTGGCATTGCCATCAAGAAAACTTAGTACCTTATGTCCTGAAGCATCGTTGATCAGCATGTCAGCTATTGGCATTGGATACTCGTCCTTTGGAGTGGCTCTATTTAGATCTCGGATATCAATGCATACCCGTATCTTGCCGCTCCCATTCTTCTCTACAGGTACAATGTTAGCAACCCATTCTGTGTACCTGGATGGCCTAATAAATTCAGCCTTGAGTAGTTGCTCCACTTCTTCCTTAACTCGGTCATAGACGGACGAATTAAAGCGGAGGGGAGGTTGCTTATAAGGCCTAAATCCGAACTTGATGGGCAGCCGATGCTCCACGAGCTCACGGCTTAGTCCTGGCATCTCCCTATATTCCCATGCTAAACAATCGACATACGACCGAAGTAACTTTATTACTTCAACCTTTTCATCGGGCTACAAATGTTGGTTAACAAAAGTCGGCCTTGGGATGCTGCCATTACCTATATCAACTTCCTCCAAGGGATCGGCCGACGCAAAACCTTGCCCTAATTTCTGTACTTCGCTAAAGTCATCGATGGCTTCGGCAATACCGTCTTTATTAGACTGATACTGCTCCACATGAGACTTTAGCCAATCTAGATTATCCTTGCTAGACATGACTAATAATACAAAAATAGTCGTGCTACTCCAGCCGGCTTTACAGACACTGGTACAACCCGTCCCCCGGATACGCTAACGAAATCGTAATCCGAAAGATCTCTTCCTGACAGACACACTACTTTGTTATGGACGGCGTTGACTGATACATCGGCCAATGCTACTTGGGCCGAAGTATCCGCGGGGATGACTTCTACCTCATCGTCGTCCCACTGTATCAATCACTGGTGTAGAGTAGAAGGGATGCAACAGTTTGTGTGAATCCAGTCACGCCCAAGTAGCACGCTATAGTTACCTTGTACGTCGACGACAAAAAACGCTGTTGGCAACGTCTTGTTGCCCACCGTCAACTCCATAGAGAGTACTCCCTTGGCCTCAGAGCTCTCGCCATTGAAGCCGTTGAGCATCAATTGAGTCTTCTTCAGGTCATCTTCATCCCTGCCAAGTTTCTTCAACAATGAATAAGGCTTTAGGTTAACAGTGGCAGCCGCCGTCGATGAGCATCCGGGAAATCGGCTTCCCATCGATGTAACCCCTGACATAGAGGGGCTTTAGATGGCGAGCCGAGTCATCAGGCTTCTCGAAGATGGCGTTGCACGGACCGAGGTTCAATTGAGCGACCTCGGCCTCGTCCCGTGGTAGGGCGAACTCGGCAGGCAGCAGTGACGATGTTGATGTCCATCACCTAGGGTGCGGGTCCCTCAGAGACGGGCGAGTAATCGTCGTCGAGAATGTCGTCGTTGTCATCGCTTGGACTAAGGAGCCGGGTTGGTTATCTCAACCGGATTCTCCCTCCATACTGCTTGGTAGATGGCCAAGGGCGGATTTCCTCGAAGATAGCGTCGCGCTCAGACTCAGCTTTCCTTTCGCGCATCTCTGTGCCCACAGCCTTTGTAGGCGTCTCTTCTGTGATTTGGACATGCCTGGAGGTGCCCAATATGGCTAAGGCCTAGGTGCCAGGCGCTACTGTTCGACTTCTATTAACGGCTTGATCTACTGACGCGACTATTTTTTGCTCAATTTCTAAAGAAGATAAGCGAGGCTGATACAGGTGTTACCTGGACCTGAGCGAGGTCGGGGGTGATGATGTCATGCTTGACAAAGCCTGCGCGTGTCTTGATGTAGCCCCCAAGCATCATGTCTTGGAGTGCCTTTAACTTCGCCTCGATCTCTGCTCGGTTTTCTGCAGGGATATCTTCATGTGTAGGCGACAATATGTTGCGGTAGTCGATATCTGCGCCTCCTATTGCGTCCATCGGAAGTGTAGACGTAGTAGTTGATGTGGATGTACCGGTGGCCGATGTAGACGTACTCATCATGTTGGCAGTAGCCTTCCCCAGCGGAGTCGCCAAAAAGTGTGTTGATACGAAAACGTGCCCCCGCACTTCGGTCAGTTCAACGATCCAAAAGTGCACGGATACTTAGGGACATGCCTAAGCGTGACGTGGCACCGACGCCGCGTTCCGTCTACCCTTAATAGTGATAAGGGGGGTGGAGTCGCCAGGCAACCAGAATACACAAAATAATCCAATTAGCCGAAAAAGATAGATTAAACAGAATAAAATCAGCAAACCAGTCGGAGCCCATCTGGTTTGAAGTTTGGTGTGAAGGGGTCACCAAAGTGTACCTCTGACATCCAGTGTGAAGTGCTCCACCGAAGGGTGCTTTGGCGTTCGGACTGATCCGGTCGAAGATGGACTCCGAACGGATCTGGACGCGATGATCACCTCCGAACAGCAGGGTTTGTCGTGAGATCTCCTATACAGCAAACTACGAAATAATGATGCGAGGGCCACGCGCGAGTGCAACATCATCCGGTGCGGAGTATGGTCATGGCGAAGCCTGTTGCGATGAAGTATGCCGGTGAAGCCTGTTGTCGGAGCCTGCAGTCCCGCCGACGGGTGTCCTGGGGACCTCTGAAACCGATCTCTCAGCTCCGGACACCTCCGATTAAGTAGCTCCGAACGTGCGAACCTGCAACAGAAGAGTGCGAAGTACCAATTTGCCTGAGGACCAAATTTTGCTAAGTGTTGCACTAGTAGCAAAGGTAGCAATCTATTACGCAGATTAGCGGATACTTCACAGGCGAAGTAACAAGGCGATAGCAATCTATTACGTAGATTAACGGATACTTCAAAGGCGAAGTAACAAGGGTTACCATTGTTCTGTAGCGGCCGACGGAGGGCTTCCAAGCAAACCCACGAAGAAGTACAGGAAAATAAATGTAAGGTAAATATGATCAAAGCATTGGCTTTGGTTTGGTTTGAGTTAGAGGGCTATCCACGCCAGCCATGCCTCTCTATTTATAGAGGGTTAACTCCTAATCTAATCTGCTATTAACTCGGCTAGATAGAGATAGAGATTGAGCCGGTGACGCAAACAACTCTATCTCTACCGTGGTGGGCTTCGGCCAGGCCCATCGAGGCCTGCTCCACGGGCCGAAGCTTCGGTAGCGTGGGCTTCGGCCAAGGCCCGTCTAGGCTTGCTCCTCAGGCCGAAGCTCCGGTAGCGTGGGCTTCGGCCAGGCCCGTCGAGGCTTGCTCCTCGGGCCGAAGCTTCGGGAGCGTGGGCCTCCGAAGGCTTCCTGGTCGAAGCCCATGGGCTGGCTAGAGGCTTTCGGAGCCCATAGCTCAATGGACTTCAGCCCTATAGGGCTTCGGACAGACGCTAGTCATGTGTACTTTTGGCCCAAATCACCAAAACTTGATATTTTGACAATCTAGCCATTAATGCCATTTTTTGCTATCAACACCTTTCATGTGGGCACTTCTCAGATTAAGTCTAGGATGCAAAACACTTATAATCAAGAATACCAAATGTTTGTGCAAGGCCCCGACGAATCTGTAGATGCCATGTTTGCGCGCTTTGATGGAATTGTGAGTAATTTGCGCTCCACTAGGACTTTTTCTTATTCTGACCATGATAGAGCAATCAAACTTCTCTATGCTCTTGATCGTACCATATGGGAGGTGAAGATCTCTAGTATTTAAGAGTCGGCAAGCTTTGACACCTTGACTTGCGATGAACTCTTTAGTAAGCTTAAGTCCACCGAGATTGCCAAGGCATCTCGTCCAGAATTTGGAAACTCTTTGTTGCCTTCTATTGCTTTGGTTTCTGGTCTTGGCGGTGGTACCTCATCTGGAGGTAACTTTTCTGGTGTTTTTAGAGTTTGTCCTTATTTTGGTGGTTTTGACTTGTCCTACCTTGTCTCTGTCACAAAAGAACAAGTGGACACTCTAGATGATGATGAGCTAGCTCTCATTGTTAAGAAGTTCACTCGCTTATACAATGATAGACGAGACCAAAGGAGAGGATGGTCACAGGGATATTTTGAATGTGGAGATCTTTCTCACATAAAAACGAATTGCCCTAAATTAAAAATGAAAAATGAAAATGAGCACAAGAACCAAAAGTGGAACAAGAAACATTACTAAAAAGCAGCTT
This sequence comes from Zizania palustris, assembly GCA_019279435.1. Classification (NCBI taxonomy): domain Eukaryota; kingdom Viridiplantae; phylum Streptophyta; class Magnoliopsida; order Poales; family Poaceae; genus Zizania; species Zizania palustris. Next base: position 75,652,838 of record JAAALK010000285.1, read on the forward strand.
TTGGTGGTGGAGTCTAGTCCTGCGGTCAACAACAAATGCATGAACTGTCTTTTACTTATAGAAAGCATTAATTTGAGAGATTGGCATGTTGATGAACTTAAGGCTAGATTGGAGAGTGTTGAGTGTTCTAACAATGTGCAGCTGGCGTGTCCCACCTGCATCACCCTTAAGGACCAACTCAGATTTGCTAGAGAGCAAGTTGCAAAATTAAAATGTGAAAATGATTATCTTCTCTCCGTGGTTGAAAAATGCACTGAAGGGAAGTGAAGGATGGATTTGCTTTTGGCTAAGACAAAATTGTGTGCTTACAGGGCAGGGTTAGCTCTAGGGTTGGGTTACGAGATGTAACACCCTAAATTTAAAAATAAAATAAAAATGAGGGAAATAAATTTTCTGGATTAAAAATGAATTATTTATTTAGAGAAAAGGTTAAAAGAACCCAAATAAAGCAAAATAGGGAAAAATAATTCAAATTTAAAGATGGAAAAATTATGATGTAATCTAGAGGCCAAGAGATATTTTTTGGAATTTTTACAAAATTTTAGAAACATTATTTCAAACTCTAAATAATATATGAATTTCTAGAATTAATTTAAATGGAAAATACATTTTAAATCTTGGTGGGCCGCAACCTCCAATTAGACTCTGGCCCGGCCTAGTCCAGCACCATGCCACTGACATGTGGGGTCTGCTTGTCGGTGCACGTCCCCTCTCTCTCCCGCGCGTCGCACGTGCCTTGGCCCCACCCGTCAGCTGCCCACCCGCGTCCCTCTCTCGCTGATCACCTGGGCCCATCGGTCAGCCTGTCCCTTTTCGCATTCACTCGCTGACAGGTGGGGGCCACCTGTCGGGCCCGTCTTCTTTGTTGGAAGGGGATCCCCCTTCCATACTGGCGCCCCCTTTCTGATTTTAGCTACCGGTCGCCGCTAATCACCAGACCGAAGCCAGGAACCCCTTCCCCTCTCGTCGGTGGTCTCTTTCCCCCCTTAGCCACACGGATTCGTATGTATGGAAGCTAGCCCGAGCTTTGGAAAGGTTCACCGGAGTAGATTTGGAAGCCCCTCGGGTTTCCCTCCAATTACCTTACCAAATCGACGCCGACGACCCCCATTATAAGCCCTCGGTCCGTGCCGCACTCTGCTACCCCACAGCTTCCCTAGCCCTACATTCCCGTGCACCGCCGTATCTTTTTCGGTTTTCTCCCCTGCTCCACCTCCAGCCATCACTCGCCGCCGCCTCGAGCTGCCACCGCCCTCGTCGATGGCACCAGCAGGACCAGCAGCGCCTCCCCTTCCTCGGCCCCTCCTCCTTTGGCCATGAAGACCACCGGAGTGCCTCATCGTCGTCGACCCCAAAGGGCTCCGCCACCACTTCTCGTCGCCGGTCGCCATTGGTCACCCTTCGCTGCCACCGCCGGTACGCCTAAGCTCCCCTTGCCATCCTAGACTCATTTTAGGCCTTAGCCCGACATCTTAGCTATCGCCGTCGCCGGTACCGCTCGCCGTTGCGCCGCCGGAGCTGGGGACGATGGCCTCGTCCTCCCCCGTGCCGCGTGCATGCCAGACGGTGTCCTGGCCATGCGATTCTGATCGAGCGGTGCAAATTAAATCCCCACGGGGTTTAATCTGGGCCCTCGGTTCTCGCCGAACCGATACGGCCTCATTTGAGCCGTCAGATCACACTTAAAACTCCCGCGCGCGCTCGGGCCATTGGATCTGGATCCGACCACAGCCACGTGCCCGGCTCACGCGTGCAGTCAATGGCTCACGGTGAACCCAATTCACCGTGAACCAGAGACTGATTTCCTATGTAATAAAAATTTAGAAAAATATTTTAAACTTCAAAAATTCATAACTTGCTCATTTTAACTCTAAATTTGACCATTCAAATTTTGTTAAATCTGCCTTTTTATTCTCTACAACTTTATGCAATAAAAACAGTATGTTTATTTTGCACAATATATCCATATTAAATAATAAAGTAAAAAACCCCTTTAGGGTTAAATTCATGTTTCATTAAAATAATTCAGAAGAACCCTTAAAAATTTATATATTAATTTTGGAGGACATAATAACTTCATTTCACTATTTTAATGCAATAAAACAGTAGGGTTGCTTTATGCATTTTATTCACCTTTTAAATGGGAAAATAAAACCCTTTGGGTTAAATACTTGTTCTAAAAATTATAAAGTTCAGAAATCCCCCTAAAAACTAATCTTAAGCACCTAGGCAATAATTTCATAGAATTTAAGGCATTATTTCCTTTATTTAATCCAACAAAAACATGAATGCTTGTATTGTTGATTTTTGGATTGTTTATTGAATGTCGTGTTTATTTTTCGTACCGGAAGACTACGACATCATCGAAGATCCGGAGACCTACCCTTAGGTTTCACCTTCACTGTTTGCGGATCAAGGCAAGTCACAACCCCCATTTTGATCATCATTGAGCCCACGTTTTAATAAATTATCGCTATAACTCATAGGATAATATTGCATTAGTCTAATCTTAAGCCTTAAACTATATTTAGTAGATCTCTGTCCTTGTGTGTAAAGCCAAGCCATGCTTATTGAGCCTAAACTCCTTGTCACTCTACAATATTATATTAGCTAGTGTCCAATGTACCGACACAACTGCTATAGGATAAAAGAACGAGTCGTAGATAGTTGGATTCTACTATATGAATTTCCCCGTTATTCTTGTCTTTGGATTCTATTGGAGTTGGCTATGTTATAAGTATGGTTGGTTCCGGGTGCAAGCTAGGGCATTGGTTGGTCGCATCCGGGGCACTATAAGGACCGGTCTGCGGGATCTATTGCAAAGCACTTCCGTACTAACCACAAGTCTAGTGGGTAAGTCCTAACTTGAAGCACCATAGTGGAGGGGTCAAGGGGCAACCTGCGGGTGACTTGTATCGACGAGGCTCAAGGGGGGTATGGTGTTGGTCCGAAGTGACTGGGAAACCATATGAAACCTATAAGAGGGTGTTATCGAATTGGTGAGTTCCATGCTGGAGATTTTGGCACGAATTTCTCATGACAGGAGTCATTCAACACACTGCGTTGTGCGGGAAACAAGTGCCTTGTGGGTACAATAGTACACCTCTGATAAGAGTTTAAATCTTTTCGAAAAGCTGAGCCCACGGTCAAGGGTGGGTTGTGTGACTTCTCGCAGTTAGTTTACTTTTGCATGAATGGTTGTGTTATTCATGGCATGTAAGGACTGTTGAGCAAGGGTGGGCTGACTGTACCCCTCAAGTTAGATGATGATACATTATACATGTTTAATTTTTTGTACTAAATAATCTGCTTACATTAAATGCTTTACAAACATGCTTTCCCGCAAAAGTAGCCACTACCTTCCTTGTTATTACCTTGCATTATAATTGTATTCGGTGGCTTGCTGAGTACGATTGTACTCACTCCTATTGACTATCACCACCAGAGGTAGTCTACTACGAGGAGGGCGATGGTCTGGAGTAGCGACCCAGTCAAGGCACGAGACTGGAAGAAGGCGTTCATCTAGAGGATTTATTTTATTAGTTTCTATTTTTTAAACTCTTTTGTAATAATATGGTTTACAAACCATGATTGATTGGCGTATTGTACGCAATCGTGTGATGAACGTCTTGTATTTATTAATTTTCTATGGAATTTCAATAAATTCTTGGTTTTTAAATCGGGGCGTTACATGAGAGAACCACTCTAAACACTCCGAGCGAAACAGTGTTCACTCCATCCACAACCCTTGAGAAAGAAAGCGCCTAGTTAGACACCATTCAAAAAGCCGAGGATCCTACTCAACCTACAAAGAAAACCCTTCGTCCACCAAGGGAAACCTCTCAGCAAAAACCCAAGAAGACTATGAGATTTGCGCCTGAGACCTATGCTCACACACCTAAGAGAGTGTATCACTACTCCTATTGTCATCGGGTGGGTCATTTGGTTGGGTTTTGTTTTCCTCGTATCAAGGATGAACAATGTTCTTTTGCGATAAGCTTTCAGGACATGCATTACCCATCTTTTGGTATGCATGAGTCTGCTTTTTACTCTTATCTTGATTTTAAGGCTTCCCATGGGCCCATGAGTGATTTTGCCCATCGTGGTGTACACCATGCATCATATGGTGCTACACCACATGTAAGAAGCTTTGATTCCTGACAGTTTAGGAGACCTCATCATTTTCTAGGCACGCGCTTTGGAGGTAGATCACACACTTTTTATCATGACTCATACCTTGTGTGTGATCAGTCTACTGCTTTACCTGGTTCTCGAGTTTTACAATGCTGGATTCCTAAACAGTTTTTCACTCACCGCAACACTAAGCATTCGAGATCTGCTAGCATGTTTCTAGGGGGAGTTGTGTAGCACTGCATGAGCTTCTGTTATATGATTAGTTGCTTTTACATGTACATGTTTTATTATGTCTTTGAAGTATTGTCTTTAATATTGTTGATTGTACTTTGCTTGAATTCATCTGATATTTGTCATGGGCATGGCTTATATTTATGAAAATTTGAAAATGACCACTACTTAGTCTAAAAACTAGCATGAATAGGTTGAGTGCTTTTTCTATCTTTTACATACCTGATAGCTAGGTCCTTTTCACTTGGATGCTAATATGCAACTTGATCTTATCAAAAATGTTGTGCTGAAAATTAAAAAATTAAAAATAAAAAATGAATGAAAATGAAATGAAAATGATTGATATTTATGCTGTTTTATGTTGAAATTGAAAAGATCCAAGTGGGTTTGCTTTGTCGCACTACTTTGTTCTGGACTGCTTACCATAGCACTCTTGTATGAACTGGGACATTGAAGTGTATGCCAAGACCTTTGCTTTAAGCTTCTGATGGTTTCAAACCGAGGCTTAGCTTAGTCGATTAGCATAAGGTTGACATGAAAATAACCGTTGGCACTAAAATGGAAAATAAAAAAACTTGAATCAATTGCATATCAAGTTTGCTGAAGCTCCTTGTAGTGGGATATGCTTATCTGGTTAGTATTTGATTAGCTTTTGCATCTCATGCCTTGCCATGTTTAGTATGCTAGTCTGAGTGGTGATGCTTTTATTTGCTAAAATTTGAAAATGCTTGCTCATGCTTTTGTTTTGATGATATTCATTTAAGTGTTTCACACAGTACTTTTAGACAATATTCAAAGCAAATGATGTTTTGTAGTGTAATTGGAATTGCTCATGTTTCAGAAGCTTGCATCTATACTCTACCCTCACACCCCTTTTTGCATCATTTTATCATCTTAATGCTTGCATTACCAAAGGGGGAGAAATGGTTTACATGATGCTTTTGGAGGGGCTTTTGGATGATTGCTTAGTTAATGGGGAGTAATGGCTTTTATGATCTATTGATGCTTTTGTCAAATATAGGGAGAATGCTTTGTATGATTTTTTGCCCAAAGGGGGAGATCTTTTATCAAGTGACATGTTTTGGCTCGTTTCTGAGTTTTTATGGTCACTTGTGCGCTTAAATTGAAACTTTCATTATGTTTCTATTTGGGGTTGTGAATGCACTTATCAAGGGGGAGATTGTGAAACCAAGTGGGGTCGCAGTATGGTTTTTATCTATGTGATGAGTGATTGACAAGAATGGGCGATTGAGTGATGGTTTGATTGCATCGAAGGGTTCGATGTGTGTTTATGAATGGTCTGTGCCGAGGGTTTTGGTGTGCATTGCGTCTCTTGTTTTGGCTTGTCTCATGTGTGTAGGGTGGAGATACTAACCAACTGTTAATGGCAGGTGATCAAGGGTCGAGCGGGGAGCTCGATGCCAGAGGATCAAGGATGCCGGGTGAAGTTGGAGATGATCTCAGGAGTTGGCTCTCCACTTCTTGCAACACAAAAATATCCTATGGCTGAGTTGTTTCTCCCTTGCTTGTGATCCAGGAAACCAGGAATCTTGATGTTGTTTTTGTTGTCTTCTAATCGAATTGTTTGATCTATTTTCCCTCTCATCTTCTTGATGATTTGAGTTTCTGGAGCAATATTCTTTCCTGCCATTCTTGAATTCCACTTGACAATACTGTTCATGTTCATGAGGTTCTTACGCCATCAACATATTCTGTTCTAGTGATGCAATTGATTGTGAAGCCTTGATTCTGTTCCAGTGATGCAATTGATTGTGAAGCCTTGATTCTATTCAAGGTTTTGATAATCAAAAGTTTGTTTTTGCTGCAATTCCTCTAGTACTTCTAGAATATTGTTTCAGATCAAAATTTCTATTCTACATCTACACTTGAAGACTTCTCCGTGATCTGTTTTGATTGAAACATTTGATATGGTTTCTAAGTCCCTCTGGTGCTACATGTGAGTTAATTTCTGAGTGAAGTGTATGGAGATCATATGTGAAGTGATTTCTGTGAAGATCCAGAAGTGATTCAAGAAACTTGTCAAGCAAAAGATGCTAGCTACTCAATCAGGTAATTCTCTATTATTGTTGCATTGTTTTTAGTCTGAATTTAAAGAGCTACTTTATCTGTCTGAGTACTGCAATCTGGAATATCACTCTGAAATCTTTGTTCCATGTTAGTTCAAAGTTCTTTATACCTTTTCTTGGCAATTTTCTGAAACTCCGAAAGTATTGACTGAGTTTGTTCTTATGTTAGTAACCTAGTGCTGTTTGTAGAAATTACATGTTCATATCTGAAGCTTTTATTCAAATGGATTAATTGTTGAAGTTCAGACATGGAAATAGTTTTCTGAATCTGATTTGAATCATAGCTTATGTTGAATGTTAAGTTTTTATTGAAGTGTGAAATTTTTCAGATATACTACAGATATGTTGTCTCAGCATATGTTGGTGCAACATAGCCTGGTCCCAAGTCCAGGTACAAGGAGGAGGGTTGCGTTAGGCGTGGCGAGCCAACTATAAAAAACTTAGCCACTCAAATGGAAATGAAACCCAATAGAAAACTATTGGGGCGTAACCCTGTTAGCGACGCGCCATATCGGAACCCGGGTATGGTGTTAAATGGGCAAGGGCTGGGCCGCCACCCCCTTGGTGGCGCGCCGTGTCATGATCTGGATGCGGTGTCAAGTGAGCAAGGACCGGGTCGTCGCTTCCTTAGTGGCGCGCTACATCGACGCCCGGGTGTAGTGACAAATGTGCAAGGGTCTTCGCATCTCTCTCAACGGGTGCGAGGGGTAAGGAAGCTAGTTGAGCCGACTAGGATCCGTGTAGGTAGTTGGAACGTAGGGTCCCTTACAGGTAAGCTAAGAGAGTTAGTCGATGCAGCGAGCAGGAGGCGTGTTAATATCCTATGTGTCCAGGAGACAAAATGGAAGGGGCAAAAAGCGAAGGAGGTGGAGAACACTGGTTTCAAGCTTTGGTACTCAGGAACAGTAACAAACAAAAAATGGAGTAGGTATCCTGATTGATAAGAGCCTTAAGGATGGAGTGGTGGATGTCAAAAGGAAGGGAGATAGGATTATCTTAGTCAAACTAGTTTTGGGGGATGTGGTCTTGAACATAATAAGTGCATATGCCCCTCAGGTTGGTCTCAGTGAGAGCGAGAAGAGAATGTTCTGGGAAGACTTAGATAGCATGGTCAGAGCAGTACCAAACAATGAGAAGCTTTTCATAGGAGGAGACTCAATGGTCATATAGGTTCAACAAAGGCAGGTTATGAGCTGGCTCATGGAGGTTTCGGGTATGGTAGTAGGAATCAAGAAGGAGAGGATATTTTGGACTTCGCTGTAGCCTACAACCTAGTGATAGCCAACACTTTCTTCAGAAAGAGAGATTCTCATTTGGTGACTTTTAGTAGTGGCCATCGTTCGAGCCAGATCGACTTCGTTCTCACTAGGAGAGAAGATAAACAAGCATGTTTGGATTGTAAGGTGATACCTGGAGAGAGTGTTGTGCCCCAACATAATCTTGTGGTGGCTGACTTTCGTTTTCGGATCCGTACCCATAGGGATAAACAAGCCAAAATTGCGAGGACGAAGTGGTGGAAACTCAAAGGGGAGACTTTCAAAGTTTTTAAGGAAAGAGTTTCTGTGGAGGGCGCTTGGTCCGAAGAAGAAGATGCAAACATGTGGGTGAAGATGGCAACTTGTATTAGGAAGGTGGCGTCAGAAGTGTTTGGAGTGACCAAAGGGAGCAGAGGTGAACCTAAAGATACTTGGTGGTGGACCGAGGATGTTCAAAAGGCAATAAAGGAGAAGAAAGAATGTTACAGGAGCTTGTTCCATGACAGGAGCGTGGTCAACATAGAGAGGTATAAGGTAGCAAAGAAGACTGCTAAGCGAGCTGTGAGTGAGGCAAACGGCCGAGCCTATGATGATCTTTACCGAAGACTAAGTACAAAAGAAGGGGAGAATGATGTCTATAAGATGGCTAGGATTCGGGAAAGGAAGACAAGGGACATCAACCAAGTTAAATGCATTAAAGATGAGATGGATCAACTCTTGGTGAAAGGACAAGACATCAAACAGAGGTGGCAGAGGTATTTTTACTATCTTTTCAATGGTTAGAATGAGACTATGGATACCCAATTGGATGACTCCTTTGATGATTTAAATAGATGCTTTGTACGCAGGATCCAAGAGTCAGAGGTCAAAGAAGCTTTAAAGAGGATGAAAGGGGGCAAGGCGATGGGTCCGGATGGTATCCCAATAGAGGTGTGGAAATGCCTTGGGGATATTGCTATCGTTTGGCTAACCAAGTTGTTCAACCATATTTTTCGATCAAACAAGATGCCCGATGAGTGGAGGAGGAGTACACTAGTACCAATCTTCAAGAACAAGGGAGATATTAAAAGTTGTACCAACTATCGAGGGATTAAGCTCATGAGCCACACTATGAAGCTTTGGGAGAGAGTTATTGAGCATCGCCTAAGAGGAATGACGCATATCACCATGAACCAATTTGGATTCATGCCTGGAAGGTCAACCATGGAAGCAATTTTTTTAATAAGACAGGTCATGGAGCGGTATAAGGAGCAGAAGAAGGACTTGCACATGGTTTTTATCGACTTGGAAAAGTCCTATGATAAAATACCTAGGAATCTCATATGGTGGGCATTGGATAAGCATAAAGTCCCAACAAAGTATGTTACGCTGTTTATCATCCAGTAGTTTTCAGATTTTGTATTTATTCTCCAGAAAAGTTTATGAAGTGTTTAATTTCTTTTGGCTGGTTGATCTGGTACTGATTTAATTCATTATCTTCATCCAGTAAACTTCTTGATAGAGATGCTTGATTACCTAAAAATCTTGGCTAGATATCATTGAAGTACTGCTTTTGGTATGAAATTATTTTGATTGCATAGTCACTTGAAGATTGTTTCTACTGATTCTGTTGATGTTATTTGGTGATTCTGCTACAAATAGAGTCTAAATGTATTAGACTGTGTTTTGCAAACAGAAGTTTATATTCTGAATTTGAGATCAATATCTACCAGAACATGTTATATCCTTGATCAAAATTCAGTTTCAGTTTTAGTTTGAGCACATTTTCTGAACAGTGCATTTCTTCTTTGATTGTTGATCTTGCTTACTTTTGAGTTCTTTAATCTGAATTTGAGTTCAATGTCAAACTTGATCTAGTTTGTTGAAACTTCTCTTATGTCAATCAAAGTTGTTGTTTACACTTCAGGTGTATAGTTAACAAATTTGTTTTGATCTAATTATCTGCAAATCTGAACTAAAGTCAATGTATAGCTTCAATTTTTGTTCTGAATTGAATTTACCTAGTACTGTTCAACATCCAGTTTTCATCAGAACCTGACTTGAATTCATTTTGAGTATACAACAGTTCATTATTGTGGCTGAAATTGCTAAATCCTAAAACCTGAATCTGTATCACATTTCAAATGAGAAGTATCACAAACTGTACATGAACTTGGACAATTAGTACTAAATTGATCAACCATTTGTGTCAAGTTTTGGCTCAAACTGTCAAGTGAATGTGTTAAAGGAGTTTTCTGAATTTCTAGTCTTTGTTGAAGTTTCAGTTACCGATTTACCTCTGTCGATCATCCAGTTGTCGATCTACTCACTGTAGTTCGGAATATCAATTGTCGATAGAGTGCTTCGACACTTCAAACTCTGAACAAGATTGAATGTTGATTTTGAACTGATTTTGTTGCTCTTATTTGTACTGATAGTTTCAAATTTGAATCTGAAATTTATGGAGGTGCGTTGGGTGATCTGAATAGGCCATCTAATTCACGAGAATTTGTTGAGGCATCTATTCACTCCCCTCTAGTCGCCATTCTGATCCCACAGGTTGTTTTACCTATAGAGGTGAATCTTGGCTCGTTAAGGTTGCTTAAGCAAGATGGCTTATCGACCGATGAGTATGAAACTCTTTTGAAGGATAACTTAGAAGAGGTGATCGGTAAGAGATTAAGAGCTCTAGAGGCTATAGAAAGAGACAAAAGAAGAATGTCTAGAGCTTACAATAAGAAGATGAGATGAAAATCGTTTCAAGTTGGTGTCTTTTTTTGGAAGATGATTTTTCCTTTAATAACTAAAAGCCCAAAGTTTGGTAACTGGTCGCCTAGTTGGGAAGGTCCTTTTAGAGTTGTTGAAATTGCTCTAGGTAATGCTTATTTGCTAGAGTCTCTACAAGGAGAGTGATTTCGTATAGCTTTGAATGGTAGGTATTTGAAAAAGTACTTCCTGAGCATGTGACAAAATGCTTGAAGTGTCGAAAGGCCGATATGGAGCATAACGCCCTTAGCGCGTTGTGCTTTTGGTTCACTAAAGATTGCCAAAATGTAGGTGGCATGTGTTGATAGAAAAAATGGCATTAATGGTCAAAGTTGTCAAAATATCAATTTTTGCTAATTTGTGCCGAAAATATGCCAAGACCTGGCACAAGCTGGTCAAACCGACCATGTATGCCTGGTCTGACCAGCCATGTAGGCCCAGTCAGACCAGCCGTGTGGGCTTGGTTAGACTAGCACAAGTCTGAGTCCAAGTCAGATTAAGTGTTTCGGGGTATTTTTATCCCTAATTGATTTTTAATGACTTGGACTAGTGTCTAACTCAAATAAGACCCTAGGAATATCATGACCAACCTCTATAAATAGAGGCAAGGCCGATTCAAGGAGACCCCCCAAAACCCTAATAGATCCAATCTATTATTTACCTTCAATCGCATTTACATTCAATCTACTTTCCTTGCCCTAGGTTTAGTTTTAACGTCCATCTTCGTGATCTTGCACTAAAAGCTCTCCGTCCACCACATCATAATCATGATAATTCCTTTTTGATTCGCTTGTGAATCATCCGTTTCATCCACGTAATGGATTTCTATCATTTTATCGATTTTTACCGGTGATTCGGTCTCTTGGCCGAATTGCCTTTGGTTTCTTGGTGTTTTTTGCAGTGTTTCATCTTCATATCTTCGCCAAGAAATCTTGCTGCAAGCCATCCATGGAAAGACGGTCACCGGGACCCCGGAACACATCTTCCAGGGTTAGTCGGTCTGACCGAAGGCAACCCCCTATCTAACCGGCCCATGCCGTGCCGTCACCTAACACGCCGGCACACGTCGGACTGACTAGCGGCATGAGGCTAGTCTGACCGAGCTTTGTATATAGGCTCGGGACACCTCGCTCTACGCACTAGAGCACCCTCCGCAGCGCCCTTCGGCCACTTCGCGTCGGAGGCCCTTCAGACCCCTTCAGCCATCCTCGGTCTGACCAGAGGTCCTCCCTCGGTCGACAAAACGAAGGCTAGAAGCCACCCATTCGCAAATTACGTCTGAGGCCCCCTTCGACAGAACACTTTGCATTGTTGGTCTGACCGGCGGTATAACGTCAGTCTGACCGGCTTACCTTGGCCGGTTTGACCGCTAGTTACGCTTCGGTCCAACCGGCCCTAATTTGGCTGGTTGGGTAGTTTAATCTACAAATTGGTTAATTGAATAATATTTTGTATTATTTAATTTCCTGGCGACTCCGTTTATTTCCCTTGTCACTATCTAGGGTCGTCGGAATGCAACGTCATCGTTGTGTTATGTTTAGGGGTTTACCTCTGAGTATCCACACATTTTTGGATCATCGGATCGGTGTCCATGTGTTTGGCGCTTTGTCATCAGATTTGAGCGTCAACAACAATAAAAGGTCAAGTGATAGCCAATTTCATAGTTCAACACATGGATAAGATGGTGACTCATGTGGAGCCGGCCCTGTGGAAATTATTCTTTGAGGGATCGGTATGTCGGCATGGATGTGGTATCTGCCTGGTGATCATCTCCCCTAGGGGGGCACTGTTTGAATTTGCATACACTATCAAGCCTTTATCCACCAACAATCAGACCGAATACGAAGTTGTGCTAAAAGGATTGCAGTTATTAGACAAAGTGGGTGCTGATACAATTGAGAATCTCGGCGACTCTCTACTAATCATGAGACAACTATCAGATGAATATGAGTGCAAGGATGATGTACTAAGAGAATACCATGATCAGTGCCAAGCTATATGTTGATAGCAAAAAATGGCATTAATGGCTGAGAGCCTCTGGCCAGCCCACAGCCTTTGGCCAGGAAGCCTTCGTAGGCCCACGCCGCCGAAGCTTCGGCCCGAGGAGCAGGCTTCGACGGGCCTGGCCGAAGCCCACTTCAGCAGAGATAGAGTTAGATATGATTCCGGCTAAGTTTTTTTCTCTATCCAAGCCGAATTATAGCAGATTAGATCAGAAGTTTGGCCCTATAAATAGAGAGGTGAGGCCAGCTTAGGGACCCCCCAACACAAATCAAACACAAAGCCCTAGCTTTGATCACATTTATTTACCTTTACTTTTCTATACCTCTTCGTGGGTTTGCTTGGAAGCCCTCCGCCAGCCACTTCGGAACAGTGGTAATCCTTGTTACTTCGCTTGTGAAGTATCTGTTAATCTACGTAATAGATTGCTATTGCCTTGTTACTTCGCCTGTGAAGTATCTGCTAATCTGCGTAATAGATTGCTACCTTCGCCACTGGTGCAACACTTAGCAGAATTCGGTCCTCAGGCCGGATTAGTACTACGCACCTTCTCTGTTACTGGTTTCCACGTTCGGAGATACTTCATCGGAGATGTTCGGAGCTGAGAGATCAGTTTTGGAGGCTGCCAGGACACCCTTCGGTGAGACTGCTGCTTCGACCGCACGCTTCGCCAAAAGGCTTCATCACGATAGGCTTCGCCATGCTCGTACTCCGCTCTAGACGAAGACACGCCCACGCGCAGCCCTTGAGTCACCATTCTGTATCTTGCCGTGTCAGAGACTTCATGCCGAAACCCACCGTTCGGAGGTGATTGTCACGTCTAGATTTGTTCGGAGTTCACCTTCGACCAGATCAGTGTGAACGCCGAAGGTACCCTTCAGCGGGACACTTCGCACTAGACGCCGAAGGTATACTTCGGCGACCCCCTTCGCATCACACTCTGAAGCAAACAGGCTCTGACCGGTTTGCTGATTTATTCTGTTTAAATATATTTCTTTCGGCTAATTGGATTATTTCATGTGATCTGATTGCCTGGCAACTCCACCCCCCTTATCATGACTAAGGGTAGTCAGAACGCGATGTCGGTGCTGCGTCACGCTTAGGCTCGTCCCTAAGTATCCGCACACTTTTGGATCGCCGAACTGACCCAAGTGCGGGGGCACGTTTTCGTGTCAACACTATAATGACATGTTTCTAAAGCGTGGTTTTCACTCACATCCCAAGAGAGCAGAACTTGGAGGCGAACGAGTTGGCCCAAACGACATCAAGATACAAGCCAATGTCCAGGTTGGTTGAGGTCGAAATTGCGGAGATAGAGGCCGATGAATGGAGGTATGATATTATTAATTATCTAAAGGACCCTTCGATATCGGTGCCAAGAAAACTTCGGTATCAGGCAACGAGGTACGTCATGCTTAGCGAGGATTTATACCGCCGAATGACCGATGGGATCCTCCTCAGATGCATAGGTGTCAAAGAGGCTAAAGTGGTAATGTGCGAGGTTCATGATGATATATGCGGAACACATCAATCAACCAAGAAAATGAAATAGTTTCTGCGAAGGGCATGTTACTCTTGGCCGACTATAGTGGAGGACTGCATAACATATTACAAGGGGTGCTAAGGTTGTCAGAAATTTGGAGCCGTCCAGAGGGCACACGCATCGGCAATGAACCCGATAATCAAACCCTGGCCCTTCAAGTGGTGGGGTATCGATATGATCGGTCAAATCTACCTGGCATCAAGCAAAGATCACACGTTCATAATTGCAGCCACTGATTATTTCACAAAATGGGTAGAGGCCATTCCACTCAAGAAAATCACATCTGCCGATGCCATCGAGTTTATCAGGGAACACATAATATACTAGTTCAGGATCCCATGGATCACCACCATGGATCAGGGATGATTTTCGTATCATAAGAGTTTCAACAGTTCACAGCTGGCATGGGGATCAAACTCTTGGATTCATCACCATATTATGCGTAGACCAACGGACAAGCAAAGGCATCCAACAAAAGTTTGATCAAGTTGATAAAGTGCATGATCAGCGAACAGCCGAGGCATTGGCATCAGTCCCTATCAGAGGAACTTTAGGCTTATCGGATGGCGCGTCACGGATCTACTCAAGTACTGCCATATCAACTAGTGCACGTCCATGAGGCCGTGTTGCCATGGGAAAATAATATCGGCTCGAGAAGGATCGAATTACAAGACCAACTCACAGCCGATGATTATTATAATCTGATGATAGATGGGCTAGACGATTTGGCGCAGGTGCGATTAAAATCTCTTGAAAATATTGAGGAAAATAAGGCAAGGGTCGCCAGGTTGTACAATAAGAAGGTGGTGCTGAAATCATTCGAACAAGGAGAAATCATGTGGAAACTTATCCTACCGATCGGATCTAAAGATAATCAGTTTGGTAAGTGTTACCCCAATTGGTAAGGGCCATTTTGGATACATCGAGTGGTGCCTAGCAATGCCTATTTGCTCGAATGTTTGGACGGGGAAGTGTTCAGAAAAAGCGTTAAATGGAAAATATCTGAAGAAATACTTCCCTAGCATTTGGATAAATGCCTAGGTATATTCGTGCAAGACAGATGATACCAATGACATCACTTTAGACGGTCGATGTTGGGTTAACATACGCTAGAGAAAACATAGTTCAAGTCTAGACTATGGGGCGCCCAAATTTAATAAAATCCAGACATTATTGAATTTCCATAGAAAAAAAATAATAACAAGATGTCCATCATGTGCCAACGTACATACGGTCAATCATCCATGGTTCGCAAACCACATTATTACATAAGTGTAAAATTAAAGGAAACCATGAAAATAAAACTATGTGATGAACATCTCCGCCAGTCTTGCGTCCTTGATTGGGTCGCTACTCCAGACCATCCTCCTCATAGTATGCAGTCTCTGGAGTGTGTTCCAACGGGTATGAGTACAGAAGTACTCAACAAGCCACCGAGAATACAATAGTAATGTAGGGTAATAACAAAGAAATGATAAGGGTTTAAAGTGAGGAAAAGTGCATTTTCATGTTGCAACATTTAGTGTAGTCAAATTTAATTGTACAGAATAATAAACATGAACAATGCAACATCTTCTAACTCGAGGAGCCCAATTGTCCCTCCTCGCTCAATAGTCCTCACATGCCAAATCATCATGCAACACTCATAATAGTAAACTAACTGTGAGATGTCACGCAACCCTCCCTTGACTGTGAGCTCGGCTTTTCGAAAAGATTTAAACTCTGATCAGAGGTGTACTACTGTACCCACAAGGCACACACTCATCCCCCACACCAAAGTGTAACGAAATAACCCATACCACGGGAACTCATGCCATAACCTTAGCATGAGGTGCTCCAATCCGATAACACTCGCTCTAGGTTTCGCCGGCGTGCTAGCGCACTGGACAACGTCGCACCCCCTTTTGCGCCACATCAGTACAAGCCACCCGCAAGTGCTGCTTGACCCATCTCCAAGTGGTGCCTCGAGTTGGAGCACCCCATACCTTAGTTAGTACTTAGCCACTAGACTTGTGGTTAGTACGGAAGTGTATTGCAACAGATCCCACAGACCGGTCCTTATAGTACCCCAGGTGTGACTAACCAATGTCCTCTCTTGCACCCAGAACCCACCATGCTAACATACTAAACCATAACTCCATAACCAATAGAATTCCAGGGGTGAGAGAAATCATGGGGAATCATATAATAGAATAAAAGTATCTACGACTCATTTTTATCCTGTAGCAGTTGTGTTTGTACATTGGACACTATCTAATAATACTATTATTATGGTGACAAGGAGTTTAGGCTCAATAGCATGGCTTGGGTTCGCACTTCAAGGTCGGGGATCTAAATAAATATAATGTAAGGCTTTCAATTTGACTAATGCATTTATAACCTATGGGTTTAGCGATATTTTAAGAAAACTATGTTCAATATGCTCAAAAATTATGGTGGGACTTCCGGGTAGTATTTCGGTTCTTCGACGGCGTCGTAGTCTTCGCGGCCCACAAAATGAGAACAACAATCAATTTAAACATACAAAGATAAATAGTACAATCATTTCATTTGAGTTGGCTAAAGTTGTGGAAAAACAGAAGAGAAACTTTCTAGAATTGAAATGAGGAGTTTTGGAGCTAAAATGGGGTAAACATGAATTTTTAAAGATTAAAACATTGCTTTTGGTTTTATTTTTGGATAATAAACTGTACAAACATTTCAAGTAAATTGGTCCAGAATGTAGAGAATAAAAAGATGAATTTTATAAAATTTGAATGGTAAAATTTTGTAGTTAATTTGAAGAAGTTATGAATTTTTGAAGTTTAAATCAATTTTTGGAATTTAATTTAAACCCTAAACAATCGCCGGTCCATGGTGAGTCCAGTCCACCATGAACCCGCGCACTGTGCGCATGAGCCAGATCGTGGATCATCGTTGGATCGTGATCCGACGCACGAGGGCGAGGCGGGTATTTTAAATGAAAATCGACGACTGAGATTAAAACAACCGAATTAGTATGGATCTATGGTCCAGATTTAATGAAGATCTAACGGCTGAGAGCATGTGATACCGCTTCGATCAGATGAGCGGTCCAGATCAAACCCGAGCGGGTTTGAATCTTGATCGCTCGGATTAGATCGAGCGGTGGAGGTTGAATCCGACACAGCACGGGTAATTACCCGTGCTGGTCATCTTCTCCTACGACGGCCGAGGGGTGGCGACTGGCTAGCGGTGATGGCGATGGCTGGGGGGCCTAACTGAATGCAGAAATGGAAATAGGACGATGAGGGGAGCACGATGATACCATTGCGGGGGCCTGAGGTCATCGGGTGGTGGCCGGCGACGTGCGAGTGCGGAGGAGGGGTCTCGGGTCGATGGCAGGACGGCGCTCCGGTGGGCTTTGATGGTGACGGAGGGGTGGCTGGGGTCAGGGATGTCCCGAGGAAGACAATGGAGTCGATGGCATGGAGAATGGAGGTCTCCGGTGATGGCGAGCGGTGGCCGGACGGGGAGAAAAGGGGCGGCGCTAAAAATGCTACGCGAAGTTCTCTATTGGCACGGGGTACGTTCGGGCGAGGGCCAAACATGGAAGGGGTACGAGGGGCTTTATAGGGCCGTTGAGCAGTAAACGCGGTGGGCCAATACATGGAAACCCGAGTGTTTACTATCCTAACTCCGACGAGCTCCTTCCATGCATGCGCACGGTGATTTTGGGTTTTAACACATCGGTTAAATGGGGGGGTGTTGGAACGACGGATCGAAGCAACAAGTTTTTGAGAGTAATGGAGTGTGGGGCTAAGATTGTATTCTCGGATCATGTCTCCATTACAACTGGAGACAGGAGTATTTATAGAGCAACCTGTCCCTAAAGGGTCTAATGCTTCCAAAACCCCTCAACCGTTGCTTGGCCTGGCACAGGCTCGTAATACAGACAAGAATAGCTGCTACATAGTACAGACAGAAGGTGTAGCCCTGACAGCGTATCGACTGTGCCGGGCGCTGCAGCGATCGCCCGACACAGCGCAGGCGATCGCGATCTTGTTCCCGGACCACCTTGACCGGGTCGTCTCCTGGTCTTCGATCGCGCCGCGGATCCTTCGCACCTTCCGGAGGCTTGCCTCCGGTATCCTGCAGGGCACCTCGTCTGAGGGCCCCTTTCGTATGCTTCGGGGCTTCCGGAGACCCCTATGCCTCCCTGCCTCGGGGCCCGCAGGTACCTCCGGCACGGGGCTTCGGGCCTCTCGGACGTGGCCTCTCCTCCGGACCATACTGCTCCTTGCGCTTCAAACCGCCATCAGGATTATCTCCCCCAACAGTAGCCCCTCGCTTCTTTCTTCTCGAGAGCCCTGCACGGAAGAAAGGGAAGGAGCGCACAAGATAATTTCGATAATTTATAGGAAATCAACTCACAAAGAGGTCCAGGATCTTTTGCTGCGAGCCATCCACGCTTGAGTGCTTCGGAGGTGCTTCAGGGCCTTAGAAATGCCCTAGAGCCTAGGGGCCGGGTGCTGGCCTCGGAGCGCTTCGGATGAACTAGTTGTGTCATACTCCGTAGAGGAGCACTTTGACCGGCCGGTCTTGACGCCCATGTGACCTTGACCATCAGACACCGGTGCACGAGAAGGCGGAAAGGCGTGGCTTTAACACAATAAATGCACTTGACGCGCGCGCGACGCGAGGAAGGCGAACTGTCGAAGGCTTGCGCGCAAAGGTGGACCGGCAAGAGTTTAATGCGGTGACCGCGTGACCGGCATGCATGCGTTGAGTGGGGGAAGGCGGACCGACGGGACACCGAATCGACTAGGCAGTGGCCATCCTCGCACATAAATAGCTCTCGCCGGCCGACGAAACCCTCCCCTGCTCACTCGTTTAGCCTTTAGTCACAAGCTTGGTGGCTATACTCCCACTCCTCAAACTTCTCGCTGCCATCTCCTGCTCCCTCCAGTCATGGCGGAAAGGAGTGCTCCCACGGCAGTAGTGGATCCCCGCTTCCTGCAGCGCCAGATGGCAGCGGCGGTGACGATGGCTCCCAGCCAGTCGGAAGCGCGCGGCCCGCGCGAGCTCCGCCCAGCCTTAGAACGGTTTTGGGAGCAAACTTTGGAGCTAGGGCCGTCGGCGTGCTTGGATGGGTCCATCGAGACTGCGACTCGGGGCCGTCTCGGTCACGACACAAGGGCCAGGAAACTGGGCACGGAGTCAGTCCCAAAACCACGCGAAGGGGAGGTTGTCGTCTTCGAGGCATTCTTCGACGCGGGGCTAGGATTTCTGGCTTCAGAGCTCCTTTCGGGGGTTCTGGATGCCTTCCAGCTCGAGCTCCCGCAGCTGTCTCCGAATGTCGTAGCCCATCTCTCCATCTTCGAGTGGGCCATGCGTGCGGAAGGCTGCGAGGTTAGAGCGGAGGTCTTCGCTCAGATGCACGAAGCCCTTTGCCAACCGAAGAATAAGGATGGCCTGGTGCAAGCCTACGGGAGCATCAACTTCTAGATCCAGAAGAAGTACACAGACTCCTTCCCGGCAAAGGCCATCAACGAACGGTGGTACTCCAAGTGGCTACACTGGTGGTTCTACATCCGGGTGGGGCTGAACTTCGGACTCGCTGGACCTCCGTGCCACATTTGGTTTCGGAGGGAGGCGATCATCGAAGCTAGCACTGGCTCAGTCTTCGCTCGCATCTGGCTGCTCCAGATCGTCACCCGCCGGATGAGCATGCGGGACTTGATGGAGGAGATCGTCGCCCTTGAGATTCCACCGTTGAAGGAAGAATGGTCGGCATTGCTCTAGAGCACTCAGGACGAATCATCATTGACAGAGCTCTCCAGCCGGCTAGGTTAGTTCCTGCCTTTTTTTGATCTTCGCCATTTTACTACGAAGTCTGCAAGGCTAACATACCTAACCTTGAATGTAGGGTTGCTCGTCGCCAAAACTCCCGAAGAGGTGGTCTAGTTCGGCGAGAAGATCCTTGGGGCTCCCACTCCGGTCGTATCCTGGGGGCGATACAACCGCGTGAGGGACGCGCTCGAGCTCACTCCTCCACCCTTCCGAGAGAGGGAGGCCCTCCGCGCTTCTTCGAAGAAGAGGGCGGCTGACCTGGACGCTGGGCTCTCTCCTAAGCATCCTTCGAAGAAAAAGAGGACGGCAAAGGGTCCGAAGAGGATTTCCCCGGCTCACTCCTCCGCCTCCCACTCTGAATGGCGGTACTCCAGCGAGGGGGCCGGGACGGAGCCGGACGACTCTTTAGCGGATCTAGGTTTGATCCACTTGGAGCAACCATCCTCTGGCGGTGCTGGAGACGCGCCAGTCCATCCGAGCCCACAGTCGCCCGCTCCGAGGGCCGGGCAGGAGGTACCAAGCGCTGGAGTAGAGGCGTCTCCTAAGTCCACCCCTCCGCGTGGTCTGGCCTCGGAGGGGGTCTCTGCTAGTTCTCGGGGGAGCGGGGAAACTAACAACCTGGACCGGGGGGGTTAGCCGATCCCCCGGGGGCTGTCGAGGAGAGCGCCGACGTCGAGGCCGAACTCACTGCGGTGGCGGCGGGTTCACCGATAAACTCAATGGACGAGCTGTTTTAATGGCCGGGCACCCTGGGACGCGTCCAGCCTTCAGATGTCCCAGTTGAAACCGCGGATGAAGGTACATGGTTCTACTCGTCTCTTTACTTAGACGCGGTACATCCGCCGGTTTCCGGTTCCAGTTCCGGTATTCTTCGGGGATGCCACCAACATAGGGCCCGAAGTCCCTGCGAATGCGGCGGGGGCTCCGAGACTAGGTGACGAGGCAGAATCGGAGGAGACCCCGGAAGAAACCCCCGAGGGGGCCGGTCGGGAGGACGAGATCCAGCCACCCTCCGACTTGAAGCGTGCGCGCTCTAGTGTGCCCCTCCTGGTCCCCTTCCTGGAGGAGGGAGAAGACTTCACGGCGAGTACGGCTCCTCTCCACGATTCTTACCTGCGCTTGAGGGAGGCCGGGCTCATAGATGTGCTCGGTCAGGTGGACGGCGTCGATCTCAGCCGGGCCATTGAGAGTGTTGCGAGCTAGGTACGCCTTCGGAGCGCTCCGGGACGAGCCCCTAGCCCCCTTTTTCTTTCTAACTCACTGTTTCATGTGTAGGTAGTCGCGCTGGCACAGGGTTCGCTATTATCCTTGCTCTCCGAACGTAGCCGTCGTGAGAGCAGCGCTTCGGAGCTCTCCAAGCAAGCGGAGACCACTGAGAGGACGATCCGGGAGCAAGCGGCCGAGATCGACCGGCTCCGGGCGCTGGAGTCGGAGGTCAAAGCCCTTCGTCCTCGGGTCGCCAGGGACGAGGCACTTCAGGCCCAGGCCATGGAGGTTGACGCCCTCAAGGCCCAAGTCGCCGAACTGGAGGGGCTTCGAGCTCGAGCTGCTCAAGCGGACGAGCTCGAGGCGGAGGTCAACATCTTCTAGGCCCAAGTTGCGGATCTGGAGAGTCTTCGGTCCTAGGCTGAAGAGGTAGACCAGCTCGAGGCGGAGGTCTTTGCACTTCAAGGCCAGGTCTCGGAGATGGAGGAGCCTCGGGGGAGGGCAGCTGCCACTAAAGTCCATGAAGCCCGGGTACTCCAGCTCGAGCGGACCGCGGCGGACCTTCTGGCCTAGAATGAGGCGGCGACCGAGGCGCTAGCTCAGGGGGAGAAGACAGCGGCTGACACTGTGGTGTCCCTTCGGAGGGTGCTGGCATGCTATGGCACTGGGTGTACGGCTTTTGACGTCGCTCGGGAGCCCCTTAGCTGTCGGCTGAAGTTCATCTAGGCTGTCGTCCAGCAGATAGGCTTCACCGTGTCAAGATACGGTGAGGTATCGGCCCGGGTAGCTGCCCTCAGAATTCTTCATCAGCTGGATACTTCTGGGAGCCCCTTGCCTTCGCCCTCGAGTTCTCAACCCATCACCTTCGGGGGGAGCCATCTCCTTTCCCCCAGCCCGGCGGTAGCCCAGTCCTGGAGGGTTCTCCAGGTGACTTGGAAAGCCGAGGGCCCTGACGCAGTCAAGGCCTGGCTGGACGAAGCCCTTCGCTTGAGCGAACCTTCGACTTCCTCGAAGCCCCCAGCCGCAGCGCGCCAACTGGACCCGAAGGTGTAGTCTCCTTAGAGCCTTAATATCACAACTCATGTAATAGATAGGAACTTGGTAGTTTATTAATAAAGGGTAACTACTTTCTGGAAATTACTCAGGGCATTCGCTCCACCCATGACTCTGATGTCGAGGTTCTTGATGAGGGTGAGACCCTTCGGTGCCAGTGGGCCGCTTTCGAGGCCCTTAGGACCAACCAGCCTACACGCTTTGCCATCCCTCGGGGTGATGACGGACACGCAATCCCCGAGATCCTTCACGAGGTCTTAAGTTTAATCAAGGAAGAGGAGAGAGAAACTCGAGCTCCGTCTTTGTCGCCCGAACAGGTGGATTGGTCTGACGTGGAGGCCGACTTCAATGAACTGCAGCCCAGAGGCAAAGGTTTGCGCAGTTGGGCCCAACTCCAGGATGATCAGAAAGCCTTACAGGCTCAAAAGAGGGAAGAGAAGAGGCAGAAGAGGAAGGAGAAATCCAATCGCGCAGCGACGGAGCCCCCGACCGGAGGGGGCTTTGGCCCGGGTGACCTTTCGCACCAGAAAGGCTTCCGCTTCCTGCCCGGCTTAGATGAGGAATTTTCCTAGTCTTATTCCTCGGCTTGATTTCGCAACATATGTTGTTCACGCTCTATGTATGATGTAAATAATCAAAGCCTTTCTTGCGATCTCTGTCCTTCCTTCCCCCCCCGTCCTTTGTGGGTAGGCGACTCATCGACTGGGCACAAACCGCTTGCACTTAGGTCAGCTAGAAGGAAAGAGAGAATAGTTGGGGTACGGAACCCGAATAGTGGGCGCGCCGAGCCGGGTCTCGGAACCCAAATAGTGGGTGCGTCGAGTCGGAGCTTAGAACCCGAATAGGGGGTGCGCTGAGCCGGAGCTCGGAACCCAAATAGTCGGTTCGTCGATCCGGAGCTCGGAACCCGATTAGGGGGTGCGTCGAGCCGGAGCTCAGAACCGAATAGGTATGCATCGAGCCGGAGCTCGGAACCCGAATAGGGGGTGCGTCGAGCCGGAGCTCGGAACCCGAATAGCGGTGCGTCGAGCCGGAGCTCGGAACCCGAATAGCGGTGCGTCGAGCCGGAGCTCAGAACCCGAATAGGGGTGCGTCGAGCCGGAGCTCGGAACCCGAATAGGGGTGCGTCGAGCCGGAGCTCGGAACCCAAAGAGGAGGTGCATCTAGCCGGAGCTCGGAACCCAAATAGGGGTGCGTTGAGCCGGAGCTCAGAACCCGAAAAGGGGGTGCGTCGAGCCAGAGCTCGGAACCCAAATAGGGGTGCGTCGAGCCGGAGCTCGGAATCTGAACAGGGGGTGCGTCGAGCCGAAGTTCGAAACCCGAATAGGTTGGTGAAACTACGCTTGATACCGCAGTGCGTCCACTTTGGTCAAAACATCCACCATATATTATTATTGAATCGAGGATCTAATACAACAATAATTAACATCGGAAGATGTGTATGGAATTATGCAAAATAGCGCTTCAAGTGCTCCGTATGCCAAGTGTGCTTCAGATCTTCACCCTCTAAGGTAGCTAGACGGTAGGACCCTGGCTGCTCGGAGCCGATTACGATGTACGGGCCTTCCCATTTATTGCCCAGCTTCGTTGGAGCAGCCACCACGCACAGGACGAGGTGTCCTGGCTAGAACTCGTTGCGCTTGACTTTGGGGTCATACCATGCCTTCGTCTGCTTCTAGTACTGAGAGAGGTTGGCGATGACTCGGAGCCTTGATTCCTCCATGAGGTCGAGGGAGACGGCGCGCTCTTGATCAGTTTCGGGAGTCGTGACCCGCAGAGAACCAGCCCGAAGCTCCGTCGGTGTCATTGCTTCATCGCCAAACAGGAGCCAGAACGGGGTGAACCTGGTAGCTCGGGAAGGAGTGGCCCGAATGGACCACATGATTTTAGGTAGCTTTTTAGGCCACAATCCCTTGGCTAAACCCACGATGCGCTTATTGAGGTCGGATAAAATATGCCCATTGGCCCTCTCGACAGCTCCATTTAACTGGGGATGCCGGACCGTTGCGAAGCATAGCTGGACTCCCAACTCCTCGCAGATGCCTTGAAGGACCCAGCATCGAACTGAGTGCCATTGTCTAGCATGAGTTGTTTGGGCACTCCGAATTGGCAGACTATTCTGCCAAAAGCATTTCTGGACGCTTTGGGAGGTAATGGCAGTCAATGGTTCGGCCTCGACCCACTTAGAGAAGTATTCGACGGCGACGACGACAAAGTGCAAGTTGCCCCTTGCCCTGGGGAACGGTCCAATGAGGTCCATCCCCCAGCGGGCTAGGGGCCAAACGGGTGCGATGAGCTGTAGGCTGACCGGGGGCCATCCATTGGCACCCTTGGTAGGTGTGCACTAGATCCTCGGCGTCGGCGACGATTGTGAGCCAATACACACCTTGTCGGAGAGTCTTCCCGGTGAGTGCTCGAAGGGCTAAGTGACTACCACAAAGACCCTCATGGATCTCTCGGAGCATTAGTAATCCATCTGGACGAGAAATGCACCGAAGTAGCGGAGAGCATACACCCGACTTGTATAGGATTCCGTCAATGATTCGGTAGGGCCTGGCGCGAAGTTGAAGCTGCGCCAGCTCTGACTAGGTCGGTCGTCCATATCGCCATTGAGTGCCCGCAGAATGGGCTCTCTCTAGTCGCCATCGGCCATGCAAAGGACTGTACCCAGCCGAGGGGTCATCGGAGTACCCATCGGCGCGGGGGACGACACATCTCCGTGGAGAGACGCCGATGGATCGGCAAGTTCATCGAAAAAGGCAGTGGGCGGGAGAGCATGACCGCCAGCGCTGGCTTTAGCGAGGGCGTCCGCTTGGTAGTTTTCACTCCTTGGTATGCTCTGAACAGATATCCCCTTGAAAGATGCCTTGAATTTCCGAATGGCTTCGAGGTAGGCGGCAAGGTCGGGGTGTCGGGCCTGGAAACTTTTGTCTATGTGTCCGACGACGACTTGAGAATCAGTCTTGACAACCACACGGGCGGCTCCTAGCGCGTGCGCCTTGCGAAGACCAAGCAGCGCTCCTTCGTATTCAGCAATATTGTTTGTAGCTTTGAAGTTCAAATGAACGGAGTATAAAGCTTGCTGCCCGGAGGGGGAAATGATCACCGCCCCAGCGCCAGCTCCGGAAGCTTGGTAGGCACCATCTGAATAAATGGTCCACACTCCCCCGCCTGCTTCGTCATTGGTGTGACTAACTTCTTGCGTCCATTCGGTAATGAAATCAGCAAGGATTTGGGACTTAATGGCAGTCCGAACCACAAAGGAGATCCCGAACGGAGCAAGCTCTACCGCCCACTTCCCGATTCGCCCGGTCTCGTCCTTATTCTGGAACATGTCGCCTAGGGGATAGGCATTTGGAATGATTATATCATGGGCCAAGAAGTAGTGCCCAAGCTTTCGGGATGCCATGACGAGAGCATACGCCACCTTCTCGAGCTCGAAATATCGAGTTTTTGCTCCGGAGAGGGCTTCAAACACAAAGTATACAGGGTGTTGTATCAGCTTTCTGCCAGCGTCTTCTTCTTGTATCAACGCTGCACTCGCCGCACTGCTTGAGGCGGTGAGGTAGACCAGAAGGGGATCGCTGGCCCGTGGTGTTGCGAGGGCAACGAGATCGGCGAGGTATTCTTTTATCTTGTCGAAGCAATCTTGACATTCCGGAGTCCATTCGAAGTCTTTGGAGCCTCGCAATGCCTTGAAAATGGGTAGGCTTTTTTCAGTCGACCTCGCCAAGAAACGACTGAGAGCGGCAAGGCGCCCGGCTAGCTTCTGTGCCTGCTTCAAATTCCGAGGGGGAGGCATATTCCGACTAGGGGTGGGGCGACGCGGGGAAGACAAAGCTAACAAGTGGGGTCCAGTGTCAGCGGGCGGGTGTGGGCATGAGAGCAGCAATAGTCGGTGCCACTAGGTGGGGGTGCCTCGTCAGCGGGCTGGTGAGGGCTTAGGAAGTTGGCACTGACAGGTGGGGCCAGGGGCTTGGGCGCGCGCATGGAGAGGGGGGAGACACTGATGGGCGAGGCCCGCATGTTAGTGCGGGGGGAGCATGGAGTAACGAGCTAGGCCGGCGTGTGGAGAGAGAAAGGGAGGGGGTGGCCCAATACTGTTTAAAATGTATTTCTGAATAAAAATAATTGATGTAATTAGTTTAAAATTTATGGGCTACTTGTCAAGCTTATAAAATTTGTAAAAATTCTCAAAAATATGTCTTGGTCTTAAGATCATAACATAATTTTCTTAGACCCTGGTTTGGGTTATTTCTCTAGATTCCTATTTATTTTGTGCATTTTCATATTTAAGAAAAACTAAAAATAATCCTTTTCTATAAAGTATATTTATAAATTATATACATATTCGGTTTTTCAGATTACAAGGCAATTGTATGGCAGACAACTACTTGGGAGGCTCCCTTCACCTTCACTATCAAGACGGCTTCCTCCACCTACACCTAATCAAATATTCTCGGCGTGGTCAGCAATCTAGGACCGCCATCCATTCACCCATGCCTTAGGAGTGGGGGTACCACCACCCAAGTTCATGAGGACAGATACCGACACGTATTGTATCGAAGACAGTGGGAACAAACAAAAAAGGGGGTCCAAGCACTTACCTCGGGGCCTGCATCAACATCGTCTGGGTGAAGCCATTCCCGATAAACCAGTGAGGAACGGTTGAAGATATGCTGCTTCAACTCACCGCACCATTCACGGAAGGCCATAGAAGTCGCTCGACAAGTCATCCAGGAAAGGAGACCTCTGATGTTGATCCCATCAGTCATTTGGGAAGGACGTTCCCACTCCTAGGTGCTTGTAACCCTCCCATTGGTTTGGATCCGTCTAACAAAGGAAAGATGGGGCGGGATTTGGCTGAAGCCCAACTGCCGGGAGAAGACCGATGGGTGATAAAACTCGTAGGAGGACCGATGGGGACGCTCATCAGTGAAGTCAACAGGAAGCAAGCAAGGAAAGATTATTGCTAAGAATATACGAAAGGATTCTTCGTCCCGATATACATTGGGCAAAACCAGCCGATTGGGGAGTGCATACTCTGAATAAAATCCGAAGAGGAACCAGATAGTCCGGTTGAAGAATCTGAGGTAGAAGCTCTTGAAGGATGCGGTTAACGCCATGGAGAAAATAGGAAAAGCAGGAAGAGATGCTGCCGCCTCACCCAAAGAAGAGTAGTAGCAATAAGTGGGGATGGTCGATTCTACAAAATCAGTGGGAAAAAGCGATTGGTTAAGGGGGATTCCTCCAATGACATCGGTTGTATAAACAATGAGCAAAGCTGGAGAAACCATGAAGCACCTCTGGGTTGGCCGACGACATTACCGGCCAATAGGTCGGTCGATACAAGGTGGAGAAGACGATAGGTCGCTCCAAGGAGGTAGCAACCGAGTGGGATCCGCAAATGGGCGGCAAGTTGTTCAGATAAAAAAAGAAATTGGAAGGTCGGGGCCAAAGTCGTTATGCAAAAAAGAACTCTTCCAACCAGAGGTTCAGGAAAGCAATGTATTCAACAATTTATACGGCGCCATTTTTCTTGTTGTGCCTCGCAATATATCGGTCCCAGTTGTTGGCTAGCGTGACACTAAGAAGAGAAAAAGGTTAGAAGCGAAAGGAGAAAGGGTTGGCCGATGAGTCAATATTCAGACAGGTCAAAAATGGACATCAAGTAAAGGACTCATTGGCCCGTGACCAAAGATGAAAGCATTTAAGGTGTCGGACCAGAAGTAGCAGGACACAGCTAACATCGGCTCATTCAAATATGGCTCGGTAAGAGAAAGGACGATGCGATGATCGATATCAATGTCATCCCAAAAGGGGCGATAGGTGGCTGACACCCTAAGGTACCAGTCACGCTAGCCAGGAAAGGAGAAGGGGAATAATGAAAACCATAACCCCCATTCGAAGGGCGCATGGGGGAATATTTAAAATGGAACCTACAAGTTTCGGCATTTATTAAGTCAGTGTGGTCCGGGTTGCCCAGGGGACCCAAAAAGAAGCTAGAAGGATGAGTAACTATAGGAATTAAAATTTGATCTTACAAGTTATGTGAAAGGAAGTGTTGGGGGAATAGTTTTCCCTTGAACAGGGGCCAAATGACGTCAGCCTCCGACAGCCTTCGGCCCGGAGCCCAACACTGTCGAAGCATGTTCCTTCCCAAAGAAGTTGTTTCCAGGTCCCAGGGTACACTTCGGAGCCCGCTGGGGCGAAGCCCCCGAAACCCATCGAAGCCCTCTAGAACAAGGCCTCTCGGAGCCCTCCGGAGCGAAGCCCTCCGGAGCGAAGCCCTCAAGATTCCTTAAAGGTTGCCAGAAGCTAAGTGTCAGGCTAACTTCGAAGGTAGCCTCTAGGCCTTGTCCGGAGTTAGCCTTTGAGCCTTGTTCGGAGTAAACCTCCGGGCTCTGTTCGGAGTTAACCTTCGAGCTCCCTTCGGAGCTCCTCAGAGCCAGTCTCCGGACCCTGTCCAGCCAGTTCAAAGCCAAGTCTCCGAGACCCCAGTTCGGAGCCCAGCTCGGAGTCTAGTTTGGAGTATACTTCGAAGCCCCCTTCGGAGTGTACTTCGAAGCCTCCTTCATAGCCTCCGCCAGAAGAGCTCCGGCCCCTACTCTGAACCCAAGAAATATCTACGCCTCGCTACAGTGTAGAAGCCATACCGGGGGCCCCTCTGCCCTTGGTTTGTCGTTTAGCTAGTCAAGGTGTGACGTTCATCCTTCATCCTTCATCCTTCTAGCGTTCGCCTTCATCCTTCGAACTTGATCCAACGTACTCCCGGAGTTAGACATTGAAAAACCTTTGATTAAATCACCTGCCTTTGTCTTGTTGCAGCAATGACTCTGAGGATGAAATATTTTCCCCCAATAGTAGCCCCTCGAATACGCTTCTCCGCTAGATGTGTAACGTTAGGAAAGTAGTATATGCAAGAAAAATAATCATGTGCAGAGGTTAACAGATTTAATCAACCTCCGAAATATACGGAGGTTCAAAACTTTGAATCAACTTCTATGAAAATTGTATTCGAACCATTCTAGAATCAACTTAAGGAGTCTGAAAGCCTTTTTTCTTCTTTACTTAGAAGAAATAGCCGTTGGCTTTTTCTTCCAATGGAAGTTACGCGATGCGTTAAATTCACAAAGGGTAACGGTCAGGAATGCGAAAGGCAAGCACAAACGGTAAAAAATCGTGGCCTAGGCTATAAATAGGGGACCCAGACCCTTCCCGAATACCCTTCTCACCGCTTTTGTGCAAACAAGCCCTAGCCTCCATCTTTCTTCTTGAGCAATCCGTGCGGTCTCATGGCGAAGACAAGCTTCAAGGTCCCTGGGGCGGCTTCAGCGCTTGCCCGGCAGTAGGCGGTGGCAGCAGCAGCGGCAGGAGCATCAGCGACAGTGACTCTAGGGGAAGCAGTAGCAGCATCAATGGCAGCCCTAGGAAGAAATCCCCAAAATGTTGGTCCTCATGATCTCCTCCCAGCGTCCTCGAAGTATCCGGACCAGTCTTATCAACTGGGACCATCAACCTGCAAGAGGGAATCGCTCGCAGCAGCAATAGAAGGAAAGATTAGCTCGGAGATCGTAATCCGCAAAGCTGGAAAGGAGGCCATTCATTCGCCAATGCCCGGAGAAGTGGTAGTCTTCGAAGCCTTCTTCGAAGCAGGATTAGGGCTTCTGGCAGTCGACTTCCTGTCGGAGGTATTGGATCTATTCCAAGTCACCCTTCCTCAGCTTTCTCCGAACGCAGTAGCATGCCTTGCCATCTTCGAATGGGCGTTGCGTGCCGAATGTTGCGAAGGAAGAGCTGAGATCTTCGCAGCACTGCACAGAGCTTCTTGCCAACCCAAGACCTTCATAGGCCCTGGAGGTGAAAAGATGGTGGTGGCCTTCGGGAGCATTAACTTCCATCTTCGGGATGAGTATGCTCTAAGATTTCCAGCGAAGACCATCAATGCCAGATGGTACACAGATTGGATCCTCCGGTGGTTTTATGCCGAAGTTGGGGCAAGCAGCCGTCTGGCCGGACCCTTGCAAGACATCAACTTTCGAAGGGAAGCCCTAGTTCACCTGGATCCTAGCCAACTCGAAGCTTGCCTCAGCCTGCTTCAAAGAATTAGTTGCCGCCTGAGCATGCGGGACTTAGCAGAGGAATTCATCGGACTCCAGATTCCTCCTTTGATGGCCAACTGCCCTATCAACTCCGAAGAAGATTCGGAGGGCAGCCTTCGAAAGATCTCTTCGAACTCGAGCCTTGCAGGTGACTTAGAAAACAACATATTTCATATATATTTGTTTAATGAAATGACTAATGCCAACTTATCTTTCAGCTTCTCTAACTCCCATGACTTTGGAGCAAATTGTTCGAGCTTCGGAGAAGATCCTGGGAGTTCCGACTCCGGCCGAGAAGGAATGGAGAGTGAAGCTTGTGGGTACTTGGGAGCGATTCAACCGAGTATGGGGGGTACTCGGAGTTGCTCCCCCTCCTCTTCCGGATTGGGTGCCTTCAGAACAAGGGTCGAAAAGAGGAAAGCGGAAGCCGGAACTTTGCTCCTGTTAAAACTCCATCCAAGAAGGTAGCCCGAAAGCCGAGAACGTGGCGCCTTCAAGTCTGGTGGCTTCAGTCTCGGATTCTTCGGAGCACGAAGGAATAATCCTCGTTAACCTGATTGATGGGAATGAAGACCAGGCGGATGCAAACATTGGCGCCACCACAAATGCACCAGATGTTCCATGTAGCTCCAGGTAGGCTAGGACTTCGGCTGTCTAGCTGGACTTGCCGCGTGAGGGAGCCCCTACAACTGAAGGTGGAGTCGAAGTTGCTGCTGAGCCAACTCCGATTCCGGATGAAGCGACGACTGAAGCTCCCAGAGAGGCTCCGACAGTCAAACCTTTGGTCCTAAACTATGAGTCCGACGAAGACTTCGGGGTAGCTTTTGACCCTCCAAGCAGCCCGATGCTCACCCGCCGACAAGACTTCGGAGGTAAACTTCGCTCAATTCCTTTGTTTCTTTTCCCTGCAAAATTATGCAATATATAATACCTTTGTCTAAGTAGGGTCCGCTCCTCTGGAAGTGGTTCCTCCCGAAGATACAGTTCCTAGGACCTCAGCAACTCTGGAGCCAGTTCCAGAAGTCACCCAAATGGGACCTGGAAAAGGTAAAGGCAAAATGGACCCCTTCCCTGCTCCGAATTCAGGATTAACTCCGTCTGAATCAACAGACAGGGGTCAATCTACGGATGGGGGCCAATCTACCGAAGTTTCTGAGGATGTAGCCCAGCGCTCCGACCCCTCGCCGAACGAAGACGACCAGAGGGCTCTGTCTATGCTCCCTCTTCTAGCTCCTTTCTTGGAGCGAAGGACCGGACTTCAGACTTTGCTCGAGCCTTTGGATCGAGCTAACCGCGAAGTCGGGGAGACAGACTTGGTAGCAATTCTGAGCGAAGCTGAGGGTTCGGAGCTCAACGCCGCCTTGGAGCATGCAGCGTACCAGGTACGAAGTATCTGCAAAACAAAATTAATCTCACCTACAAATAATTTCTCACCCTGCTTTTTCCTCTTCGCAGCAAATAGTTTTGGCCCGAGCTGTGGCTGTCTCGAATGAGCGCGGAAGCCTTCGCCTTCAGGAGGAAATTACTGCTCTCCAAAGGAATCTTAACATCTCCGAAGGTCAGGTTTCCCACTTAGACGAAATGGTTTCAGCGGAGCGGAGGGCCATACAAAACTTGGAAGCTGCGAATAAAAAGCTCGAAACAGAACAAATTGTGCTTCGGGAAGAGATAGAAAACATGCGGGCAGAGCACGCTACGACGGGGGCTGAGCTTGTCATGCTCCAGGAAGAAAAGCCTAAAGCTACGGAGGAGGCTAGCAACTTGCTTAGCCAGAAGAGCTCTCTGGCTATGTAGGCAGCTAGGCTCTCCGCTGTGGTGGATGAGCTGACTTCATCGAAGGACGCTTTAATTGAAGATAAGCTGAAATCGGATAAGGTAGCTGCGGAAGTCATGAACCAACTCCTAGGTGTTCTAGAGTACTTCGGTACTACTGGGACACTTCCTTCGAATGACAACATCTCCCTACTACGATGGCTAAAAATGATCCATGGAGCTACGAAGACGATGAAGACTGCAGGCATTCGGTATGGAGAAATCTCCGGACATGTGGCTGCTCTCGGAGTACTTTGCTACTACGAAGATCTCGGATTATCGATAACACCGGACTCAGGGGCGGCTCTCATTACCTTCGATGAAAACCGGCTTCTAAATCCTTCTGAAGATGTGGCCGTAGCTTGGCAAGCCTTCCAAGCTCCATGGAGAGCCGAAGGTCGCACTGCGATCAAGGCTTGGATCGATGAAGGGCAACGCTAGAAGCAAGCTCGGTCGCAAGCCTCGAGCAGCCAGCCTCCACCAAACCCGCAGGTCTAGATTTGTTTTAGGATCCTGAATATGTAAAAAATCATGTTTTCATACATTATGAATGAAAATTTACTTATCATGTTTTTAGGCTTCTCAACCTCGTATGGATGATGTCGAAGTGTTAAATGTTACCGAAGAACTCCACCTGCTATGGGTTACCTTCGATGTTTTTAAACTTCATAAGAGACCTTGATTTTTAATTCCTCGAGATAGCTCCAGTGCAATTGTGCCCGAAATGTGCAAAGATATACTATCTTATATTAAGGAGGAAGAAAAAGAGGTTAACTTTGAAACTTCATCTTCTCAAGACATTGCATGGTCTGAGGATGAAGGTATTGCTGAAGATCAAGGGAAAAAACCTAAAGAACTTCGAAGCTAGGAAAGGAGCCCCGAACGACTTCGAACTTGGGCTGAACTTCAACAAGAACAGAAAGAGTTTAGAGCTTCGAAGGGAGGTAGGAGAGTTAAACGCAAAGTTATTAGAACTCATGGCTCTGGAACTAGTCGTTCCAACCTTATCAGTAGCTCTAGAGATCGAAGGGGTCTTCGATTCCTTCTCAGCATAGACACCGATTTTTCGTGATGTAATTGTAATTAGTTCGAATGATAAATATCAATTTTTTAAAATTGTCTCCCTACTTGCTAGCCCCTCTTTGGGCGTAAGCAACTTCGCGTTATACTCGAATATTGTTAGGCGCAAAGGAAAACTTAGGAGTACAATTTTGGGGGTTCAGAGCCCCTCTTTAACTTAAAGATTAATTATAATCTTACAAAACGTTTTCGACTACTTGGAGTCTGAAAAATGGTAACTTAGTACCTTTTGTTTTGAAAGAAGTCTCTTCGGACAACTTTTCGGACACTTTAGTGTCCCAAACGATTGGTCACTTTGGACTCTTTTACAGATATTCAAAGCTTTTTCAGCTCAAACTCTGTTTTGCTTTGGCCTCCTTCGGCTCTTTTTGTGAATGCTATCAAACCGGTGGTTTGGAATTCGCAGTGGTCTCCTTCGACTCTTTTTACGGATGCTTTCAAGCCGAAGCTTGGAATCCGCATTATTTGGTCTCCTTCGACTCTTTTTACGGATGCTTTCAAGCCGGTGGCTTGGAATCCGTTTTTCAGTGACTTTCCCACCTCGTCGGAAGCTTCGAACCAGTGGTCCGAAGTCCGAAAAAATGATTCAAATTAATGACACTTCCCTCCCAGCCAACTTCGTCCTTACAGTGCATCCACTAGAAGTAAGAAATGTTTGAGAGGTAGGCATTATCTGAACCATGAACTTTATTAATTCGGAAGGTGTTTACAAATGATTACAACGAGCACTTATGCGAAATATCGCTTTAAGTGTTGCGCATGCAATGTATGCATTAGCTCTTCACCTTCTAAAGTAGCTAACTTAAAAGAGCCGGGGCGACCTGAGCGGACAATTATGTATTGACCTTCCCACTTATTTCCTAATTTCCCTTGCGCTATAATACTTCGCAAAACAAGATGATTCGGCTTAAGTTCGTTAATCTTGACTTTCGGGTCAAACCAAGTCTTCGTCTGCTGCTGATACTTTGACAAATTGGCGACATCTCGAAGTCTTGTCTCTTCTGTTAAATCCAGCGAAGTTTGTCTTTCTGCTTCTATTTCTGGTTCGGTGCTGCGAAGGGATCCTCCTTGAGCTCCGTTGGCGTCATAGCTTCGTCTCCGAATAATAGTCTGAAGGGAGTGAAACCCGTGGCCCTTGTTTGAGTGGTCCGAATGGACCATAGAAACTTCGGGAGCTCTTCGGTCCACAATCCTTTTGCCAATCCCACTATTCTTCGATTCAGCCCTGACAAAATATTACCATTGGCTCTTTCCACAGCTCCGTTAGACTGAGGATGTCGCACTGCAGCAAAGCATAATTGGATGCCTAGATCTTCACAAAATTTCTTGAAGGGTTCTGCATCGAATTGTGTTCCATTGCCAACTGTGAGTTGTCGAGGCACTCCGAACCGGCAAATGATATTTTTCCAGAAAAATTTTTGTACATTATTCGAAGTGATAGCTGTTAGGGGATCTGCTTCGACCCACTTAGAAAAATACTCAATTGCTACCACTGCGAATTTCAAATTTCCTTTTGCTACTGGGAAGGGGCCAATCAGATCCATGCCCCATCTGGCCATGGGCCATACTGGAGCAATGACTTGAAGAGTAGTTGGTGGGTGATGACTTCTTCGTCCCATCCACTGACATCCTTGGCAGGTGCAGACTAAGTTCTCCGCATCAGCTACTATTGTAGGCCAATAAAGCCCCTGGCGAAGTATTTTTCCTGCCAAAGCTCGAGGGGCTAGATGGCTACCGCAAAGTCCTTCATGAATTTCTCGAATAATTTCTTGACCTTCGGCTTGAGATATACATCGGAGCAGAGGGGAACATACTCCGACCTTGTACAAAATACCGTTGATTATATGATAATTCCGAATTCTAAGTTTCAACCTTGAAAGTTGTGGCCCTTCAGACAAACTTGCTTCTCCTTGCAATAATTCCATAATTGAACTTCGCCAATCTGTACTAGGAATGCAAAGGATTTCCGCAGAAGGAATTTGTGGCACCGAAGGTGTACTGAGTTCTTCATAAAAAGCCTCTTCTGGGATATCCATAGCTCTGGCTGTAGCTTTTGCCAAGATATCAGCTTGCGCATTTTCTGCTCTGGGTATACTCCGAATGGAAATCCCTTTAAATGCTGCTTCAATCTTACGGATTTCTTCCAAGTATTTGCAAGCTGTGGATGCCGAACTTGAAAGCTCTTGTCTATGTGCCCTGCTACAATCTGAGAATCTGTCTCAATAACAACTCTTGTAGCCCCTGGAGCACGTGCCTTTTGAAGTCCTAATAAAATTCCTTCATACTCCGCTGTATTATTGGTAGATTTAAAGTTGAGTCTTGCGGAGTACATTGTCTTTTGCCCTGAAGGCAAAATTATCACTGCTCCGACCCCTGCTCTAGATGCTTGGAAAGCTCCATCGGAGTAAATGGTCCAAATCCCTTCACTTGGCTTCTCCGGAGCCCATGCTGCAGGGAGAGTCCACTCTGCCATGAAGTCCGCCAACACTTGTGACTTAATTGTTGTTCTTGCCACGAAGGATATGCCGAAGGGTGCTAATTCAACGGCCCACTTCCCAATTCTTCCTGTGGAATCCTTACTTCGGAGCATATCTCCCGAGGGATATGAAGTTGGTACAATTACATTATGCGCCAAGAAATAAAGCCTTAACTTCCTCGAAGCCATTATCAGAGCATAAGTGAACTTCTCAAGCTCGGAATATCTTGTTTTCGCTCGGGACAATGCTTCGGACACAAAATAGACTGGATTCTGTACCAAGAAATATCTACGCCTCGCTACAGTGTAGAAGCCATACCGGGGGCCCCTCCGCCCGTGGTATGTCATTTAGCTAGTCAAGGTGTGACGTTGTCCGACACGTCTGTAAAGCTGTAAAGCACTTTTGTACAGTAGCTAGCTCCTTTTTCCCTTTTTACCCCTATGAGCCTAGGGCTTATAGAGGGCATTTTGGTCTTTTCCTTAAGGCCTGCGTGCCTATAAAAGCAGGGACAAGCCCTTGTAACAGGGTACCTTCTCCAGGGGCCATGAGACCCTGGAATTACTACACCATACCGAGGCATACCATGCCAAACCTACCACAGACTGGACGTAGGGCTATTATCCCTTAGGGGAGGCCCGAACCAGTATAAATCCTTTCTCCCTCTGAGAGAACCCTTCGAGGTTCATTTTACACTCCGTATAGACACATACTAAACTTGTGCTGTAGCTAACACAATTGCTACAGCAGGAAGAAAGAAAGATACACAATGAGAGAAATGAACCAAGAAAAGCCGAATGACCAAAAGGATGAAAATGTCAGAGACTTACCTCAAGGATCACATGAATGCTAGCAATCTTGGTGTCACCGGAGCAGCAAAGAAGAGGGCAACAACCGGTGGCAATTGCAAGAATCACTGTGAACGGGTGATGGTAAGCTTAGGGGGCAAGAGTAAAAACAGTAGGCAAAAAGCGTGAGAGGAAAGGGATAAAAGAAACCCGGATACTTATAGGCTAGGATGATTTTTCGGCTGTCGCGCTAGACCAATCCCGTTGAAGCAAGAATGGAGAGAAGAGTTACTCAAAGCCGAAATACGATGAGATTTTAGAATATGAAGGATTTCGACTAACAGGTAATGAATGTGAAAGATCTTGTGAACAGACGAGGTGGCAGGGAATAATGACTAATAGTTTCAAAGCATCAGAAGCCACCTAAGGGCATGTACAATGGTATAGACAGCCATCGTCTGTAGATTCTGGAAATTTACAACACAGACAGCTAAATAGTCAACTAGTACAACCCATAGACAGTAGTTGTCTATTTAATTGTCTACAAAATATTTAATGCTTGTATGTAACCGTGACTCATAGATCTTTAAATATGCATTGGAGCATGAGCTCTTGCTGTCTCTTCACCAAGAGATGGCTTGCATCTCTCTCATCATTTATTTCTGCGAAATGAGTGGTTTTTCGCAAAATGTTCAGCTTATAGACAGCTTTAAAACTACCATTGTACATGCCCTAATGCTTCGAAAAAAGGGGGCATGTGTTGAAGCCAAGATTTGGTAAAGCCCAAGCCCATTAAAGATGCCATACAATCAATAGAAATCAAAGAGGATCCGATCAAAGATGGTCAAGGAAGACCATCCATGCTGTTACAAGATGACCGAATGTAGAGGAGCCGATGAAGATAAAGATGAAAAGAAGATAAAGGTAAATCTAGAATAGGTTAAGATAGAGTGCTTGGACGACAAGTCTCCAAACTATAAATATGTACCGTTAGTTAGCTCAGAAACACACATCTCTGTCAAACAACTACTCGACGAATCGCCACCCTTGGCTTTCAAGGTTCATCCTAGCGGGATTCGGTACTCGGAGCTAGGCTGCATCGTTCCGATCTCCGGCGAAGAGGTGTGTCCCGCCACCCCCGACGACCGTATCGACTAGGTCAGTATCCTCACGGCTGCATCAATTTGATCTCTTGAGGTGAATGTTGAAACAATATGATCCCTAGTTGTCCTCGGTGTATTAGCTAGGTCTAAGGCTGCATCAGATTGATCTCCTAGATTGATATGATCTAGGTGTGATAGTTTGAGGCTTCATCAGTTTGGTTTGACATCTCTTGCTATTGTATCTCTTTCATGTTGTATACCGTTCATCTAAATAAAGTATGACCGATACTTTGACATATTATTAAGATCATCGTAACTAGCTACTATCTTGGTTAGGTCCTATCTAGTTATTGTGATGATTTTCATGATAATCTATCTCATCGGTCGATGGCATGCTTTCTCGATTGGTTCAGCCATGGTCATCGGCCCTATGGCCCATCGGTAGGATATTCCACGATTTCACTATCTCAACCACAGTCATCGGCTCGTCAGCCGATCATCTATGCTACTGATGTTATCCTTCATGTTTCCTTATTAGTTGCCAGGTCATACTGATTGGCATGCCTTTAACCCTTTTTCTAAGAATGTAGGACTTTCAATAGAGTTAGGCAGATCTCACAGGCCACGCATGTGTCAAAGTGTGACCCAAAAACACACGAAAAGTAAGTAAAAGTATATTATATATATATATCAATAATAATGATATGACCACTAGTTATAGACAATCTTCAAACATGAGAAATGCTCAATATGAAAACTCCATCATTGGTAGGAGAAACAATACAACCCATTCCCACCATTTCCACCAAAAATAACTTCTCAAGATAGGCAAAAATTAAATGAACTAAGAAATAACACAACTCATTTTTACCATCGTCAGCATAAGCAATGTTGGATTTCATAAATGAAACTAATATCATGACTCCCAATATAAGTCCAAGCTTATTTTCCCACAAAACAAACAGCTTGAGTATGACACCCTATTAGTTTAAGACATAGCTGGTGAAGAATAAAGTATTTAGTAAATTCCAATAGGGTAAGGTATTTACTTCAAATTATATTACAAAAATCTTGTTGAGCATCACATTTTGACCTTATTTTAGAAATCCAATTAAATGCTAAGTCCAGTTAAGCACTTAAATATTCAATGTATGTCGATTTGATATCAACCATAGAAGATATATTCATGCACTTTAATTTTGATGTGAAGTACTGATTTGTTGTGTAACCTGTTGCAAAAATTAGGGCTCCTTTGAAACATGAATTTTACAAGATTTTCACCCAAATTACACTAAATCCCCTAAAATTCCTTTGAAGGAACTCCATTCCAAATGAGCCCTTAGAATGAATTGACTGTAAATTTTCTGGCATTTAAAATTGGTCAAATCAGTTCTTTAAATAGTTTGAGCTTGCCCACACGCTTCCTAGTAGTTGTCCGCTGGCAAGCCGGAGCCACGCTGCGCATAGGATGCGTGTCACCGAACCAACCACCATCAAGCCTAGTCGCGCACCACCTAGCGACATCGAGTCGTGTCGTGCCTGGATGTGCGCTATCGGGGCCACACCTAGTTTGCCCACTTACCTCCTGGCAGCACGCTGCTAGCATCCTGATGCCACACCGCTAGCCTCCTATGCCACGCTGCCGCTAACCATGTGCCCGCGCATCACCTATCCATGCGCCACCATGAGCCTCCACAAGTAGCTTACCTTCTCACACGTCTGGTCAAGGGTGGATTAGGTCTGAAATGTTTTTTTTCTGATGACAGTTGTGAGTATGTAACACAACTTCAGTGGAGCGGAGCAAGTGAAACAACCCTAGGCCAGCTCCACCATGCCTATGTAATTTTGTGGAGCAGACCGGCCTGCTTCATCCAGATCCCCTTAAATTTAAAAGCATTTAGTATAGCTCCAGCTCTATAGGACTAGGATCCCAGAGCCGGAGCTCCACCAAATAGGTCCTAATTATGCCCTCTGCAAATTGGATTGCTACCAAGTGTAGCGACCCAAGTTCGGCACATCTTTTGTTCGATCAAGATTCTGTGGCTTGGATCATGTAAGAAATGAGTATTGGAAGCCATTTTGCACTAAACCCGTTACAGTAATGTTATTGTTGTTTACACCCAGTTGTCGCCCCCAAGAAGTGATCTCTCATGGCTGTCGTTGAGTCCTTTGGCACCTCGTTGCCGATGCCATGACACGCTCACCTTAATCTCTCTTTGCCCATCTGATTGTAAGAATAGATAATATAAGAATAGATAGGTTGATATTTTTTATTTCTAAATTCTAATTTATTTCTAAATTTTACACAGTTTCATAATTAAAAAATCATTTAAGTAGCTTTAAATCTACCCTACTATATAATTAGCGAGTTTGCGTGTTCACCTAATCATTATAGTTATTCATTCACATCTAATAAATGATAGCCATCTGATATTCCTTTTCTCTCTCTTGAGTTGGCCTAGCCCATTATGACCTCCCCTCCTCTCTTTGCCGCCAGGCCCTATCTGTTTTATATGGTAGTTGATCTTCTATTTTATATGATAATTATTAATATATAAAAATCATCAATATATGAAAGATGATTTATTTTATATAAAAATTAATAATATATAGAAATCATCAATATATAAAAGTTGATGTGTTTTATATGAAAATAATTAATATATGAAATGTTGATCATATATATGGAAATCTAAGGAAATATGACTAGTTTTATATAGAAATAATAAATAATGGAAAACATTTTATATAGAACCATTTTAACACGTTAGTCATGGAAATGCTCACAACGTGCTAAATGATTTGGCGTTAAAGCTTGGGATTGCTACTCCCGGCTCACTAACGAGAAGTCGTGTTGCTAAAAAAAGTATTATCAGCTTGGATGGCAGTTTTACTAGTAGGTACATGATCCGATGGACATGAGTTTAGGTTTAATTTTGTATCTGTGGGTTCACAGGTTTAGGTACTTGTTAAATTTCGGGTCAGGTTCAGGTTTAGATTTAAACCCATAGATTTACCAGATTATTTAAAATTATATACAGTCCATCATATTTCCTATTCATTTTCTTTGTTAACATTATATTGAGATATGTTGAGTGATTTCACCATTTCAAAATATTTATTGGTAATGTGATAATCTCTTATTTGTTGTGTATTTTTAATTATATTTATGTTGTAATGTAATTCATGCAGTGTATAAAATAAACCCAAGGGTAACATGTCGGGTTTCGAGTACCCGATGGATTTGGGCTTGGGTTTAGTTTTGAACCCACGGGTTACGTGGGTTTGGATTTGCATGGGTTTTCATCAAACTCGCGGGTTTTAGACCCGTTGCCATCCCTAGCCATTATAAAAGAAAGAGATGTCATTATTTTGGGAAAATTACTCACATGCCATTATAATTTTAAGAAATTGCCTACATGCCACTGTCAGTGACTGTGGTGGCCCCCATTTATCAGTGACACACAGATGGCATATTGGCAAACCGTAAAAATTGTAATGGCATAGAAAAAATTAACCCCATCATTTCAAAATTTTAAAATGTGTGTGGCCGACTAGGGGTGACAATGAGCTGAGCTGGCTCATACTTGACTCGGCCTTCCAAACGAGCTGAAAATGAGGCTCGACTTGGGCTCGACCGAGCATCGAGCCAGCTTGACTCGGCTCGCTACTTTGCTACCAACATGCAGAAACACAGCACGCAGTGGCCGTCAGGCAGGAGGAGGATGCCGGGGCAACATGCGATGATGGATGGAAGGCATAAGGGTGGTGATGGGCAGCAAGCATGAGGGCGATGAACGGGCAGCCATCATGAGGGCGGTGGACCACGGGCGACGTGATCCTAGAATTCGGGCTGGCGGCAGCCACAAGAGTAGTGGAGGCAGTGGCCATGAGAGTAGCGTCGGTCAAATCTGAGGTGGTGGTAGCCACGAGGGTGGAAGGGGCAGCGATAGTGGGGGGATCTAGGGAGGCAGCCACGATGATGGAGGAGAATTGGATGGCACGATCTTTCGGTGAGAGGATAAGATAAGATGATAACTTCGATTGGTGGGAGACGATGTTGACGACCCGACTACAACCGTACGAGACGTTCGTGTTGCACCTTAGCGATCGATACACCAACTCCAAGGGTTGTTGATCTTATCGGTGATCAACCTTGTTCCTGCAAGCAATCAAAGAACGAGCAAGAACAAGATAAAGGAGCAACTACAATTGCTAGAAGTGAAAGACGCACAGGGATAGTTGGGGTTCTAAAACGTGAAACCGGCGATCTAGCCGATCACGGGTTTACACGGACAAGTAGCATTGGCTAAACTTTTATCTAATCAAAACCCGAATTACAACTGAAGTCTCTAGGGTTATTTATAGCCCTAGGGACATTCCCAATGTTTAGAAAAATTATTACATATGGAAAGGACTAATTATTTCCAAAACGAATTGACTAAAAAATGGAAATTCCATGCTTAATTTGTTCAGCCTGAAAAAGGAAAACGCATTGATTTGGTGATTGCGATCTCCTCTGATGGAATCTGGAGGTTTAGATGGATTCGTTGGAAAGATGCCATCACAAGCTTTCCAAAAAGTCCAAGATTACCCTAATTGGAGCTTCCATATAAAAGTTATGTGCGTTTGAATTTGGTGTTGTTCCTGCAGTCCGAGTGTGAATCCCACACGTGTAGAACTTTATCTCAACTTTTTATTGGCATAAAAATGACGTCTCAAAGTTTCATATTATATTTGGATTAACTTGACTTGGTGCCCAATCAACTTCCATGATGTTCCATGCTCTTGATGTGCTCTTAACGTGTCGCTTGATCCATAAAAGAATTTTTGTAATTGAAAACAAAGCCAACTCATTGTGTATCATCCTTAGCTCAAATATATAAAATGTAAATCTAATATAGAATGAATGAACCTTGGGTTATTTATTGTAAAGTATAAGCATGGTTATATCCGAGCTAGTGATGTCCTCATCACACGAGGTCAAAAGGGGTTGTGGCGGTAAGGGGATCTAGGGCAGCAATCGGCAGGATTGGCAGCGTGTCCATGGCATTGTCATCAGAAGTCAAAGATGATCCTGTCAAAGAAGAGTCAAAGAAGCATGTCCATGGCATGCACGATTGGATAGGAAGAGCCGATGGAGATAAGAGCGGAAAAGAAGATGAAGGTTATCGGAATTGGTTAAGATATGTTACTTGGATGACAAGTCTCCAGACTATAAATATGTACCCCTAGTTAGCTTAAAAAACACATCTCTGTCAATCAACTACTCGGCACATTTCCACCCTTGGCTTCCAAGGTTAATCTGGCACGGTTCGGCACTCAGAGCTAGGCAGCATCGTTTGATCTCCGGTGAAGAGGTGAGTCCTGCCACCCCCGATGTCCGTACCAATTAGATCAGTATCCTCACAGCTCCATCAGATTGATTTCTTCTAGTGAACGTTGAAACAGAGATCTAGGTGTATTAGCTAGGTTTAAGGCTGCATCAGTTCAGTTTGATCTCTTAGATTGATGTGATCTAGGTGTGATAGTTTTATGCTTCATTGGTTAAGTCTGACATCTCATTCTATTGTATCTCTTTCATGATGTATACCGTTCATCTAAATAAAGCATGCCCGATACCTTGACATATTATTAAGATCATCGTGACTAGCTACTGTCTTGGTTAGATCCGATCTAGTTATTGTGATGATTTTCATGATATAGACATGTTATCTAGCACGTTTTATTTATTTTTGTCATAGTACAAGCCAACGGGTTATCTTCTATTCAACGACACATCTTATTCACTATCGGAGAAGCTCTCATCAGCTCATGTAGTAAAACCATCCATCTTATCGGCTGATGGCATGCTCGCTGATTGCTTCGCCCCTGGTCATCGGCCTTATAGCCGATAGGCATGATATTCCACGAATATCCCATCCTCAATGTGGTCATCGGCTCGATTGCTGATAGGCTATGCTATTGATCACATTTTCTTGTTTTGCTTATCAGTTGTAGGGTCAAACTAATTGGCACGCCTTGAACCCTTTTTCTAAGAAGGTATGTAAGACATGCACTGGTGTTAAGCAGAACTCCTAGGCCACACGTGTGTCAAAGTGTAACCAAAAAATATACCAACACGCATTTTGGCACGCCTAGTGGGACCATCTTCAGCAACTCAGCCATGGCAAGTGTGATCAATGACGATAACGTCATCCCCATCACCATGGATTCCTTGACCGAAGAACAAAGGCTAGAGATGCAGCGGCACAAGGAGAAATTCCAGAAGTTGTGCCTATAGGCTTACTGTTGGGGGAAAATACTTCATCCTCAGAGCCATTGTTGTAACAAAACAGAAGCAGGAGATTTAATCAAAGGTTTTTTATGTCTAACATCGGGAGTGCTTTGAATAGGATTCGAAGCATGAAGGCGAACTCTAGTTCGGAGTATATCTTCGAACTTGGACTCTTCCGAGATCTTCACTGTCAGCTAGGATGGAAGGCTTATCTTCTTTCTCATTAGATTATTCTTTTACCATTTTAGCCCTATTAAGGGTACCGAATAGTTTCCACTATGTCGGTTGTAATAGAGGGGTAAAAGGGTCTTTTCCTTAATGTTTGGGCCTATAAATACCACCCGTTTTACCCTGTAATAAGGACCGAATACAAGTTATTTGATATACATCTTCGAACTGTTTTGAGCTATTATCCTTTCGGAGGCTTGAAATAGTTTACTTCACAAACACTTCGTTTGTTAGTTTCTAATTTTCAGAAACCTGTTAGCGTAATCTTTTACGCCAACACTTACGACATGAATTGGCTGGGTCTCGTCCAAAAGAATCCATTGCCGAGACCAGTGCTGGCCATCGAAAATGGCCAACCAGCGGAGAACCCTTAGGCCAATCTCCAAGAGATCATCGACCAGGCGATTCATCGCTCACTGGTCAGTAAATCTAGGACACTATCATATACTCTTCAGGGGCTGATCAAGAAGGCTCCTGAGGGCACCGTAGTCTGTGGACCGCTGCAAGGCCCAGCGTACCTCCACGACAACTAGAAAAAACTATTGCACACTAGGCCGACAACACAATTGCAAGGGCCAATGAGGCTAGAGCAGCTGGGCACCTTGCCCGGTCATGAAGGCAACAAGACAGCTCATCCGACAAGCCTCGCACAGGGCCCGCCGCAAAGCGCACTACATGGCATCGAGAGGAATGCACCGGCGCCGCTGGTGAA
This sequence comes from Zizania palustris, assembly GCA_019279435.1. NCBI lineage: Eukaryota > Viridiplantae > Streptophyta > Magnoliopsida > Poales > Poaceae > Zizania > Zizania palustris. The sequence goes on from JAAALK010000285.1 coordinate 75,697,481, forward strand.
TGGGCGCCTCAAAATTCTTTCGAATCAATGGCCTCCTCCCAAGACCCAACGCACCTCAAGAGATAACCAAAAAACTTAGACCAAAAAACATAGATGAAAATAGCGCTATCATTCTCCTATCAAATATGATGTGATACGACAGTCTGAGAGATCATAAGCAATGAAAATAATCTAGCCTAAAAATGACCGGTGTCCTAAACAAAAAGACACCACGAAAGTGCTTAAAGGCATATCAACCGGGCATTTAACTCATAGGCATGTTAAGCAACACAAGTATAATCACCACAGGCAATTAATCAGACAAAATAAATGAAAATGATAATTTGTGCTCATAGATGAATCAAAAGGCACTAAAGATATAGAGATACATCAATAACCATTTAGTGCAATCTGAAATAAAATTTCTGCGGTAATTAAATCTATCTAGAAAATTAATGCAAGTGCACAAGAAATGAGGGAGGAAAAGTTATTGTGCTATTGATGTATCTTGTTCACATGCACATACTATCAAACATCCAACATGCGTGCACTGTTCCCACAGATGCCATCATGCACTGATGCACCAATATCTTCTGCTCCAATCACCGAAGGCTAAGAAAATATCCAAGGAATAGCAAACTTAATCAGCAGTGGTTTTCTAGGGAAGAAAGAAAATCGACTGAGCTCCTGATGTGACCACCCCTACGCCGAGGACTCCACTACGTCGCCACACTCCACTACGTCGCCACACTCCAGCGCATGGAACAGCTCACTCCCGCAGCGAGTGCCGCTCACTGCGCCGAACGCTAGGCTGCCACGCGCTAGATTTGGCCCGAAGAAAAAACATTGCGGGCATGGCGCACTGCTCCCTCGCATGTAAATCCAGATGAAATAAACCGGCGCAGAACTGCTGTGAACCCCGCGCCGGCGGGAAGAGAAGAAGTGCGGCGTACGGATTGGAGGTGATATCGAAGCATGACGGCGGCGCGTGAATAGGAAACATATGAAAAATTTCTGGATAGAGAAGAACTCTGATTTTTCAATTTTGTTGAGTTGGAAATCCTAAGGGGATACAAGCCTATTTTAGAGGCAGCCCATTAAATTGGAAAAGATAGATTTACCCATAGGGTAATTTACACAGATGCAAAAATAAAACTGCGGGCCCAATGGGCAAAATAGTAAAATCCTAATTAAAGGTAGATTGTCCTGATGCGGAGGTTTCGTAGTAGCTACGACTTCGCTTCAGGATCGTCGGATCTTCGATGGGTGATCTGGATAGTTGCGCCGGTTTTACGCCGAAACCGACAAACCATCCGTTGTCTTCGTACCGGGTACCTAGATTGGGCGGTCTGATTAGGCTGGCAATCGCTCAACGCCCGTTTACCTGGGTCAAACTCAGTCAACAGACCAACGGATGCCCTGTCGTTCCTGGACCATGTACTCGGATTAGGCCAGCCTGACTATGTGGCCCCTCTGCCCGGCAATCACTCGTCGCCCGTGTACCCGAGTCACAGGCGGCCCAAGATACGATAGGTCTCGACTCCTCATTATCTCCTCTCTCTCTTCATCGTTGACTTCGATTGACAATCACTCATCACTTTTGGAGCCATGAGACCCATGATCTTCAACATGACTCCTCAGTGTCGTAAGTAATGTACGACATCACAATAAACACACTACTGGACCTCATGCCACCAAGGGGGGCACCCGATGGCATCCCTCCTGGGTATCATCGGACGACATACTATGAAGCACATCCCTACGGTGATGACGAACGGCATAGGCACAACGCTGTCCGATAAGAGCAATATCAGTAGGCCCAACACCTGACCAATATCCAACACTAAGGAAGCAAGAAGATGACTGGGTGAATCGGATCATGGACGTTATTAGAGATCAATTTGAGCTGAAGCCAAAAGAGCAAACATACATGTATCGGTGGCCATACCTAGAATGGTTCAATCGAGTACCACTGCCAGGCCGATACAAGGTACCTGACTTCACCATGTTTTTGGACAAGACTCGATCTCCACAATCAAGCATATCATTTGTTTCCTTGCCCAGTGCGGAGAGGCATCGGGCGATGAGGCGATGTGTGTTTGATTCTTCCCATTGTCTCTATCGGGATCAACCTTCACATGGTTCTCTTCATAGCCATCGGACTCCATTAGAGGATGGGTAGATCTGGAGAAGAAGTTTCACAAGTATTTCATCGCCGACATCCAAGAGATGAAACTTACCGACTTGATAGCCATGAAACAAAGGATGGACAACTCAGTACAAGATTATGTCTAGAGGTTCTGAGATGTACGGAGTAGATGCTACAGTTTGAGTCTCAGCGATAGTAAGTTGGCGGAGCTGGCATTTCAAGGACTCCTGAACCCAATTAAGGAGAGATTTTCATCACACGAGTTCAAGAGCCTCTCACAACTGCTGCAAAAAGTATCGGCACATGAGAGCTGATTCAAAGAGGCCAAGAGGGATGGGTATCAGAAGAAAGTGGCATATGCCCAGGTATACCATTCGGACTCCGACGAGTGCAGCAACTCAGATGTAGAGGTCGGTATGGCCGAGTGGTCCAAGAACAAGAAACATGTGTAGGATCCAAAGTAGCGACCAGAGGGGGGGTGAATGGGCGCCTTAAAAATTCTTTCGAATCAATGGCCTGTTCCCAATACCCAACGCACCTCAAAAGACTAAGAGCCTAAGTCTAAAGGTATCTAACCTAGAAGCAGCTGATGACAAACATAAAACTATCAAGGCAGTGCTAATAGACAGATAAACAGTATATGCAAGACTAGGCAAGACAAACTTCTCAGTAAAGCAATCTAGGTGCACTATGAGAGAGAAGAGAAGTTACCTGTTCAAATCTGTCTCCTGTTCGAAACTCGGCGAAGCCTGCTTCGCAGGTCGAAGCCTGCTTCGGAGGTCGAGATCTACTTTGCTGGTCGAAGTCTGGTTCGGAGGTGGTAGTCGAAGTCTGTCGAAGGTGTTGTGAAAATGCCGAAGGTAGGAATCGAAGTGTGCTTCGAAGCGAAGTATGAGTAGGTCGGAGTCTGCTTCGAAGTATGTACTTCGAAGGCAAGACTTCAAACACAGCTTCGAACCAAGTACTTCGAAGCCAAACCTTCGAACAGAAAACTTCGAACGCAACACACAGACGGACAAACTTCAAACAAAGAAGCGAAGCCTGTCACACGACAGAGGCACCAAACTCGAAGCCTACACTCTAACTTCGAAAAGAGCAAGCTTCGAAAAGAGAAGCGAAGGCTGACATGCGACAAAGAAACCAAAGCGAAGCCTAACAGAATGACAAGCTTCGAAGCCAACTTCGAAACCTATCGAAGTGTGGACTTCGAAGAGCTCGAGGCGGAGTACCTTCGCACCATCGTTCGAAGTATGCGACGCTGTCCGTTCAAAAAATACTTCGCAGCTAGCAACTCAGGACACAGAACGAAGTTCGAAGTTCCAACGAAGCCTTTGAGTATGTCAGATCGAAGCCTGCCTCACGGAGCTGAGGGGCTTCAAACAGAGAGGATGGCTTCGCCAAAAAACAGACAGAAAAGTTGCTAGGACCTGTCAACTTCGATCAAAAAGCTGCGTAGTAGAAAGCAAAAAGCTGGCACAGAGTACTGTAGCTACAGTATAGTAGTACTACTTGCAACAGCAAGAACTAGTACTACTTGCATGAAGAACACATGCAACAGAAGCTTCTGAAGCCTCAAAATCAATGGAAAAACTTGCTGTTTGAATGAAATGAAGCCATTAAAAATCTGCAGATGCTGCACACGATTTGAGAATAGAAGCTTCACTGCAACAATGAATGCCAGGCAATAAAAGCAAGGGCAAAAATGCCTGGCGGTGCAAGCAAGATCAGGAGAGGAGTGGGGCAAATCAAGAGACAAAATGACCCAAAGGAGTAGTATTAATTTCAGCTAAAAGGGTAGTCCAAACCCTAGGGATTGGGGCCATATTTATAGGCTGCCCAACACTAGGAATATTCCACCAGCCCCTTAGGGTTTTTTACAGACGCAAGAATAAAGGAAAAGACTCTACTGCCCTTAGGAATTTTTACAGACATGACTGATTGACTGTGGGCCTAGAGATATAAATGACTTATCCGGAAGCTAAGCTTTCGTAGCGACTACGGCTTCTCTTCTGGACAGTCCGATACAGAATCAACGGTTGTCAGTTTTGCGCCGAAACTGACAAAGCCTCCACCGACTTTGCACCAGGTACTCGGATTGGGCCGGCCTGATTCCACAGCTCTCTCAGCCCGGCAATCACTCACCGCCCGTGTACCTGAGTCAACCCTGGTCAACAGCCCAGTGGGTCTTCTACTGCTTCTGGCCCATGCACCCGGATTGGGTCAGCCCGACTTCGCAGCCTCCTCTGCCCGACAATCGCTCGCTGCCCGTGTACCTGAGTCACACGCGGCCCATGAAACAGCAGATTTCTTCTTCTTCTGTCCTCTTTGACTATCGTTGACAATGACTCATCACTTCTAGAGCTATGAGGCCCACGCTATTCAGCATGGCTCCTCAATCTCCCCCTTGATGAGTGCATTGTCAACCCTTCACTTCTTCAGCTCTTCAGAACCTGCGAACAACTGTGGAAACACGAAAACAAAGCACAAGAAAACAAAGAAGAAGAAAATAAGGTAAAAGTTTAACCCTAATGACCAAAAGCCGAACAAAAGCAAGAAGTGGTCATTATGGTTAACCAAAACATAAAAGCTCAAAATGAGTGCGATTTCATAACAACAAGGATATCAAAAGAGTAAGAACTCCCCTTTAAACTCTGATCCCAAACTTTCTCCCCCTTGTTGACAAGTGAACTCATCAAGCACTCAAAATATGCAGTGAATTCAACTGGAGTGCATAAGGAGTGTAGAAAGCATGCTTCTCAGATATGATTGACTGCAATTACAACATCTAACAGATACAGCAAAAGACATATTGTAATGATACATGGCATGATCAGTGCAACAGATGATATCTAAAGAAAGTCATTTGCACGCATTTTTCAGTTTTTGCAAACAAAAGCATCACCACATTTTCCAGTTGACAAGCAAGGTAAAGCATGAGATGCAAAAGCTAACTGATATCTACCAAGATAAGCATAGTCCAAAAACAAAGTGCTTCAGCAAACTTGTTATCATTTCAATTTTCAAGCTTTTTCTTTTCCCCCCTTTTTTTTATTTTTGCCAGGGGTTATTTGCATGTCAAACCTTATGCTGACCGACCAAGTCAAGCCTAGGCCAGAACTGGACCATCAGAAGCTTAAGACATTTGGTCTTGGCAGACACTACACTGTCCTAGTTCATACCAAAGTGCTATGGTACGCAGTCCAGAACAATGTAATGCGACAAAGCAAACCCACCTGGATCTTTTCAAGTTATGCATAAAAAGTCATGGAATTTACATTTTTCTTGATTTTTATCATTTTTAACGCACATTTCCATGTTTTAAAGCAGAAAGATGTCCAAGTTGCATGTTTGCATCTAAGTCAGGAACTAGCTACCAGGCATGTTAACAGATAGCAAGAACATTCAACCTACGCATGCTAGTTACCAGAAGCAATGGTGATCATTTTTCAAATTTAAAGCATAACAGCCATGCATATGACAGATATCAGACATATCAAGTGAACTGAAGCAAAGCATGATCATCGACAAGTAATCAAAAGCATGTACCATCTAGAATGAGTAAAGCAGTTCAATCATATAATAGAAGCACGCTCAAACGTGTGATATGTGAATATGCAAGATATGAACACACACAAAAAGTCTCAAGAAAAAAGTAAAGAAGAAAGAAAACTGACGCAAATATCCTAGAAAGGATACACAACACCCAAATCCCCTCGTAAACGCTCAAATGTAGACTGATCTAGGGGTTTGGTGAAAATATCAGCCAACTGATGATGGGTATCAACATGAACAAGGTCAATGACACCTTTCTCATATTGATCCCGCAGAAAGTGAAAGTGCACATCAATGTGTTTGGTTTTTGAATGAAGACATGGGTTTTTCCCTACACTAATTGCACTAATGCTGTCGCAAAACAAAGGAACTCTGGTAGGAAAGAATAACCCAAAATCTCGTAAAGTGGAAATCATCCAAACCAACTGTGAGCAGCAGCTAGCAGCAGCTACATACTCAGCCTCAGTGGTCGAAAGAGCAACTCCAGATTGCTTTCGAGAAGACCAAGAGACAAGAGAAGAACCAAGAAACTGGCAAGTACCGGAAGTCGACTTGCGATCCAACCGGCACCCACCAAAGTCGGCGTCCGAAAATCCAGATAAATCGAGAGAAGATGATGCTGAATAGAAAAGACCAAGATCGGGCGCATAAGTGAGATACCTGAAGATACGCTTGACAGCCTGCCGGTGAGACGCACGTGGTGAAGACTAAAAATGCGCGCAAATTCCCACGGCGAACTGAATGTCTGGTCTTGTCGTCGTCAAGTACAGCAGTGAACCGATCATCCTTCGAAACTCCCTTTCATTGACCTTGACGCCGCTCTCGTCCTTGTCCAGACCCCCAGATGTGCCCATCGGGGTCATCTGCGGCTTCAACTCACCACCAAAGTCAAATTTCTTAAGCATGTCGCGAGTGTACTTACCTTGGTGGATGAAGGTGTCGTCCTTGGTCTGCTTGATCTGGAGCCCTAAGAAGTACTTGAGCTCACCCATGAGGCCAATCTCAAACTCGCTGTGCATCTGCTCAGAAAACTTGGACACAAGAGAATCAGTAGTACCGCCAAAGATAATATCGTCCACGTAAATCTGAGCAACTAAGAAATCTGAAGCATCTCTGAGCAAGAAAAGAGTTTTATCCACAGAACCCATCACAAAACCCTTCCCCAACAAAAATTGCTTTAACCGGTCATACCATGCCCTGGGGGCTTGCTTCAACCCGTATAAAGCTTTTTGCAATTTAAAAACATGTCGAGGAAACTTGGGGTTCTCAAAACCGGGGGGCTGCCTAACATAAACTTCCTCCTCTATAAACCCGTTCAGAAAAGCACTCTTAACATCCATTTGAAAAAGCTTAAAACCCTTCGAAACGGCAAAAGCTATAAGAATACGAATGGACTCAAGACGGGCAACAGGAGCGAAGGTTTCTTCAAAGTCAAAACCGTCCTTCTGGCAATAACCCTGGGCAACTAGTCGAGCTTTGTTGTGAACCACCACCCCATCTTCACCTTGTTTGTTTTTGAATACCCACTTGGTGCCTATGGGGTTGCATCCTGGAGGCGGCTCAACTAGTGTCCAAACCCGATTGCGGACAAAGTTCTCAAGCTCTTCTTGCATAGCATTAATCCAATTAGAATCAGAAAGAGCATGAGAAACATCTCTGGGCTCAAAAGATGCAACAAACGCAGATTCAACAAACACAGCATGAGAGGTAGAAGAACGCAATGTTCTCTCAGTCAGATCACCTATGATGAGCTCTGAGGGATGGTCACGCTGAACTGCTCGGGTTCCCTGGTGATCTGAAGTCACCTCACCAGAGTCAGCAGCTGGCACCTCTGGACTCGACTGAGGGGGCTCGATCGTAGTGGAAGAAGTGATAAGAGGTCCGCCCTCATCCTCAGTCGAAGTCTCAGAAGGTGTGGGTTCTGCGGGGGGTGCAGAAGACCCACCCTCATTAGTGGCTGGAGTGTCATCATCTTCCTCGAAGATGGACTCTCCGAGCTCACCATCAGAAGGCTCAAAAGAAGGAGTCAAAGAAGGCAAGGACTCATCAAATGAAACCTCACATGTCTCGACAAGCAGCTGGGATTCGAGGTTCCAAACACGGAAGCCTTGAGAATGCAATGCATAACCAAGAAAAACACCATCCCAGCAACGAGACTCAAACTTGTCCAAATGCCCTCCCTTCTTGAGCACAAAGCACTTGCAGCCAAACGCTCGCAAGTGGCTCACCTTGGGCTGTCTTCCAAACCGCAGTTCATATGATGTCTTACCAAGGTAAGCTCTAAGAAAGATGCGGTTGGCCAGATAGCAAGCCGTGTTCATGGCTTCAGCCCAAAAATGCCTAGGAGTCCTGTGCTCATCGAGCATCGTCCTGGCCATCTCGACTAGCGTGCGGTTCTTTCGTTCCACAACACCGTTCTGTGGGGGAGTGTAAGGAGAAGAAAACTGATGGTCCAGACCCTGATCACTACAAAAGCTGATGAACTGAGAGTTCTTGAACTCAGAGCCGTTGTCGGAGCGAATTGCTCGCATCCGACCATTGTTCTCATTCTTCAGCTTCAAAATCAGGTCATGAACAAACTGAAAAGTTTCATCCTTAGACTCCAAAAAGAAAACCCACGAGAATCGAGAAAAATCGTCAACAATCACAAGTGCATACCACTTCCCACCGACTGAACGTACCCGAGCTGGACCAACAGTGTCCAAGTGTAAAAGCTCGCCCGGATACGAAGTCATCACCTGAGTCACAGGTGAGTGAGAAGCGGCAACCATTTTCCCATGACGACAGGGATGACAAACTAGATCCTTCTCCATCTTAAGCTTGGGCAATCCTCGGATGAGGTCCATGGAGCTCAACCTGACTAGCAGATCAAAACTCAAATGACCTAACCTCCTATGCCACTTCCAGAGCTCAGAGGAGGATCCAGCAATCAAACAACGAGTAGGGCCAAAAGAACTAGAGAAGTCAATTCGAAAAACTTTACCGAAAGGTAAGATCTGGCAAATCAAAGACCCTCTAGAATCAAACACAGAAGAATTGCCCTTCTTAAAACGCACTTCCAAACCATCCTCAAGAAGTTGCGAAACAGAAATCAAATTGAAGTTCAAATTCTTAACCAAAGCAACATTCTTCAAAGAGAAATGATCTGAAATGCGAATAGAGCCTATGCCACTTACCTTCCCTTGACCACAGTTCCCGAATGTGATGTACTCTTTGGAGCTCGGGGGAGTGAGACTGGAGAACCATCTGCGATGTCCCGTCATGTGGCGAGAACATCCTGAGTCCATGATCCAAACGTCCTCCAATCCCCAATCCTGCACAATCAGTGGCTGTAAGTGGGAGCAAATGGTCCAGCACCAGGTTTAGCAAAAGAGCTAAACCAGTGTCGAGCCATCTGCTCAAAAGATGGAAAGCGAAAACCATCAAAAGAGTTTGGACCAAAACGCGGCTCAAAGCGCGGTCCTCGGTTCTGCCTAACCCTGCGGCCACGAGGTCCAGGACCGTAGCCAACACGGCCTGGAACTCTGCCGGAACGGACACCACCAACTGGAGCACGGGCAAGAAAGACGTCTCCTCTACCACCACCTACACGATGCGGCCTGGCCTCCAGCCTCTCCCCGCGTCGAGGAACACGCAGTCTACCACCCTGCTGGTAGAACTACTCCTGACCATTACGAGCCCTCTCTGCTCTCTCAACCCGCTTCCTCCTGAAGCAAAACTCCGCAAGATGCCCGTCTCTCTGACAGTACTCACAATGATCGGTGGGCTTCTTGGGTTGTGGTTGAGGCTTGGGGTTCTTGGGCTTAGTGGTGTTTGGTGTTGTCTTCTTGGGTTGAGAGGGTCCAGGAAGAGAGTGAAGAGAAGTGTGGAGATTTTTGGGCTTTGGAACCCAGATAGGTTTCTTGGGTGGAGCTTTAGGTGGTTCATGGATCACTCCATCCTTGGGCTGACAAGCCTGGGAAGACTCAGTGGAGTGAGTCTTGGGATACCTCTGCTCTGGAGTCATTTTGCTCCACTCCACTTCCCGGCTAATGGTACTCTCAAAGTCAGCCTTGGTGTAGGTATAACCTACCCCAAACCCATCCTGCCTCTTGAACTGCTGGATCATCATGCCAAGTTGTGGCTCTCTGGCACTGATCCAACTCAGGATAGAACGGAGGTAAAAGTTCTCATTCTGAGAATCTGCTAGCTCCTCTCTCAAGGAAGCTAGAACCTCCACCTGAGACAAGCAGGTCTCACACTCACTCTCTACTTGGACAGACTTTTCGGCTTTCAGCTTGATCAACTCCATTCTAAGATACAGACAGTTCTCACAGACAGTGGGTGGAACTGACAGTGTCTCAAGCTCTAGCCTAGTCTGGGTAAGCTCAGCTCTCAACCTCTCCAAATCACCCAAATGTTCATCACCCTTGGATTTCAATTCATCTAAGGCAACTAGATGAGATGGGCAATCAACACAGGGTGCGACGACAGTGGCTTGAGCATCTTTCAGCTCCAGCTGAGCACTTTCAAGCTCAGTGGCCAAAGCATCCCTCTCATCAACCCTTTCTGTGTACCTGGACTTCAGAGTCGACAGGTCACACAGAAGCACCTCACATTTCGGGCACTCACTGCTATCACCCAAGCAAGGGGAAGAAGATAGACTCTCAATTCTGCCGTTGGCTACGGCAAGCTCACTCTCTAACTCGTCTATCCTCTTCTTAGCCCCCCTAAGCAGTTTTTCCCGATACTTTAACTCCTGACGATTGCTCTCAAGTAAATCAACAATTTCTCGTTCATAGGATGATACCTTGTTGTCGTCGTCGTCAGAGTCATCGGAGGAGCTCTTTTCTTCCCTATCCCCAAGAGCCATTGAATAGAAACTCTTGCGGGATCTTCGGCGCTGGTGTGAGTGACTCTTCGGCTTGTCTCCGAAGGCCATGAAGTAGAGGCCCGCCGGATCATCCTTGTCCTTCCCCTTTCTGATGCCGATCTCCTCATCGCTTGAGCTCGATGAAGAGGAAGAAGACGTGGACTGCTTGGAGTAGCTCTTTTCCATCTCGGCGAAGAAGGCCTTGTCGCGCTTCTTGTTCTCTCGCCGGTAGTCCTTCAGGGCCTTCTTGAAGAATCGGATCTTCGGCTTGCCCTTGTTGAAGGATGAGCTCTCATGCTTGCCGGAGTCATGGAAGCTGCCACCGTTGCCCTTCTTGTGTCCATTGCGCTTGGGGCAGTCAGCGATGAAGTGTCCTGGATCACCACACTCAAAGCATCCGGATTTTGTGCCGTGTCTTTTGAACATTCTCTTATCATAGACACGATGCACCCGGTTGTTAAAAAGACACAAATCATCATCTCCCAATAACTCTAGCTGGTCCTCAGTGATAGACATCAAAGAGAACCCAACACAACTCACAGAAGAGGGATCAATAGAAGGTGTAGCAAGGGCCAGGGATTTTGATCCAGAACCAGTGAGATTTGATCTCACCTGGATATCTACCACAGTGGCCTTCAGCTTGCTAAACAACTCAGAAATGGTCAAGGTATCGTAAGAAGTGCTCTCAACGATAGAGGATACCTTGATCTCCCAGATCTTTGGGTCCAAGGTATGGAGAACCTTGAGCGCCTGCTCGTGATCTGAGACGAACTGAGCTCCCTCAGCCTTGTTGTCTCGAAGCTTGTTTATGATCGACTGAAAACGACCAAACAGAGCCTCAACAGATTCACCCGGCTTCTGTGTGAAATTCTCATATTCACGCCGGTAGGTCTGATAGAGCCGAGCCTTGACCTGTGTTGTTCCCTCATGGTGTGCCTTGAGGGTAGCCCAGATCTCTCTCGCAGTGGAGAGATGACTCACACGCTCAAACTCAGTGGGACCTAAACCAGAAAACAGAATGTTCAATGCCTTACTATTGCTCAGATGCTGAGCAATGATACCAGCAGTACCCTGCTCAGTGACTAGCAATATGACAAACGTGGTGTGAACGCAAATGTCCCAAATGTCTGAACCCTGGCTCATGAGATAGGCTCGCATGCGAGTCTTCCAATAGTTATAGCCATAGGCTTCCAAGGACGGGACCTTGCCAGGAGACGTCATGGTCACTACCGGGGTTTAGAACCGGTTAAGGTATGGAAAAACCCTAACCAAGCTCTGATACCACTTGTAGGATCGAAAGTAGCAACCAGAGGGGGGTGAATGGGCGCCTTAAAAATTCTTTCAAATCAATGGCATGTTCCCAATACCCAACGCACCTCAAAAGACTAAGAGCCTAAGTCTAAAGGTATCTAACCTAGAAGCAGCTGATGACAAACATAGAACTATCAAGGCAGTGCTAATAGACAGATAAACAGTATATGCAAGACTAGGCAAGACACACTTCTCAGTAAAGCAATCTAGGTGCACTATGAGAGAGAAGAGAAGTTACCTGTTCAAATCTGTCTCCTATTCGAAACTCGGCGAAGCCTGCTTCGCAGGTCGAAGCCTGCTTCGGAGGTCGAGATCTACTTTGCTGGTCGAAGTCTGGTTCGGAGGTGGTAGTCGAAGTCTGTTGAAGGTGTTGTGAAAATGCCGAAGGTAGGAATCGAAGTGTGCTTCGAAGCGAAGTATGAGTAGGTCGGAGTCTGCTTCGAAGTATGTACTTCGAAGGCAAGACTTCAAACACAGCTTCGAACCAAGTACTTCGAAGCCAAACCTTCGAATAGAAAACTTCGAACACAACACACAGACGGACAAACTTCGAACAAAGAAGCGAAGCCTGTCACACGACAGAGGCACCAAACTCAAAGCCTACACTCTAACTTCGAAAAGAGCAAGCTTCGAAAAGAGAAGCGAAGGCTGACACGCGACAAAGAAACCAAAGCGAAGCCTAACAGAACGACAAGCTTCGAAGCCAACTTCGAACCTATCGAAGTGTGGACTTCGAAGAGCTCGAGGCGGAGTACCTTCGCACCATCGTTCGAAGTATGCGATGTTGTCCGTTCAAAAAATACTTCGCAGCTAGCAACTCAGGACACAGAACGAAGTTCGAAGTTCCAACGAAGACTTTGAGTATGTCAGATCGAAGCCTGCCTCACGGAGCTGAGGGGCTTCGAACAGAGAGGATGGCTTCGCCAGAAAACAGACAGAAAAGTTGCTAGGACCTGTCAACTTCGATCAAAAAGCTACGTAGTAGAAAGCAAAAAGCTGGCACAGAGTACTGTAGCTACAGTATGGTAGTACTACTTGCAACAGCAAGAACTAGTACTACTTGCGTGAAGAACACATGTAACAGAAGCTTCTGAAGCCTCAAAATCAATGGAAAAACTTGCTGTTTGAATGAAATGAAGCCATTAAAAATCTGCAGATGCTGCACATGATTTGAGAATAGAAGCTTCACTGCAACAATGAATGCCAGACAAGAAAAGCAGGGGCAAAAATGCCTAGCGGCGCAAGCAAGATCAGGAGAGGAGTGAGGCAAATCAAGAGACAAAATGACCCAAAGGAGTAGTATTGATTTCAGCCAAAAGGGTAGTCCAAACCCTAGGGATTGGGGCCCTATTTATAGGCTGCCCAACACTAGGAATATTCCACCAGCCCCTTAGGGTTTTTTACAGACGCAAGAATAAAGGAAAAGACTCTACTGCCCTTAGGAATTTTTACAGACATGACTGACTGACTGTGGGCCTAGAGATATAAATGACTTATCCGGAAGCTAAGCTTTCATAGCGACTACGGCTTCTCTTCTGGACAGTCCGATACAGAATCAACGGTTGTCAGTTTTGCGCCGAAACTGACAAAGCCTCCACCGACTTTGCACCAGGTACCCGGATTGGGCCGGCCTGATTCCGCAGCTCTCTCAGCCCGGCAATCACTCACCGCCCGTGTACCTGAGTCAACCCTGGTCAACAGCCCAGTGGGTCTTCTACTGCTTCTGGCCCATGCATCCGGATTGTGCCAGCCCGACTTCGCAGCCTCCTCTGCTCGACAGTCGCTCGCTGCCCGTGTACCTGAGTCACACGCGGCCCATGAAACAGCAGATTTCTTCTTCTTTTGTCCTCTTTGACTATCGTTGACAATGACTCATCACTTCTGGAGCCATGAGGCCCACGCTATTCAGCATGGCTCCTCAACATGTTGTGTGCTCATGGGTGAAGCTAGCCGAGAAGGAGGAGAAATATGACTTCAACATCAATAAGGTCAACAAGATATTTGACTTGTTACTTAAAGAGAAGCAGATTCACCTGTCACATGGCCATGTAATACCACCCGCCGATGAGCTGAAGAAAAGAAAGTACTACAAGTGGCATAACTCCCCATCGCATCATACTAATGAATGTAAAGTGTTTTGAAAACAGATCCAATTGGCCGTAGATCAAGGCTGAATCAAGTTCGACGATGAGAATAAGCCAATAAACATCGACAGTCGCCCGTTCCCTGTCAACATGGCATATGCGCATTATGTTGGTGATCGGCGTACAAGGGGAGGTATACGGAATGGGAATAACATCACCTCGGTAGGCCTCATCATGAAGTACTAGAAGAGGTCAGAAGAAATGGAAAATAGCGAAGATAGTTGTGGTTACCCACATTTAAACCCTATTGGAACTATGAGTTCTTCAGGCTTTATTGGAACGAGGGGTTGCGTCTACCATCCATGGATGACTTCCTAGGATGCAGTACCCAAGGCAGGGCGCAATATGATCATCAGCCACACAACATTGGGAAAATGACACACGATCGAGAGACTGTGCACCAAAGGATGTCACCTCAAAGGTTACTAGCATAGGAGAGGCTTAGTCCCGTCAATCTCGAAGGAATTGGATAGATGGCCGGTGATGACAAGAACATACCTGAGAAGTCATAGTGGTGTCCTCCTGGGATCTTCACGAGGAGCCAGAAAAGAAGGGTGCAATGTTTGTGGCAAAGAGAAGGGAAGGCGCAGATGTGCGAAGAAGAAGAAACTAATTGGCCACATAGAATCAAGAGTAAATGGTGACTGAAGGACAAGGCCGATTAGGACAACGAAAAGAAGGATGCAGGGATAAACATGGTTTTCTTCCTCCGTACAGAGTATCATGTCATCTCAGAAGATGATACAAAGCAGGCTGATATAATGGCTCAATTGGTGTCGGCTCCATAGCCAGCAATCTTTTATAACCCAGAAGACCTTGAACATCGGCATCTAGGACCCCTCTACATCAAGGGGTTGGTTAATGGGAAGCCGATGTCCAAGATGATGATGGACAGAGGGGTGATTGTTAACTTTATGCCTTATTCCACGTTCCATAAGCTTGGAAAGATACAAGAAGACCTCATCAGTACTAACATGGTATTGAGGGATTTCGGTGGCAACTCATCAGACATAATGGGAGTACTAAACATGGAGCTGACAGTTGGAAGCAAGATGATGCCGACTACATTCTACGTGATAAAGGGGAAAGGATCCTACAGATTATTGTAGAGACGCGATTGGATACAAGCAAACTTCTGCATCCCCTCAACAATGCATCAGAAACTCATATAGTGGGTCGGCGATCAGGTGGAAATAGTTCCTGCCGACAAATCGGTTAACATAGCTACAACCGATTTGTTAGTATGAGAAGCATAAGGAGTTGTCTTCCTATCGGGAAAAGCTTGGGATGGTAATTTTCTAGAAGTGCCAGATGATGGTATCCGCCCAATCAACGAAGAACTGCATACGCTCATCCTATAAAAGATGACGCCAAATGAGAAAAAGGCCCTCAATGGAAGGAGAGCGGGTTGAAGACTACTTCGAAGGACCTGGGAAAAGGTCGAACGGATACGTTGAGAGAAGTTTATCGACCGTTCGGACAAACCCCAAACAGCCGATGCCAATGGCATCACCTTGAGACGGCCAATGCAAAGGCATCATCGTTAGACCAAAGCATAACATGAGAACATTGTGAAACCAAGGGTGGTTTCTGTTTCTATGATGAGTGATTGACAAGGATGAGCGGTTGAGCGATTAATTGAGTGTTGGGTTTGTGTGCATCGAAAGGTTCGATGTAAAATTAAGGTTTGTGTGCCGAGGATTTCGGTGGTGCGTCGCGTTCTTGTTTTGGCTTGTCTTGGATGTGCAGGGTGGAGATGCTGACCAACTGTCAACGGCGAGTGATTGAGGGTCAAGCGGGGAGCTCGATGCCGAAGGATTAGGGAGGCCGGGTGAAGTTAGAGAAGATCTCAAGAGTGCACGAAAAGATCGAGCAAGACTTGGACGGACGGATGGTTGCGACGGCGTGATGACCGTGTCTGCGAAATGGAGGCCAGGGCAAGTATTCAAGCGGCTCGAGGGTATCGAGAGTAGAAGTGGCTTGCTGGCACTTGGAGTCGCAAAGCGGTGTCATGAGTCGAAGGGTTGAGAAGCTTTGCCAGTTTTTGTTGAAAACCATCACATCTCTAGATTTGCTAATTTCAATAATTAGGAGTCTTTTTTGTTTTGAGTCATTTAGAGTAATGTGTGAACTTTTAGTATTTTTCAGGATTTCCCAATTCTGGAAATATATTAAAAGTGTTTAGTCAAGTTGCATTTTCTTTTTGAGTCAAGTAGGAGAGGTATTTTCAGGTTTTTACATTTCTGAAATTGGGTCATGTCTCTATGTATATTTCTGAACAAATTGGAGGACATTTATTTAAATATGGCCTTTTCCGTATGGCTATAAAAAGAGCCTCATACCCAAGGAGTTGGTAGCACCTTAGATTAAAAAAATCCAGAATCTTATTTTGGCTCAACTTTTGGCTGAACTTTTGGCTGGATATGAATTTAATGGAGAACACACCAAAAACAACAGCCTGGTCAAAATTTCTCTGATCTGCAATAGTAATCGGTACTGTAGCTCGTCTGATTTTGTTGTTTCTCTTTGCGCCTGGATGATCTGACATTTGTTTGTTCTTCACTAGAAATTCCTAGAATATTTGATCTGTTGCGTTTTGGGATCAAATCCATGGATAGATAGCTACAAACAGGTGTGATTCTTTCAGAAAATTTCTTTTACTATTCATCATCAAATGAATTAGCATACTATGCAGTTTTGTCACTCAGTTTTTTGAGTTTCTGTTCAAGAGATTCTACTGGTTGTTTGTGTGAATGTTTTGCTACAGCTCCTCAAGGAGATTTTCTCTATAATTCTGGATGTTTTAGTTTACTGATCTTGAAGTTGTTCAACCATAGTGCTTAGGACATGATTTTGTCTTGAGAAAAGTTTTTTGATGATTGATGTAGTGAAGTTCCAGGTTGTAGTTCTTGACTGTTTTGTCTGAAAATACTTCACTGTTTTCTTTTTAGGCAAAATACTTAAAACTAAAGAATGATGTGTGGTCTGAGTTCATTTACTAGAAATATTTCTGCTCTTGTGAATGAGTAAATTTTTTCATCAAGTTTTATTCAGAATACAAATTCAAGAATTCTTTATGTGTCATATCAGATTGAAAACAAGATTCAACTCTGAATTGATCAGACAGTGCTGGTTCAGTTTTCATGATGTATAGCAAATGTGTTGATTCAGTTTGGCATTTTGGTTTATTACTTAATATGGTTCAAAACTAGATCCTTAAGAATGTCTTTGATGACTTGATGATCCGAATTGAAAATGTGCTGAAGTTTGTACTGCTCATCATCTGTTCTGAATTTAAACTTTTTGCTGAAAACTCTCTGAAAAGTTATTTTCAGTTTCCCAAACATTTCAGGTTGGATAAACACTATTCATCTTCCAGTTTTTGGCATTTGATCTGATTTGAGTTGATTCACTTGAGTCTTTCTGCTGTATTTTAAGTTCTAAATCTAAAGTTTGCAATTGTGTTCATACCGTTCACAAGTAATTTCTGCATATAAACTTGACCATCTTCTGAATAGATTTTAGTACTGATTTTTCAGAGTTCATGTTTCTATTTAGTTTCAGAAATTACAGATTTATAGTGACATGTTGTTCAATATATGATTGTTGTGATCAATTGTCAAGTTAAATTCTATCATCATCTGAACATAAATTTCATCAACCCAAAATTACTGTTCAGTTTCAAAATTGTGTCAATTTTGTGAAGTTTATTGTCTGATCTGTACTATTCATGTTTACTACCTGGACTGTTTTTAGTTTCTGTTTATTTTCAGTGTTTTGATTCGAACTAATTTGCTTTGAAAATTGAAATAGAATCCCCTGTGTTTTGAACATTTGTTGGACTCAAAGTAACTGATTCAGATTAGTTTCTAGTTGCTCTGCAGTAACTTTAAACTAAAATGTGTGAATTGGATCAAGTTTTAATCTGAGTTAGTACTGTTCAATTTCCTGATATTATCTGGTTCAACAAGTTTTCAACTGAATTTAAATTGAAGTAAACTGAAATGTGTAGGCTGGTTGGTCTGATTTCATTAGAAATAATCTGATTCATCATATGCTTTTCTGAATTGACATTAATTCAGAAGCTACAATTTCAAGTGAATCTGTTTGAATTAATTTGAATTAGTAATCTGAACTGATATGAAGTTGCAATCTGAAATATGAACTAAATTGAATTGACTGACTGTTTTTGAAAAATGTTCAGTACTGAATATTTGTGTTCTGAAAATTCTGTTTATTGAATAAACTAGTGCTGAACAAATATTCCATCTGTTTTCAGTATTGTTTATTATCTAGTTTGTGTCATCATTTCATATTTTCATCTTTTCTGAATCTAAAACTGAAGTCAAACATTTGTAAGGCCTAATTGCTTGAATCAAGAAATTGAGTTGAGACTTTTTCACAAGAAATCTCATCAGAATTTAGTCTGAAATCTAAATAGACCTACTATTCTGTTTTCAGTTTTGCAATAGTACACTGCTATAGGTTTTTAGGGATTGAATTAAGTTGTTTGTGATCATCTCAGATTCCTGAAGTGTTTGAAATTGGTTAAGCTCATAATCCTTCTGTAATTACTGTTAATCTTCAGATTTTTTAATTAGGGTCAGTTTAAGAGTTGATCTCATTTGAGTATGTGCTAAAATTTTGTTTTGTGACTGAGTATACTTGCTGTTGATTGTTGAATCAGTAAATTTTGTTCTTGAGTGTTCTGATCCTTGTCGACCAACCATTAATCAATATCTTCTTGTCGACAAACCATTTTCCGATCTAAGCAGTAATTTTCGGTGTTTCAAATATCGACTGTCTAAATCGACATTTGAAACTCCAGTATAGACCTGAGTTTGTTTTTCAGGGTGTTTTCACTCTTGAACGTGTTTTGATTAATCTAACATTTTGGAGGAGTGTTGGATGATTTGAAAAGGCCATCACATTCGTGAGAATTTGTCGAGACGCCTATTCACCCCCTTCTAGTCATCATTCCGATCCCACAAACATCTAACTGCTTCGATGAAACCAAGGCAAATTACAGATGAGTACTTCAGAGGCATGGGAAGAGGCTGAACAAGGAACGACAAGGGAATATTTCTCGATCATTCAGATGGAGCTTAAAAGTCTATACACATAGAAGCCGATGTCAATAGCATCACCTCGAGAGGACCGATGCAAAGGTATCATCCTTAGAGGATCAGAAGGGGATAGACGAAAGGTACTTAAGGAAAGTTATCGGTCAAACCATGAAAGACCAGCACACGAGTTAGCCGTGCTGATGGTATCGCCTTCAGACAGCCGACGTCGAGGCATCGTACACCACTGAACACAGTTTGAAGTCGAGATATCGAATTAACAAGATACATTCAAACACCCGGACTACAAGGCGAAAATGTTAAACAAATTTACAAAAAAATGGAAAACTACCTAGAGGGATCCTAGCAGTTTCACTTTTGAATCAGATTCTTCCCCCAAGCAGTCGATCAAAGTTCCTCTGCCCGATCGATGATCTAGCCCCATCTCCCGTTCACCCACGCAGAGGGAGTGGGGCGCCAATGTCCAGGTTTGTAGTGGATGATACCAGCCTGTATTGTATCGGTCGACCACTAAAGCTCACTAGGGGGCATTACAATCAATATCCTACAGAAAGCAAGTTAATTTGATGGAATAGAATATGACGGAAGGCGAATGAAAAGGGGAGTCAGGGTTTTTACCTCGGGCCCTATATCGACGTCATCTAGGTGAAGCCGCTCTATGATCTCACACGCGCATGAGCCTATAGCCGTAGGGCAGAAATTTTGAATTTGTCGGCTAGCGTAGCTCCCCTATTCCCCAACAGTGGTATCATAGCCTACGTGCGTAGTGTTCGATCTAGATCCCTCATGTATGGAGATACATGGTGGAAAAACAAATTAGATCGGCTTATGTCCACGGCAGATCGGAAGTTCCAATGTGATCGGAAGTTCCGATGGTGGATCGGAAGTTCTGATACTGAAGGCAATTGTTGCGATGCGAGATTCCGATATTGATCGGAAGTTCCGATGTCATATCAGAAGTTCCGACCCACGCGATTTTGAAAAACCGAGCTTGCTGACCTAGGTTTTTCAGATCCAGAATCCGGTCATTTGTAGATTGCTCGCCTAACTTTGTTTTGCAGATAATGTCGTGACTGACATGGCCTTGGATAAATGTGATGTATGAGATGCATGCAATGAATGTAAATTAAATATGGCCTGCGTGTCATGGTTATTTACAGCCCAAGGCTGATGTAAAATTCATTATGGCTTGCATGTCATTTCCGCGGTGCTTCGGCCCATCTAATTAGTATAGCCTATACGATAAGGACTAGTACACTTCATGGAGGCCGGGAGCACACACTTGATGATGGGAGCCATGGAGATGGAGATCGCCATGTGAAAAGGTCATGCTATGTCACAATTAATATGATTGACTGTCATGCTTTCTTATGTTCCTGTTATTCGATTCTTGCATGTTTCTTGTGTGCTAGGGACATTATCATGCTAGAATAGTTTTCCCTCAGAAAATTAAGTGTTAATGCTCTTCCCAATAGCTGCACCACCAAAGTTTGTGCTCATCGATAGTGGGTCTACCAAAGCAGGGTGCTATATTTTATCTCGACCAGTTGAGGTGGAAGTCGGACTTCTGCACACATAGTATTGGTTCACTTGACGATGCTATCAAAACGGTTTTGGGCCTTAGAGCATAGGAGTTGGGGTCGAGCATTAGATGCTTCTCCAACGACAAGAATCACATACGGTGTGATTAGCAAGGATTTGCTTACCTATGTCAACTAGCTTCTAGTAGTGATGCCAAAGCTCACTAGGAGATAGCGTGACCATGGATTTTGCGCCGCTATTAGTTATGAGAGGGAAAGTGACTGGTTTAGATAGTGAGACATCTTTTATTGGATAGAAGATTAACATTTCATAGTGCTAAACCTCACATTTAATCTTTTGTAGATCATGGCACCTACTACATCTACTGTTAACAGCACTCCAGTTTTTAATTTTAGATCTATTCTGGAACGAGATAAATTGTCTAGAACGAACTTTATGGATTGGTATCGAAACTTGAGAATTGTTCTCAAGCAAGAGAAAAAGTATTATGTTTTAGAGGAACCTTGTAACACCCCAAATTTTCAAAGGAATAAAAATATTATTTAATCTAATTTCCTAGAATTTATTATTTTGGAAATACCTTTAATGCCCTCCTTAACCATTTTGAACTAAAACCTACATAAAATGACCAAACCAGAGACTGGAAATTTTGTGTATGATACCAAGGCCAAGATAGATTTTTGAGAATTTTTACAACATTTTATCAACCTTGGAAGTGTCCAAAATATTTTAAACCAATTTCTAAAATTATTTTTATTCAAAAAAGGATTAGGAACAGTAACTGGCCTCCCCCTCCCTTTCTCTCTCTCCCGGCCGGCCTAGCCCGTTACCTCCGTGCGCCTCGGACTGACATCCGAACCCCACCCGTCAGAGGCCCCCTCTCTCCGCGCCCGCGCGCCCGACAGTCCGGCCCCACCTGTCGGCGCCAACCGTTTCCCTCTTGCAGCCGAACCCGACCCCACCCGTCAGCCGCCACCTCGCTTGCTCGCGCCCGCTGGCCTGTGGCCCCCATCTGTCAGTCCCTTCGTCCCTGCGGGATCCGCCCCCAAATCCCCTCACCCTCGCCGGCCGAAGCCCTAATTCTGCCTCGGATCCGCCCCCGTCGGCGCCATCCCTTTAATCCGTTGCCGGCAATGAATCCCCCTCAATGCGCCGACCATTTCCCCCCTTAAACCCGACCGAATCGCGTCCAGGTTCAATGTATCCCCTCGCAACCGAGATCGCCGGTGTTAAGGCCATTTTAATTTCGGTCCTCCCCCAATTGCGCCTCCTCTGCCCCTACCGGTGACCTTATTTAAACCCCCTGGCCGTCCGCGTTATACCCCTATGCCCTCTCGCTGCGAGAACGAACCATAGCGCCCCAATTCGACTTTTTACTCTCCACCACCACTCGCACTCCAGCCGTCGCTCGCCGTCGCCGGAGTCCTCCTCCGGCCTCGCAGACCGCACCGCTGTGACCGCAAGGACCTCACCGACCTCGGCTACCCCTCCATCGCCGATGAACCCCACCGGATCTCCCCCGCCGATGAGGACCCGAACATCTTCGCCGCCTCCGTTCGTCGCCGGCCATGCTCCGACGACCATTCGCCCCGCCAATGGTACCTTCATGTTCCCCTAGTCATCCTCTTTCCATTTTAGGCCTTAGGCACGACCGCCGTCGCTCGCCGTCGCCGGAGAAGACGACCGGCACGGGTCGAGTACTCATGCCGTGTCGGATTCAATCCCGACTGTGCGATCACGATCGAACGACGCCTGTATCACCTCATGCGCGATTTAATCCGCACCGTTGGATCTGATCGAAACGTTACATTTTAATCTCGCGCATTCGTTTCTATTTAAAACCTATGTTTAATCCGAGCCGTTCATCGCGTACCGGTTCGATGTTTTAATCTCAGCCGTCCGTGTTATTTTAACTGCCCCGCCTCGCCCTCGCGCATTGGATCTGGATCCAACGGTCCAGATCGATCCGGCGCACGCGCACAATGCGCGGGTTCACCGTGGGCCTGGCTCACCGTGGACCCGAGGCTATTTTGATTTTAATTTAAATTCCAGAAATGCTTTTAAACTTCAAAAATTCATATCTGGCACATTTTAACTTCAAAAATTACCATTTCAATTTCAGAAAATTTGTAATATTATCCTCTACATGTTAATGCAATAAAAACAATATGTTTACTTTGAATATTTCATTCTTATTTAGTAAAGTATTCAAATACCCTTAGGGTAAAATGCAAATTTGATTATTTAAATTACATCAAAATTTATATTTTATTCATTCCCTATTAGAATAATGAAACCACTAAGTTTTCCCTG
Organism: Zizania palustris; assembly: GCA_019279435.1. NCBI lineage: Eukaryota > Viridiplantae > Streptophyta > Magnoliopsida > Poales > Poaceae > Zizania > Zizania palustris. Next base: position 75,720,407 of record JAAALK010000285.1, read on the forward strand.
AACCTTTCATTTTAAATTAATTAGAAAACTTAAAAAGAGATTTCTCACATTTAAAACCCCTTTTTACAAAGGACAACATTTTATTATAATTCCTTTTAAATTATTTATAAATAAATTTCAGAAAATTAACAACTTGAATTCCTTTAAATTAAACCACTTTAAACCTATGTGCTTGTTGTGTGGTTTTATATTGTTTAATTGAATGTTGTTTTTATTTTATTTTACTTTATTTATATTGGGAAGACTACGACACCGCCGAGGAGCCGGAATATTACCCGGAAGTTCCTCCCTCTCCATTCGCTGAACAAGGCAAGTCACCAAACAACACTTTTGAGCATATTGAACCCATGATTTATTAAACTATCGCTAAAACACATAGGATATACATGCATTAGTCGAATGAAACCCTACAATATATTTATTTAGGATCCCTCGGCCTTGATGTGCAACCCAAGCCATGCTTTCTCACCTAACCTCCTTGTCACCATATGATTAGTATTATTAGCTAGTGTCCAATGTATTGACACGATTGCTATAGGATAAAAATGAGTCGTAGAAACATGGTTCTACTATATGATCCCCGTTATTCTTATCCTTGGAATTCTGTCGGTGATGAGTCGTGGTTGTGAGTGAATGCATGGTGGGTTCCGGGTGCAAGCTAGGGCATTGGTCGGTAGCACCCAGGGCACTATAAGGAACGGTCTGCGGGATCCGTTGCAATACACTTCCGTACTAACCACAAGTCTAATGGGTAAGTCGTAACTAAGGTATGGAGTGTTCCAAACTGAGGCCACCATTTGGAGATGGGTCAAGCTGCACCTGCGGGTGGCTTGTACCAACGTGGCGCAAAAGGGGGGTGTGACGTTAGCTGGGATGCGGCCCGGCGCACCGGCGAAACCTAGAGCGAGTGGTTATCGCTTGGAGCATTTCATGCTGAGGTTTCAGCATGAGTTCCCATGGTATGGGTCATCTCGCTACACTTTGGTGTTTGGGATGAGTGCGTGCCTTGTTGGTACAGTAGTACATCTCTGATCAGAGTCTTAAATCTTTTCGAAAAGCCGAGCCCACGGTCAAGGGCAGGTTGCGTGACATCCCACAGTTAGATTAGTTTTGATATGTACGTGCATGATGGTTTGACATGTAAGGATTGTTGTGCGAGGAGGTATGTGGCGCCCCGATTTAACAAATCGGAACATTATTGAATTTTCGTAGAAAAACAATAATAACAAGAGGTTCATCATGTGACAATCGTACATATGACAAGTATTCATGGCACGCAGACCATATTATTACATCAAAGTAAAAATTGAACAAGTAAATAAAAGCATGACGAACGCCCTCTTCAGGATCTTCTCTTGACTGGGTCGCTACTCCAGACCATCCTCGTAGTAGGCATCCTCTGAAGTGTGTACAACGGGTATGAGTACAAAAAGTACTCAACAAGCCACCGCAAATGCAAGTAATAATGCAAGATAATAACAAAGGAAGGATAATGGCTAGAAGTGCGGAAAAGTACATTTTTAGTTATGGCATTAAGTGTTGTCAAATTTACTCATGCGGAATAATAAACATGAACATCATAATATCACATAACTCGAGGAGTACGTTTTACCTCCTCGCACAACGGTCCTTACATGTCAAACCATCATGCACATACATATCAAAAGTAATCTAACTGTGGGATGTCACGCAACCCGCCCTTGACCGTGGGCTCGGCTTTTCGAAAGATTTATGACTCTGATCAGAGATGTACTACTGTACCCACAAGGCACACACTCATCCCTAACACCAAGGTGCAACGAGATGACCCATACCACGGGAACTCATGCCAAAACCTCAGCATGAAATTCTCCAAGCGATAACCACCCGCTCTAGGTTTTGCCGGCGCGCCGGGCCGCATCCCGGCTAACGTCGCACCCCCTTTTGCGCCACGTCAGTACAAGCCACCCGCAGGTGCTGCTTGACCCATCTCCAAATGGTGGCCTCGTTTTGGAACACTCCATACCTTAGTTAGAACTTACCCATTAGACTTGTGGTTAGTACGGAGGTGTATTGCTATGGATCCCTCAGACCGGTCCTTATATATAGTGCCCCGAGTGCTACCGACCAATGCCCTAGCTTGCACCCGGAACCCACCATGCATACACTACAACCAAAACTCTATCACCAATAGAATTCCAAAGATAAGGATAACGTGGGATCATATAGTAGAACTAAGTTGCTACGACTCATTTTTAATCCTATAGCAATCGTGTCGATACATTGGACACTACCTAATAATAATAATCATATGGTGACAAGGAGTTTAGGCTAGATGGCATGGCTTGGGTTGCACATACAGGTCGGGGGATCCTAAATAAATATATTGTAAGGGTTCCATTTGACTAATGCAGGTATACCCTATGTGTTTTAGCAATAGTTTAATAAAACATGGGTTCAATTTGCTCAAACAATTGGTTTGGTGACTTGCCTTCTTCAGCGAATGGGGAGGGAGGAACTTCCGGGATGTATTCCGGTTACTCGGCCGCGTCGTAGTCTTCCCAATATAAATAAAGTAAATAAAATAAATATGACATTCAATTAAACAATATAAAACCACACCACAAGCACATAGTTTTTTTTGTTTAATTCAAAGAAAATCAAGTTGTTAAGTTTCTGAAATTTATTTTATAAATAATTTAAAAGGAACTATAAAGAGATATGGCCCTTTCTAAAAGGGATTTTAAATTGTGAAATAATCTCTTTTTAAGCTTTCTAATTAATTTAAAATGAAAGGTTCAGAGAAAAACTTAGTGGTTTCATCATATTAACAGGGAATGAATAAATATAAATTTTACTGAACTTCAAATAATAAAGTTTGTATTCTAACATAAAGGCATTTGAATACTTTAATAAATAAGGATGAAATATTCAAAGTAAACATATTGTTTTATTGTACTAACGTGTAGAGAATAAAATTACAAAATTTCTGGAATTGAAATGATAATTTTTTGGAGTTCAAATGCACCAGATATTAATTTTACACGTTTAAAACAGTTTCTGGAATTTAATTTAAATTTAAAATCGCCTCGGGTCCACGGTGAGCCAGGCTCACGGTGAACCCGCGCACTGTGCGCGTGGTCCAGCCCAATCTGGACCATTGGATCCAGATCCAATGCGCGACGGTGAGGCGGGGGCGTTAAGTTAACGTGGACAGCTGAGATTAAAAGGTTGAACCAGTACGCGATGGACGGACCAGATGCGATGCGGGTTTTAAAAACTAATGGACGCACGGGATTAAAATATAACGTTTCGATCAGATCCAACGGTGTGGATTAGATCGCGCACGTGGGGATATAGGCGTCGTCCGATCGCGATCGCACGGTCGGGATCAAATCCGACACGGCACGGGTACTCGACCCGTGCTGGTCGTCTTCTCCGACGACGGTGAGCGGGCCAGGGGCCACGACGAGTGATGGCGGCCCTAGCTAAGCCTAGAAATGGATAGAGGACACCTAGGGGAACACGGGGATACCTTAGGTGAGGCGAGAGGTCGACGGAGCGCGGTCGGCGGCGAGGGTAGACGACGGAGTGGTTCGGGTTCCTCATCGGCGATTGTGTTCCGGCGGGGTTCGTTGTTGGCGGAGGGGTGGCCGAGGTTGACGAGGTCCTTGTGGTCATGGAGGTGTGGTCAGCAAGGACGGAGAGGGGCTTCGGCGACGGCGAGCAGTGGCTAGAGTGAAGGTGGCATTGAGGTGTTTAAGCGGGCGTCACAGGCATTTGGTTCGGTTCTGGTGCAATTGCGAGCGAGGGGTGGATGTGTGGCACCAGAGGGGTTTAAATAGGGTCACCAGCGGGGGCAGAGGGGGTGCAATCGGGGGAGGGCCGAGAGTAACGCCGGTGAGCTCTTACCATGCATGCGAGCGATAGGCGATAGCACGTGGGTTAATGAGGGGAAACGGTCGGCGTGTTGCGGGGGTGTTAATGGCGTCGGCGAATTAACGTTAGAGGGGCTGGCGAGGTGGATCCGAGGCGGGATCGGGGACGGCGAGGTTAGGGGGGGTTGGCACGAGGTGGACGACGTGTCCGACAGGTGGGGTCCACCGGGCAGCGGGCGAACACGCGACAGAGGGTGAGGCTGACGAGTGGGGTCGGGCTCGGCTGATAGAGGGGTGGCGCCGACAGGTGGGGTCGTGCAGTCGGGCGCGCGCGCGAGGGGAGAGGGGCTCGCTGACGGGTGGGGCATAGTTGTCAGTCCGAGGCAGGCGAGGGTAATGGGCTGGGCTAGCCGGGAGAGAGAGAAAAGGAGGGGGAGGCCCATTACTGTTTAAAAGGTTTTCTGATTTAAAATAATTGCAGAAAATGGATTAAAATATTTGGGGTACTTCCAAGGTTGATAAAAATTTGTAAAAATTCTCAAAAATATATCTTGGCCTTGGGATCAAACACAAAAATTTCCAGTCTCTGGTTTGGCCATTCCCTCTAGGTTTTAGTTCAAAATGGTTAAGGAGGGCATTAAAGGTATTTCCAAAATAATAAATTCCAAGAAATTGGATTAAATAATATTTTTATTCCTTTGAAAATTTGGGGTGTTACAAGGTAAAATGTACTCCTCGAGTTAGATGATATTATTGTTGTTCATTTTTATTATTCCGCATGATAAAACTTGACTACATTAAATGCAATAACTGAAAATGTACTTTTCCGCACTTTTAGCCAATTATCCTTCCTTTGTTATTATCTTGCATTATTACCTGCATTTGCGGTGGCTTGTTGAGTACTTTTTGTACTCATACCTGTTGAACACCTCAGAGGATGCCTACTATGAAGATTGTCTGGAGTAGCGACCCAGTCAAGTAAAAAGATCTTGAAGAAGGTGTTCGTCATGCATTCTACTTTTACTATTGTTTTTATTTAACTCTGATGTAATAAATATGGTATGCGTACCATGAATACTTGTCGTATGTACGATTGTCGCATGATGAACCTCTTGTATTATTGTTTTTCTTATGAAATTCAATAATGTTCCGATTTCGATAAATCGGGGCGCCACAAGATGGTATCAGAGTCGACTTGATTGTAGGAAGCCAAACAGACCCGCCTAGCCAATAGCTGCAGGAAATTATTTCTCAAAAACCTACTTTATAAACTTTGTTCCTCCCTCACTTTTTTTCAACTTGTTGTTTTTGTAGATGATAGTATACCAAGTGCACAGCTACTGCCGACACTATGAGGGCTTCGTCAGGGAGCTCCGTATGATGCTCACTTTCCTCGGGTTCCTCTTCGAGCCCGAATTCCAGGGGGTGTACCTGGAGGAGTTTGCCGGACCCTGCGACGTCTCCCTCACCGTCCACGGCTCCAAAGAGCATCTGCCGCCCTACACCACCGCACTTGAGGGCCCGACTTTCGACATCGCGTGCCAACGCGTCGCCCTCCAGCCCCTTATGGAGTTGATCATCTTCAGAACTCGTCTTTCTGGCTTGTGCCGAAGCGCACTCTCGGCGCGTACCATAGTATCTACCTCAGAGTTCACTCCGTGCGTGATCCGGTCATGGCTCGCCGCGTCTTATTCAGTCCATGGACGACCTCCATACTGAGGCGGTGCTCGACGCCGATAAGCACCATGAGGCGGTTGAGTTTCTTCGTGAGGAGACGAAGAAATTGATCCAACAGAACGGCGAGCTGCAGCGCAAAATCATGCAGTTGCAGAAGGACATCGCGGAGATGATTCCCCTCCTCCCGAGGAAGAGGAAGCCCGTCCGTGAGCCTGCCCCTCACCCCAAGAGGATCCCGCCACACCCCTCCACCGCCGGACCATCCACCGCCAGCACCCCTGCACCACGCCCCGGCCTCGTCTCTGACCTGATCATCGAGAATTTTCTCGAGCCCACCGTCCCTCGGGAGCCGCGTACTTGTGGTTCTGAGATCACGGAGATAGCCTCCGGTGGTGAGTAGGCGTTAGTTGTCGTTGAGTGGAATAATGTTGTGATGCCTACAACGAGTTGGGTTGTAGGTATATTAAAATAAGAACATGAATGTAATGAACTTTTTGAGATATATACATGTGAGCCCCGATGGGCCATTTTGATTAAAATACTTGTTTCATTATCTTTTTACCTTATGTACCAAGCTTTTTATGTTCAGAATATGGCCGACCACCAGAACATCGGCTCCAACAACGGAGAAGGAGGAAGCCGCAGCTTGCCCGAGGGTGTTGTGCCCAACTGGGGTGCAACGGGCCCACGGCAGGCTGGGTCGCCATCCGCCAACCACCCCACCTTGGCGGAGATGATGGCGAATCAGAACCAGCTGATCACCGCCCTCCTCACTCAAATGCAGCACCAACAGGCTCAGTTGGACCGACTGCAGAATGTGGAGCCTGCCCCTCGCGCACCAGCACCCGTACCCACATCCCAACTCTCGGAGTTTCTGCGTGTGCGCCCACCCATCTTCTCTAGCACCACCAACCCCATGGAGGCCGGAGATTGGCTCTGCACCATAGGGAAGAAGCTGGACCTCCTCCCCTGCATCGACCGGGAGCGAGTGGCCTTCGCCACTCACCAGCTCCAGGGTCCCGCCGTAGAGTAGTGGGACAACTACCGCGAGTCCCAGCCCGAGGACCACGTGGTGACATGGGCCGAGTTCACCATCGTCTTTCGTGCCGCCCACGTCCCCATCGGAGTCATCGCGGTGAAGCAGCCGGAGTTCCGCGAACTGCACCAGGGCAGCCGGACTGTCATGGAGTACCTCCATGAGTACAACTGTCTGGAACGCTACACGTCAGAAGAGGTGCGGACCGATGCCCTTCACCAGGCTATGTTCCTCCGGGGACTTAAGGATGAGCTCTCCATCCAGCTCGTCGCCACCGACTACGCCGACTTCCAATGGCTAGTGAATAAAGCGCTCATCCAAGAGACTGAGCAAAACAAGTTGGACCTCAAGAAGAGGAAGATGATCGCCTTCAAGCATCAGCAGGCGAACTCTCAGAGGCCCTGCTTCGTTCCTCCGCCACCAGTGCCCACCTACCATCCTCGGCCCATCTATAGGCCACCTCACGCCGCCGGTGGATCCAACGTCGGGCATCCCCGCCCCGCTCCACCAGCTCCGGCCCTCAGCCGACGCCCGCCGCCAAGGCCCTGATCTAGAAGGATCGCCAAGGAAGGCCAGTCGTCTGCTTCAACTGTCGGAAGGAAGGGCACTATTCGCACCAGTGTCCTCACCCCAAACAGCCCCAAGGCGCGGCACCCAACCAGGCGGTTCGTGCTCGCGTAAATCACATCAGCGCGGAGGAAGCTCAAGAGGCTCCCGAAGTCGTACTCGGTGCGTTTACCGCAAATTCCGTACCTGCTATGATTTTATTTGACTCTGGAGCAACACATTCTTTCATCTCAGAGGACTTTGTGAAAACCCACAACTTGGACGTGCTCCCTCTATCCGTCCCCATGATGATTGCCACTCCAGGCAATAAAACCTTAGCCAACTTATATAGCCCTAAGGTTAAGATAGAAATCCAAGGAGTATTGTTCCGGGCCCAGCCAGTCCTCATTAAGTGTACCAGACTCGACCTCATCCTAGGGATGGATTGGTTGATGAAACACAAGGGAGTGATTGACTGTGCCAACAAGTCCGTAACAGTGACCAACCCTGAAGGCGAAGCCGTCACCTTTCGGATGACCAGCCGCAAACCACTCAAAGTGTCCCTCCATTCGCTAGCCCTGGAAGAAGTGCCCATAGTCAAGGAGTTCATGGACGTCTTCCCAGAGGACCTACCAGGAATGTCTCCCAAGCGGGACATCGAATTCAGAATCGAACTTGTCCCCGGGACCACTCCAATCTCCAAGCGCCCATACCGGATGGCCGCCAATGAATTAGCCGAGGTCAAGAGCAACATCGAAGACCTAGAGCAGAAAGGGTACATCCGACCGAGTACCTCACCCTGGGGTGCACCGGTCATCTTTGCCATGAAGAAGGACAAGACCAAAAGGATGTGCGTGGACTATAGAGCCTTGAACGACGTAACCATCAAGAACAAGTACCCATTGCCTCGGATCGACGACTTGTTCGATCAACTGAAAGGATCCTCGGTGTTCTCCAAGATTGACCTCAGGTCAGGTTATCACCAATTGAGGATTAGAGAAGAGGACATACCCAAGACTGCCTTCACCTCCCGCTATGGACTATATGAGTATACTGTGATGTCATTCGGACTCACGAATGCCCCGACCTTTTTCATGAACATGATGAACAATGTATTCATGGAGTTCTTGGATATGTTCATCGTGGTATTCATCGACGATATTCTCATCTACTCCAAGACCAAAGAAGAACACAAAACCCACCTCCGTCTGACCTCAGAAAGCTAAGGGAACAGCAATTGTACACCAAATACAGCAAGTGCGAGTTTTGGTCGTCAGAGGTGAAGTTCCTCGGTCATGTCATATCTGTCGGAGGAATAGCTGTGGACCCGACTACCGTGGAAGCAGTAACCAACTGGTTGCAGCCCACGAGCGTGACCGAGATCTGGAGCTTTCTCGGATTGGCCGGATACTACCGCCGGTTCATCGAGAATTTCTCGAAGATCGCCAAGCCCATGACCAGACTATTGCAAAAGGAGGTAAAATTTGAATGGACCCCAGATTGTGAAGAAAGCTTCCAGACCCTCAAGAAGATGCTCGTGTAAGCCCCTATCCTGACTCTGCCAGACATCTGGAAAGACTTCCACGTCTACTGTGATGCCTCTCGTCAAGGTTTGGGATGTGTCTTAATGCAAGATGGGAAGGTGATATCCTACGCCTCCCGACAGCTGAGACCGCATGAGCTGAACTACCCAACCCACGACCTGGAGTTAGCAGCTGTGGTTCATGCCTTGAAGATATGGAGACATTACCTTGTGGGAAATCGGTGTGAGGTCTTCATCGACCACAAGAGCCTCAAGTACATATTCACCCAACTGGACCTGAACCTTAGGCAAAGTAGATGGTTGGAACTGATCAAGGATTGCGACTTGGGCATCCATTATCATCCAGGCAAGGCAAATGTGGTGGCAGACGCCCTTAGTCGAAAAGGGTACTGCAATGCCATCATGATTCAAGACCAGGCCCCTTTGCTATACAAGGAGATGGAGAGGCTGAACTTAGGGATCACCACCCAAGCGTACATCGCTGCCTTGGAGTCTAGGCCTATCTTAATAGACTAGATACGAGAAAAGTAGAAGGACGACCTAGACATCTTGGAAATCCAGCAGAACATGCGGAAGGGTAAAGCCCTCGGATTCTCCGAGGACGAGCAAGGTACCATCTGGTTCGGAAACTAGATATATGTGCCCGACAAGCCTGAGTTGAAGACCCTCATCCTTCAGTAAGCCCACGATACTCTATACTCCATTCATCCCAGGAGTATAAAGATGTATCAAGACCTGAAAGAAAAATATTGGTGGGTCAACATAAAGAGGGAAATAGCTGAGTATGTGGCCAAGTGCGACACATGCCGGTGAGACAAGGCAAAGCATCAAAGACCTGCTAGACTATTGCAACCTCTCAAGGTCCCTGAATGGAAGTGGGAAAAGATAGGAATGGACTTCATCACGGGACTACCCAGGACCCAAGACGGTCATGATTCTATCTGGGTGATCGTCGACCGACTCACCAAGGTGGATCACTTCATCCCCATCAAGACAACTTACACTGTCGCCAAGTTGGCCGAGTTGTATATGACCCGGATCGTGTGCTCGCACGGAGTTCCTAATAAGATCGTATCTGACCGTGGGAGTCAGTTTACCTCCAAGTTTTGGAAGAACCTTCAAGAGGACTCAGCACCCGGCTGAACTTTAGCACCGCCTATCATCCACAGACCAATGGTCAAACCGAAAAGGTCAACCAAATACTGGAAGATATGCTTAGAGCTTGCGCTCTAGACTTTGGCGGAATGTGGGACAAGAACTTTCCCTATGCGGAGTTCTCCTACAACAACAGCTATCAAGCTAGCCTACAAATGTCCCCGTTCGAAGCACTTTATGGGCGTAAGTGCAAAACGCCATTGCTCTGGGATCAGACCAGAGAGTCGCAACTGTTTGGGACAGATATACTAAGAGAAGCTGAAGAGAAGGTCAAGATCATAAGGGACCGATTAAAGATAGCCCAGTCCTGACAGAAAATCTACGCCGATAACCATCGAAGAGACCTAACCTTTGAGGAGGGTGATTATGTCTATCTCCGAGTCACTCCCCTCCGTGGCACTCAAAGGTTCAGCATGAAAGGCAAGCTAGCACCCCGCTATGTCGGACCTTTTCAGATCCTCCGATGGCAAGGAGAAGTGGCATATCAACTAGAACTGCCTCCATCATTGGCAGGAGTTCATGATGTGTTCCACGTCTCTCAGCTGAAGAAGTGTCTTCGTGTGCCCGCCGAGCAAGCCAATCTCCAACAACTCAACATCCAAGAGGATTTGACCTACATCGATAAACCCGTCAAGATCTTGGAAAACAAGGAAAGAGTAACCAAGAGCTGTGTGGTTCACTTCTGCAAGGTTCAGTGGGACAACCACCCCGCCAAAGAAGCCACATGGGAAAAGGAAGACGAGCTGAAAGCCCAATACCCTGAGCTATTCGAGTAGCGATCCAATCTCGAGGACCAGATTCTTTGTAAGGGGGATAGGTTTGTAACACCCCAAATTTTCAAAGGAATAAAAATATTATTTAATCTAATTTCTTGGAATTTATTATTTTGGAAATACCTTTAATGCCCTCCTTAAACATTTTGAACTAAAACCTACATGAAATGACCAAACCAGAGACTGAAAATTTTTGTGTATGATCCCAAGGCCAAGATAGATTTTTGATAATTTTTACAAAATTTTATCAACCTTGGAAGTGGCCCAAATATTTTAAACCAATTTCTGTAATTATTTTTATTCAGAAAAGGATTTGGAACAGTAACGGGCCTCCCTCTCCCTTTCTCTCTCTCCCAGCTGGCCCAACCCATTACCTCCGCGTGCCTCGGACTGATATCTGGACCCCACCCATCAGAGGCCCCCTTTCTCCGCGCCCGCGCGCCCGACAATCCGGCCCCACCTATCGACGCCCGAACCAGACCCCACCCGTCAGCCACCACCTCGCTCGCTCATTCCCGCTGGCCTGTGGCCCTCGTCTGTTAGGCCCTTCGTCCCCGCGGGATCCGCCCCCAAATCCCCCCCTCACCGGCCGAAGCCCTAATTCTGCCTCGGATCCGCCCCCACCGGCCCCCTCCCTTTAATCCGTTGCCGGCAATGAATCCCCCTCAACGCGCTGACTGTTTCCCCCCTTAAACCCGACCGAATCGCGTCCAGGTTCAACGTATCCCCTCGCAACCAAGCTCGCCGGCGTTAAGGCCATTTTAATTTCGGTCCTCCCCCAATTGCGCCCCCTCTGTCCCCGCTAGTGACCTTATTTAAACTCCCAGGTCGTCCGCGTTATACCCCTACGCCCTCTTGCTGCGAGAATGAACCAGAGCGCCCCAATTCAACTTTTTACTCTCCACCGCCGCCCGTACTCCAGTCGTTGCTCACCGTCGCTAGAGTCCCCCTCCGTCCTCGCCGACCGCACCGCTGTGAACGCAAGGACCTCACCGACCTCGGCCACCCTCCATCACTGACGAACCCCGCCGGATCTCCCCCGCCGACGAGGACTCGAACATATTCACCACCTCCGCTCGTCACCGGCCACGCTCCGATGACCATTCGCCCCGCCAATGGTACCTTCATGTTCCCCTAAAACACTTTTGAGCATATTGAACCCATGATTTATTAAACTATCGCTAAAACACATAGGATATACATGCATTAGTCGAATGAAACCCTACAATATATTTATTTAGGATCCCCTGACCTTGATGTGCAACCCAAGCCATGATATCTCGCCTAACCTCCTTGTCACCATATGATTAGTATTATTAGCTAGTGTCCAATGTATTGACACGATTGCTATAGGATAAAAATGAGTCGTAGAAACATGGTTCTACTACACGATCCCCGTTATTCTTATCCTTGGAATTCTGTCGGTGATGAGTCGTGGTTGTGAGTGAATGCATGGTGGGTTCCGGCTGTAAGCTAGGGCATTGGTCGGTAGCACCCGGGGCACTATAAGGACCGGTCTGTGGGATCCGTTGCAATACACTTCCGTACTAACCACAAGTCTAATGGGTAAGTCATAACTAAGGTATGGAGTGTTCAAAACCGAGGCCACCATTTGGAGATGGGTCAAGCAGCACCTGCGGGTGGCTTGTACCAACGTGGCGCAAAAGGGGGTGCGACGTTAGCCGGGATGCGGCCCAGCGCGTCGGTGAAACCTAGAGCGGGTGGTTATCGCTTGGATTATTTCATGCTGAGGTTTTGGCACGAGTTCCCGTGGTATGGGTCATCTCGCTACACTTTGGTGTTTGGGATGAGTGTGTGCCTTTTGGGTACATTAGTACATCTCTGATCAGAGTCTTAAATCTTTTCGAAAAGCCGAGCCCACGGTCAAGGGCGGGTTGCGTGAAATCCCACAGTTAGATTACTTTTGATATGTACGTGCATGATGGTTTGACATGTAAGGACTGTTGTGCGAGGAGGTAAAACGTACTCCTCGAGTTAGATGATATTATTGTTGTTCATGTTTATTATTCCGCATGATAAAAGTTGACTACATTAAATGCAATAACTGAAAATGTACTTTTCCGCACTTTTAGCCAATTATCCTTCCTTTGTTATTATCTTGCATTATTACCTGCATTTGCGGTGGCTTGTTGAGTACTTTTTGTACTCATACCCGTTGAACACCTCAGAGGATGCCTACTATGAAGATGGTCTGGAGTAGCGACCCAGTCAAGTGAAAAGATCTTGAAGAAGGCATTCGTCATGCATTCTACTTTTACTATTGTTTTTATTTAACTCTGATGTAATAAATATTGTCTGCGTACCATGAATACTTGTCGTATGTACGATTGTCGCATGATGAACCTCTTGTATTATTGTTTTTCTTATGAAATTCAATAATGTTCCGATTTCGATAAATCGGGGCGCCACAAACCTCACCCTGATGAACCAGGAGAGGATGCTTCTACAACAGATAAACATGCTTATGAGAAGCATGCTAGTGATTCTGTGGATGTCAGCTGTCTGATGCTTGCCTGCATGTCCTCTTAGTTTCAGAATTAATATGAGGAACGTGATGCTTACGATATGATTGTAGGGCTTATGGGCATGTTTCAGGACCAAGCAAGGCCAAAAAGATACAATGTGTCTAAATGCTTGTTTGGTAGTAGGCTGGCTGAAGGGAGCCTAGTGAGACCTCATGTGATCAAGATTATTGGTTGTGTGGAGACTCTAGAGAGACTGGGCACTCCACTGGATCCATACCTCGCTATTGATGTTATTCTCCAGTCGCTCCCACTGAGCTTTGAGTCTTTCATCATGAACTATAACATGGTTGGACTAGAGAAGAGTCTAGCTGAGTTGTATGGGATGCTAAAAGCTGCTGAGAAGACTCTAAACCATGTGATGGTTGTTCATAAGGAGGCCAAAAAGAGGAGGAAAAGGGCTAAGTCTACAGATTTGATCTCTAGTATTAAGCCGACCGAAAAGTTCAGGTTAGTTCCTACCAACTCTGATTAGTGCCACCATTGCCACAAGCCTAGGCATTAGAAGCGCAACTGCAAGGTATACCTAGAAGAGCAGAAAAAGAAGGGAAGTACGACTTTCGCTTTAGGTATTAACTGTTAAACTTGCTACTCATCCCAATGATTCATAGGTATATGATATCGGTTCAATGATTCATACTTGCAAATTATTGTAGGGGTTGAGTAGGTCAAGGAAGTGTGCTAGTGGTGAGATGGATGTCCACGTCGGAAATGGTGCAAGTGTTGCAGTGTTGGCCGTCGGTGTTTATTCACTGCCACTACTATCAAGACTAGTTTAGGAATTGAATAATTATTATTTCATTCCCGCCTTAGGCAAAGACATAATCTCTTCTTCATGTTTAGGAGAAGATATTTTGAATTCGTAATAAAGAACCAGAGTTGTTCGATATTCTCGAATGGTTTGCTTTATGGCGTTTGTCCATTAGTGAATGGACTATACATTTTGAGACTTAAAAAATAACATGTTTATAACATTAATACAAAGAAACGACGACTCAATGATTTGAATCCTACCCACGTCTGCATTGTCACTTTGGTCATATAAATGAGAGGCGCACGCAGAAGCTTCATAGTGATGGACTTTTGAAGTCATTTGATTTTGCATCATATGACACATGTGAATCTTATCTACTTGACAAGATGACAAGAGGTGACTTTCACTAAGTGTTAGTGGGAGGGCAAGTGAGCTATTGGACATAGTACATACTGATGTATGTGGTCCAATGAGTCACAGGGCTAGGAATGGGTTCTGGTACTTTATCACTTTTTTGACAACTTTAAGTAGATGTGTCTACTTGATAAGATATAAGTGGGAGTACTTTGAAATGTTCAAGGAGCTCTTAAGTGAAGTACAAAATAATACGGGCAAGATAATTAAATTTCTACAATCAAATCGTGGAGATGAATATTTGAGCCATGAGTTGACGAGCTGATATTTCATCATCCTTTTGAGGTAATGCTCTAGAAACTGATGCTCTCACTTTAAATAGAGTTCCATCTAAGAGAGTGATGGGACCAAACTCTGAAAAATGGTTTGGAACCATTAAGATCCGAATTAAAACAGATTGGATCTGTTTCTGTTTGCAGAACTTCGGAAGTTCCGATATTTGCCGGGTCAGAAGTTTTGATGTTGATTAGAAGTTCTGATGTCGGACAGAGTTTGTGACAGAGGAGTTAGATCAGAATTTCTGATGCCAAATCGGAAGTTTTGATCCAGACAGATTGGAGTCCATATAAGGAAACCAAGTTTGGAACTTGGTGGATCCACCCGATGGCGTAAGAACTATTGAGTGAAGATGGACTTTAAGGAGAAAGACGTTGATGGAAATGTTCACATCCATTAGGAATGATTGGAGGTGAAAGGTTTCAAAATATTAAAAGTGTTGATTATGATGAAACGGTCTTCGCTCATCATTATGCTTACGTTTGTTCGGATTGTTGTAGCAATTGCCGCATTTATGTTTATGAGATATGGCAAGCTTCTCAGAGTTGAAATCTTTGTTTTGATGAGGTAGTCAAAATGTTTGGCTCTGTCAAGAATAAGTAAGAGTCTTTTGTTTGCAAAAGGGCTAGTGGGAGCACACTTGTATTTCTGGTTCTACGTGTGGATGACATATAGGAGATCGGAAATGACATTCATTTGTGAAATGCTATCAAGACCTTATTGAAAAATGGTTTCTCAATGAAGGACCTCGGAGACACAGCATGCACTTTGGGCATAAATATCTATGGAGATAGATCGAAATGACTAATTAGATTAGGCCGGGATGAAGTACATTGACAAGGTTTTGAAACGGTTTCAAAATGTTGAATATGAGTGTGATCACGTATGCCTGCATGATCAGGTCAATCATATGTGCCATGTACACACCCAAATTTGCAGATACCAGTTGTGACGCCTCGATTTATCAAATCGGAACATTATTGAATTTTCATAGAAAAACAATAATAATAAGAGGTTCATCATGCGACAACGTACATACGGGCAAACATTCGTGGTTCGCAGACCACATTATTACATAAGTGTAAAATTAAAAGAAACTATAAAAACAATACGACATGACGAACATCTTCTTCAAGATATTATTCTTGACTGGGTCGCTACTCCAGACCATCTTCCTCATAGTAGGCAGCCTCTGAAGTGTTTGTCCAATGGGTATGAGTATAAAAAGTACTCAACAAGCCACCAAGAATGCAATAATAATGCAGGATAATAACAAAGGAATGATAATGGCTAAAAGTGTGGAAAAGTACATTTTTCAGTTATAGCATTTAGTGTAGTCAAGTTTAATCATGCGGAATATTAAACATGAACAACATAATACCATCTAACTCGAGGAGTACGTTTTCCCTCCTCGCTCAACAGTCCTTACATGCCAAGTCTTGATCGTGGGCTCGGCTTTTCGAAAAGATTTAAACTCTGATCAAAGGTGTACCACTGTACCCACAAGGCACGCACTCATCCCACACACCAAAGTGTGACGAGATGACCCATACCACGAGAACTCGTGCCAAAACCTCAGCATGAAATGCTCCAATCCGATAATGACCCACTCTAGGTTTCGCTGGCGCGCCCGGCCGGATCTGGGCTAACGTCTCACCCCTTTTGCGCCACGTCGGTACAAGCCACCCATAGGTGCTGCTTGACCCATCTCCAAGTGATGCCTTGAGTTGGAACACTCCATACCTTAGTTAGGACTTACCCACTAGACTTGTGGTTAGTACGGAAATGTATCGCAACGGATCCCACTGATCGGTCCTTATAGTGCCTCAGGTGCCACCGACCAATGCCCTTTCTTGCACCCGGAACCCACCATGCATACACACGTAACCCAAAACTCTATCACCAACTGAATTCTAGAGATAAGAATAACGGGGATCATATAGTAGAATCCAAATTGCTACGACTCATTTTTAACTTATAGCAATTGTGTCAATACGTTGGACACTATATAATAGTACTAATAATATGGTGACAAGGAGTTTAGGCTAGATAGCATGGCTTGGGTTTGCACTTCAAGGTCGGGGATCTAAATAAATATAATATAAGGCTTCCATTTGACTAATGCATGTATAACCTATGTGTTTTAGCGATAGTTTAAGAAAACTAGGTTCAATATGCTCAAAAGATTGGTTTGGTGACTTGCCTTGTTCAGCGAAGGGTGAGTGAGGAACTTCCGGGTAGTATTCCGGCTCCTCGGCGGTGTCGTAATCTTCTGGGTGCATATAATAAACATTACATCAAATAAACATTCCAAAACCACATAGCAACGTAAAGGTTTTGATTGGGCTCAAATACATGAAGTGAGGTCATGAACTATTCTGAAATTATTATTTAAATTTTTTTAGGGAAATTTTATGGATTAGGGATTTTTCTAAAAGAATTAAGAATTTATCCTAAAGGGTCCTTAAATACTTTACTAAATAAAAATAAAATACTCAAAGTAAACCTACTGTTTTTATTGCATAAACATGTAGAGAATAAAATTATAAATTTTCTGGAATTGAAATGGTAAAATTTGGAGTTAAAATGAGCAACATATGAATTTTAGAAGTTTAAAACCATTTCTGGAATTTAATTTAAATAAAAAACAGTCGTTGGTCCACAGTGAACCGATTCCACCGTGAACCCGCGCATTGTGCGCATGCGCCGGACCACGGATCGTCGTTGCATCACGATCGGGCGGCCACTGGCAAGGTGGGGGCCTTAAGTGGACACGGACTGCCAAATTAAACCGACTACACGATATAACCTACACCGTCCGATCGTCATCGCACGGTCACGATTGAATCCGACATGGCACGGGTACTTTACCCGTGTCGGTCATCTTCTCCGGCGACGGCAAGTGGGCCAGTGGCCACGACGAGTGACGGCAGTCTTATCCGAGCCTAGAAATGGAAAGAGGACGACGAGGGGAGAAAAAAGGTACCGCTGCGGAGGTCTGAGGTCATCGGGATGCTGCCGGCGATGAGTAGGGACGGCGGAGGTGTTCATGTCCTTCATCGGCGTTGGTGTTCCGTTGGGTCTCGTCGTCGATAGAGTGGTGGCCGAGGTCGGGGTGGCATCTGCGGTCACGATGGTGTGGTCGCCAAGGATGGGGGAGGACTCTGGCGACGGCGAGCGATGGCTGGAGCGAGGGTGGTGGCGTGGTGTTAAAAGAGGTGTCGCGGGCGCTCTATTCGGTCTAAGGGCAAACGGATGTGCGGGATGGACGCGGGGGTGGCCGAGGGCTTAAATAGAGGTGTCGGCGAGGGATAACGGGCGACGTATACATGGAAAGCCGAGGGGGGTCATCAATGGCGCCGGTGAGGTCTGCCATGCATGCGAGCGCTGATCCCGTGGCTTAAACGCATGGATTAAAGAGGGGAAACGGCCGGCAGGTCTCGGGGAGTAATAATGCGACGACGATTAAAGGGAGGGGGCCATGACGAGCGGATCGCGGAGCATGGGATTCGGCCGGTGAGGTTTGGGGGCGGTGGCACGAGGTAGACGATGGGTCTGACGGGTGAGGGCCACTGTCAGTGGGGCGCGGGGCACGGGTGCAGCAACGGGTGGGACTAACCGGTGGGGTCGGGCTCGGCCGAGAGGGGAGGTTGGCGCCGATAGGTGGGGCGGAGGTGTAGGGCGCGCGCGCGGAGGGAGAGGGGTCACTGACTAGTGGGGCCCATCTGTTAGTGTGGGGTGTGGGGAAGGAGTGGGCTGGGCCGGCTGGTTGCAAGAGAAGAGGCGGAAGGATGCCCGTTACTGTTTAAATCCTTTTCCGAATAAAATAATTGCTGAAATTGGTTTAAATTATTTGGGTTGCTTCCATGGGTGATAAAAATTTGTAAAAATTCTCAAAAATATGTGTTGGCCTTGGGTTCATGTACACATTTTCTTAGCCTCTAGTTTGGGCATCTCCTCTAGGTTTCACTTCATCTGGGCATAGATACATTAAAGAAATTCAAAAATAATATTTTCCAGAAAAATATAATAAAAGGTATTTTTATTTTTTTGAATATTTTGGGTGTTACAAACCTATCTGAGGAGCCATGCTGAATAGTGTGGGCCTCATGACTCCAGAAGTGATGAGTCATTGTCAACGATAGTCAAAGAGGACAAAAGAAGAAGAGATCTGTTGTTTCATGGGCCGCGTGTGACTCAGGTACACGGGCAGCGAGCGATTGTCGGGCAGAGGAGGCTGCGAAGTCGGGCTGGCCCAATCCGGGTACATGGGCCAGAAGCAGTAGAAGACCCACTAGGCTGTTGACCAGGGTTGACTCAGGTACACGGGCGGTGAGTGATTGTCGGGCTGAGAGAGCTGCGGAATCGGGCCGGCCCAATCCGGGTACCTAGTGCAAAGTCGGTGGAGGCTTTGTCAGTTTCGGTGCAAAACTGACAACCGTTGATATTGTATCCGACTGTCCAGAAGAGAAGCCATAGTCGCTACGAAAACTTAGCTTCCGGATAAGTCATCTGTATCTCTAGGCCCACAGTCAGTCAGTCGTATCTGTAAAAATACCTAAGGGCAGTTGAGTCTTTTCCTTTATTCTTGCGTCTGTAAAAACCCTAAGGGGCTGGTAGAATATTCCTAGTGTTGGGCAGCCTATAAATAGGACCCCAATCCCTAGGGTTTGGACTACCCTTTCTAGAAATCACTTTTTCCATCATTCCTTGGGTCACTTCTGTTCCTGCGCTCTCTCTCTTCTATTCCTGGTTGTGTGCGCCGCCAGAGATTTGTTTTCCTGCATGCGTTCATTTTGTTCTTCATTAATGCAGTAAGATTTTGTTCTCTGTTGTGTGCGTGGCGTGCATTGTGTGATTATGGATCTGTAGCAATCATTTCGTTCGCAGTGATTTTATTCCCTGTTGTGAAGGCTTCGAATTGCTTCTGTTCTCTCTTGTTCTTCACGAAGAGGGTACTAGTTCCTACTGTTTGCAAGTAGTACTACTACTATAGCAACAGTACACTAGTGCCAGCTTTTTGATTTTCTTGCGCAGCTTTTTAATCGAAGTTGACAGGCCCTAGCAACTTTTCTGTTTGTTTCCTAGCGAAGCCATCCTCTCTGTTCGAAGCCCCTCAGCTCCGTGAGGCAGGCTTCGATCTGAGATACTCAAAGGCTTCGTTGGAACTTCGAACTTCATTCTGTGTCCTGAGTTGCTAGCTGCGGAGTACTTTTCGAACGGACAACGTCGCATACTTCGAACGACGGTGCGAAGGTACTCAGCCTCGAGCTCTTCGAAGTCCACACTTCGATAGGTTTCGAAGTTGGCTTCGAAGCTTGTCGTTCTGTTAGGCTTCGCTTTGGTTTCTTTGTCTCGTGTCAGCCTTCACTTCTCTTTTCAAAGCTTGCTCTTTTGAAGGTAGAGTGTAGGCTTCAAATTTGGTGCCTCTGTCGTGTGACAGGCTTCGCTTCTTTGTTCGAAGCTTGTCTGTCTGTGTGTTGCGTTCGAAGTTTTCTGTTCGAAGGTTTGGCTTCGAAGTACTTGGTTCGAAGTTGTGTTCGAAGTCCTGCCTTCGAAGTACTCACTTTGAAGCAGGCTCCGATTTTCTCATACTTCGCTTCGAAGCATACTTCGATTCTTACCTTCGGCATTTTCACAACACCTTCGACTTACTTCGATTCCTGTCACCTCCGAACTAGACTTCGCTCAGCGAAGTAGACCTCGACCTCCGAAGCAGGCTTCGGCCAGCGAAGCAGGCTTCGATCTGCGAAGCAAGCTTCGCCGAGATTCGAATAGGAGACAGATTTGAACAGGTAACTTCTCTTATCTCTCATAGTGCACCGAGGTTGCTTTACTGAGAAGTTTGTCTTGCCTAGTCTTGCATATACTGTTTATCTGTCTATTAGCACTGCCTTGATAGTACTCTGTTTGTCATCAGCTGCTTCTAGGCTAGATACCTTTAGACTTAGGCTATCTGTTTATTTTCTGCTACTTAATCTTTTGAGGTGCGTTGGGTATTGGGAACATGCCATTGATTCGAAAGAATTTTTAAGGCGCCCATTCACCCCCCCCCCTCTGGTCGCTACTTTCGGTCCTACACTATCCCCCTTACAAAGAATCGCATCCTCGAAATTCAGAAAGTTTCTCGAATAGCTCGGGGTATTGGGTCTTTAGCTCATCCTCTTTTTCCCATGTGGCTTCTTCGACGGGGTGGTTGTCCCACTGAACCTTACATAAGCGAACCACACGGCTTCTAGTTACTCTTTCCTTGACTAGTAGAATCTGGACGAGTTTTCTATGTAGGTCAAGTCTTCTTGGACACTGAGCTGTTGGAGATCGGCTTGCTCGGTGGGTACAGGGAGACATTTCTTCAGCTGAGAGACGTGGAACACATCATGGACTCCTGCCAAAGATGGTGGTAGTTCCAACTGATATGCCACCTCTCCTTGCTATCAGAGGATATGAAAGGGTCCGACATAACGGGGGGCTAACTTCCCTCTCATGTTGAACCTTTGGGTGCCACGGAGGGGAGTGACTCAGAGGTAGACATAGTCGCCCTCCTTAAAGGTCAAATCTCTTCGTTAGTTATCGGCATAGCTCTTCTGTCAGGACTGGGCTATCTTCAATATGTCCCTAATGACCTTAACCTTCTCTTCTGCTTCCCGCAAAATGTCTGTCCCGAATAATTGTGACTCTCCGGTCTGATCCCAGAGTAGCGGCATTCTGCACTTGCAATCATAAAGCGCCTCAAACGGGGACATCTGTAGCATGATTTTGTAGCTGTTGTTGTTGGAGAACTCCACATAAGGCAAGTTCTTATCCCACGTTCTGCCAAAGTCTAGAGCGCAAGCTCTAAGCATATCTTCCAACACCTGGTTCACCCTTTCTGTTTGACCATCAGTCTGTGGGTGATAGGCGGTACTGAAATTCATTCGGGTGCCTAGTTCTTCTTGAAGATTCTTCCAAAATTTGGAGGTAAGCTGACTCCCTCGGTCAGATACGATCTTCTTTGGAACTCCATGTAGGCACACGATCTGGGTCAAGTACAATTCAGTCAATCTAGCGACGGTGTATGTCGTCTTGACGGTGATGAAATGGGCCACCTTGGTGAGTCGATCAATGATCACCCAAATAGAGTCATGACAGGCTTGGGTCCTCAGCAATCCTGTGATGAAGTCCATTCCTACTTCTTCCCACTTCCATTTGGGGACCTTGAGGGGTTGTAATAGTCTGGCAGGTCTCTGGTGCTCTGCCTTGACTCGCCAGCATGTGTCGCACTTGGCCACATACTCAGCTATTTCTCTCTTCATACTGACCCACCAATATTTCTCCTTTAGGTCTTGGTACATCTTTGTACTCCTGCGATGTATGGAGTATAGAGTCTCATGGGCCTCTTGAAGGATAAGGGCCTTCAACTTTGGCTTGTCGAGCACGCATATCCGGTTTCCGAACTAGACGGTGTCGTTCTCGTCCTCAGAGAACCCTAGGGCTTTACCCTTCCTCATATTCTTATGGATCTCTAAGATATCGAGGTCTTCCTTCTGTGTCTCACGGATCTGGTCCATTATGACAGGTCTGGCCTCTAGGGCAACGAGATATGCTTTGGTGGTGATCCTTAGATTCAACCTTTCCATCTCCTTGTATAACAACGGGGCCTGGTCTTGCACCATGATGGCATTACAGTACCCTTTTTGGCTTAGGGCATCTGCCACCACATTTGCCTTGCCTGGATGATAGTGGATGCCTAAGTCATAATCTTTGATCAACTCCAACCACCTTCTTTGTCTGAGGTTCAGGTCTGGTTGGGTGAATATGTACTTGAGGCTCTTGTGGTCGGTGAAGACCTCACACCGATTACCCACAAGATAATGTCTCCATATCTTCAAGGCGTCAACCACGACTGCCAATTCCAGGTCATGGGTCGGGTAATTTAGCTCATGCGACCTCAGCTGACGAGAGGCATAGGATATCACCTTCCCATCTTGCATTAAGACACACCCCAACCCTTGGCGAGAGGCATCACAATAGATGTGGAAGTCTTTCTGAATGTCTGGTAGGGTCAGAATCGGGGCTGACACGAGCTTTTTCTTAAGGGTCTGGAAGCATTCTTCATAATCTGGAGTCCATTCGAATTTTACTTCCTTCTGAAGTAGTCTAGTCATGGGCTTGGCTATCTTTGAGAAGTTCTCGATGAACCGGACGGTAATATTCGGTCCAATCCGAGAAAACTCCGGATCTCGGTCATGTTCGTTGGTTGTAGCCAATTGGTCACTGCTTCTACTGGTGGTAGGGTCCACTGATATTCTTCTGGCAGATATGACATGGCCGAGAAACTTCACCTCGGATGACCAAAACTCACACTTACTGTATTTGGCATACAACTGCTGCTCTCTTAACTTCCCTAGGGTCAAATGGAGGTGGGTTTCATGCTCTTCCTTGGTCTTGGAGTTGACGAGGATATCGTCGATGAATACCACGATGAATTATCCAAGAACTCCATGAATACATTGTTCATCATGTTCATGAAGAAGGTCGAGGCATTCGTGAGCCCGAACGATATCACCGTATACTCATATAATCCGTAACGGGACGTGAAGGCAGTCTTGGGGATGTCTTCTTCCCAAATCCTCAGTTGGTGGTAGCCTGACCTAAGGTCGATCTTGGAGAACATTGAGGATCCCTTCAGTTGATCGAATAGGTCATCGATTCGAGGTAGTGGGTACTGTGTTCTTGATGGTTACCTCGTTTAAGGCTCTATAGTCTACGCACATTCTCTTGGTCTTGTCTTTCTTCATTGCAAAGATGACCGGTGCACCCCAAGGTGAGGTACTCAGTCGGATGTACCCTTTCTAGTTCCAAGTCCTCAATATTACTCTTGACTTCGGCTAGTTCATTGGCGGCCATCCGGTATGGGTGCTTGGAGATTGCGGTGGTCCCGGGAACAAGATCGATTCTAAATTCGATGTCCCTTTTGGGAGGCATCCCTGGCAGGTCTTCTGGGAAGACGTCCATGTATTCTTTGACCACGGGGACTTCTTCTAGGGCCAGCGAGTGAAGGGATACCCCGCTAGGACCACGGGTGGTCATCTTAAAAGTGACAGCTTCGCCTCCGGAACTGGTCACGGTGATGGACTTGCTAGCGCAGTCTATTACTCCTTTGTGCTTCATCAACCAGTCCATCCCTAGGCTAAGGTCTAGTCCGGTGCACTCGATGAGAACTGGCTCGACCCAGAATAACACCCCTTGAATTTCTATCCTTACCCTTGGGCTGAACAGATTAGCTAGGGTCTTCTTGCCGTTGGTGGCGATCATCATGGGGACGGGCAGAGGGAGTACTTCCAAGTTATTTGTTTTCACAAAGACTTCTGATATGAAGGAATGTGTTGCCCCAGAATCAAATAACACTATTGCAGGTATGGAATTCGCGGTGAACATACCAAGCACGACTTCGGGGGCCTCCTGAGCTTCCTCCGCGCTGATATGGTTGACGCGGGCACGAACCGCTTGATTGGGCGCTGCGCCTTGGGTCTGCTTGGGGTGAGGACACTGGTGGGAGTAGTGCCCTTCTTTCCGGCAGTTGAAGCAGACGACCGGCTTGCCATTGCGGTCCCTCATGATCGGGGCTTTGGCAGTGGGTGATGGTTGAGCGGCCAGAGCTGGTGGAGCAGGGCGAGGATTCCCGACATTCGAGCCACTGGAGGCATGTGGTGGCCTGTAGATGGGTCGAGGATGGTAGGCGGGTGTCGGTGGCGGTGGGACGAAGCGGGGCCTCTAGGGGTTCGCCTGATGATGCTTGAATGTGATCATCTTCCTCTTCTTGAGGTCCAGCTTGTTCTGCTCAGTCTCTTGGATGAGCGCCTTGTTCACCAACCGTTGGAAGTCGGTGTAGTCGATGGCGATGAGCTGGATGGAGAGCTCATCCTTCAGTCCCCGAAGGAACTTAGCTTGGCGGAGAGTGTCGGTCTGCACTTCCTACAGCGCATACTGGCCAGACTGTTGAATTCATGGAGATATTCCATGATGGTCTGGCTCCCTTGCTGCAGGTACCAAAACTCCTACTGCTGGACGGCGACGACTCCGGCGGGGATGTGGGTGGCACGGAAGGCGATGCTGAACTCCTGCCCAAGTCACCTCATGGTCCTCCGGCTGGGACTCACGGTAGTTGTCCCACCATTCCTCAGTGGGTCCCTGGAGTTGGTGAGTGGAAAACGCCACTCGCTCCCAGTCGGTGCATGGGAGGAGGTCCAACTTCTTCTCGATGGTTCGGAGCTAATTGCCAGCCTCCATGGGGTTCGTGGTGCTATAGAAGATTGGGTGCCTCACGTGCAAGAACTCCGAGAGTTGAGGCGTAGGAGCGGGGGCTGGTGCACGAGGGATCGGCTCTATGTTCTGTTGTTGCAGCCGGTCCAACTAGCCTGTTGGTGCTGTATTTGGGTTAGGAGGGCGGTGATTAACTGGTTCTGGTTCGCCATCATTTCACCGAGGTGGGATGGTTGGCGGATGGCGGCCCAGTCTGGCGTTGGCCCGTTGCACTCCAGTTGGGCAGAATACTTTCGGGCAGACCATTGGTCGCCCCTTCTCTGTTGTTGGAGCCAGTGTTCTGGTTGTCGGTCATCTTCTGAGCACAACAATATTTTTCAATCATAAGAGAAAAACTTTGAAAAGAACTTTATCCAAAAATAGCCCAGAGGGGCTCACATATAAGTGGTATGGAAAATGTTCATTACATTAAAGCTCTTATTTTTAACCCCACCCACAATACAAAGTTGTTGCGGATGGTACCACAATCATAAAAAGGTAAAACAATCAATGAGATCTATTGTCTACTAGTCGTTCGGGGTAGTCTCCGTACTCTCGGAACCACGGGGGTCCTGAGGGACGGTGGGCTCGACGAATTTCTCGATGATGGGGTTGGCGACGATGGTGGGGCACGATGCAGTGGCGCTGGAGCTAGATGGTTCGGTGGGCGCGAGTGGTGGTGTGATCCTCTTGGGGCGAGGGGCAGGCTCACGGATGGACTTCTTCCTCCTTGGGATGAGGGCAAGCATCTCCGCGATGTCCTTCTACAGCTCTATAATCTTGCACTGCAGCTCGCCATTCTGTTGGATCAAGCCCTTCATCTCCTGACAAAGGAACTCAACCTGCCTCGTGGTGCTCCTCGGCGTCGAGCATGCCTTCGGTATGGAAATCGTCCATGGCTGGAGAAGACGCGTCTACCAGGCCATGACCGAATTGCGGTCGGAGTGGGCCCGACGTAGATGCTGCAGTGGGCACCAGGAGTACGCATCGGTACAAGCCGGAAGGACGAGTCCCGAAGACGATCGTCGTAGATCATCCTCATCTCTATGAGGGCCTGAAGGGTGGTGGGTTGGCATGCGACGTTGAAGGTCGGGCCCACAAGTGCTGCTGTGAAGAACGACAGGTGGTCGTCGGACCCGTGAATGGTGACGGAAACGTCACACGGTCCTATGAACTCCTCCATGTAAACACCGTGGAACTCGGGCTCAAAGGTGAACCTGAGGAAGTTCACCATCATCCAGAGCTCCCGGATGAAGCCCTCAAAGTGGCGGCAGAAGCTGTGGACATGATGGTCTAGCATCTACAAAAACAACAAGTTGAAAAGAGTAAGGGGAGGAACTAAGTGATGAAGTAGGTTTTTGCGAAATAGATTTTAACAAAACTAAGCGTTAGGATGGTCCGTTTGGCTCCCTAAAGTCAACCTGGCTCTGATACCATCTTGTGACGCCCCGATTTATCAAATCGGAACATTATTGAATTTCCATAGAAAAACAATAATAACAAGAGGTTCATCATGCGACAACGTATATACGGGCAAACATTCGTGGCTCGCAGACCACATTATTACATAAGTGTAAAATTAAAAGAAATTATAAAAACAATACTGGCATGACGAACGTTTTCTTCAGGATCTTCTTCTTGACTGGGTCGCTACTCCAGACCATCTTCCTCATAGTAGGCAGCCTCTGAAGTGTTTGTCCAACGGGTATAAGTACAAAAAGTACTCAACAAGCCACCGAGAATGCAATAATAATGCAGGATAATAACAAAGGAATGATAATGGCTAAAAGTGCGGAAAAGTACATTTTTCAGTTATAGCATTTAGTGTAGTCAAGTTTAATCATGCGGAATATTAAACATGAACAACATAATACCATCTAACTCGAGGAGTATGTTTTCCCTCCTCGCTCAACAGTCCTTACATGCCAAGTCATCATGCAACATTAATAAATGTAAACTAACTGCGAGTAGTCACGCAACCCGCCCTTGACCGTGGGCTCGGCTTTTCAAAAAGATTTAAACTCTGATCAGAGGTGTATCACTATACCTACAAGGCACGCACTCATCCCACACACCAGTGTGACGAGATGACCCATACCACGGGAACTCATACCAAAACCTCAGCATGAAATGCTCCAATCCGATAATCACCCGCTCTAGGTTTCGCCGGCGCGCCCGACCACATCCGGGCTAACGTCGCACCCTCTTTGCGCCATGTCAATACAAGCCACCCGCAGGTGCTACTTGACCCATCTCCAAGTGATGCCTCTAGATGGAACACTCCATACCTTAGTTAGGACTTACCCACCATGCATACACACTTAACCCAAAACTCTATCACCAACTGAATTCCAGAAATAAGAATAATGGGGATCATATAGTAGAATCCAAATTGCTACGAGTCATTTTTAACTTATAGCAATTGTGTCAATACATTGGACACTATCTAATAGTACTAATAATATGGTGACAAGGAGTTTAGGCTAGATAGCATGGCTTGGGTTTGCACTTCAAGGTCAGGGATCTAAATAAATATAACGTAAGGCTTTCATTTGACTAATGCATGTATAACCTATGTGTTTTAGCGATAGTTTAAGAAAACTAGGTTCAATATGCTCAAAAGATTGGTTTGGTGACTTGCCTTGTTCAGCGAAGGGTGAGGGAGGACCTTTCGGGTAGTATTTCTTCTCCTCGGCGGCGTCGTAATCTTCTCGTTGCATATAATAAACATTACATCAAATAAACATTCCAAAACCACATAGCAATGTAAAGGTTTTGATTGGGCTCAAATACATGAAGTGAGGTCATGAACTACTCTGAAATTATTATTTAAATTTTTTTAGGGCAATTTTATGGAGTTAGGGATTTTTCTAAAGAATTAAGAATTTATCCTAAAGGGTCTTTAAATACTTTATTAAATAAAAATAAAATACTCAAAGTAAACCTACTGTTTTTATTGCATAAACATGTAGAGAATAAAATTATAAATTTTCTGGAATTGAAATGGTAAAATTTGGAGTTAAAATGAGCAAGATATGAATTTTAGAAGTTTAAAACCATTTCTGGAATTTAATTTAGATCAAAAACAGTCGCTGGTCCACGGTGAACCGGTTTCACTATGAACCCGCGCACTATGCGCGTGTGCTAGATCGCGGATCGCCATTGGATCGCGATCAGGCGGCCACGGGCGAGGCAGGGGCGTTAAGTGGTCGCGGACGACCATGATTAAAATGCCGAACCGGTACGCGATGGACGGCCTAGATCCAATATGGGTTTTAAGTATCAACGGACGCACAAGATTAAAACATAACCCTTCGCTGTGATCTGACAGGCCAGATTAAACCAACTACGTGCTATAACCTACACTGTCCGATCACGATCGCACGGTCGCGATTGAATTCGACACAGCACAGGTACTTTACCCATTTCGGTCATCTTCTCCGGCGATGTCGAGAGGGCCAATGGCCACGGCTGAGCGACAGAAGTCCTATCCGAGCCTAGAAATGGAAAGAGGATGACGAGGGGAGCAAGAAGGTACCGCTGCATAGGTCTAAGGTCGTCGGGTATGTGAGCGCTGATCCCATGGCTTAAACGTGTGGATTAAACAGGGGAAACGGCCAGCGGGTCTCAGGGAGTAATAATGCGACGGCGATTAATGGGTGGGGCCGAGGTGTAGGGTGCGCACGTGGAGGGAGAGGGGCTCGCTGACCAGTGGGTCCCATCTGTCAGTGAGGGGCACGGGGAAGGAGTGGGATGGGCCGGCTGGTTGCGGGAGAAGAGGGGGAAGGAGGCCCGTTACTGTTTAAATCCTTTTCTGAATAAAAATAATTGCTGAAATTGGTTTAAATTATTTGGGTTTCTTCCATGGGTGATAAAAATTTGTAAAAATTCTCAAAAATATGTCTCTGCCTTGGGTTCATATAAAAATTTTCTTAGCCTCTAGTTTGGGTATCTCCTCTAGGTTTCAGTTCATTTGGGCATAAATAGCATTAAAGGAAATTCAAAAATAATGTTTTCGAGAAAAATATAATAAAAGGTATTTTTATTTCTTTGAAAATTTGGGGTGTTACACCAGTCAAACCTAGGTGAGAGTCACTGGGAAGTCGTAAAAGAGATCCTCATGTGCTTGAGAAACATTGAGGATATGTTCCTAGGATTTGGTAGCGAAGAGGGGCTCAATGTAAGGAGTTACACCGATGCTAGCCTTCGGACCGATAAAAGATAATTCTCGATCGTAATCTCGGTTTGTGTTCTTCGTCAATAGAGGCATAGTGAGTTGGAAAGGTTTCAAGCAACAGATGGTGGCCGATTCTACAATAGTAGCTAAGTATATTGTAGCTTTGGAAGCTGCAATGGAGGTTGTTTGGATCAGTAAGTTTGTTTCTGAGCTGTGCATTGTTTCTAGTGCGTCTAGTCCAGTGGACCTCTATTATGGTAATAGTGGTTCCACTGCGTAAGCCAAGGAGCCTAGATAACACCAGAAGTCCAAACGTGTACTTTGGCTATATCACCTAATCCGAGTGATCATAGAGAGAGGTGATATGAAGATTTGCAAGGTGCACACGGATTTGAACATAGCGGATCTATTGACAAAGCCACTTCCACGGCCCAAGCATAAGGCGCATATGAGCTACATGGGTATGGGATACTTGCATGAGTCATGTGTATGTGGGAGTTGCTAGTGATGTCTATGCTAATGTATGAGGATAATTGTTATTTTGTTCATTGAATAAATATCGTTTGCATTTAATTAATAAGTACGACTTGTTATGTGAAACTATTTGCTTTATGACGATGTTGTTCAAAAGGGTCCCTAATCTTGTCATCATGTGGGACAGTGATGGTACATGGATTAGCACATCCGACTGATTGATGATTGTGTTACACAGATCATAGACATAGAGATGTCAAATCAGTGTTGTGGACACATGTTGGTGAACATGGTGTTGGACAGACCCACTTGAGATACTGCTGAGATTGTAATGTGCCAACAGTTGTCATCTCAAATGGTGTACCTGCAGAGTCCTTAGACCTGAGATCGTCATTTCATTCCAGAATGCGTAGTGACACACTTAGATGCTTCCTAACGTTATTTCGTAACAGGGTAGTAATAAGGGTTGTTTTTAGGTGTGTTGTGAAACATGTCTTGGGATATGAGCAGTCAAGATGGAATTTACCCCTCCTAATAACAGGAGAGTTGTCTCTAGGCCCCTCGAGGTATTGGATTAGAAAAGTGTATGGCCATGCCACTATGACTAAGGAGTTAGTCATGATTTGAATCCAATGCTTGATCGAGTAAAATGTCGAGCTAACCAACAAGGGTGGCATGTATCTCGCCTTGAGCTTGACTGACGTCATGTGGTAAAGGGACTGGTGCATGCGTATATCAAGGTTCATGCAAATTTGATTTTGTATGCTTTTGGGGGTCAATATGTGTTGCTAGGTACCGCTATTGATCAGTGAGTCGGAAATGGTTTCTGGTGAACAACCATTAGTGTATGAACATATCGGGTCACACACTTAAGGGGATGGATTTAAACATGCAAAGAATTGGTTCTTGTGCAAGTGGGAGATTGAAGGTTATGCCCAAGAAAATTCAATGGATCAGAAGTTCCGATAGTGAGTATCAGAAGTTACGGTTAATTTCTGGTCTCAATATAGAGAGCAATTGTTGCTTCGGAAGTTCTGATATGGTATCAGAAGTTCCGATGAGTCGGAAGTTCCGGTTCGGAATCGGGGAATTTTTGTACTGATTGGAAGTTTCGATATGGTATCGGAAGTTCTGAGGTGGGCAAAAATAGATTGGATCTGTTGCGTGTCATGGTGAATTTGGAGGCCTAAAAAATACCTTGTCAGAAGTTCCGATCCAGGATCAGAAGTTCCGATGTGGGGTATTAGATTGGATCTGTCACGAATATGGATTAGTTGTGACTAATTTGTGGGTTCCAAGATGTGCACGACCCAAGGGGCTTTCAGCCTTATATAAGGAGAGAAGGAGGAGGTCTTGGGACAAGGAATAAGCCTACATTATACCTAGCCACCCAAGAGTCCTCTCCTCCCTTTCTTGATCTCAAACGTTGAGATCGAGGATTTCTCGTCTCTCACGTGTGGTGCTAGAACAATGCCATGGGAGGAACTCCATCCCTGTATGTGTGGACTCAGTGGAGGCATTGCTCCATAAGCGATGCTCATGGCTGTCACCACAAGGAAGGAAACTTCTTCATCGATTGGATCGGCGAGGAATGGCCAGGACGAAGCGAGGATAGGCTTTACACGCTTCATCAACCTCTTCTTCCGCTGCACCTAGCACGTCAATTGCTAGAAGGTACTGATCTATGATCTCACACGCGCATGAGCCTAGGGCCGTAGGGTGGAAATTTTGAATTTGCCAGCTAGCTTAGCTCCCCTATTCCCCAACAAAGGTATCTGGAGGGGATCCCATCGGTCATATGGGAAAGACGGTCCCACTACAAGGCACTCGTGACCCTCCCATGAGTTCGGATCTAGCCAACGAAAAAGAGATGGGGCAGGAGCTGACCAAAGCCTAGCTGTCTCGAAGAGAGCGATGGATGATAAAACTCATAGGAGCACCACCGAGAATACTCATCGATAAAGTCAATGGGAAGCAAACAGGGAAAGGTGGCCACTGAAAAGATACAAAAGGATTCTGCGTCCTGGGACACATCGGGCAGAGCAAGCCGATGGGGGCATTCATACTCCAAATGATATCCAAAAGGAAACCAAACAGTCCGATCAGAGAATCTGAGGTAATAGCTCTTAAAGAAAACGGCCAAGGTCGCGGAAGACAAAGGAAAGGGAGGAAAGAATGTCGTCGCTTCACCTAGAGAAGAGCAACAGCGATAGGTGGGAACGACCGATTCGGGAAAATCGGTAGGAAAGCATGAATAAGTAAGAGGGGTTCCTCCAATAAGATCAGCAGTATAAATATTAAGCCAAAGCTAGTGGAACTACTAGGGACCCTTGGGCCAGCCAATGAAGTTACCGACCGATAGGTTGGCCGACATAAGGTGAAGGGAACGGTAGGTGGCTCCAAGGAGGTAATGGCAGAGGGGAACTCACACATGGGTGGTGAGTCGTTTGGCTAAAAATTGAAACTGAATGGTCGAGGCCGAAGAAAACACACAGAAGACAAATTCCTCCAACCAAAGGCTAAGGAAAGCAATGTGTTCGTGAGCTCCTATGGGGCTAGTTTTCTTGTTGTGCCTAGTAATATATCGACTCCAGCTATCAACTGAGTTAATGCTGAGGTCATGGGATGGTTGGAAATGAATAAAGAAGGGATTGGCCGGTGAATTAATGTCAAGGCAAGATAAGAATAAGACATCAAAAAGAGTGGGACTCATTGGCTTGTGACTAAAAATGAAAGCATTTAAGGCATCGAACCAGAAATAACAAGATGTAGCAAGCATCGGCTCGTTTAGGTATGGCTCAGCCAAAGAAAGGCCGATGTAATGACCAATGTCGATTTCATCCCAAAGGGGGTGGTAAGTGGCTGACACCCTGAGATACCAGTCACGCCAGCCGGGGATAGAAGGAGGAATGGATTCAAAGCCTAAGTCCCAATCGGAGGAACGCATAGGGGAACATTTGAAGGGTATCTGACAAGACTCGGCATTTATGAAATCTATGGGGTCAGGATTGCCTAAAGGACCAAGAAATAAGCTAAAGGGGTGAGTGACTATTGGAATGAAAACCTAGTTTCACAAGCCCTGCCAAAACAAAAGTAGAATCAGAAGAGAAGGAGCGATGAGTGAGTTGGGAATACAAGGTCGAAGACTTACTCGGGGGATCGCATCAATGGTAGCCATCGTTACACAAATGAGGAGCACGTTCAATGAAGAAAGATGGTGAGCGATGGCTTGCACTGGGATGAATGGTGAAAAAATTGATGGCCAAAAACAGGTGATGAGTCAAAAGCATGAAGAAGAAAGTATTGGGGGAAAATACTTCATCCTCATGATCCTCCAAGATTCCAAGCAAATGAATCATGCGATCAAGATAAATGCAAGTCTGATCTCAAAGCTCAAGACTTGCCTCCAGATTAAAGGGTTTGAAGCCGAAGGGTCCATTCAGGCTAAGGTCCGAAGAGACCCTCCGAAAGGCTTCCTCTCTGAAGTGGAAAACAACTAGGAGGATGCGACGTATACCTTATCAACATCCTTCGGACATGTTTTACCATATTAACTGTATAAGGGATACCGAAATAGTATCCACTATGTCGATTGTAATTGAGGGTAAAAAGGTATTTTCTCTAGAAAGTTTTACCTATAAATATCCTCCTTCTTGTCTTGTAAGAGGCGTCAAATATTCTGATATTCAATACACACTCCAAACTATTCTGAGCTTTTATCCTTTTCAAAGGCTTAAGATAGTTCACATTCACAAACACTTCATTTGTCAGTTCCTGGTTTATAGAACATGTTAGCGTAATCTGTTACGCCAACAGTTGGCACCGTCCGTGGGGAACCTAGTACTAAAAGCTAGTTCTCTGCCACTACTTGTACTTCGAAGCACATTTGCGGAGGGAGCTTTGGATTCCTTGGATTCCGCGCACCATTCGGCAAGGGACTTCAAGTATAGTTCGAAGACCTTTTTTCGCCTTCCACCACCGTTGGAAGCTCCTGGTCTTCAGAACCTGCTTAGCTTCGTGAGTGATGCCTCTGAAGTGGAGTTTAGCCACCATTCCCCTCTAAAGGTCCCCTCGGACCTCCGGTATAGGACCTTCAGATGTTCCTCAAACTCCTGAAGTAGTCAATAGGCCTCGAGCAACCAGAGCTCCTCGGGTAGCTCCGTCCGTGCTTTGAATTGACTATGTCAGTTCTCGAGACCCAGAGGTTCCCTCTGGAGGAAGTGAAGACCTCCCCGAAGACGTGGCCGCTCAAATGACACGGCTTCAAGCGGTGGTGGAAAGATGGAGGCAGGAGGCTATGGACAGGCTTCACCCTCAAGCCAACCCTCCTCCTTCGGAGGTGCATCAAGACGACGGCCTTGATAATTATCCCAAAGCCCCTCAATTCCAATATAATGCTGAGAACGCCTCCTTCGACGATGAATCTCTACTGCATCTGGACTTGCAGAAGGTGTACTTAGATCCCAGGTTCCGAGCCTCGAAGCTGCACAAGTACTCCGGAGGGTCTTATCCCGGAGAATTTTCTCGCTCTTACGCCCTTGCAATAGAAGAAAGTGGAGGGGTCCGAAATATGATGGCATAATGTTTCCCCCTCGCGCTAGAAGGGGTAGCCCTTCGTTGGTTCTGGTCTCTAAAGCCAGGATCAATTAAGTCGTGGGAGTAGTTGAAGAAGAAATTCATGAGCAATTTCCAGGGGACTTTTGTAGCCCCGATGTCTACTGGAAGCCTTTTTTAGGTGAAGCAGCAGGCGGGAGAAACTCTTCAAGAATAATTCATGCACTTCACCCACACCAAGTCCTAGATAAAAGCGTTGTCCACATCGTTTGTGGTGGATGCGGCGCGCAAAGGTGTAATGAATCCCGACCTCCTTAGCAAATTTCATCGAAAGCCGGTGTCTTCAGTAGCGCAATTGATGGCATACATCGACTAGTATGCCAAGGCAGAAGAGGGATGCCTCCGGAGGACTGTGGTATCCACACCAAGGGCCCCCAAGAATTCATGTTGGAGCCAAGAGCTCCGAATCCTCCACAGGTCCTCCTCGATAATCGTTCTAATGATCAGAGAAGAGGAAAGAAGCACTTTCGCTCTGAAGTGTTGAATATTTCCCCTTCCGCTTTGAAGATGCCTTCCAATTATCAACAGGCTCAAGGCAATAAAGCTAGTGGCTCGAAGCCACTAGAAAAACCGGTTCATCGGGGCCAGCCTCTTTTTTGTTGTGTGCATAGTGAAAACAGAAGCCATGCCACCAAAGATTGTAAGTCTATACTGGCTCTCTGGGGCGAGTATCTAGGGAGAAACTCAGGGCGAGGCACTATAGATCGAGCTCCTCCGACAGCACGGCCGGAGCCCGTACAAGCTGTCGGGCATGCAAGCAATCCCGAAACTCCCATGCAACTTCCGGTGGCCAATATTATGCCACCACCGAAGCAAGAAGACCCTCAAGATCATGGCAAACAAGTGGTCCTACCCATCTCTGGAGGGGGGACCCTCGGTAGTATGTCGAAGCGTCAGTGAAGGGAATATGTTCGGGAAGTAGGGCATATAGGGACTTCAACCTCGGCTGCAGAAATGCCTGAGTGGTCCCATGTGCCCATTTCATTCTCTGCCCATGATGTTGTAGGGATGAAATTCCCCCATGCTGACCCCCTTGTCATTTTAGCTGATATCGCAGGAGTGGAGGTTCGAAGGGTATTAGTTGATGGTGGAAGCTCCGCTGACATACTCTTTGACCAAGCCTTCGATCAAATATGTATCCCCCGAAGGCATCTACTTCCAGCAGCCCGCCCACTCCAAGGCTTCGCAGGCCCTCCTCTCGATGCCCTCGGCTAAATAGGCCTTGAGGTTGCTTTCAGCGAGGGGCCCTTGGCTAGAGTGGAAGAGGTCATCTTTGATGTTGTCAATGCCCCGTACGCCTACAACGCAATCTTCAGGTATGGGATGCTAAATCAATTTGGAGCCCTGGCACACCACAATTATTTGTGTCTTAAAATGCCTATGCATGGTGGACTTCTTACAATCCCAGGAGACCAGGCCGCAGCTCGGAGAGTGGAGAATGGCCATGGCCCACCTCTCGATCCTCAGCAGGTAAACAGTGTGCAACAACACTAGGAGGAAGCTTCGGGGTCCATAGACCCTCGGAAGAACTTTTCTCTCAAGCCAAGCCCTGAAGGTGATGTAGTCACGGGGATCATTGTGAAAGAAGGCAAAGAATACCCCTTTCAGTTTGGCAACGGGCTGCCTTGGGAGATGGCTACTTCGCTAAAAAAAGTAATTCAAGAAAATCTAGATATCTTCGCCTGGTCAGACGAAGATATCCCCGGAGTTGACCGGAGCATTATCGAGCATAGTTTGCCCGTTAACCCTAAGGCTCAACCTATTCGCTAGGGGCTCCACAAATTGTCAACCGAAAGAGCAGACCTCACTAATACGGAGGTAGAAAAGTTGCTAAGAGCCAGAATCATTAGGGAGGTGGCCTACATGGAGTGGTTGGCTAACCCGGTCTTCGTGAAGAAAAAAGGCTTTGGCAAATGGTGCATGTGTATTGATTTCACATCTCTAAATAAAGCACGCCCACGAGACCCCTACCCCATGCCCCGCATAGATCAACTTGTTGACTCTATGACTGGTTCCGAGCTCCTAAGTTTCCTTGATGCATACTCCAGTTATTATCAAATCTGGCTAAAATGCGAATATGAAGCCAAGACGACTTTATAACTTCTTCATGAGTATTCTGTTATGTTTGAATGCCCTTCGGCTTGAGAAATGCCGGGATAACTTTTTCACGTCTCATTGCTAAAGCTCTAGGTCACCAAATAGACCGAAATGTCAAAGCCTATATGGATGACATTGTAACAAAGAGTGCTTTAAAGCACCAGCATAGTCTAGACTTAGCAAAAACTTTTGAGAGCCTCCGAGCATGTGGAGTTCACCTCAATCCTGAAAAATGTATTTTCGGAGCTCAAGCAGGAAAATTGCTAGGGTACTTAGTTCCGAGCAGAGAAATCGAAGCTAGCCCGATGTAGATAAGTGCACTGCAAAGAATGGCTCCGCCTGAAAATTTGAAGCAAGTCCAGAAGTTAACCGGACGCCTCGCAGCTCTCAGCAGATTCCTGGCCAGATCAGCGGAGCGAAGCCTCGTAATTTTCAAAGCCTTAAAAGGGTCTAAAAGTTTCAAGTGGACGCTAGAGTGCCAGAAAAACTTTGACGAAATTAAGGACTATCTTGGAAATTTATCAACGCTTACTATGCCCCTTGCAGAGGAAATTCTCCTCCTTTATCTTGCAGCAACAGGCTCTGCAGTAAGTGTAGTTCTTGTTAGAGAAATATGGCTTAATGGAAAACTGGTGCAAAACCCAGTATACTTCATTTCAGAAGCCTTGTCCGGGGCAAAAACACGGTACTCTGAGCTCGAGAAATTTCCATATGCTTTGGTAATGGCCTCACGGAAGCTAAGGCATTACTTTATAGCACACAATATAATTGTAACTACGTCGTATCCCCTTGGTGATATGCTCCGGAGCAAAGATTCCACGAGGAGAATTAGAAAATGGGTTGTCGAGTTAGCCCCCTTCGGCATTTCCTTCACTGCAAGAACAACTATTAAATCCCAAGTTATAGCCGACTTTGTTGCAGAGTGTACTCCATTTGCAATTTGGGCTCTAGAAGAACCCTGCGAAGGATTATGGACAATATTCTCTAACGGAGCATTTCAGGCATCTGGGGCTGGCGCCGAAGTCGTGATAATATCACCTTCAAGGCAAAAATAAATGTATTCGGCAAGGCTCAACTTTAAGTCCACTAACAATATTGCAGAATACGAAGGAATCATGCTTGGTCTCTAAAAAGCGAGAACGCTTGGAGAAACTAGAATTGTAATAAAAATAGATTCCCAAGTTATTGCAGGACATGTTGACAAAACCTTACAAGCTCAGCATCCACATCTTGCAAAGTACTTAGAAGAAATCTACAAGACAGAGGCATTATTCAAAGGAATCTCCATCCGAAGCATCCCTCGAGTGGATAATCAGCTCGCAAATGTCCTGGCAAAGGCTTCAGCAGGAGCATTGGATGTCCTAGGAGGGGTTTTTATGAAGAGCTTGTCACCCCTTCGGTGCATCAGCCACCCTCCGCCGAAGTATTTTGCATACCAATCACTGATTGGCGGAGTCCGATATGGGATTTTTTGCAAAAAAAAATGCAACTTCACTATAATGCCTAGATTTGCAAAGGCTGTAGTCAAGGGTCCGAAATTATAAGATTGTCAATAGAATGTTATATAAAGCCGGAGTCTGTTCTCCTCTACTCCGATGCATCTCACAACCTGAAAGCCAAGACATACTTCGGGAAATCCATGAAGGCTTGTGTGGTAGCCACTTACCCCTCGGGCTTTAGCAGGTAAAACACTTTGCCAGGGACTTTATTGGCCAACAATAGTAACAGATGCAGAATCATTGGTTCGAACCTATCAAGGGTGCCAATGGATGGGAAGACGAAGCCATTGTCCTCCAACACCCCTTCAAGTCATTGCTCCGGTATGGCCGATGGCACGATGGGGAATGGATCTCATCGGCCCTTTCCCAATGGTGAAGGGTAGCTTGAAGTTCACAGTGGTAGCAATTGAATACTTTTCTAAATGGGTCGAAGCTGAGCCCTTAATTGCTATCACTTCGAAAAATATGCAGAAATTCTTCTAGCACAATATTATTTGTAGGTTCGGAGTTGCTAGAGAGTTGACAATCGACAATGGCACCTAGTTCGAAGCCGAACCCTTTAAAGAATTTTGCGAAGGGTTGGGCATTAAAATGTGCTTTGTAGCCGTCTATCATCCCCAATCCAATGGATCCGTCAAACGAGCCAATGGAAATATTCTATCCGGATTGAATCGAAGGATTGTAGGATTGGCAAAGGGGTTGTGGACTAAAGAGCTTCCCAAGATTTTGTGGTCCATTCGGACCACTCAAGCTAGGTCTATAGGTTTTAACCCATTCAGGTTGTTGGTCAGAGACGAAGCCATGACTCAAATGGAGCTAAAAGGTGGATCCCTCCGCGCAACGGAGCAAGAAGATAAAGATGAAAGAAACACTTCGCTTGACTTGTTTAAAGAAACAAGGCTTCGAGCTGTAGCCAATTTGACAAAGTAACAAGACCAGATGAAGGCATGGTATGACCCAAAGGAAAAAGTTAATGAACATAGACTGGGTCATTTGGTACTGCGAAGTGTAATTGCTTCGGGGAAATTAGGAAATAAATGGGAAGGACCATATATTATCCTACGCTCAGGGCGCCCCGGATCTATTAAATTAGCTAATTTAGAAGGGGAAGAGTTAAAGCATGCATGGCATGTGGAGCACCTTAAAGGTTCTTATGCTTAGGGCTCCCTTTAAACAATTGTAAGTACCTTTCTAAATGAATAAAGCTTGAGGTTCGAATTATGCTTACTCCTCAATATTCCCTACCCCTGGTGGATGCATCAGAAGAACGGAGATGCTTGCGGAGGTAAGCATCTTTCATCAGAACCCAGTAAATGGCCTTCGAACCACTTGTTCAAGGATTCCGTAAACGAGTCGAAGGTGGCCAAACCCTACAAATTCCGAGCTCTGGCTTGATAGCATCTATAGAAGAGTCTAAGGACTTTAAAATAACAGATTTTTGATCCTCTAGGTTCGAAGCATTTGTAAAAGAGCCAAAGGTGGCCAAAGCCTACGGATTCCGAGCTCCGGCTTGATAGCATCTGTAGAAGCGTCTAAGGACTTTAAAATAACAGATTTCCGATCCTCCGGGTTCGAAGCATGTGTAAAAAAGCCGAAGGTAGCCAAAGCCTACGGATTCCGAGCTCCGGCTTGATAGCAACCGTAGAAGAGTCTAAGGACATTAAAATAACAGATTTCCGATCACCCGGGATCGAAGCATCTGTACAAGAGCCAAAGGTGGCCAAAGCCTACGGATTCTGAGCTCTGGCTTGATAGCATCCATAGAAGAGTCTAAGGACTTTAAAATAACAGATTTTTGATCCTCCGGGTTCGAAGCATCTGTAAAAGAGCTGAAGGTGGCAAAATCCTACGTATTCCGAGCTCGTAAGGACTTTAAAATAACATATTTCCGATCCTCCGGGTTCGAAGCATCTGTAAAAGAGCTGAAGGTGGCCAAAGCCTATGGATTCCGAGATCCGGCTTGATAGCATCCATAGAAGAGTCTAAGGA
Source organism: Zizania palustris (assembly GCA_019279435.1). Lineage (NCBI taxonomy): Eukaryota > Viridiplantae > Streptophyta > Magnoliopsida > Poales > Poaceae > Zizania > Zizania palustris. Next base: position 75,760,112 of record JAAALK010000285.1, read on the forward strand.
CTTTAAAATAACACATTTCCGATCCTTCGGGTTCGAAGCATCTGCAAAAGAGTCGAAGTTGGCCAAAGCCTACGAATTTCGAGCTCTGGCTTGATAGCATCCGTAGAAGAGTCTAAGGACTTTAAAATAATAGATTTCCGATCCTCCGAGTTCAAAGCATATGTAAAATAGCCGGAGGTGGCCAAAGCCTACGGATTTCGAGCTCTGGCTTGATAGCATCCGTAGAAGAGTCTAAGGACTTTAAAATAACAGATTTCCGATCCTCTGGGTTCGAAGCATCTGTAAAAGAGCCGAAGGTGGTCAATGCCTACGGATTCTGAGCTCCAGCTTGATAGCATCCATAGAAGACTCTAAGCACTTTAAAATAATAGATTTCTGATCCTTCGGGTTCGAAGCATCTGTAAATGAGTCAAAGGTGATCAAACTATAAGGTTTAAAGGCACTAGTCAAATGAAACCCATCAAGAGTCCCAAGTGACCAATTTCTGAGCTCTAATTTATAAATTTGAAGCTCTAAGATTGTAGACATCATAATATGAACGTACAGTTCGAAGAACTCTACGAAAGAGTCGAGTTCGTGGTTATTAAGTACTATTTGCGAAGCATCGACTTTATTATGCCGAGCATTGTGTGCGACGACCCTATTGCATTGCATATGGTCCCCAACCCGACAAAGAGGGGCAGGGGAGTGAGGCACCATCAAACAATGCTTCTCAAACAAATTATATTACTTGGTTAACATATTACAGACATGATAATAGGAAAAATTATTATCTAAGCCTAAATAAGAATGGAGACCTCTCTGACCTCTAGAGCTACCTTCGGGACCAGATCGGTCTTTGGATCCTAGGAGTTCTCAAAACCTTTTTTGGTTCTATTACCCTTCTTATTCGAAGCCAACAACTTTTTTTGCTCTTCTTGAAGTTCGGCACTAGGTTAGAAGTCGTTCGGAGCAAGCCTCTGTTAGGTCTTCAACTTGGTACTCTGAGTCGGATTAATCTACATATTCTGAAGACGAAGATGCTACTTCCTTATCTTCTTCTTTAATATAAGAAAGGACTTCGCTACAAACATCAGGTGCTATTTCTCCATGCTCCCCTCGAGGAACAGAAAATTGTGAGCGCTTATAAGGCCTTAAGCCTTGGAGGATAGCCCATTGTTGGCGAAGCCCTTCATTAAGCTCTAATACTTCGAGATCAGGATCCGAAGCATGTAGCAAAACCTAAAAACAAACATTCAAGCGAAGACTTTTCATTTATAAACTTTTCATTCATTGAAATAAGAGAGCATTACAAGATCTCTTGTACATAATAAAGCGCCCTAGAAGCTAGACATTTGGGTCCAGAGGCGGAGCGGTTGGCGGAGTTGGAGCCAGAGGCCTCATCTGAGCTTGCCTCTGTCGACGGGCTTCATCGATCCATGCCTTGGCCGTAGCTTCGTTGTCTGCTTTCCAGGTCACCCGGAAGGCTTCCCAAGCCGAAGCCACATCCAATGATGGTCGTAGCAAGCCTTTGTCAGTGAAGCTTGCCGGCAACGAACCCTTCACTAAAGCAATAGAGACCCCGATGTCTTCGATGTGTCGAAGGACTCCGATCCTGGCTACTTGCCCGGAGATCTTTCCATAGCGAGTATCGGAGCCTTTCATCATCTTGGCCGCCGCTTGGATCATCTTGAGCTTTCGGTCGAGAGGCTCATCTGCCGCAGCTGAATAAGATGGGCACATCATTCCGAAGTATTCCAAGACACCCTTGAGAGTGTCCATGGTCTGTCAGCCGCCAAGTCGTACCTCATCTTGGCCCTTGTCTTCTCAGTAGCGATGGAGGAGAGTTCAGTTGTTTGGGACATTAAATAGTTCTTCTGAGACAGCGTGTGTTGAAGCGCCTTTTGGACCTGCACGAGTTCAGCTCCGGAAGACACCTCCGCTGCTTGAAGTTTATCAACTTCAGCCCTCAACACCATGCGCTCCACTTGAAGCTCCTTTGTTGAAGAAGCTAGGCTGGCATGAGCTTGCTGCTCCGTTCGGAGTGCTTCCTCCACTGTAGCCTTCATCTTTTGATCTTTGAGGAGTTCTTCCTCTAGCTGTAGGGACTTATCTTCGGAGCCCTTAAGGGCCCTTTGAAGCGTTGTAACCTTCCTTTTGAGTCGATTAGTCTCGAGCTCATTTGAAGTCGCTGCTGCTCTAGCAAGAACAAATTGCTGCAAAAAGCAAAGTAAGTACGATGTAATTTCAATGAATTAAATGTGCTCTATGTTTATTGCATACTTGGACGGTAGCCCTTTTGAGGGCTAGGTGTAGCTCCAGTCCACTGGCCTCGCTCAACACAGAGACCAGCTCAGAGCTCCCAACCTCTTGGCTCTTTTCAGCCAAAGGCAACAGGAGAGACCGGAGCCCTATCCGCTGCTCCAAGAACGGAGCCAATAGCGGGAGCTAGGACAGAGCTCTTTGATCATCTTCGGCAGGGTCTTCTTCCAAAGCATCCACCGAAGGATCGGTAGACAATGGCGTCATCGTTAAAGAGGGGAGAGGCCTAGGCCAAGTCTTGCCTTTACCTCTCCCCGGTGCTAGAGCCGAAGGGGCCACCACCTCCGTTGGAGTGGATCCCCCTGCAAGAGTGACCCCCTCAGCCGAAGCGGCTCCAACATAAGCAACCTCTGTCACCGGAGCTACCTCTTTAGCTGGAGCCTCATCCCCAATTGGAGCTGAAGCTTTGTCTTGGGCCTGAGCCATATTGCTCCCCAAAGTATCTACAAACATAAGGTATTCGTCAATTATCTAATAAGATATTGCTAGTACAATGAAATTATTTCAGGAACATCAAGGAATAAAGATCGAAGGCTTACCTCCATCTAGATTTTGAGGGAGGATTACGGGATCCCCTTGAAATTCGTACATTTTGAGGTACTCCTCGATGTCCTCCCCTGAAGTTTGAGCTAGAGTAGCAGACATTGAGGCCCTTACCTCCGTCACCACCACTCCGATCACTAGGGAGCTAGGGCCTTCTGGCTCCATTCACTGAACCCCGACAGGTTCAGTGCGGATCGTCACCTCCTCTTCGGTTGTCGGTGTTGCTCCGACTTCTACCTGAGGCGGATCCTCTGTCTCGACCCGAGAACTCTCTTCGCCGCCTTCCATTAAGAGAACTTCCAGCTCCCTTCCCATCCGGACCTCCGAGTTATCCTCCTCTTCAGAGCCCTCCGGAAAAGAGCTCCGAATTTCGAGCGAAGATGGAGACGCCGGAGGTGAAGGGAGTTTGGCTTTCCACACCGCCTTCTTCACCGGAGTCCTTGCGACCTTGGAGGTCCCAGTAGTATCCTTCCTCTTTCGAGAGACCAAGCCTACTGGGTGGAAGCTTGGAAGCGGAGGAGCACCGATTCTGAGCGTGCTCCACACTCGGTTGGAGTGTTCCTAGCTCCCAACCAACTCGATCCTTCGATGCTTTTCGGCTGTGGTAGGAGCTTCGAGCACCCGTTCCACAGCCCGAGCTATTTGGTCCAGAGCCAAGGCCAACGGAGCTGCTAAAATAAGGTAACAATCTGTTAAGAATACTATAGATATTTTTATGACTAATCTAAGTACAGGAGATATTAAAGTATTACTTAGAGTTCGAAGCTCCCCCTCTGAAGCGCTCTGAAACACAACAGGACAGTTGGCCCCGAGTGGAGGTATCCGGAGGGCGATGAACTCCTTTGCCCAGTCTCGCATACTCATGCGCTTGGCCACTAAAGACAATAACCCAAGTCACGTTGAAAGCAGACTTGAGTCCGGAGTCACCTCCGCCTCCCTCTGGTACCATATCTCTTGCAGGGGCCCCGCTAGGCTAGAGTCTTCTCCAACCTCGGCATAGAACCACCGAAGTATCCAGTCAGAATACCACCGGTTGTTGATCGCTTTTGCAGGAAAATTCTTTAGATGCCCTTCCGGAGCTAAACGTTGATGCTTCCGAAGGCCACCAGTAGCTTGGAGTCTCCGGGCCCGTCATGTGGCTTGGGTTGGCACGAAGCTTCGTGGGTTGCCGCACACACTTCGGACCTTCCTTCACACCCTTTGGCTTGGAGGGCCCACTCAAAGATTGCCAGTCTAGTTATGGCATTAGGAAACAGCTACGGCAAGGTGACATGGAACATCTCTAGAACCTCCATTAGGAAATCAATTGAAGGAAGTCCTAGCCCTGCTTCAAGAAAGCTTCGAAGACAACTACTTCTCTGCTCATCGATGCTGGTATCACCTCTTCCCCAGGGATTCGAGTCCTCATTCCTAGTCCCAACTTGTCGTTCACTGCTTCTTCAATGGACTCCACTGTGCTAGTCGATTGCCCTAGAAAAATGTCTACTTCAATGGATTCTTTGATGGCGGACGGAGTTCCCGCGGATCCTTTGGCCAAGAGCCACCCAGAGCTCCTGCCATGGCCATTGCCGTAGATGCGGCCCAAGCTTGCCGTTGTGCCAAGGTCGTTGCCGCCGTCAGCACTTTCACACTGGTTCTCACCATTGGAGGAGTGCTCGATAGTCTCGGAGAGGAAGGTTGAAGATGGAAGTGTGGAAAAGTTGAAGCACGGAAGCTTTGTAAAAACTTTTCACTGCCAATAACTTTCCTCTTGTATAACCGCTACGTTCTTGTTCGGCGCGATTCTTGCATGCTTTCACATTTGCAGATCCAACCCATGTCAATGACAGATGGGGCCAAAAGGTTAAGTAATGTGAACCCGCGGTAAAAACTTTTGCGGCTGTTGCTTTCTCGAAAGGTCTAACGGCTATTTGAGGGGTAACAGTACAAAAGTAATGGCTCTTTGTGATGTACTGCCGTCATAATGGTTCATTTTCTTTCGAAGCTATCGTATGGAGGTTCAAGTTCGAAGCCTAGATTTGATATGCCTCTGATGCCAAAGATGCTTCGAACAGTTATAATACCTTGAATTTTTCCTAAGTTCCTGAGCATGAAAATATTTCTTGTGTATACTGCTCTCCTTGTTGTACAGGCTATTCGAAGAAGCGTATTCGAGTGGCTACTGTTGGGGGAAAATACTTCATCCTCATGATCCTCCAAGATTCCAAGAAAATGAGTCATGTGATCAAGATAAATGCAAGTCTGATCTCGAAGCTCAAGACTTGCCTCCGGATTAAAGGGTTTGAAGCTGAAGGTTCAGTTCAGGCTCAGGTCCGAAGAGACCCTCCAAAAGGCTTCCTCTCCGAAGTGGAAAACAACTAGGAGGATGGGACGTCTACCTTATCAACATCCTTCGGACATGTTTTACCATATTAACCCTATAAGGGATACCGAAATAGTATCCACTATATCAGTTGTAATTGAGGGGTAAAAAGGTCTTTTATCTAGAAAGTTTTACCTATAAATACCCTCCTTCTCATCCTGTAAGAGGCATCGAATATTCCGATATGGATGGCCTGAAGAGGAAGAGCGGTCGATGCTTATAAAGTAACCCATTGCAGTTATGGATGGCCTGAAGGGGAAGAGATAGAGTCGGAACTCTAAGAAAATGTGAAAGCATTAGAAGGTGAAGGTTTGGGAAATTAAATTGAGAAGATGCAACAAAAAGACGTCTGAAAAGACGTGGCGGTACAAGGTGATGATAACCAATAATTTTGAAGCGTCGATTACCCCTTAATGCTGCAAAACTAGGGGTCATTTGTTGACGCCAAGATTTGGTAGAAGACCAGTCCCACTAAAGATGTCGCAAGGCCAACAGAAGTCGAACATGATCCGTTCAAAGGAGAGTCAAAGAAGCTCGTCCATGGCATGCACGATCAGATAGGAAGAGCCAATGGAGATAAGAGCGGAAAAGAAGATGAAGGTTATTGGAATCGGTTAAGATATGTTACTTGGATGGCAAGTCTCCATACTATAAGTATGTACCCTTAGTTAGCTTAGAAAAACACATCTCTATCAATCAACTACTCGGCGCATCGCTACCCTTGGCTTAAGGTTAATCCGGTAGGGTTCGGCACTCAGAGCTAGGATGCGTCGTTTTGATCTCCAACAAAGAGGTTAGTCTCGCCACCCCCCGACCCATCCATACCAATTAGGTTAGGATCTTCACGGCTGCATCGGATTGATCTCTTACGGTCAATGTCAAAACAGTATGGTCGACAGTTGTTCTCGGTATATTAGCTAGGTCTAAGGCTGCATTAGTTCAGTTTGATCTCTTAGATTGATGTGATCTAGGTGTGATAGTTTGAAGCTTCATCGGTTAGGTCCAACATCTCTTGCTATTGTATCTCTTTCATGTTGTATACCGTTCATCTAAATAAAGCATGTCCGATACTTTGACATATTATTAATATGGAACAAGTCCATTTTTGGCCATCGAACTAAGGCTGAAGTTTTCTTTTGGCCATCAAACTCCAAAACCAGGAATCTTCGGCCACTGAACTTTGCAAACCATATATAATTGACCACCAAGTCTTGTTTTGAATGGTTTCAGGTGGTTTTGACCACCATGTTGGACTCCGTCGCCACATCACCCACCACATCAGCTTGCTGACTCAGCTGCAGTCCACACGTCGGGTCAGGGGCCCTCCTAATCTCTTCATTAGGTCACTCGACAGCGGTGCTGGCTCATTCGAATCCTACGACGGCGCTAGGGTTTGAGGAGGGGGCGGCAGAAGGGATGGGAGCCATGGCCAGGTCATCGAGCTCGTCTTCCTCGATGGGTACGCTTGGAAGTTTGGGTGAAGAGTCTCCAATCCTATACAGGCATGGTCCCCTAGATTACTCGCCGCCGACGATCTGCTATTGCGGAAACAAGGCGACGCGGTGGATTTCTTGGAGCGAAGCGAACCTAGGGCGACGCTACTTCACTTGCTACCATTGACGCTACGCTACGCCGCCCTCTGCCTTGTGCACCGATGATTTGGGGAACAAAATGTCGTCGGGTGACCTAACGAAGAGATAAGGAGGGCCCCTGACCTGACGTGTGGGCCGCAGCTGAGTCAGCAAGACGATGTGGCATGTCATGTGGCGACGGAGTCCAACGTGGCAGTCAAAACCACCTGAAACCATTCAAAACAGGACTCGGTGGTCAATTATACACGGTTTGTAAAGTTCAGTGGCCAAAAATTCCTGGTTTTGGAGTTCGATGGCCAAAAGCAAACTTCGGCTTTAGTTCCATGGCCAAAAATGGACTTGTTCCTATTAATATTATCGTGACTAGCTACTATCTTGATTTGGTCCGATCAAGTTATTGTGATTATTTTCATGATATGGACATGTTATTTGGCACATTTTATTTATTTCTGTTGGAGTACAAGCCGATGGGTTATCTTCAATTCAACGACACAACTTATTCGCTATCGGAGAAGCTCTCATCGGCCCGTGTAGTAAAACCGCCCATCTTATCGGCCGATGGCACGCTTGCCGATTGCTTCTCCCCTTGTCATCGGTCATATGGCCGATAGGCATGATATTTCACGAATATCTCATCCTCATCGCGGTAATCGACTCGATAGCTAATAGGCTAGATTATTGATCATATTTTCTTGTTTTCCTTATCAGTTGTAGGGACAAACTAATTGGCACGCCTTAGACCCTTTTTCTAAGAACGTGGGACCTACACTGGAGTTAAGCAGATCTTTCAGACCACGCGTGTGTCAAAGTGTTACAAAAAAACGCACCAACACACCGGCGACTGGCAGGATTGGCGGTGGCCATGTCAGTGGTAGAGAATCGAAGATTAGTGAAAAGTTACGGCGGCATGAACAAAGTTACTCACGTGACACTTGCTCATGTTGCCTCCGAGCCACTCGTGTGCCAGCTCGACTCGACTCGATTGCCTGCTGAGCCCAACAGAGCGGATCGAGTTGAGTTCGATAGCCCTCGGAACTGAGTCAGGTTTGACTCAACTTACCGAGTCCGAACTGACTTACAAGACGCGAACTATAATGCCACCCATAGGCCGACTCAGCTCGATCCAGAATGCAAAAATGACACAAAAAGTGTTGTCGGTCGAAAACTATCATACCGAAGACGAGTAGGACTATAATTGTGTATGGACCAGGCCTTGTAGACTTTAAGCAGCCCAAGTCCGTGGAAGGCCCGCACGAGCTGTGCCAGAAAAGTTTGCACCGACTGACCAACCCCAAATAATTCCCTGCTAGTGCCAGCCCTGTCTGGAGCCAGAGGAACATGGTTTCAGACTTTTAGTTACAACTTCATCGCATAATTCAATGCTCTAGATTGGAACTGCTAGGTATTCGTACATGATTTTCGAGTTCTGACCGTCTGATCGCTTACTACAATCAAGCGGTATTCGCCGCTCGGATAATTCTCCTACTCTGGCTCACTTTGCTATGACGACGTCCTCGTTGCTTCATGTGAACGGCAAGTCAGTTGGCAGCATCGATTTTGATGTCACAGATTGCTCGCCATGATTTGTTCTGTAACTACAAGCAATGAGACTGATACCAAAAGCGGCGCTGGGGATCGAAAGTCCGATGGGCTTTTTAGGTGTTGAGCTGATGTAAATGTGTGATTCAATGATCTTCTCGCTGAGTGCCAAAGTGCAGTGCATGCCAATGACACCACGCCTGCGTCATCTATACAATGCGCTGATGCGCACTATGCACCAGTCTTTGGCTGTTGCCTTTCTATCTCTTGTTATCTAGCCTTCCAAATCAAATAAAAAAATCTCTTCGCGAACGCCTTATCTGCCAGCTCAATCCATCAATAATGACATGATGGAAGTACTATAAAATTGTCCACGTGTAATTAAGGTGGCTTTGAACGCAAAAGTAGCTCATGTACATGACTCCGTATCCGTACCCTCTCCGGAAATTCAGATCATTCTTTACACTGATCAGAACACCAAAATCAAAGTTGTTTGCGTGGCTATACCAAAGCTGCAATACCAGTCGTACAAAAAATATAAGAAATCGATTTGTAACCATTAACCACACACTCCGCATCATGCATCTTCATATCGGGTAAGGCCGCCAAGGCGGCTACAGCACAGTAGAATGGGACGTGACACGTGAGCACCTAATATGGATATGTCATATGTACACATCGAGTTGGCACGTACCTAAGCTCCGGCCTACTGGTGCATCTCCCAGAGCTTGACAGTGAAAAGATTGATTGATTCAAACTAAAGACTAAAAATAGGTTCCGACATTTTCTTTTCACTATGAATTGAAATGACCGACTGGCGACTGAGCAAGAACATAAAAGAGAGAATACATAGCCAACGTCACTTACAAGCGGATCATGTCTATCCATCTGTGTGACAGGCACGAATACCCGTTCGTACGCCGGAGCTACGAAGCACAAAGAGGCGCGCGCGCGACGGAAGAGTCCGCGACCATGCATGGGATTACGTTGGGCGGCTGGCCGTCTCGCGCGTCGCGTGCGGCAGGCAGGGCAGCTGCACGTCGGGTACTTGGCCGTCTCGGCGGTGCACAGGTACAACGCGTCCCGGCACTTTCAATTTTTTTTTAAAAAAATAATATATTTTTATTAAAAAATCAAATATGGTAAATAAATTTTAAAAAATTCAAAAATAATCATATGTCAGCATATCATCTGCCGATGTAGGCACATCGACAGATCTGCCAATATTCCAATAGAGCTTTTTTATATTAAAAAAATCAACTCTGGTGGATCTGGCATCGTGCAGGGCATGCCTCGCGTGCGGCCGCCACACCCCGTGGCCTCGGCCCCAATGCGTGTTGCTCGCGCCTCACACGCCCTGGGCCTCTGTTGGTTTCATTTTTAGTCACACGCGTGGTCTGGAAGATCTATTTAATTCCAGTGTAGGTCTTACAATTTTATTAGAAAGGGGTTATGGACATGCCAATCAGTTTGACTCTGCAAATGATAAGGGAAAAAAGAATGACATTAGTAGCAAAGTCGATCGGCTACCAAACCGATGACTGTGGTGATATATAAAGAAACATGAGTAGTGATGCAAATCGACTATCGAGTCGATGACCATGGCCAGATTATCGGTATATGGTAATACCATTAGCCGATAAGACATATGTCCCACACACAAAGGCTCATGAATACCTTATGATGGAAACAAATTTAAGAGCAGACTTAAAGATAACCTATCGGTTTATACTCTGATAGAAACTGAATATAGCATACTAGAAAATGCATCCATACTATCAAACTATCATAACAGTAAGATTGGACTTAACCAATACAATCGCTAAATCATGATTAATTAACAGTACTTTAACACATCGGGCATGCTTTATTTAGATGAATGTTGTACAACATAAATTAGATACAATAGATCAAGATGTCAAACTTAACGGATGAAGCCTTGAACCACTATACCTAACTCACATCAATCTAATAGATCGTGACGATGCAGCCTTATACCTAGAAATTACACCAAGATAAACCGACGATCGTACTGGCCGAGTCGATGCCTCAAGAGATCGATATGATACAGCCTTGAAGAACGTTGATCCAGCCAATACGACTGTCGGGGTGGAAGGACTCATCTCTTCACCAGAGATCGATGTGATGCAGCTCAGCTCCGAGTGCCAAATCCCACCAGGGCTAACCTTGGAAGCTAAGGGTGGCGATGTGTCGAGAGTAGTTTGTGGTTGTTTTTGTTGTCTTGTTTTTACCTAGCTAATAGTTACATATTTATAGTTCGGAGAGTTGCCGTCCGTTACAATAACCATAACCAATTCTGGATTTATCTTTATCTCCCTTCATCCTCATCAGCTCCTTCGCATCCGTCCGTGTATAACCACCTGGACGGACTTCTTTGACCACCCTTTGACTAGACTCCTTTGAGTTCTATTGGTCATGCGACACTCCTGATGGGCCTAAGCTTTTACTAAATCTTGGCGTCAACACATGCCCCCCAGTTTTGGAGCACAAGTATAACTAATGCTTCGAAATTATCGTTCATTAAAGCCCTCTGCACCGCGTCATTTCAAAAGTATTGTCGATCTTTTTACTAGTAGCCGAAAACTCTTTACCTTTCGGTGCTTTTTGTAGTATATATTTGGATTACTGCCTTGTATTAATTATTCATCTTCTTCCTTACCTTTTCTTCTTCGGTCATGAATGACTGTGATGGATTTTGCCTGGTCTGACGCATCTACTCTTTCTCTATGGCAGAGTATTAGACCAAGCTTCATTCCGCATAGTTTAGCAATGGCATTTCCAAATAGAATCACCGAAGATTTTGTTCCTCCAATCCCAGGCCTATGAACGTTTTAGTATTTCGAAAACAGTACTCATGATTATACCTTTTGCCGAATGTTGAAGGTGGTCCCACAAAAACTACTAGGATTGGCTTGACCCATTTCCCAAAGCGTTGCTCTCACACTATAAGTATCCACTGGCATCTTCCTTTTCCCTTTACACTTTCAGCATTCACAACACACTCTCCATGTTCTAGCCCTTGAACTCGTCACCGGCGCCTCCGCACCGTCTCCGGCAACCGTACTTCGCCACCTTAATCCTCTTCACTAGCCTCGAACTCCTATGATCTTAGCAATGGCGACCAATGACTACATCCCCGAGGTAAGTCTTTCAACGTCCCTTCTTATCTTTCTTGTTCTTTGGTGTTCTTGGTTCTCTCCGCTTCCTGTTCTCTTACTGCCTTTTTTCTTTCTTATTTTTCTCTCTTTGTAGAACCTCAAGAATCAGATCCTCATTCATATGGCCAAATATTTGGCTTGCCATTTCTTGGGCCGGTTGGGCAATCCTGACCCTACTGATATTATCAATGTAGAAACCAGTCGGATCCCTTTTAAACACTCCCAAATGTTTTCATCCGACTAGTACTTGAGCTTTAGGGCTTTTCCTTCTCCTCTTCCTGGCTGGCGTGATTGGTATCTTAGGGTATCGGCCGTCAACCATGCCTATTGGGATGAGATCATCATCGGGCACTGTATTGGCCTTTCCCTTGTTGAGCCTTATAAGAACAAGCCAAAACTAGCCATCATCTGCTATTTTGGGTCGGATGCTCTGAACGCTTTCGTTTTTGGTCGTGGGTCGATCAGTCCCTCCTTACTTGATGTATTTTTCTTGACTTGCCTCAACATCGACTCATCGTCCAACCCTCTCTTCTTCCGCTCCAAGCCGGCCCATCGCGTTGATGTCAAATCCACTAGTGGCTAGAGCAAATACATTTTAAAGCACAGTAAGAAAACTGGCCATATAGATGTCCGTGAGCACGTAGCTTTCCTCAACCTCTGGTTAGAGAGGTTTGTCTTTTGTGGATCCACTTTGGGTCCAACCTCCCATCTCCAATTCCTAGCCGAGAAGCTTACTGCTAACAAAAAGACCCCCCTTGGCCGATACCTTCTTGGAGCCACCTACCACCTTCTTCACCAAGTATCGGCCAAGATATCGGCTGGCGAGCCTATCAGCCATCTTGGAGGTCCGTGGTGGTTTTTTGCAACTTTGGCTCAATGTTTATACTGCCAAAGTGGTCAACGACCCTCCTCTCGCTTTAATGCAATTTCCTTCTAATTTTCCCGAATCGGACAATCCAGTCTATCACTGATACTCTTTAATAGGCGAGTCAACGACTTGCCACACAAGTTTCCGTATGTGTTCTGAATCCTTGAGCATCTGTTTCAAGGGTTTTTATTCTAGTTTTCCCGTCGAGCAGATCACCTGGTATCCATTTGGGTACCAGTCAGAGTACGAATCCCCCATCGGTTAATCTCAACCGATATGTGTCGTGACAAAGATTCTATCAATATTTTCAAGGCCTTGATCTATCCTTACCTTCTACCCATCAACTTTACCATTAGCAAATGGAAGGCTGTTGGGGAAAGGGGAAGCTACGTTAGCCGGCAATTTAAAAAGTTTCGCCTCAAAACCCAAGAACCATGCTCGTGAGGGATCATGAATCAATACCTTCTAGCACAAGACGCGCTAGGTACAATAGAAGAAGATATCGAGAAGTGTGTCCTCACTTATCCTTGCCTTGCTCCGGTCATTCCATGATGATCCAATCGATGATGACGATGACGGTGTTCACGTGAAGAAATCCACGAGTGCCGCTATTGGAGCAGTACCACCATGGTATCCACACGTACAGCGATGAGATCCTTCCCACGCCGGCGTGCTAGCACCGCTAATGAGAAATGGGAGAATCCTCAATCTTAACTCTTGAGATCAAGAAAGGGAGGAGACGAGTTCTTGGTGGCTAAGGTTTAGATCTAATCTAAACTATGAATAACTTTTTTATCCAAGACCTCCTCCTCTATATAGAGGTGAGAGCCCTGACCTCAAACAATTCGAGACCTTATAGATCCAATCTATTACACCCACCTCAGAACTTCTGATCCACAGATAGAAACTTCTGATTAGGGCTCTCGAACTGCAATTCCATGTATCATCAGAAATTTCGTGTACTGCCCTGATTTTTAATCAGGCGTTAAATATTAATAAATAAATAAATAAATAATTTTATAGAATCCTCGCTGCACATTCCACCTCCTCTTGTTTTCCACCCTTCTTCTTCCTCGCTTCCCTACTCCTCTTTGTAACACCCCAAATTTTCAATAGAAATAAAAACTACATTTTATTATATTTTTTAGGAAATGATTAATTTTGAAATTCCTTTAATGCCATTTTTGAGAATTTTTACAAATTTTTATCACCCTTGGAAGCCACCAAAATATTTTAAACCAATTTCAGCAATTATTTTTATTCAGAAATAAATTTTAAACAGTAACGGGCCCCTTCCCCCTCTTTCCCCTCGACCAGTCGGCCCAGCCCACTGCTTCCCCGCACCCCTCACTGATAGCCAGGACCCACTCGTCAGTGACCCCCTCTCCCTCCGCGCGCGCGCCCGACATCTTGGCCCCACATGTCGGCGCCAATGCCCCCGCACACCCATTGCCTCGGCAACACCTGTCAGTGTGTCCCGTCGCCACTCCCTCGCCCCGCGCCCGCTGACCGGTGGCCCCTACCTTTCAGACCCATCATCCACCTCGGACCACCGCCCCCAAACCCCACCGATCGAATCAATGCCTCCACGATCCGCTCATCACCGGCCCCCTCCCATTAAACCGACGCTGGGAATCAATTCCCCGCGATGCGCCGACCATTTCCCCCTCTTTAATCCACGCGTCATCGCCACGGGACTGCCGCTCGCATGCAAGGAATGAAGCTCACCAGCGTTCACTCTCGTCCTCCCCCGACTGCGCCCCCTTCTGCCCCTGTCGGTGCCTCTATTTAAACCCTACGCCTCCGCCGCGTCCAGCCCACACGTCCATTCACGCTTAGACTGAACAGAACACCCGCGACACCCTTTTTAATGCCACACTGCCGCCCCTACTCCAGTCACCGCTGTAGGACCGAAAGTAACGACCAGAGGGGGGGTGAATGGGTGCCTAAAAAATTCTTTCGAATCAATGGCCTGTTCCCAAAACCCAATGCACCTCAAAAGACTAAGCAGCAGAAAATAAACAGATAGCCTAAGTCTAAAGGTATCTATCCTAGAAGCAACTGAGGTTAAACAGAAAAATACCAAAACAATGCAACTAGGCAGATGGACAAGGCATACTAGACATGTCAGGCTAGACTTCTCAATTTAATGATCTAAGTATATATATAAAGTGAGATGAGAAGTTACTGTTCAGTTTTGTCTCTTGTTCGGAACTCGGCGAAGCCTGCTTCGCCTGTCGAGGTCTGCTTCGGAGATGGTTGTCAAAGCCTGCTTCGGAAGTCAGTTGCGAGGCCTGCCGAAGGCAGTTGAAAATGCCGAAGGTGTTTTGATCTAGCCTAGTTCGAAGTGGAAGATGACGAAGTATGCTTCGAAGCGAAGTATGACAAAGTCGGAGCCTGCTTCGAAGTATGTGCTTCGAAGGCAAGGTTTCGAACACAGCTTCAAACCAAGTGCTTCGAAGTTAGACCTTCGAACAGAAAACTTCGAACGCAACACAGACGGACAACCTTCGAACAAAGAAGCGAAGCCTGTCACATGACAGAGAGACCAAACCGAAGGCTATATTCTACCTTCGAACAGATCACAACAGGGACCTTCGAAGAAGTCGGAAGCAAAAATACTGAGCGAAGTCTAACAGAAGAACAAGCTCCGAAGCGAACTTTGAAACCCGTCGAAGTGTGGACTTCGAAGAGCTCGAGTCGGAGTACATTCGCACAGACGTTCGAAGTATAAGACGCTGTCAGTTCAAAGAGTACTTTGAAGTTATCAGCACGGAGTGAAGTCGAATAACGAAGCCTTTAAAATGTCAGGTCGAAGCCTGCCTCACGGAGCTGAGGGACTTCGAACAGAGAGAGAAAAAGTGGCTTCGCAGAAACAGTCAACAAAGGCATTCAATCCAGTCTGCTTCGATCAAAAAGCTATGCTGGAAAAAGCAGAGCAGGTACTTGTGTACTGTTGCCGCATAGAAGTAGTACTACTTGCAACAGCAAGAACTAGTATGTTGGAACAATTGCGTTAGTTCCAGCAGGTTTTCCTGTGATGGTGTATGATGTGAAGAATGAACCTCGATGGGTTCTCTCAGAGGGAGAAGGGGTTTATACTGGTTCGGGCCTCCCCTAGGGGATAATAGCCCTACGTCCAGTTTGTGGTGGATTTGGCATGGTATGCCTTAGAGTGGAGAAGAGAACTACAGGGTCTCATGGCTCCTTCCAGCGTGTCCCCTGTTACAAGGGCTTGGCCCTGCTTTTATAGGCATGCAGGCCAGAGGAAAAGACTGGGATGCCCCTATGAGCCCTAGGCTCATAGGGGCAGAGAGGGGAAAAGGGATTAGCTACGGTACAAAAGGCGCCAGACAACTTTACAGCTTTACTGACTTGTCAGACTGCGCCAGGCTTTGACCAGCTAGAAGATACACCGAAGGTAGAGGCTGGGGGGAGCTTCGAAGCATGCTCCGGAGGGCAGTCTCCGGACGGGACTCTGGAGGGTGGCCTCCGGACTTGGCTCTCGGGGGGTGGCCTCCGGACTGGACTCCGGAGGGCGGCCTCCGAACTGGACTCCGGAGGATGGCCTCTGGACCTGGCTCTCGGAGGGTGGCCTCCGGACTGGACTCCCGGAGGGTGGCCTCCGGACTGGACTCCGGAGGGCGGCCTCCGAACTGGACTCCGGAGGATGGCCTCTGGACCTGGCTCTCGGAGGGTGGCCTCCGGACTGGACTCCCGGAGGGTGGCCTCCGGACTGGACTCCGGAGGGCGGCCTCCGAACTGGACTCCGGAGGATGGCCTCCGGACTTGGCTTTGGAGGGCGGCCTCCGGACTGGACTCCCGGAGGGTGGCCTCCGGACTAGACTCCGGAGGGCGGCCTCCGAACTGGACTCCAGAGGATGGCCTCCGGACTTGGCTTTGGAGGGCGGCCTCCGGACTGGACTCCGGAGGGCGGCCCCCGGATTTGGCTCCGGAGGGCGGCTTCCGGACTTCTGCGCCCGGAGGGTGGCCTCCGGCGCCTCGCGCCAGGGCCCGGACTGGGGGCTCCGGGCCGGACCTCCTGGTCTGAGGGCTCCGAAGCTACGGACCCCGAAAGGCACCTTGGGACCTGGAAACAATACTTATAGAGAAAACAGGCTCTGACAGTACCTGGCTCTGGGCCGAAGGATGTCGGAGGCTGACGTCATTTGGCCCCTGTTTAAGGGAAGTATATTTCCCCAACAGTAGCCCCTCGCGTGTAGGCCTTCGGGATGAAGGGGTGCACGCGCCCTTAGGACAAATGACCTGAAAACATGACTTCAGAGGAAACATACCTTCGGAGCCTGGACCGAAGGTGACCTCGATACCTGGGGGTAATAAATGCCCGCGCTTGCCGCCAGAACGGCCTCGGGGAGGCCGAACGGCTCCGCAATGGTCAAAAAGTTACCGTTACCTTGCTCTGGGCCGGTTCGCCTTCGTCGGGGGCCCATCTGGCGGTGGGTTCGGCCCACGACGGTTGGAATTCTTACCGCGCCTATAAATATAGACTTACCGCGTGCGGCTTCGGCACACCTTCATTTGCTTCTTCTCGTTGCCTTGCAACCTTCGCTCTGTTCTTCTTCTAGCTTCGCTCCGAGCCCCCCTTCGCTAGCTTCTAGCCCTTCGCCATCTTTTAGCCCTTCGAGCCGAAGTCTGATCAGAATGCCGAAGAAGGCAGTGGCAAAGCCCCTGGCTTTGGGCTCGAGCTCGGGCTCCGCCCAAGTGCAGGTAGCGGCAGCAGCGGCCGCGGCAGCGAAGCCTGCGGTTAGGCGACTAGGGCCGAGGGATCTTCGGACGCCCTCCGACAAGTTCGAGCAGACCCTGGAAATGAGGGCTTCGATTTCCACGGAGGAGTCCGTCCGGAGGGCCTGCGAGGGGAAGATTGCAGCGAAAATCCAACTAAGAGTTCCAGAGAAATCAGAGGCCGTACCGAAGCCTCGTGTTGACGAAGTGGTGGTGTTCGAAGCCTTCTTCGAGGCCGGCCTCGGACTGCCCGCAGTGGGGATGCTGAGCGAAGTCCTCAAGGCCTACAACCTCGAGCTTCCTCAGCTTTCGCCCAATGCAGTGGTGAGGTTAGCTGTCTTCGAGTGGGCCATGCGGGCCGAAGGCTGCGAGGGCCGCGCGGATGTCTTCGTTGCCCTTCACGACGCCAACTGCCAGCCGAAGCCCAGGGAGGGGACGGACCGCGTCAAGAGGGCGCTGGCCTTCGGCAGCGCCAACTTCCAGCTCCGGAAGGAGTTCCAGGACGCCTTCCCTGCGAGGGCTGTAAATAACAAGTGGTATTCGAGATGGGATCAAGAGTGGTTCTACGCTTCCGTCGGCGCGAACTCTCCCCTTCGGAGTACCAACGCCCACATCCTGTACCGGCGCGAAGGGGTGGTGACGACCAGCGAAGGTCTCCTTCACTCGAGGATCTCGCTGCTCCGAAGGGTGGCGGCGAAGATGAGCATGAGGGACCTCGCGGAGGAGTTCATCACCCTTCGGCTCAGCCCCCTCGCGTGCTCTTGGCCGGAGGGTCTCTTCCAGGCTTCGTGTCGAGGTGAACTCAGCGAGCTGGCCTTTGACCGTTTCTGTAAGGCTTCGCGCTCTTCTTGCTTTTAATACTTCGAATACTTTGCTCCTAACTCAACCTTTTCGTGTAGCCGACCTCGACATGAGGACCCCGGAGGAGGCCATCGCGGCGGCGGACCGAGTCGTCGGGACTCCGTCCCCTGAGGAGCAGAACCAGCGCCTCGCCCTGGTGGGGTCCTGGGAGCGCTGGAACAGAGTATGGAGCGCGCTCGACTTCGGAGGGCTCCCAGCTCTGCCGGACTTCGGCCACCTGGGCACCTCGTCGGCCGGAGCCAAGAGGAAGAGGGGGGACGAGGACGAACCGGACGCCTCGGGGGAGGACGCGGCGAAGCCCGCAGCTACTCCGACCCCCAAGAAGGCCGCGAAGCCCCTGGCGGTGAGGACTTCGGGGGCGGAGGTCGACGCGCGCACTCCTGCTGCCAAGGAGGCCACGGATGCCCCGGCGGAACCAACTTCGGGCGCGGAGGTGGATGCGCCAGCTTCGCAGCGAGGGAGCTGGAGGACACACTTAGCCCCTGCTTCCTTCCAAGAGATCTCTGATGATGGTAAACCCTTTTCCTTTTTGCATGCTTCTCTTCAATATGCAGGTTTTGACTTGGCTTCCTGCAGAGGACGAAGGTGATGCGAGGCCCACTGTGGCGAAGCCGGCGGGCGAAGGTGGATCGAAGCCCGCCGAAGTGAAGCCCGCGGAAGCTTCGAGCAGCAGCAGCAGCGGCAGCAGCAGTGAGTCGGAGTCCGAGAGCACTTCGTCTGACGGCGAGGGCGGCGGAGGCCGCGAAGTCCCTCGAGGCGAAGAAGAGGTGGACGTGGTGGGCTTGAGCCCCGCTTCGCCGAAGCCTGTGGAGGGGACCGTGGCCGTGATTCACCCTTTCAAGCCGAGGGGAGGTGTGACGGTGGAGGCGATCCGCGGTTTCCGCGAGGCTTGTGCTTCTGCGGAGGAGGGGGACTTGGTGGCCCAGCTTAGCCATCAGGACCCCGCGGATCTCTTCGTCAGTTCGAACGAAGTCCTCCTGCGGGTGAGCGAAGCCCCTTGCAGCTTCGAACTATACTTTGCCCCTTGGTTAATACTTAAGGTTTCTTGAATTTCTGCAGGCCTTCGCACTGAACGCGGCAGCTTCGACTGCTACTGACAGACGGATGGAGCGCCTCGCAGAAGAGAAGGAGGCCCTTCGCCGCGAGGTCTTGGAGGAAACTGAGAAGCGGAGGCGGGCCGAGGCTTCGGCTGCTGAGGCGAAGGAAGCCTTGGCCTCGGAGATGGCTCGGCTCCGTGCGGAGCTCCAAGCTTCGAAGGACGCCGAGGCCCGTCAGGCGAAGGATAACGAGGAGCTCCGCCAGCGGGCTCGGGATCTTGAGAGCTTCGTCGTGGCTAATCTCGGCGAGGCCACTCAGAGTCTGACCGAGGTCCTTGAGAAAATAGGGACCGAGTGCCGGACTCCGGATTTTGGCGATCATGACCCGATTGGGGACCGCGCCGACTTCTTGAAGACTGCAGCTTCGGTAGCGGACGAAGCGCTGACGGGCTTTGCTCTTATGGCCGGTCGCGTCGCCGGTCAAGGGGTGTTGCATATGCTTCATGCCGCAGGGTGCGACCACCTTCGGGCGGCAACCTCCGTGGCCCCCGTGGCCTTCGGGGGTCCGCACTTGGTGACGCCTTCGGGCGAAGTCCGTGGGGCCTGGCGGCGGCTGCAGGAACCTTGGAAGGAGCAAGGCTACGAGGCAGTCCTTGACCTCATGAAGGCCCTTCGACAACGCCGGTTCAAGGGGCCCGCCGACTCGGACAAGCCTTCGACCTCGACGCCTCCGCCTCCGAAGGTGTAGATCTCCTTAGGCTTCCTTGTAATACCTAGCTGTAGGCTTTGTAAAAACTTATCAGTTTATTAATATGAATGCGGGGGTTTTTTATACCTGCCCAGGCTCAGCCTTCGAGTATAGACCTCGAAGTCCTCGAGGACTCTGAAGGGCTTCGACAACTGTGGGCGATTCTTGAAGTAGCTAGGTCCGAAGGCCCCCCTCGGTTTAAGCTTCCGAGGGGGCCTAGGGGCGAAGCCATCTCCGAAATAGCTCAGGATTTGCTAGCCGCTGTGAAGGCGGAGCCCCTTCAGAGCCCTTTACCTTTGCCTTCGCGAGCGGCCTTAGCGAGCGACGAAGCCCTAGACTTTTCTGCCTTCGACACGGCCCCGCCTGCTTCGCGAACTTGGAGCGACCTGCGAAGTGGAAGTCGAAGCCTGTGGGCTTCGGAGCCTGGACGGGCCGGTCGAGGGAGAGCGGGCTCCGACGAGGCAACATCCAGCAGAGGGGGCCCCCGCCGAAGGAGAGGCAAGCGAGGGTTGGGGCCTCGCACTCGGTTCTTTTTAGGCTTAGACACAGATTACTCGTAGTTTTGTTTTCGAAGCATGTTTGTAACATACTTCTCAATTGTCTCTTAATGAACGGAGTTTATTATATTTGCATACTTCGTTTGTATGTTTCGCATTGTTTGGCTTCGAACGCTTAGCTTGTCACGCTCGTACTGCGTATTACACTCGCACACCTCGCATGCATTCTTCCCCCCTTTTGCTCGTGGCAGCTAGGGACTTAACCATTGCTGGTGCGGGCAAAAAATAAACATGCGAAGGGGTGCGCCTTTTCGGCGGCTTCGGATATTTGGATTTGTACCGAACGAAGGCCTCTTACGGGCTCCGAACGCATCAATTTGGTGTGAAGCAGGGCTTCCGCATAACCAATTTGAGCGAAGCATGCTTCGGCATGTCGGGATTTGGATGCTGTGCGTGGGCGAGGCCCTGAACGCACTTAGATTTTTTAGCGAAGTCTGGCTTCGACAAGCTTAGTTTTTCAACTTAGATCACGTCACACGAAGCGGGGCTCCGGTGCGTGTTTAGATAGCGAAGCAAGGCTTCTGGAGCTTGGTTCTGTAGTGAAAAGGATATTTGGTGTGGATTCACCGAACCTGTGATATGTTGAGCCACCTACGACTCTGAGCCACCTTCGACTCTGGGCCACCTTCGACCCGGGGATGCGTCAGGCCGGAGCCTGGAATCCCGGACTTGCTGAGCCGTCGCTCGGAAGCCTCTAAGCCAGCTGCTACGGGCCCGGAGGCGCTGTGTAGCCTTTGGAGGAGTGCTCCGGAATTTGAAGAACGAAGCGAGGCTTCGGTTTTTTAAATAAAGTGAAGCAGTGCTTCAGTTTTTCAATAAGGCGAAGCAGTGCTTCGGATTTTAATACGCCGAAGCATGGCTTCGGTTTTCCAAACAAGGCGAAGCGGTGCTTCGGATTTTAAATAAGGCGAAGCAAGGCTTCGGTTTTTAAATAAGGCGAAGCAGGGCTTCGGGTTTTAAATAAGGCGAAGCAAGGCTTCGTATTTAAATAAGGCGAAGCAAGGCTTCGGGTTCGATTTTTTGGGGTGAAGCAAGGCTTCGAAAATGCATTAAAATGATTACGACATGGCACGTCGAGGTAGTGCTTCGGACAGCGGACATACCTCGCGAATTGGCTGAAGGTTGGCCTCGTAGCCCCTAGGGACCTCGACGACCTCCGACGCTCAAAGCGGAGACCCTTGCTGGGGGGCGAGCCTCGGTATGCGAAGGGCAAGGGAAGGCGAAAATCGGCCTTCGGACTGCACCCGAAGCCCCTTGCCGAAGGGTGCGCGAAGCAGAAAGCTTCGAAGCTCCCCCCGCAGGCGTGCTTCGAATTGCAGGCAGTGGTAGAGAACTTAGCTTCTAGTCTACGTCCCCACGGACGGCGCCAACTGTTGGAACAATTGCGTTAGTTCCAGCAGGTTTTCCTGTGATGGTGTATGATGTGAAGAATGAACCTCGATGGGTTCTCTCAGAGGGAGAAGGGGTTTATACTGGTTCGGGCCTCCCCTAGGGGATAATAGCCCTACGTCCAGTTTGTGGTGGATTTGGCATGGTATGCCTTAGAGTGGAGAAGAGAACTACAGGGTCTCATGGCTCCTTCCAGCGTGTCCCCTGTTACAAGGGCTTGGCCCTGCTTTTATAGGCATGCAGGCCAGAGGAAAAGACTGGGATGCCCCCTATGAGCCCTAGGCTCATAGGGGCAGAGAGGGGAAAAGGGATTAGCTACGGTACAAAAGGCGCCAGACAACTTTACAGCTTTACTGACTTGTCAGACTGCGCCAGGCTTTGACCAGCTAGAAGATACACCGAAGGTAGAGGCTGGGGGGAGCTTCGAAGCATGATCCGGAGGGCAGTCTCCGGACGGGACTCCGGAGGGCGGCCTCCGGACTTGGCTCTCGGGGGGTGGCCTCCGGACTGGACTCCAGAGGGCGGCCTCCGAACTGGACTCCGGAGGATGGCCTCTGGACCTGGCTATCGGAGGGTGGCCTCCGGACTGGACTCCGGAGGGCGGCCTCCGAACTGGACTCCGGAGGATGGCCTCTGGACCTGGCTCTCGGAGGGTGGCCTCCGGACTGGACTCCCGGAGGGTGGCCTCCGGACTGGACTCCGGAGGGCGGCCTCCGAACTGGACTCCGGAGGATGGCCTCCGGACTTGGCTTTGGAGGGCGGCCTCCGGACTGGACTCCCGGAGGGTGGCCTCCGGACTGGACTCCGGAGGGCGGCCTCCGAACTGGACTCCGGAGGATGGCCTCCGGACTTGGCTTTGGAGGGCGGCCTCCGGACTGGACTCCAGAGGGCGGCCCCCGGATTTGGCTCCGGAGGGCGGCTTCCGGACTTCTGCGCCCGGAGGGTGGCCTCCGGCGCCTCGCGCCAGGGCCCGGACTGGGGGCTCCGGGCCGGACCTCCTGGTCTGAGGGCTCCGAAGCTACGGACCCCGAAAGGCACCTTGGGACCTGGAAACAATACTTATAGAGAAAACAGGCTCCGACAGTACCTGGCTCTGGGCCGAAGGATGTCGGAGGCTGACGTCATTTGGCCCCTGTTTAAGGGAAGTATATTTCCCCAACATAGTACTACTTGCGTGAAGAACACACGCAATAGAGACACATCCTCAGGAATAAAATCAACACAGCACAACAAACCGAAGCTTCTTGAATCAGAGGAATCAATGCACACGCCTCAACAAAGAACAAGGGATTCAATCTCACAGGAGCAAAGTAAATGCAAGGCAAAAAGGGATGAACCAGTGCCTGGCGGCGCACACAGGAGAGATAATGCAGGAGACAAAATGACCCAATAGATTAAAAAGTGAATTCTAGAAGGGGTAGTCCAAACCCTAGGGATTGGGGTCCTATTTATAGGCAGCCCACCACTAGGAATATTCTACCAGCCCCTTAGGGTTTTTACAGACTCAAGAATAAAGGAAAAGACTCTACTGCCCTTAGGTATTTTTACAGACACGACTGACTGACTGTGGGCCTAGAGTTACAGATGACTTATTCGGAAGCTAAGCTTTCGTAGCGACTACGGCTTCTCTTCTGGACAGTCCGATACAGAATCAACGGTTGTCAGTTTTGCGCCGAAACTGACAAAGCCTCCACCGACTTTGCACCAGGTACCCGGATTGGGCCGGCCCGATTCCGCAGCTCTCTCAGCCCGGCAATCACTCACCGCCCGTGTACCTGAGTCAACCCTGGTCAACAGCCCAGTGGGTCTTCTGCTGCTCCTGGCCCATGTACCCGGATTGGGCCAGCCCGACTTCGCAGCCTCCTCTGCCCGACAGTCGCTCGCTGCCCGTGTACCTGAGTCACACACGGCCCATGAAACAGTAGATCTCTTCTTCTTCTGTCCTCTTTGACTATCGTTGACAATGACTCATCACTTTTGGAGCCATGAGGCCCACGCTATTCAGCATGGCTCCTCAACCGCTCGCCATCACTGGAGTCCCCCTCCGTCCTCGACGACCGCACCGCTGTGACCGCAGGTGCCACCCCGACCTCGGCCACCACTCCATCATCGACGAACCCCGCCGGAACCCCACCGCCGACGAGGACCTGAACATCTTCGTCGCCCCCGCTCATCGCTAGCCACGCTCCGATGACCTTTCGCCTCGCCAACGGTACCATCTTGACCACTGAGTTATACTGATTCTATTTTAGCCCTTAGTATCCACCGCCGTCGCTCGCTGTGGTCACTAGCCCCTCGCTGTCAGCGGAGAAGACGACCGGCACGGGTAGAGTACCTGTGCCGTGTCGGATTCATCCCTGACCGCGTGATTGTGATCCGACGGTCGGGACTAAATCAATCCCTCGGTTTAATCCTCACCATCAGATCTCAGCGAAACGTTATGGTTTAATCCCGTGTGTTCGTATCCTTTTAAAACCCAGGATGAATCTAGGCCGTCCATCGCGTACCATTTCGGTCTTTTAATCTCGGTCGTCGATTTTCATTTAAAATGCCCGCCTCGCCCATAGTCGCCCGATCGCGATCCAACAGTGATCTGCGATCCAGCGCACACGCACAATGCGCGGCATCATGGTGGAATCGGTTCACCGTGGACCGGCGCCTAGTTTTTGATTTAAATTAAATTCCAGAATTGGTTTCAAACTTCTAAAATTCATATCTTGTTCATTTTAACTCCAAATTTAACCATTTCAATTCCAGAAAATTCATAATTTTATTCTTTACATGTTTATGCAATAAAAATAGTAGGTTTACTTTAAGTATTTTATTTTTATTTAATGATGTATTTAGATGCACTTTAGTATAAATTCTTAATTCTTTTAGAAAAATCCATAACCCCATGAAATTGTCTTAAAAATTTTAAAAACAATTTCAGAATAGTTAATAACTTCAAACCAAGTACTTTGGGCCCATCAAAACATTTATGTTTGTTATGTGCTTTTGGATTTTTTATTGAAAGTTATGTTTATTATTTATATCGAGAAGACTACGACGCTGTCGAGGAGCCGGAATACTTGCCGGAAGTCCCTCTATCACCTTTCGCTGAATAAGGCAAGTCACCGAACCAATCTTTTGAGCATATTGAACCCAATTTTGTTAAACTATCACTAAAACACATAAGTTATACATGCATTAGTCAAATGAAAGCCCTACATTATATTTATTTAGATCCCCGACCTTGAAGTGCAAACCCAAACCATGCTATCTAGACTAAACTCCTTGTCACCATATTATTAGTACTATTAGCTAGTGTCCAATGTATTGACATAATTGCTATAAGTTAATAATGAGTCGTAGCAATTTGGTTTCCATTATATGATCCCCGTTTATCTTATCTCTGGAATTTAGTTGGTGATAGAGTTATGGTTATGTGTGTATGCATGGTGGGTTCCGGGTGCAAGCTAGGGCATTGGTCGGTAGCACCCGGGACACTATAAGGACCGGTCTGCGGGATCCGTTGCAATACATTTCCGTACTAACCACAACTCTAGTGGCTAAGTCCTAACTAAGGTATGGAGTGTTCCATTCCGAGGCACCACTTGGAGATGGGTCAAGTAGCACCTGCGGGTGGCTTGTACCGACATGGCACAAAAGGGGGTGCAACGTTAGCTAGGATGCGGCCCGGCGCACCAGCAAAACCTAGATAGGGTGATTATCGCTTAGAACATTTCATGCTGAGGTTTTGGCACGAGTTCCCATGGTATGGGTCATCTCGTTACACTTTGGTGTTTGGGATGAGTGCGTGCCTTGTGGGTACAGTGGTACACCTCTATTTAGAGTCTAAAATCTTTTCGAAGAGCCGAGCCCATGGTCAAGGGCGGGTTGCGTGACATCCCACAGTTAGTTTACTTTTAATGAATGTGCATGATGATTTGGCATGTAAGGACTGTTGAGCGAGAAGTGAAAACGTACTCCTCGAGTTAGATGATGTTATGATGTTCATGTTTAATATTCTGCATGATTAAATTTGACTACACTAAATGTAATAACTGAATAATGTACTTTTCCGCACTTTGAGCCATTACCATTACTTTGTTATTACTCTGCATTATTATTGCATTTGTGGTGGCTTGTCGAGTACTTTTGTACTCATACCCATTGGACAAATACTTCAGAGGCTGCTTACTATGAGAAGGATGGTCTAGAGTAGCGACCCAGTCATGAAGAAGATCCTAAAGAGGGCGTTCATCATGCTATTTATTTTTATTGTTTATTTTATTTTTACTCTTATGTAATAATGTGGTCTGCGTACTACGAATGATTGCCATATGTACATTCTCGCATGATGAACCTCTTGTATTATTGTTTTTCTTTGGAAATTCAATAATGTTCTGATTTGGTAAATCGTGGCGTTACAAGATGGTATCAGAGCCGACTTGACTTTAGGAAGCCAAACGGACCAGCCTAGTACTTAGTTTGATAAAATCTATTTCACGAAAACCTACTTCATAACTTTGTTCCTTCCCTTACTTCTTTTCAACCTGTTGTTTTTGTAGATGTCAGTCTACCAAGTCCACAGTTTCTGCCGCCACTTTGAGGGCTTCGTCCGGGAGCTCTGGATGATGGTGACCTTGCTTGGGTTCCTCTTCGAGCCTGAGTTCCATGTCGTTTACATGGAAGAATTCGCGGGGCCATGTGACGTCTCCCTCACCATCCATGGATCCGGCGAACACCTGCCGGTCTTCACGGCAGCGCTTGGGGGCCCAACCTTCGACGTCGCATGCCAACGCGTCGCCCTCCAAGCCCTCATGGAGCTGAAGATGATCTACGATGATCGTCTTTAGAACTCGTCCTTCCGGCTTGTGCCGAAGCGCACTCCCGGTGCCCACCGTAGCATCTACATGGGAGTCCACTCCAATCGTGATCCGGTCATGGCCCGGCAGACGCGCCTTCTCTAGGCCATGGATGACCTCCATACCGAGGTCGTGCTTGATGCCGAGGAGCACCACGAGGCGGTCGAGTTCTTTCATCAGGAGACGAAGAGCTTGATCCAACAAAACGGCGAGCTGCAGCGTAAGATTATACAGTTGTAGAAGGACATAGCGGAGATGATTCCCCTCGTTCTGAGGAGGAAGAATCCTATCCGCGAGCCCACCCCTCACCCCAAGAGGATCCTGCCACACCCCACGTCTATCGGACCATCCAGCTCCAGCGCCCCTGCCTCGCGCCCCGCCATCGTCGTCGATCCCATCATCGAGAACTTTCTCGAGCCCACCGTCCCTCAGGACCCTCATGGTTCTGAGAGCACGGAGACCGCCCCAGATGGCGAGTAGGCGATAGTTTTCGATGATTGGTCTGAATAATTTTTTGATTGTGGTACCACCTACAACGACCTATGTTGTGGGTGGATTAAAATAAAAACATTGATGTAATGAACATTCTTTACCACTTATATATATATGAGCCCCTCTCGGCTGTTTTGGTTAAAATTTGTTTTAAAGCTTTTCTCTTATGACTAAACATTTGTGTGCTCAGAAGATGGCCGATAACCAGAACACCGGGTCCAACAACGGAGAAGGGGCAAGCAACGGTCTGCCCGGAAGTGTTGTGCCCAACTGGGGCGCAATGGGCCAACATCAGACTGGGCCACCATCCGCCAACCATCCCACCTTGGCGGAGATGATGGCTAATCAAAACGAGCCGATCACCGCCCTCCTCACCCAAATGCAGCACCAACAGGCACAGTTGGACCAGCTGCAACAGCAGAACGTGGAGCCCATCCCACGTGCACCAGCCCCCGCACCCGCGCCCCAACTCTTGGAGTTTTTGCACGTGCGACCCCCTATCTTCTCTAGCACGATGAACCCCATGGAGGCCGGAGATTGGCTCCGGACCATTGGGAAGAAGTTGGACCTCCTCCCCTGCACCGACCGAGAGAGAGTGGCGTTTGCCACTCACCAACTCTAGGGTCCTACCGCGGAGTGGTGGGACAACTACCGTGAGTCCCAGCCGGAGGACCATGAGGTGACTTGGGCGGATTTCACCATCGCCTTCCACGCCACCCACGTCCCTACCGGAGTCATCGCGGTAAAGTAGTAGGAGTTCCCTGACCTGCGTCACGGAAGTCGGACTATCATGGAGTATCTCCATGAATTCAACCGCCTGGCCCGCTATGCGCCGGAAGAGGTGTGGACCGACACCCTCCGCCAGGCCAAGTTCCTCCGGGGACTTAAGGATGAGCTGTCCATTCAACTCGTCGCCACCGACTACACCGACTTCCAATGGTTGGTGAATAAAGCGCTCATCCAAGAGACTGAGCAAAACAAGTTGGACCTCAAGAAGAGGAAGATTATCACGTTCAAGCATCATCAGGTGAACCCTCAGAGGCCCCGCTTCATCCCTCCGCCACCGACACCCGCCTACCATCCTCGGCCCATCTACAGGCCGCCACATGCCGCCAGTGGCTCCAACGCCGGGCATCCTCACCCCGCTCCACCAGCTCCGGCCGCTCAGCCGATGCCTGCCGCCAAGGCCCCGATCATGAGGGACCGCCATGGAAAGTCGGTTGTCTGCTTCAACTACCGGAAGGAAGGGCACTACTCGCACCAGTGTCCTCACCCCAAGCAGCCCCAAGGCGCGGTGCCCAACCAGGAAGTTCATGCCCGCGTCAACCACATCAGCGTAGAGGAAGCTTAGGAGGCTCCTTAAGTCATACTCGGTATGTTCACCGCAAATTCCATACCTGCAATAGTACTGTTTGACTCTGGGCAACACATTCCTTCATCTCGGAGGACTTTGTGAAAACAAACAACTTGGAAGTACTCCCTCTGCCCGCCCCCATGATGATTGCCACCCCTGGCAAGAGAACCCTAGCTAACCTGTTCAGCCCGAAGGTAAGGATAGAGGTCCAAGGGGTACTATTCTGGGCTGAGCCAATTCTCATCGAGTGCACCGAACTCGACCTCATCCTAGGGATGGATGGTTGATGAAGCACAAGGGAGTGATCGACTGTGCCAGCAAGTCCGTCACTGTGACCAACCCTGAAGGCGAAGACGTCACTTTTCAGATGACCAACCGTGGACCTCGCGGGGTGTCCCTTCACTCGCTAGCCTTAGAGGAAATGCCCGTGGTCAAGGAATACATGGACGTCTTCCCACAGGACCTACCAGGAATGCCTCCCAAGCGGGACATCGAATTCAGAATTGAACTTGTCCCCGGGACCACCCCCATCTCCAAGCGCCCATACCGGATGGCCGCCAATGAACTAGCCGAATTTAAGAGCAATATTGAAGACCTAGAGCAAAAAGGGTACATCCGACCTAGTACCTCACCCTGGGGTGCACCAGTCATCTTCGCCATGAAGAAGAACAAGACCAAGAGGATGTGCGTGGACTATAGAGCCTTGAACGACGTGACCATCAAGAACAAGTACCCACTGCCTCATATCGACGACCTGTTCGATCAGCTGAAAGGATCCTCGGTGTTCTCCAAGATCGACCTCAGGTCGTGCTATCACCAGCTAAGGATTAGGGAAGAAGACATCCCCAAGACTGCCTTCACATCCCGCTATGGACTTTACGAGTATAATGTGATGTCGTTCGGACTCATGAATGCCCCGGCCTTCTTCATGAACATGATGAACAATGTATTCATGGAGTTCTTGGATAAGTTCATCATGGTATTCATCGACGATATCCTCGTCTACTCCAAGACAAAGGAAGAGCACGAGACTCACCTATAGCTGACCCTCGGAAAGCTAAGGGAGCAGCAATTGTACACCAAATACAGCGAGTGCGAGTTTTTGTCGTCTGAGGTGAAGTTTCTCGGCCATGTCATATCTGCCGGAGGACTAGCAGTGGACCCAACCACCGTGGAAGCAGTGACCAATTGGCTACAACCCACGAACGTGACCGAGATCTGGAGTTTTCTCGGATTGGCTGGATATTACCGCCGGTTCATCGAGAACTTCTCAAAGATAGCCAAGCCCATGACCATACTGCTGCAGAAGGAAGTAAAGTTCGAATGGACTCCGGACTGCGAAGAATGCTTCCAAACCCTTAAGAAGAAGCTCGTGTCAGCCCAATTCTGACCCTGTCAGACATCCGAAAGGACTTCCACGTCTACTGTGATGCCTCTTGACAAGGTTTGGGATGTCTTGATGCAAGATGGGAACGTGATATCTTACGCCTCTCGTCAGCTGAGGTCACATGAGCTAAATTACCTGACCCACGACCTGGAATTGGTAGCTGTGGTTCATGCCTTGAAGATACGGAGACATTACCTTATGGGAAATCGTGTGAAGTCTTCACCGATCACAAGAGCCTCAAGTACATATTCACTCAACCAGACCTGAACCTCAGACAGAGAAGGTGGTTGGAGTTGATCAAATATTATGACTTGGTCATCCACTATCACCCAGGCAAGGCAAACGTGGTGGCAGACGCCCTAAGTCGAAAAGGGTACTGTAATGCCATCATGGTGCAAGACCAGGCCCCATTGTTATACAAGGAGATGGAACGGTTGAATCTAGGGATCACCACCAGAGCGTATCTCGCTGCCCTAGAGACTAGACCTGTCTTAATGGACCAGATTCGTGAGACACAGAAGGAAGACCCGGACATCTTAGAGATCCAGCAGAATATGAGGAAGGGTAAAGCCCCATGATTCTCCGAGGATGAGAATGGTACCATCTGGTTTGGAAACCGGATATGCGTGCCCGACAAGCCAGAGTTGAAGGCCCTCATCCTTCAAGAGGCCCATGAAACTCTATACTCCATACATCCCAGGAGTACAAAGATGTACCAAGACCTAAAGGAGAAATATTGGTGGGTCAGTATGAAGAGGGAAATAGCTGAGTATGTGGCCAAGTGCGACACATGCCGGCGAGTCAAGGCTGAGCACCAGAGACCTGCCGGATTATTGCAACCCCTCATCGTCCCCGAATGGAAGTGGGAAGAAATAGGGATGGAGTTCATCACCGGACTACCTAGGACCCAAGCCGGCCATGACTCTATCTGGGTGATCATTGATTGACTCACCAAGGTGGCTCATTTCCTCCCTGTCAACACAACTTACACCGTCGCCAGATTGGCTGAGTTGTACATGACCCGTATTGTGTGCCTGCACGGAGTTCCAAAGAAAATTGTATCTGACCGAGGGAGTCAGTTTACCTCCAAGTTTTGGAAGAACCTTCAAGAAGAACTCAGCACCCGGCTAAACTTTAGCACCGCCCATCATCCACAGACCGATGGCCAAACCGAAAGGGTAAACCAGGTGTTGGAGGATATGCTTAGAGCTTGCGCTCTAGACTTTGGCGGAATGTGGGATAAGAACTTGCCTTATGCGGAGTTATCCTACAACAACAGATACAAAGTCAGCCTGCAGATGTCCCTGTTTGAAGCACTCTATTGCGCAAGTGCAGAACGCTGCTACTCTAGGAACAGACCGAAGAGTCACAGCTATTCGGGACAGATATATTGCGAGAAGCCGAAGAGAAAGTCAAGATCATCAGGGACAGACTGAAGATAGCCCAGTCCCGACAAAAGAGCTATGCCGATAACCGATGGAGAGACCTAACCTTTGAGGAGGGTGACTATGTCTATCTCTGAGTCACTCCCCTCCATGGCACCCAAAGGTTTAACATGAGAGGCAAGTTAGCACCCCGCTATGTCAGACCCTTTCAGATCCTCCAACGGTAAGGAGAAGTGGCATATCAGCTAGAACTATCTCCATCCTTGGCAGGAGTCCATGATGTGTTCCACGTCTCTCAGCTGAAGAAGTGTCTCTGTGTGCCCATCGAACAAGCCGACTTCTAATAGCTAAATGTCCAAGAAGACTTAACCTACATTGAGAAACCCGTCCAGATTCTGGAAGTTAAGAAGAGAGTGACCAGGAGCCATGTGGTTCGTTTCTGTAAGGTTCAGTGGGACAACCACCCCGTCGAAGAATCCACATGGGAGAAAGAGGACGAGTTAAAAGCCCAATACCCTGAGCTATTCGAGTAACTTCCCAAATCTCGAGGACGAGATTCTTTGTAAGGGGGATAGGTTTGTAACACCCCAAATTTTCAATAGAAATAAAAATTAAATTTTATTATATTTTTCAGGAAATGATTAATTTTGAAATTCCTTTAATGCCATTTATGCCTAAATGAACTAGAACCTAGAGGAGATGTCCAAACCAGAGTCTAGAAAATTTTGTATATGATCCCAAGGCCAAGATACATTTTTGAGAATTTTTACAAATTTTTATCACCCTTGGAAGCCAACCAAATATTTTAAACCAATTTTAGCAATTATTTTTATTCAGAAATGAATTTTAAATAGTAACGGGCCCCTACCCCCTCTTTCTCCTCGACCAGCCGACCCAGCCCACTCCTTCCCCGCGCCCCTCACTGACAGCCGGGCCACGCTCGTCAGCGACCCCGTCTCGCTTCACGCACGCGCCCGACATCTTGGCCCCACCTATCGGCGCCAACGCCCCCGCACACCCGACGCCTCGGCCTGACCCTTTAGTGCATCCCGTTGCCACGCCCTCTCCCCACGCCCGCTGACCTGTGGCCACTACCTGTCGGACCCATCGTCCACCTCGCGCCACCGCCCCCAAACCCCGCCGGCCGAATCAATGCCTCCGCAATCCACTCGTCGCCAGCCCCCTCCCATTAAACCGACACCGGGAATCAATTCCCCACGATGCGCAGACCGTTTACCCCTCTTTAATCCATGCGTCATCACCGCGGGACCGCCGCTCGCATGCAAGGAATGAAGCTCGCCGGCGTTCACTCTCGGCCTCCCCCGATTGCGCCCCCTCTGCCCCCGTCGGTGCCTCTATTTAAACCCTACGCCTCCACCGCGTCCAGCCCGCACGTCCATTCGCGCTTAGACTGAACAGAACACCCACGACACCCTTTTTAACACCACACCGCTGCCCCTACTCAAGTCACCACTCGCCATCGCCAGAGTCCCCCTCCATCCTCGACGACCGCACCGCTGTGACCGCAGGTGCCACCCCGACCTCGGCCACCACTCCATCATTGATGAACCCCACCGGAACCCCACCGCCGACGAGGACCCGAACATCTTCCCCACCCCCGCTCGTCGCCGGCCATGCTCCGACGACCTTTTGCCTCACCAACGGTACCATCTTGACCACTGAGTTATACTGATTCTATTTTAGCCCTTAGTATCCACCACCGTCGCTCGCCATGGTCGCTAGCCCCTCGCCGTCGTCGGAGAAGATGACCAGCACGGGTAGAGTACCCGTGCCATGTCGGATTCATCCCCGACCACGCGATCATGATCCGATGGTCAGGACTAAATCAATCCCTCAGTTTAATCCTCGCCGTCAGATCTCAGCGAAATGGTATGGTTTAATCCCGCGCGTCCGTATCCATTTAAAACCCAGGATGAATCTAGGTCATCCATCGCGTACTGTTTCGGTCTTTTAATATCGGTCGTCGATTTTCATTTAAACCACCCGCCTCGCCCGTAGCTGCCTGATCGCGATCCATCGGCGATCTGCGATCCAGCGCACGCGAACAGTGCGTGGGTTCACGGTGGAATCGGTTCACCGTGGACCGGCGCCTGGTTTTTGATTTAAATTAAATTCCAGAATTGGTTTCAAACTTCTAAAATTCATATCTTGTTCATTTTAACTCCAAATTTAACCATTTCAATTCCAGAAAATTCATAATTTTATTCTCTACATGTTTATGCAATAAAAATAGTAGGTTTACTTTAAGTATTTTATTTTTATTTAATGATGTATTTAGAGGCACTTTAGGATAAATTCTTAATTCTTTTAGAAAAATCCATAACCCCATGAAATTGTCTTAAAAAATTAAATAACAATTTCAGAATAGTTAATGACTTCAAACCAAGTACTTTGGCGCCATCAAAACCTTTATGTTTGTTATGTGATTTTGGAATGTTTATTGAATATCATGTTTATTATTTATATCGAGAAGACTACGATACCGTCGAGGAGCCGGAATACTTACCGGAAGTCCCTCCCTCGCCTTTCGCTGAACAAGGCAAGTCACCAAACCAATCTTATGAGCATATTGAACCCAATTTTATTAAACTATCGCTAAAACACATAGGTTATACATGCATTACTCAAATGAAAGCCCTACATTATATTTATTTAGATCCCCGACCTTGAAGTGCAAACCAAGCCATGCTATCTAGCCTAAACTCCTTGTCACCCTATTATTAGTACTATTAGCTAGTGTCCAATGTATTGACACAATTGCTCTAAGTTAAAAATGAGTCGTAGCAATTTGGTTTCCATTATATGATACCCGTTTATCTTATCTCTGGAATTCAGTTGGTGATAGAGTTATGGTTATGTGTGTATGCATGGTGGGTTTCGGGTGCAAGCTAGGGCATTGGTCGGTAGCACCCGGGGCACTATAAGGACCGGTCTGCGGGATCCGTTGCAATACATTTCCGTACTAACCACAAGTCTAGTGGGTAAGTCCTAACTAAGGTATGGAGTGTTCCAATCCAAGGCACCACTTGGAGATGGGTCAAGAAGCACCTGCGGGTGGCTTGTACTGACGTGGCGCAAAAGGGGGTGCGACGTTAGCCGGGATGCGGCCCGGCGCGCCTGCGAAAATTAGACCGGGTGATTATCGCTTGGAACATTTCATGCTGAGGTTTTGGCACGAGTTCCCGTGGTATGGGTCATCTTGTTACACTTTGGTGTTTGGGATGAGTGCGTGCCTTGTGGGTACAGTGGTACACCTCTGATCAGAGTCTAAAATCTTTTCGAAGAGCCGAGCCCACAGTCAAGGGTGGGTTGCGTGACATCCCACAGTTAGTTTACTTTAATGAATGTGCATGATGATTTGGCATGTAAGGACTTTTGAGCGAGGAGGAAAAACGTACTCCTCGAGTTAGATGATGTTATGATGTTCATGTTTAATATTCTGCATGATTAAATTTGACTACACTAAATGTAATAACTGAAAAATGTACTTTTCCGCACTTTGAGTCATTACCATTCCTTTGTTATTACTCTGCATTATTATTGCATTTGCGGTGGCTTGTTGAGTACTTTTGTACTCATGCCCGTTGGACAAATACTTCAGAGGCTGCTTACTATGAGGAGGATGGTTTCGAGTAGCGACCCAGTCAAGAAGAAGATCCTGAAGAGGGCGTTCGTCATGCTATTTATTTTTATTTTTTATTTTATTTTACTCTTATGTAATAATGTGGTCTGCGTACCACAAATGATTTTCGTATGTACGTTGTCGCATGATGAACCAATTGTATTATGTTTTTATTTGGAAATTCAATAATGTTCCGATTTGGCAAATCGGGGCATCACACTCTTCCCTGCAACTCCCCACTCCTCCCTCTTTCCTACACAACTGCTCCCACCTCCCTCTTCTCTCCCAACCAGCGCCCTCCTCTCCCCCCAGCCACCTCTCGCCGTCAAGCCATGCCATCGCACCGCGTTGGACGCGCACTAGCAGGCCACCGCGTCGTGCCCCTGCACGCAACGCCGCCGTGCGTTGGCCGCGCCACGCCCCTGTGTATCGTCTCCGCCATGCCGCGCCCCTATGGGCCGTCCGCACCGCACCCTTGTGTGCCACGCCATCGTTTGTCATCCCTGGGCATGCCGCACCACCGCGTGCTAGCTGCCCCGCTCTAGTCGCGTTGGCCCTTGGCCGCGCCCCACGCTGCCTCCATGCTGGATGTGCCGCGCCACCACTGTCCACGCTGCACGCCCGTGTCACCTCTACCTCGGTTTGCCTGTGTCGCAACCGTCGTTACAACCTCCTGTTCTTGTGTATTCAATTGTTTGCTGTAGAAGAACGAAATCAGGAAGAGAAAAAGTATAGTATTGAGCTCACTGCTCCTCTTTTTGCTTATGTTGGTTCTCATACCGTTCTTTGGCTGATCTCATTACTGCGAACCTTTTTCCCTCCTCTTTATTCGTTTTTAAAAATTATGTCATATAATAACCTTGTTATAGTTTTATGCTTCTATAACATATTGTCCGTTGATTCATTTCGTGTATGCCTTGATCATCTTGGTTTAATCACATTTTATTTCACTATATCGTTCCTTTGTCCATCATTCTGATTGATACAATAGTTCACTTTGTTTCATTCTTGTTGTGATTCTAATCTCACTCACTATCATATTGTTCATTGAATATCATCTGTTCCATGGTTCCTACTCTCGCTATTGGGTCGATTCGTTTAAACAAAATTGATCCACTTAATCAACTATCTTGTTTGTCGTGATTTGTTGTCGGGTCATATTTACTCAATGTAAACCCTTTATTTCTATTCCTCAATTTTACTCCCTTCAAATAATCATGGTTTCTCAGTGTTATCCATTTGATGAAAATTGTTGTTTGATCAGCATCCATTCAGTTACTTGTCGATCAATCGTGCCTCACAGATTTATGTCCTTGTTTCTATCCGAATCTATCTTATGTTTATATTTGTTTGGTGTCGTCCAATCCAAACAATTGTATACATTCCTTCTATTTAGAGCACTCAGTTTAGAACTAGGCCTAACCTCTATTAACCTTGGGTTAACCAAACTCAATCATCCGTCCCCTTCTATTCATGTTGTTTAATTTAATTCTAGTAGTATTCTATCGTATATTCCTTCTCTTGATGTATGTTATATCATTTCATGTGAATCATTCGAAACTCCTAACTTTTGTATCCGAACTTTAAATTGATCCATTCCACTTCTAAAATTCATCTAGATTCATAATCAATATGAATATGAACTTGGTTGGCATTGTTCTTATATCGGTTGATGCCATGCAATCCAATCTAAGGAATATTCTAGAGGATATTCTATCTGTTCATTGAAAACATCAAAATCCAATATCTTTTTCATTCGAACTCTACCTTGCTCTATTCAAACTCTAGGATTCTTCTTAAACAACCTCTAATTAATAACATAATTTGTTGTATTGTTTATTTGTTTTGCTTAGTGTTTTCTTTGTTTTGCGTGCTCGTGTAGAATTCGTTGAAGCAAAGGATTCCGAAGGACTTCAGAAGATCTGCAAGGCCAATCTGAAGCGCAAGGCAAGATACCTGAACAGTTGAACATGTCGAAATCCCATTTTTCATAAATTATTTTGATTTAACTTAATGCATGATTATTAGGACTATAATATGGTATTATTATTGTTCAGCTATACCCAATATGTTAATTATCGCCCCGTGCACTTATTACTATGCCTTTTGTCAACCTAGGAAAATTTTGGTTTAGCTCGTACCTTAATAAAGGTTGGGTTGATCGATATAAGAAATACTGCTTAGCCATGCTTAGTTTAACTAGAATTTTAAATGGGTAATTATTCATCTCTTTAATGACAAATGTTGTATCTTTATGTCGATTAAATTGTACCCTACGGTAGGATTACTAACGTTAGTGGTTTGGATTAAAACTTGACCAATTAAAATATTGAAAAAGGGCTGGTCGTGGGTGCATGCTAGTATTTTTGAGATGTCGCACCCATGGCGATTAAGGACTGGTCCGTGGCTACTGTTGCAATGCACTTTCGTACTACCACAAGTCTAATGGGTATAGCCTGGCTTAGAGTATTACTTGTACTTGCTTACAACACCAGTGGTATAATGGGTGACGGTTTGTGGTGGGTCGCACCCCCAGGCCTGAATGTCACTTGGCGCAAGAGGGGGCTTACTCGACTAGGGTTGGCCATATGGGAAGCGAAACCTTAGCGGGTGTTTGTACGTTTGTATGGTATACGATGGGCCTTGACATGGGCTTGGGTTGGGGTACCGTGGTGGTATCCTGACGTTAACCGAGACTGTGCCTTGTGGGTAAAGTTGTACACCTCTAATCAGAGTTAAAATCTATTCGATTTGATGAGCCCACGGTCAAGGGCAGGCAAAGTGATGTTTTCACGGTTAGAATAACCTTCCACATTAATTCTGGTATGATGGTTGGGATGGGATCTAAGGATCCTACAGGTGGTGGTAACCTGCTAGTGCTGGTGCACTGCTTGATTGTAACTTGTTCATAGTACGGTCTTTATTACTTGTAGATGTTTTACAATTATGTTAACTGAAAATTAGCTTTACGCAAATGAACCCTATTATGCCGTCCTTGTTATACCCTTGCATTATTTGCATTATTTCAGGTGGCTTGTTGAGTACGAATGTACTCAACCCTCTTTTCCCCCTCCAGCTGATGGCAAAGAAGGTCGAAGTCAGGTTTTGAAGGTTTGGCGTGTCCGCACTCAAGAGCCTGTGAAGATGGAATCATAGGCTATGCCTGGTTTTCCGCTATTGTCTTTTATCATTATGTGTAAGGATTAAATTGCCCATGTATTTACTAATGTATTTAATGTGTCCTCGTTGGTCTGTAATCCAATTTTGTTAATGCATACCATGCCATTTCTTGGGACATGCATTGATATACATGTCTTTTCTTGGGACATGCATTGATATACATTTCGTTCGAAATGAAAATTTCAGGCATGACATTCCGATACCTCCTATCGGAATTTCCAATCAGTGCAATTTTTCCCGATACGCAACGGAACTTCTAGTTTTAACTCTCTATCTCTAAATTAGAAAATATTGGAACTTCTGATACCATATCGGAACTTTCGATTTGAGCTCTCTGTTTCGTAAACAATAAAATATTGGAACTTTTGATACCACTAGTCATATGCTTGTGCTTTGCAACGGAATTTTATTCTTTAGGGTAAAGATATATTTATAGCATGACATTTATTAAAACACACTTTGTAATACTAGAAGGATGATAAGAGACAATTTAATATATTGTTATCCAAAATAAATCACAAATAGAGATTCAATATGCATTAACATTAGCCATTACTCATAAAAAATGCATAGATCCATCTCTTATCACTTTCATTGGTAACGAGAGACCAAAATACCACTTTTGAACACCGCCTTAGTAAAA
The DNA here is from genome assembly GCA_019279435.1 of Zizania palustris. Lineage (NCBI taxonomy): Eukaryota > Viridiplantae > Streptophyta > Magnoliopsida > Poales > Poaceae > Zizania > Zizania palustris. The sequence continues at coordinate 75,798,765 of JAAALK010000285.1, forward strand.
ATTACATCAAAATTGCATCATATTTCAGATCATCATTTCTTTTTGAAGTCTATCCTTGAATAAATTTTTTTGACTCATAGAATATCGCATGTTACAACTGAAAATCATACAATGGTCACACTCAAATAGCAACAAATACTAGTAGAGTATATATATGGAACATGATTTATTAGCTCAATCTCATCTCACTACTCACAAGTACTACTGGAACACAAGAATAGTGACGAAGAAGCCAACTACAAAATTTAACCCTTATAGTCTAAATTCCATAAAAGAAGGTCTAACCTAAAGCACATACAACAAAAATGGAGATACACACAACATACTCGATGCATTTTATGCGGTACCAGGTGTCACACTATACTCATGTGAATAACAAAAAAATACTGACAACAGATATAGTGTGTGACAGCACCATTGAAATTACAATATCTATATGATCTTCAAGAATTGTACCATCTCAAACTCTAGGACAGCATAACTCTTGTCCACTTCCCACGCATGATGAGACATCATGTTTAACACAATTTCACTCCTCATGAGAGACCTCCCTCGAAAAGGGATCCGAACAGAAAATGTATCTTCCCCGGACTGCACGTGCAAGTCAAAATCCAGCCTGTCCACACAAATCATCTTCACATCAGTCACCTATAAGCAACATGAGAGAACTTATAGTTCATGTATACATCTCAGGATTACCACTCAGCACAGAAGACAGTAATTGGATGTAGTATCTTTTACTTTAAAAAATTACATTTGTCATAACAAAGAATAAAATCATGCACCGTTTAATATCCCTCTTAGAATAATTCATATATCTAACACACTATCGGGTTTACGTCCTATCTATTAATATAGTCATTTTATTATAGGTAACTCACTACAGCTATGGAATTATAAAGAAACTAAGAAAAGAAAGAGATTAGTAATTTTCCTTCTCACGGAGAAATAAAGTTGTAGGAATCACAAGAATAAGTCCAGTAGTACCTGAAAATCTGATTCAACGTAAATGCTGTATATCCTATGAATATCTTCAACATGTTTGCCGTTCATTTCCTCAGTAATGCTTTCAGCAAATTTCAAAGAGGATTACCCCACATGCCATCCTGGACAGAAAAGGCACGTGAAGATCCGTCTAATTTGAACTAAAAAATACAAAGGTGCAGTTGGCTCATCAACACACATTCATCAGTGAAAGAAAATGGGACAACAAATTGATATTATTAACAGTACGAAAGACATTCATATTGATAAGAATAAAAGTTATTTTTTGGTGGTATGAAATTCTCGAGTGAGTATTATGTGTTTCACCTGCGGTTGAATTTGTTAGGGGAGAGGAACCCGAAGGATCTCTAGCTTCCCAAGCATCACAGTTGCCACTATCACATTCAGCAGCCATGCCACCCAAACTGCAGACAGAAACAATCAAATCAGTTCAATGACTCATCAATCCGTCATATCTTAGAAATTTACTATATCAACAATGATGAATGCAGAAAAGGTTTAGGCATAAACTCCTTTTGAAAACAGAAGCAAAGAGGATCAGGACTAATCCAACCGAACTGAGAACATCAATCACAAGTTCCTTGCGTCATAGAGACCGCCGGTTTGTAACACACTGTCCACGCTGCTGCCAGATGGCAATGCTGCCTGAAGGTTGCCCTGGATCTCGGTGTGGATCTCAGATCTCACAGGGGCTAGAAATGGAGATTGGAGGTGGGAATCTGTGGGCAGAGAACATGAAAAGGAACCACTTCTCCTCCCTTCATCACTACAACAAAACAGAATATTTTCGTCGGCCAAGTTAACTTCCGTCGGCTTTGGGCAAGCCGACGGAAGTTAAATAACTTCCGTCGGCCTCCACGAGCCGACGGAAGTTAAGTTAACTTCCGTCGGCTTCTGACAGTGGCCGACGGAAGTTAGCGAGGGTTTTTCCCACGGCCGCCCGGATCCCCCTAACTTCCGTCGGCCAGCATTAAAGCCGACGGAAGTTAGCTAACTTCCGTCGGCTTTAATGCTGGCCGACGAAAGTTAGGGGGATTATTCCCCAATTGTGCGCGCGTACAGGGAGACCTAATCTCCCTGTACGCGCGTGCGCCCGCCCGTCTCGCCCTGCCGCAGCCGCCTACCGCCGCCACCACCTCCTGCCGCCGCCGCATCCTCCCGCCGCCGCCGCGTCCCAGACGCCTCCCGCCGCCGCCGCCGCATCCTCCCGCCGCCGCCGCGTCCCGGACGCACCCGCCGCCGCAGGTTGCCGTAGCGGCCGCCCGCCGCCGCCCACGCCCCCACCGCCCGCCCCCGTCGCCGCCGGCCCCCGCCGCCGGCCCCCGCCCACCGCCGTAGGCCGCCGTGCCCCTCGCCGGTGTCCCGCCGCCGCCCCACGCCCCCACCGCCCGCCCCCGTCGCCGCCGGCCCCCGCCGCCGGCCCCCGCCCACCGCCGTAGGCCGCCGTGCCCCTCGCCGGTGTCTTGCCGCCGTGCTCCCGGCCACCGGCCAACCGCCATCGGTGCCCCGCCGCCGCCGTGTCCCTCGGCCCCCGGCCGCCGGCCACCGCCCACGCCGGTGACCACCGCCGTCCATCCCGGCACCCCGCCGCCGCCGCCACCATTCACCCATCACCCGCCGACCGTAGCCGTCGCCGCCGTCGTTCCCAAGTAATTTTTATTGCATGTTATTGCATGTTTATTGAATTGAATCAATGTTTATTGCATTTTTGCATGCTCTCATATAATACAAATAGCATCTCTGTTCAGGTGAGGATTCCGTGGTTGGCAAACCGCGAGGACGCCTATTTTGAATTCTGCAAGATTTGGTCTTCAGCCGCATTTAAGAAGACTTCCGAGCAGAAAAGACAATGCCGCGGGACGGATCCGAAGCACAGATATGGTGCCGACGGACATATTCGCCACGCTAAACGCTTGGTAAGACCGATCTGTCACTCTCAGCTATAGATACATTGTAATGCGACTAACTCATTTCTAATGCACAGGAGCTAATCTGGCAACGTGCCAAGTGACATAGAGGTGTATACCTCTGGTCACAAAGGAAGCGATCCGGCACAGCCAGATGTCTTGTGTAGCCAGACAGCCACGGACCATTTGGTGAGATGTTATTAAGAGTTGACGTAATTTCATTTTTCTGCGTCTAGCTAATCGGACATGTTTTTGCAGGCGCAGTATGGTGAACACATGGTTCGACTCCATGGAGAGAACTATGATTGGCGGAGAGAACCTGTGGACCAAATGGCCGTGTACTCCAGCGGAGGTGGAAAAAGCCATGGACGGTGAGACAATGTTTTTATTAATGTTTTGTGTATGGTATTGTGATGGTAACTAACCCCTGTTAATGTTGCAGGTACTCCATGTTCAATGGAGTTATTGACTCGAGAGCGGTGAGAGCTCAGAAGTCAGCTCAGTCGTCGCAGAGCTCCGTCGGAGTTGGCTCAGCCGTCGTCGCTCAGAAGAAACCCCGGAGATGGTTCGGATGAGGGAGGAATTGAGGCGGGGTAAACGAGCACAACAGGAAACACAAGAGTACTATACCGCCTGCTTAGCACAACAACATGCGATGATCAAGTAAGCTTACTTTAGAGTGTTGCAGTTCAAAAGTATTCAGAAATAGGTTTAGAACTAATGATTACATTACAACATGTGTAGCAACTAGCCCAGCAAACAGTGGAGTGACATGTCTATGTTCCACCACTACCTCCCCCGCCACCACCACTATCTCCTACATCACCTGAGGTACCTCCTAAATACCTAAGTTAGCGTTAGAAGTGTAGTTGAGTTCGTTTCTAATTTTGTCTATTTCTTCAGTGTTCCGTACGCCTGGCCAGGATGGAGCCTCCGGGGAAAATGGAACGAAGCAGGAGGCAGCGGCGGCGCCCACGACCCAAATGTGGGCGATCAGTGAGTATATGGACAAATATGACTTTGTATGTGGCTCTCGCTGTGTTTTGTGAATTTGTATGTGAGTTTGGATGTTATATGTGAATTCAGATGTTTATTGTGACTTTGGATGTGAATTCAGTTATATTATGTGATTTTGGATGTGATGTGTGAAGTGTGGATGTGATTTTGGATGTGAGATGTGGTTTTGGATGTATATGTGAAGGTTTGAATGTTATTTTGGATGTGAAATGTGATTTTGGATGTGTATTGTAATGTAATGTGAAATTGTGGTTGGATGTGAGTGTGAGTAGGGGAACCAGGAAAAATAAAAAAAATACCAGGTAACTTCCGTCGGCTTTGACCATAGCCGACGGAAGTTAGCTGGTTGTCGGCCACGTGGGCAGACAGGCTAACTTCCGTCGGCTTCGGCCCTAGCCGACGGAAGTTAGCTGCCCCTAACTTCCGTCGGCCAGGCTGGCCGACGGAAGTTAAAGCCCCTGGTGACGTGGCAGTGTTCGGCGCTAACTTCCGTCGGCCACATCAAGCCGACGGAAGTTAGCTAACTTCCGTCGCCGCGCTTCCGTCGGCCAAAGGCCGACGGAAGATAGCGTTTTGCCGCCGGAAGTTAGCTTCTTCCGTCGGGAAAGGGCTAACTTCCGTCGGCTTTGGCCGCCGGAAGTTGCCTGTTTTGTTGTAGTGCATTTCCTATTCTTTAAATTCTTTAATGTCCACCTTGCTTCCATAGTTTTGAAAACTCAATAACAGGAAAATCGAATAACTTGGGGTTATTAGCTTCCATGCCACCGTTATTTTTCAGAACGCCAAATATACCACTAAAATTTCACTATTAGCCAGAATGCCATTATTTTTGCTGAACGATGCCACCGTGCCATTTTATACATCATCTGCCAATACGGGCCCACTTGCAGGTATTCTACACTTTCTATTGCCATTTTGCCCTCACCCAACCCTTGAAATAAATCCCCAATTTCATTCTGTGGCATCAGAGGAGGGGTTGCATGGCGGCGGTCGTCGACGAGCGGTGGCAGCGGACATAATCTGCTCGCTGCGTGGGGCGGACCTGGCGGGGTGGACGCCACATGGTGGTGCAAGACGGCTCCACCGTGGGAGGAGGGGGAGCTCGTTTGGCTGACCGTGGCGCGGGGGAAGCGGTCGCGGCGGAACTCTCCGGCAACAACGGCGGCGGCGGGGGGAAGGGGAGACAGGCCCATGCCAGCCCGGCCTCAACGCTGGACTACAGCGGCGACTTCGGCTCTGGGTCGGCCGCATCCACCAGCGATTCAGATTGGTTTATCTTGCTCGACTAGAGTTCAGCCTCAACAAAGCAGCCAATGATTCCATATGAACCACTAAACAGCACATAAACTTTGCTTTTATCACAAGATATGACTGTGGAACTTGTCTACAAATTGTAGAACTCAAAGAAAAACTCACCTAAAAATCCAAAATGGGAAGCAAGCCACGGTGGAATGATGAAAACTATTTCAGTAAGAATGAGCAATATCAACTTAGTGACTAAGAATCGAACTACTTCAGCTCAAACTATGGAACAATTCGACCAAAAAATCAGTAAGGCCATCTCATTCCCATCTACACAGATGAGACAGGCCAGATTATAACTGAATAAGCGCCCGATTCGATCAATTAACTGAGCTCGTTCGCCGTTTACCTCCCCTGCGCACCGATGGGCAAGACGAAGCCCCATCGTCTCTCCATGGAGAACCTCTTCGCGTGCCACAGGTGCATGCGCAGTCGCCGCGCATTGTCGCCGGTGATGAGAACCCCTCCGCAGGGTTGCCCGCGAGCTCCCGCCGCCGCCTCACTCTCCTCGACTGCCGCTGCGCGGGCCTCCCCTCCTCCGGCCCCTCGGCATCTCCGCTTCGCCGGCGGCGGCGCTTGGAGGGAGGTGCCCCGTGGTGCGG
>JAAALK010000285.1:75805597-75866065 GCA_019279435.1 Zizania palustris
GTAATCAGGAAAAATTATTATCTAAGCCTAAAAGCGGAGACCTCTCCGACCTCTAGAGCTACCTCCGGGACCAGTTCGGTCTTCGGAGCCTGGAGTTCTCAAAACCTTTCTTTTGGTTTGATTACCCTTGTTCTTCGAAGCCCCTAGCTTTTTCTGCTCTTCTTGAAGTTCGACCTAGGTTAGAAGTCATTCGGAGCTAGCCTCCGTTGGGTCTTCAACTTGGTACTCTGAGTCGGACCAATCTACATATTCTGAAGACGAAGATGCTACTTCCTTATCTTCTTCTTTAATATAAGAAATGACTTCACTACAAACATCAGGTGCTATTTCTCCATGCTCCCCTCAAGGAACAGAAAATCGTGAGCGCTTATAAGGCTTTAAGCCTTGGAGGATAGCCCATTGTTGGCGAAGCCCTTCATTAAGCTCTAATACTTCGAGATCAGGATCCGAAGCATGTAGCAAAACCTAAAAACAAACATTCAAGCGAAGACTTTTCATTTATAAACTTTTCATTCATTGAAATAAGAGAGCATTACAAGATCTCTTGTACATAATAAAGCGCCCTAGAAGCTAAACATTTGGGTCCAGAGGCAGAGCGGTTGGCGGAGTTGGAGCTAGAGGCCTCATCTGAGCTTGCCTCTGTCGACGGGCTTCATCGATCCATGCCTTGGCCGTAGCTTCGTTGTCTGCTTTCCAGGTCACCCGGAAGGCTTCCCAAGCCGAAGCCAAATCCAATGATGGTCGTAGCAAGCCTTTGTCAGTGAAGCTTGCCGGCAACGAACCCTTCACTAAAGCAATAGAGACCCCGATGTCTTCGATGTGTCGAAGGACTCCGATCCTGTCTACTTGCCCGGAGATCTCTCCATAGCGAGTATCGGAGCCTTTCATCATCTTGGCCGCCGTTTGGATCATCTTGAGCTTTCGGTCGAGAGGCTCATCTGCTGCAGCTGAATAAGATGGGCACATCATTCCGAAGTATTCCAAGACACCCTTGAGAGTGTCCATGGTCTGTCAGCCGCCAAGTCGTACCTCATCTTGGCCCTTGTCTTCTCAGTAGCGATGGAGGAGAGTTCAGTTGTTTGGGACATTAAATAGTTCTTCTGAGACAGCGTGTGTTGAAGCGCCTTTTGGACCTGCACGAGTTCAGCTCCGGAAGACACCTCCGCTGCTTGAAGTTTATCAACTTCAGCCCTCAACACCATGCGCTCCACTTGAAGCTCCTTTGTTGAAGAAGCTAGGCTGACATGAGCTTGCTGCTCCGTTCGGAGTGCTTCCTCCACTGTAGCCTTCATCTTTTGATCTTTGAGGAGTTCTTCCTCTAGCTGTAGGGACTTATCTTCGGAGCCCTTAAGGGCCCTTTGAAGCGTTGTAACCTTCCTTTTGAGTCGATTAGTCTCGAGCTCATTTGAAGTCGCTGCTGCTCTAGCAAGAACAAATTGCTGCAAAAAGCAAAGTAAGTACGATGTAATTTCAATGAATTAAATGTGCTCTATGTTTATTGCATACTTGGAGGGTAGCCCTTTTGAGGCCTAGGTGTAGCTCCAGTCCACTGGCCTCGCTCAACACAGAGACCAGCTCAGAGCTCCCAACCTCTTGGCTCTTTTCAGCCAAAGGCAACAGGAGAGACCGGAGCCCTATCCGCTGCTCCAAGAACGGAGCCAATAGCGGGAGCTAGGACAGAGCTCTTTGATCATCTTCGGCAGGGTCTTCTTCCAAAGCATCCACCGAAGGATCGGTAGACGATGGCGTCATCGTTCAAGAGGGGAGAGGCCTAGGCCAAGTCTTGCCTTTACCTCTCCCCGGTGCTAGAGCCGAAGGGGCCACCACCTCCGTTGGAGTGGATCCCCCTGCAAGAGTGACCCCCTCAACCGAAGCGGCTCCAACATAAGCAACCTCTGTCACCGGAGCTACCTCTTTAGCTGGAGCCTCATCCCCAATTGGAGCTGAAGCTCTGTCTTGGGCCTGAGCCATATTGCTCCCCAAAGTATCTACAAACATAAGGTATTCGTCAATTATCTAATAAGATATTGCTAGTACAATGAAATTATTTCAGGAACATCAAGGAATAAGATCGAAGGCTTACCTCCATCTAGATTTTGAGGGAGGATTACGGGATCCCCTTGAAATTCGTACATTTTGAGGTACTCCTCGATGTCCTCCCCTGAAGTTTGAGCTGGAGTAGCAGACATTGAGGCCCTTACCTCCGTCACCACCACTCCGATCACTAGGGAGCTAGGGCCTTCTGGCTCCATTCACTGAACCCCGACAGGTTCAGTGCGGATCGTCACCTCCTCTTCGGTTGTCTGTGTTGCTCCGACTTCTACCTGAGGCGGATCCTCTGTCTCGACCCGAGAACTCTCTTCGCCGCCTTCCATTAAGAGAACTTCCAGCTTCCTTCCCATCCGGACCTCCGAGTTATCCTCCTCTTCAGAGCCCTCCGGAGAAGAGCTCCGAATTTCGAGCGAAGATGGAGACGCCGGAGGTGAAGGGAGTTTGGCTTTCCACGCCGCCTTCTTCACCGGAGTCCTTGCGACCTTTGAGGTCCCAGTAGTATCCTTCCTCTTTCGAGAGACCAAGCCTACTGGGTCGAAGCTTGGAAGCGGAGGAGCACCGATTCTGAGCGTGATCCACACTCGGTTGGAGTGTTCCTAGCTCCCAACCAACTCGATCCTTCGATGCTTTTCGGCTGTGGTAGGAGCTCCGAGCACCCGTTCCATAGCCCGAGCTATTTGGTCCAGAGCCAAGGCCAACGGAGCTGCTAAAATAAGGTAACAATCTGTTAAGAATACTACATATATTTTTATGACTAATCTAAGTACAGGAGATATTGAAGTATTACCTAGAGTTCGAAGCTCCCCTCTGAAGCGCTCTGAAACACAATAGGACAGTTGGCCCCGAGTGGAGGTATCCGGAGGGCGATGAACTCCTTTGCCCAGTCTCGCATACTCATGCGCTTGGCCACTAAAGACAATAACCCAAGTCACGTTGAAAGCAGACTTGAGTCCGGAGTCACCTCCGCCTCCCTCTGGTACCATATCTCTTGCAGGGGCCCCGCTAGGCTAGAGTCTTCTCCAACCTCGGCATAGAACCACCGAAGTATCCAGTCAGAATACCACTGGTTGTTGATCGCTTTTGCAGGAAAATTCTTTAGATGCCCTTCCGGAGCTAAACGTTGATGCTTCCAAAGGCCACCAGTAGCTTGGAGTCTCCGGGCCCGTCATGTGGCTTGGGTTGGCACGAAGCTTCGTGGGTTGCCGCACACACTTCGGACCTTCCTTCACACCCTTTGGCTTGGAGGGCCCACTCAAAGATTGCCAGTCTAGTTATGGCATTAGGAAACAGCTACGGCAAGGTGACATGGAACATCTCTAGAACCTCCATTAGGAAATCAATTGAAGGAAGTCCTAGCCCTGCTTCAAGAAAGCTTCGAAGACAACTACTTCTCTGCTCATCGATGCTGGTATCACCTCTTCCCCAGGGATTCGAGTCCTCATTCCTAGTCCCAACTTGTCGTTCACTGCTTCTTCAATGGACTCCACTGTGCTAGTCGATTGCCCTAGAAAAATGTCTACTTCAATGTATTCTTTGATGGCGGACGGAGTTCCCGCGGATCCTTTGGCCAAGAGTGTCACGCCCCGATTTATCAAAATCGAGACATTATTGAATTTCCATAGAAAAACAATAATACAAGAGGTTCATCATGCGACAACGTACATACGGTAAAATTCATGGTACGCAGACCATATTTATTACAACATTGTTTTAATAAAACAGTAGAGTAGAATAATTAGAAAACGGCATGACGAACTTCTTCTTCAGGATTTTTCTTCTTGACTGGGTCGCTACTCCAGACCGTCTTCGAGATAAGCATCCTCTGTGGGGTCCAACGGGTATGAGTACAAAAAGTACTCAACAAGCCACCGCAAATGCAAATAATAATGCAGGATAATAAACAAGGAAGGATAAAGGCTAACAATGCGGAATAAAGCAGTTGCAGTTATGGCATTTAGTGTAATCATATTTTAATCATGCGGAAAGTAAACATGAGCATCATCAACATCAACTAACTCGAGGAGTACGTTTTACCTCCTCGCACAACGGTCCTTACATGACAAACAACATGCACATCCATATTCAAGTAAAGCTAACTGGGGGATGTCACGCAACCCGCCCTTGACCGTGGGCTCGGCTTTTCGAAAAGATTTAAGACTCTGATCAGAGATGTACTACTGTACCCACAAGGCACGCACTCATCTCAACGAGATGACCCATTACACGGGAACTCGTGCCAAAACCTCAATATGAGATGTTCCAAGCGATAACCACCCGCTCTAGGTTTCGCCGGCGCGCCGGGCCGCATCCCGGCTAACGTCGCACCCCCTTTTGCGCCACATTGGTACAAGTCACCCGCAGGTGCAACTTGACCCATCTCCAAGTGGTGGCCTCGGTTTGGAACAACCCATACCTTAGTTAGGACTTACCCACTAGACTTGTGGTTAGTACGTAAGTGTATTGCAACGGATCCCTCAGACCGGTCCTTATAGTGCCCCGGGTGCGACTGACCAATGCCCTAGCTTGCACCCGGAACCCACCATGCATACACTCACAACCATGACTCATCACCAACAGAATTTCCAAAGATAAGAAGTAACGGGATCATATAACAGAACCATTTCACTACGACTCATTTTTATCCTATAGCGGCCGTGCCAATACATTGGACACTAGCTAATATCATTGATCATATGGTGACAAGGAGGTTAGGCGAGATAGCATGGCTTGGGTTGCACATCAAGGTCGGGGGATCCTAAATAAATATAATGTAAGGGTTCATTTGACTAATGCATATACATAACCTATGTGTTTTAGCGATAGTCAATTCAGACATGGGTTCAATATGCTCAAAAGAATTGTTTGGTGACTTGCCTTGTTCAGCAAAGGGAGAGGGAGGGACTTCGGGGAAGTACTCCGGCTCCTCGGCGACGTCGTAGTCTTTTTAATATAAAGTAAAATAAAAAGAGTACCACATTCAATCAAACCATATAACATTACATTGCAAGCATATAAGTCAAAGTTGGTTTGATTAAAAATAAATGAACTCAAAGGTTAAGGTTCTGAATTTTATAAATAATTTTAAAGGGATTAAAATGAAGGGTTGTCCTTTTTAGAAAACAAATGTTTAAATGGGATTAAGGTCATATTAAATCCTTAAATAAGTGTGAACTGAAAAGTTCATGTCAAATTGGGTGGTTTTCAGTGAATGAACAGAAAGGAAATTAATAATAATTTTTCTGAAGTTTAAATATTTTAATCCATATTTTAATCCTAAAGGCTTTTGAATAATTATTTGAATAAACATGAAAATGTCCAAATAAACCTACTGTTTTTATTGCCTAAATATGTAGAGAATAATTTTATGAATTTTCTAAAATTGGAATGGCAATTTTTAGAGTCCAAATGCAATAGATATGAATTTTACAAGTTTAAAAGCATTTCTGGAATTTATTTTCAAATTTTAAACCCCTCGGGTCCACGGTGAGCCAGGCCCACGGTGAACCCGCGCACTGTGCGCGTGCGCCGGGTCGATCTGGACCGTCGGATCCAGATCCGACGCGCGAGGGCGAGGCGGGACGCGTAAGTGGCTACGGACGGCCAGGATTAAAACAGTGCGAACCGGTACCACGTGGACGCACAGGATTAAACGCGGAGTTTTAAAACAAATGGACGCACGGGATCGCACCGTACCGCTTCACTCAGATCCGACGGCGCCGATTAAATCGCACGAGGGATTAAATCCGGGCCGTTAGATCTGGATCGCACGGCGTGGATCGAATCCGACACGGCACGGGTACTCGACCCGTGCCGGTCGTCTTCTCCGACGACGGCGAGCGGGCCAGCGGTCACGGCGGTCGATGGCGGTCGATGCTAGGTCCTAAAATGGAAAGAGGGCAACGAGGGGGTCACGAAGGTACCTCGGCGGTGGTTCGGGGATGACGGGGCGTGGCCGGCGACGGGGTAGACGGTGAGGTGGTCTCGGGTCCTTGTCGACGACGGTGTTCCGGCGAGGCTCGTGGATGGCGGAGGGGTGGTCGGGGTCGGTGGCGTCCTTGCGGTGATGACGGTGGGGTTGGCTAGGGCGGAGGAGGTCGCTAGCGACGGCGAGGGGCGACTGGAGTAGGAGCGGCGGTGAGGTGTTAAAAACCGAAGAGGGGGCGCTCTGTTCGTTCTCGCCGTGAATTGTCGTGGGGGTAGAACGCGGTGGAGGCCAGGTGCTTAAATAGAGGCATCGGCGAGGGTTAACGGGCACCGCATGCAAGGAAAGCCGAGGAGGGCTTTAACTCGCCGGCGATGGCGCAACCGTGCGCGTGAGGGCGGTCCAGGGGCTTAAACGCGCGCATTAACGTGCTTAAATGACCGGCGGGGATCGGGGAAGTTAATGACGGGCTCGGTTTAACGGAAGGGGGAACCGGCGAGGGGATCCGAGGCGAAGTCTTCGCCGGCGGGATTAGGGGGGGGGGGGGCGGCGCGGGGTTGAAGACGATTCTGACGAGCGGGGGCCACAAGCCAGTGAGCGCGAGCGGGCGAGGGGCGACTGACGGGTGGGGCCGAGGTGTCGGGTTCGCGCGCGAGGAGAAAGGTTTTGGCGCCGACAGGTGGGACCGAGTTGACAGCCAGAGGCGAGCGCGGTAACGGGCTGGGCCGGCCGGGAGAGAGAGAAGGGAGGGAGAGGAGCCCAATACTGTTCTAATACTTTTCTGAATAAAAATAATTCCAGAAAATAGATTAAAAGATTAGGGCTACTTCCAAGGCTGGTAAAAATTTATAAAAATTCTCAAAATTATATTTTGGTCTTAGGATCATATACAAAAAGTTTCACCTCCTGATTTGGTCATCTACTCTATGTTGTAGTTCAAAAGGGTATAAAAGGGATTTAAAAGTATTTTCTGAAATAATAATTCCAGAAATTGAATTTAATAATATTTTATTGCTTTGAAAATTTGGGGTGTTACAAACCTATCCCCCTTACAAGAATCTCGTCCTCGAGATTGGAACGTTTACTCGAATAGCTCGGGGTATTGGGCTTTCAGCTCGTCTTCTTTTTCCCAAGTGGCTTCTTCTGCGGGATGGTTGTTCCATTGGACTTTGCAGAAGCGGACGACGCGACTTCTGGTTACTCTTTCCTTGGTTTCCAAGATCTTGACGGGTCTCTCTATGTAGGTCAAGTCTTCTTGGACGTTGAGCTGCTGAAGGTCGGCTTGCTCGGTGGGTACACGGAGACACTTCTTCAGCTGCGAGACATGGAACACATCATGAACGCCTGCCAAGGATAGAGGCAGTTCAAGTTGATATGCCACTTCTCCTTGTCGACGGAGGATCTGGAAAGGTCCGACGTAGCGGGGTGCTAGTTTGCCTTTCATGCTGAACCTTTGAGTGCCACGGAGGGGAGTGACTCGGAGGTAGACATAATCGCCCTCCTCAAAGGCTAGATCTCTTCGACGGTTATCGGCGTAGCTCTTTTGCCTGGATTGGGCTGCCTTCAATCGGTCTCTTATGATCTTAACTTTCTCTTCAGCTTCTCTCAATAAGTCAGTCCCAAATAGTTGTGATTCTCCAGTCTGATCCCAGAGCAACGGCGTTCTGCACTTACGCCCATAGAGTGCTTCGAACGGGGACATTTGTAGGCTGGCTTGATAGCTGTTGTTGTAGGAGAACTCCGCGTAAGGTAAGTTCTTGTCCCACATTCCGCCAAAATCTAGAGCACAAGCTCTAAGCATATCCTCCAATATCTGGTTGACCCTTTCGGTTTGACCGTCGGTCTGTGGATGATAGGCGGTGCTAAAGTTCAGCCGGGTGCCGAGTTCCTCTTGAAGGTTCTTCCAAAACTTGGAGGTAAACTGACTCCCGCGGTCAGACACAATCTTCCTGGGAACTCCGTGGAGGCACACGATCCGGGTCATATACAACTCAGCCAACTTGGCGACGGTGTAAGTTGTCTTGACCGGAACGAAGTGGGCTACCTTGGTGAGTCGATCAACGATCACCCAGATAGAATCATGACCAGCTTGGGTCCTGGGCAGTCCCGTGATGAAGTCCATTCCTATCTCTTCCCACTTACATTCAGGGACTTTGAGGGGTTGAAGCAGTCCGGCAGGTCTCTGATGCTCTGCCTTGACTCGCCGGCGTGTGTCGCACTTGGCCACATACTCAGCTATTTCTCTCTTCATGCTGACCCACCAATACTTTTCCTTCAGGTCTTGGTACATCTTTGTACTCCCGGGATGAATGGAGTATAGAGTATCGTGGGCTTCTTGAAGGATGAGAGTCTTCAACTCAGGTAGGTTGGGTACGCATACTCGGTTTCCGAACCAGATGGTACCATGCTCGTCCTCGGAAAATCCGGGGGCTTTACCCTTCCTCATGTTTTGCTGAATCTCCAGGATGTCCGAGTCTTCCTTCTGCTTCTCTCGGATCTGGTCTATTAAGATAGGCCGAGACTCCAAGGCAGCGAGGTACTCTCGAGTGGTGATCCCCAGGTTTAGCCTCTCCATCTCCTTATAAAGTAGTGGAGCTTGGTCTTGAATCATGATGGCATTGCAGTACCCTTTCCGACTAAGGGCGTCTGCCACCACGTTTGCTTTGCCCGGATGATAATGGATGCCCAAGTCGTAATCCTTGATCAGTTCCAACCATCTCCTTTGCCTGAGGTTCAGATCTGGTTGGGTGAATATATACTTGAGGCTCTTGTGGTCGGTGAAGACCTCACACCGATTTCCCACAAGGTAATGTCTCCATATCTTCAAGGCATGAACCACGGCTGCTAGTTCCAGGTCGTGGGTTGGGTAGTTCAGCTCATGCGGTCTCAGTTGCCGGGAGGCGTAGGATATCACTTTCCCTTCTTGCATTAAGACGCATCCCAACCCTTGACGAGAGGCATCACAGTAGACGTGGAAGTCTTTCCGGATGTCAGGTAGAGTCAGAATGGGGGCTGACACAAGTTTCTTCTTGAGAGTCTGGAAGCTCTCTTCGCAGTCGGGGGTCCAGTCAAACTTCACCTCTTTCTGTAGAAGTCTGGTCATAGGCTTGGCGATCTTGGAAAAATTCTCGATGAACCGGCGGTAGTATCCGGCCAATCCGAGAAAACTCCGGATCTCGGTCACGGTCGTTGGCTGTAGCCAGTTGGTTACCGCTTCGACGGTGGTTGGGTCCACTGCTATTCCTCCGGCAGATATAACATGGCCGAGGAACTTCACCTCAGACGACCAAAATTCGCACTTGCTGTATTTGGCGTACAGTTGCTGCTCCCTTAGCTTTCCGAGGGTCAGACGGAGGTGAGTCTCGTGTTCTTCCTTGGTCTTGGAGTAAACGAGGATATCGTCGATGAATACCACGATGAACTTGTCCAAGAACTCCATGAATACATTGTTCATCATGTTCATGAAAAAGGCCGGGGCATTCGTGAGTCCGAACGACATCACAGTGTACTCGTAGAGTCCATAGCGGGAGGTGAAAGCAGTCTTGGGTATATCTTCCTCCCTGATCCTTAACTGGTGATAACCTGACCTGAGGTCAATCTTGGAGAACACCGAGGATCCTTTTAGCTGATCGAACAGGTCGTCGATCCGAGGCAATGGGTATTTGTTCTTGATGGTTACGTCGTTCAAGGCTCTATAGTCCACGCACATCCTCTTGGTCTTGTCCTTCTTCATAGCAAATATAACCGGTGCACCCCAAGGTGAGGTACTCGGTCGGATGTAACCTTTCTGCTCTAGGTCTTCGATGTTGCTCTTGACTTCGGCTAGTTCGTTGGCGGCCATGCGGTAAGGGCGCTTGGAGATTGGAGCGGTCCCCGGGACAAGCTCGATTCTGAATTCGATGTCCCGCTTGGGAGGCATTCCGGGCAGATCCTCGGGGAAAACATCTGCAAACTCCTTGACGATTGGCACCTCTTCAAGAGCTATCGAGCGAAGGGATGCTCCGAGTGGTTTGCGACTGGTCATCCGGAAGGTGACGGTTACGCCTTCAGGACTGGTCACCGTGACGGACTTGTTGGCACAGTCGATCACTCCCTTGTGCTTCATCAACCAATCCATACCTAATATAAGGTCGAGTCCGGTGCATTGGATGAGGACAGGCTCGGCCCGAAACAGCACTCCTTGGATGTCAAGTTGAACCTTAGGGCTGTAGAAGCGAGCTGAGGTCCTATTGCCGGGGGTGGCAATCACCATGGGAATTGGTAGAGGGAGCACGTCCAGATTGTTTGTTTTTGCAAAATCTTCCGAGACAAAGGAGTGGGTTGCTCCACAGTCAAATAATATGATGGCCGGTACGGAATTCATAGTAAACGTACCGAGTACGACTTCAGGAGCCTCCTGAGCTTCCTCCGCGCTGATGTGGTTGACGCGGGCGCGAACGGCCTGGTGGGGTGCTGCGCCTTGGTTCTGCTTGGGGTGAGGACACTGGTGCGAGTAGTGCCCTTCCTTGCGGCAGTTGAAGCAGACAACCGGCCTTCCTTGACGATCCCTCAAGATCGGGGCTTTGGCGGCCGGTGCGGGCTGAGCGGCCGGAGCTGGTGGAGCGGGGCGAGGATGCCCGGCGTTGGATCCACCGGCTGCATGAGGTGGCCTGTAGGCGGGCCGAGGATGGTAGGCGGGTGCTGGTGGCGGAGGGACGAAGCGGGGCCTCTGAGTGTTCGCCTGCTGGTGCTTGAAGGCGATCATCTTCCTCTTTTTGAGGTCCAGCTTGTTCTGCTCAGTCTCTTGGATGAGCGCTTTATTGACCAGCCGCTGGAAGTCGGCGAAGTCGGCGGCGACGAGCTGGATGGATAGCTCATCCTTAAGTCCCCTGAGGAACTTGGCTTGGCGGAGGGTGTCGGTGCGCACTTCCTCCGGTGCGTAGCGTGCGAGGCGGTTGAACTCATGGAGGTACTCCATGACAGTCCTGTTGCCCTACTGCAGGTCGCGGAATTCCTGCTGTTTGACCGCGATGACACCGGCGGGGACGTGGGCGGCACGAAAGGCGATGGTGAACTCCGCCCAAGTCACCATGTGGCCCTCTGGCTGGGACGCGCGATAGTTGTCCCACCACTCGGCGGCGGGACCCTGGAGCTGATGAGTGGCGAAGGCCACTCGCTCACGGTCTGTGCAGGGGAGGAGGTCGAGCTTCTTCTCGATGGTGCGAAGCCAATCTCCAGCCTCCATCGGGTTGGTCGTGCTCGAGAAGATGGGCGGGCGCACGCGCAAGAACTCGGAGAGTTGCGGAGCGGCCGCGGGTGCTGGTGCGCGAGGGGCGGGCTCCCCGTTCTGCAGACGGTCCAACTGAGCCTGTTGGTGCTGCATCTGGGTGAGGAGGGCAGTGATCAGATGATTCTGATTCGCCATCATTTCCGCCAAGGTGGGATGGTTGGCGGAAGGCGACCCGGATTGGCGCGGGCCTGTCGCACCCCAGTTGGGCACAACGCCCTCAGGCGCATCTCGGCTTCCTCCTGCTCCGTTGTTGGAGCCGGTGTTCTGGTGGTCGGTCATCTTCTGAATATACAAAGCGATAAAGCAAAGAATGACGAAACGATAATACAATCATATAAGATTCAAGCACATAATTATATATAGTGGCATAAAGTGTTTGTTACA
Organism: Zizania palustris; assembly: GCA_019279435.1. Taxonomy (NCBI): domain Eukaryota; kingdom Viridiplantae; phylum Streptophyta; class Magnoliopsida; order Poales; family Poaceae; genus Zizania; species Zizania palustris. Next base: position 75,817,225 of record JAAALK010000285.1, read on the forward strand.
ATCAAGTTTTTATTCTACCCATGACACACTCGTCGTGGGCAGCACCACATACAAAAGTTTGATTCTTATTTAACTAGCGTCTCCTAACGCCTACTCGCCACCGGAGGCGGTCTCCGTGCTCTCGGAACCACGGGCGCGCGGCTCCAGAGAGATGGTGGGCTCGAGAAAATTCTCGATGATGGAGTCGGAGACGAGGCCGGGGCGTGGTGTAGGGGCACTGGTGGAAGGCCTGGCGGGAGAGGGTCGTGGCGGGATCCTCTTGGGGCGAGGGAGGGGCTCACGGATAGGCTTCTTCTTCCTTGGAAGAAGAGGAACCATCTCCGCGATGTCCTTCTGCAGCTGCATGATCTTGCGCTGCAGCTCGCCGTTCTGCTGGATCAGGTTCTTCGTTTCTTCACGAAGAAACGCAACCGCCTCATGGTGCTCGTCGGCGTCGAGCACCGCCTCGGTGTGGAGATCATCCATGGCCTGCAGAAGACGCGACTGCCGAGCCATGACCGGATCACGCACGGAGTGAACTCCGAGGTAGATACTACGGTGGGCTCCGGGAGTACGCTTCGGCACAAGCCGGAAGGATGAGTTCTGAAGACGATCGCCGTAGATCATCCTCAGCTCCATGAGGGCCTGGAGGGCGACTCGTTGGCACGCGACGTCGAAAGTCGGGCCTCCAAGTGCGGTGGTGTAGGGCGGCAGATGTTCTCCGGAGCCATGGACGGTGAGGGAGACGTCGCAAGGCCCGGCGAACTCGTCGGGGTAGACTCCTTGAAATTCGGGTTCGAAGAGGAACCCGAGGAAGGTGAGCATCATGCGGAGCTCCCGGACGAAGCCCTCATAGTGGCGGCAGTAACTGTGAACTTGGTAGACTGGCATCTACAAAACAGCAAGTTGAATAAAAGTGAGGAGAGGAACAAAGTTTATGAAGTAGATTTTCAAGAAATAATTTCCTATGGCTTAATGGCTAGGCGGGTCTGTTTGGCTTCCTACAGTCAAGTCGGCTCTGATACCATCTTGTCACGCCCCGATTTATCAAAATCGAGACATTATTGAATTTCCATAGAAAAACAATAATACAAGAGGTTCATCATGCGACAACGTACATACGGTAAAATTCATGGTACGCAGACCATATTTATTACAACATTGTTTTAATAAAACAGTAGAGTAGAATAATTAGAAAACGGCATGACGAACTTCTTCTTCAGGATTTTTCTTCTTGACTGGGTCGCTACTCCAGACCGTCTTCGAGATAAGCATCCTCTGTGGGGTCCAACGGGTATGAGTACAAAAAGTACTCAACAAGCCACCGCAAATGCAAATAATAATGCAGGATAATAAACAAGGAAGGATAAAGGCTAACAATGCGGAATAAAGCAGTTGCAGTTATGGCATTTAGTGTAATCATATTTTAATCATGCGGAAAGTAAACATGAGCATCATCAACATCAACTAACTCGAGGAGTACGTTTTACCTCCTCGCACAACGGTCCTTACATGACAAACAACATGCACATCCATATTCAAGTAAACTAACTGGGGGATGTCACGCAACCCGCCCTTGACCGTGGGCTCGGCTTTTCGAAAAGATTTAAGACTCTGATCAGAGATGTACTACTGTACCCACAAGGCACGCACTCATCTCAACGAGATGACCCATTACACGGGAACTCGTGCCAAAACCTCAATATGAGATGTTCCAAGCGATAACCACCCGCTCTAGGTTTCGCCGGCGCGCCGGGCCGCATCCCGGCTAACGTCGCACCCCCTTTTGCGCCACATTGGTACAAGTCACCCGCAGGTGCAACTTGACCCATCTCCAAGTGGTGGCCTCGGTTTGGAACAACCCATACCTTAGTTAGGACTTACCCACTAGACTTGTGGTTAGTACGTAAGTGTATTGCAACGGATCCCTCAGACCGGTCCTTATAGTGCCCCGGGTGCGACTGACCAATGCCCTAGCTTGCACCCGGAACCCACCATGCATACACTCACAACCATGACTCATCACCAACAGAATTTCCAAAGATAAGAAGTAACGGGATCATATAACAGAACCATTTCACTACGACTCATTTTTATCCTATAGCGGCCGTGCCAATACATTGGACACTAGCTAATATCATTGATCATATGGTGACAAGGAGGTTAGGCGAGATAGCATGGCTTGGGTTGCACATCAAGGTCGGGGGATCCTAAATAAATATAATGTAAGGGTTCATTTGACTAATGCATATACATAACCTATGTGTTTTAGCGATAGTCAATTCAGACATGGGTTCAATATGCTCAAAAGAATTGTTTGGTGACTTGCCTTGTTCAGCAAAGGGAGAGGGAGGGACTTCGGGGAAGTACTCCGGCTCCTCGGCGACGTCGTAGTCTTTTTAATATAAAGTAAAATAAAAAGAGTACCACATTCAATCAAACCATATAACATTACATTGCAAGCATATAAGTCAAAGTTGGTTTGATTAAAAATAAATGAACTCAAAGGTTAAGGTTCTGAATTTTATAAATAATTTTAAAGGGATTAAAATGAAGGGTTGTCCTTTTTAGAAAACAAATGTTTAAATGGGATTAAGGTCATATTAAATCCTTAAATAAGTGTGAACTGAAAAGTTCATGTCAAATTGGGTGGTTTTCAGTGAATGAACAGAAAGGAAATTAATAATAATTTTTCTGAAGTTTAAATATTTTAATCCATATTTTAATCCTAAAGGCTTTTGAATAATTATTTGAATAAACATGAAAATGTCCAAATAAACCTACTGTTTTTATTGCCTAAACATGTAGAGAATAATTTTATGAATTTTCTAAAATTGGAATGGCAATTTTTAGAGTCCAAATGCAATAGATATGAATTTTACAAGTTTAAAAGCATTTCTGGAATTTATTTTCAAATTTTAAACCCCTCGGGTCCACGGTGAGCCAGGCCCACGGTGAACCCGCGCACTGTGCGCGTGCGCCGGGTCGATCTGGACCGTCGGATCCAGATCCGACGCGCGAGGGCGAGGCGGGACGCGTAAGTGGCTACGGACGGCCAGGATTAAAACGTGCGAACCGGTACCACGTGGACGCACAGGATTAAACGCGGAGTTTTAAAACAAATGGACGCACGGGATCGCACCGTACCGCTTCACTCAGATCCGACGGCGCCGATTAAATCGCACGAGGGATTAAATCCGGGCCGTTAGATCTGGATCGCACGGCGTGGATCGAATCCGACACGGCACGGGTACTCGACCCGTGCCGGTCGTCTTCTCCGACGACGGCGAGCGGGCCAGCGGTCACGGCGGTCGATGGCGGTCGATGCTAGGTCCTAAAATGGAAAGAGGGCAACGAGGGGGTCACGAAGGTACCTCGGCGGTGGTTCGGGGATGACGGGGCGTGGCCGGCGACGGGGTAGACGGTGAGGTGGTCTCGGGTCCTTGTCGACGACGGTGTTCCGGCGAGGCTCGTGGATGGCGGAGGGGTGGTCGGGGTCGGTGGCGTCCTTGCGGTGATGACGGTGGGGTTGGCTAGGGCGGAGGAGGTCGCTAGCGACGGCGAGGGGCGACTGGAGTAGGAGCGGCGGTGAGGTGTTAAAAACCGAAGAGGGGGCGCTCTGTTCGTTCTCGCCGTGAATTGTCGTGGGGGTAGAACGCGGTGGAGGCCAGGTGCTTAAATAGAGGCATCGGCGAGGGTTAACGGGCACCGCATGCAAGGAAAGCCGAGGAGGGCTTTAACTCGCCGGCGATGGCGCAACCGTGCGCGTGAGGGCGGTCCAGGGGCTTAAACGCGCGCATTAACGTGCTTAAATGACCGGCGGGGATCGGGGAAGTTAATGACGGGCTCGGTTTAATGGAAGGGGGAACCGGCGAGGGGATCCGAGGCGAAGTCTTCGTCGGCGGGATTAGGGGGGGGGGCGGCGCGGGGTTGAAGACGATTCTGACGAGCGGGGGCCACAAGCCAGTGAGCGCGAGCGGGCGAGGGGCGACTGACGGGTGGGGCCGAGGTGTCGGGTTCGCGCGCGAGGAGAAAGGTTTTGGCGCCGACAGGTGGGACCGAGTTGACAGCCAGAGGCGAGCGCGGTAACGGGCTGGGCCGGCCGGGAGAGAGAGAAGGGAGGGAGAGGAGCCCAATACTGTTCTAATACTTTTCTGAATAAAAATAATTCCAGAAAATAGATTAAAATATTAGGGCTGCTTCCAAGGTTGGTAAAAATTTATAAAAATTCTCAAAATTATATTTTGGTCTTAGGATCATATACAAAAAGTTTCACCCCCTAATTTGGTCATCTACCCTATGTTGTAGTTCAAAAGGGTATAAAAGGGATTTAAAGGTATTTTCTGAAATAATAATTTCAATAAATTGAATTTAATAATATTTTTATTGCTTTGAAAATTTGGGGTGTTACAAAGAGCCACCCAGAGCTCCTGCCATGGCCATTGCCGTAGATGCGGCCCAAGCTTGCCGTTGCGCCAAGGTCGTTGCCGCCGTCAGCACTTTCACACTGGTTCTCACCGTTGGAGGAGTGCTCGATAGTCTCGGAGAGGAAGGTTGAAGATGGAAGTGTGGAAAAGTTGAAGCACGGAAGCTTTGTAAAAACTTTTCACTGCCAATAACTTTCCTCTTGTATAACCGCTACGTTCTTGTTCGGCGCGATTCTTGCATGCTTTCACATTTGCAGATCCAACCCATGTCAATGACAGATGGGGCCAAAAGGTGAAGTAATGTGAACCCACGGTAAAAACTTTTGCGGCTGTTGCTTTCTCGAAAGGTCTAACGGCTATTTGAGGGGTAACAGTACAAAAGTAATGGCTCTTTGCGATGTACTGCCGTCATAACGGTTCATTTTCTTTCGAAGCTATCGTACGGAGGTTCAAGTTCGAAGCCTAGATTTGATATGCCTCCGATGCCAAAGATGCTTCGAACAGTTATAATACCTTGAATTTTTCCTAAGTTCCTGAGCATGAAAATATTTCTTGTGTATACTGCTCTCCTTGTTGTACAGGCTATTCGAGGAAGCGTATTCGAGTGGCTACTGTTGGGGGAAAATACTTCATCCTCATGATCCTCCAAGATTCCAAGAAAATGAGTCATGTGATCAAGATAAATGCAAGTCTGATCTCGAAGCTCAAGACTTGCCTCCGGATTAAAGGGTTTGAAGCTGAAGGTTCAGTTCAGGCTCAGGTCCGAAGAGACCCTCCAAAAGGCTTCCTCTCCGAAGTGGAAAACAACTAGGAGGATGGGACGTCTACCTTATCAACATCCTTCGGACATGTTTTACCATGTTAACCCTATAAGGGATACCGAAATAGTATCCACTATATCAGTTGTAATTGAGGGGTAAAAAGGTCTTTTATCTAGAAAGTTTTACCTATAAATACCCTCCTTCTCATCCTGTAAGAGGCATCGAATATTCCGATATGGATGGCCTGAAGAGGAAGAGCGGTCGATGCTTATAAAGTAACCCATTGCAGTTATGGATGGCCTGAAGGGGAAGAGATAGAGTCGGAAGTCTAGGAAAATGTGAAAGCATTAGAAGGTGAAGGTTTCGGAAATTAAATTGAGAAGATGCAACAAAAAGACGTCTGAAAAGACGTGGCGGTACAAGGTGATGATAACCGATAATTTCGAAGCGTCGATTACCCCTTAATGCTGCAAAACTAGGGGTCATTTGTTGACGCCAAGATTTGGTAGAAGACCAGTCCCACTAAAGATGTCGCAAGGCCAACAGAAGTCAAACAGGATCCGTTCAAAGGAGAGTCAAAGAGCTCGTCCATGGCATGCACGATCAGATAGGAAGAGCCAATGGAGATAAGAGCGGAAAAGAAGATGAAGGTTATTGGAATCGGTTAAGATATGTTACTTGGATGGCAAGTCTCCATACTATAAGTATGTACCCTTAGTTAGCTTAGAAAAACACATCTCTATCAATCAACTACTCGGCGCATCGCTACCCTTGGCTTAAGGTTAATCTGGTAGGGTTCGGCACTCAGAGCTAGGATGCGTCGTTTTGATCTCCAACAAAGAGGTTTGTCTCGCCACCCCCGACCCATCCATACCAATTAGGTTAGGATCTTCACGGCTGCATCGGATTGATCTCTTACGGTCAATGTCAAAACAGTATGGTCGACAGTTGTTCTCGGTATATTAGCTAGGTCTAAGGCTGCATTAGTTCAGTTTGATCTCTTAGATTGATGTGATCTAGGTGTGATAGTTTGAAGCTTCATCGGTTAGGTCCAACATCTCTTGCTATTGTATCTCTTTCATGTTGTATACCGTTCATCTAAATAAAGCATGTTTGATACTTTGACATATTATTAATATGGAACAAGTCCATTTTTGGCCATCGAACTAAGGCTGAAGTTTTCTTTTGGCCATCAAACTCCAAAACCAGGAATCTTCGGCCACTGAACTTTGCAAACCATATATAATTGACCACCAAGTCTTGTTTTGAATGGTTTCAGGTGGTTTTGACCACCATGTTGGACTCCGTCGCCACATCACCCACCACATCAGCTTGCTGACTCAGCTGCAGTCCACACATCAGGTCAGGGGCCCTCCTAATCTCTTCATTAGGTCACTCGACAGCGGCGCTGAATCATTCGAATCCTACGACGGCGCTAGGGTTTGAGGAGGGGGCGGCAGAAGGGACGGGAGCCATGGCCAGGTCGTCGAGCTCGTCTTCCTCGATGGGTACGCTTGGAAGTTTGGGTGAAGAGTCTCCAATCCTATACAGGCATGGTCCCCTAGATTACTCGCCGCCGACGATCTGCTATTGCGGGAACAAGGCGACGCGGTGGATTTCTTGGAGCGAAGCGAACCTAGGGCGACGCTACTTCACTTGCTACCATTGACGCTACGCTACGTCGCCCTCTGCCTTGCGCACCGATGATTTGGGGAACAAGATGTCGTCGGGTGACCTAACGAAGAGATAAGGAGGGCCCCTGACCTGACGTGTGGGCCGCAGCTGAGTCAGCAAGACGATGTGGCATGTGATGTGGCGACGGAGTCCAACGTGGCAGTCAAAACCACCTGAAACCATTCAAAACAGGACTCGGTGGTCAATTATACACGGTTTGTAAAGTTCAGTGGCCAAAAATTTCTGGTTTTGGAGTTCGATGGCCAAAAGCAAACTTCGGCCTTAGTTCCATGGCCAAAAATGGACTTGTTCCTATTAATATTATCGTGACTAGCTACTGTCTTGATTTGGTCCGATCAAGTTATTGTGATTATTTTCATGATATAGACATGTTATTTGGCACATTTTATTTATTTCTGTTGGAGTACAAGCCGATGGGTTATCTTCAATTCAACGACACATCTTATTCGCTATCGGAGAAGCTCTCATCGGCCCGTGTAGTAAAACCGCCCATCTTATCGGCCGATGGCACGCTTGCCGATTGCTTCTCCCCTTGTCATCGGTCATATGGCCGATAGGCATGATATTTCACGAATATCCCATCCTCATCGCGGTAATCGGCTCGATAGCTAATAGGCTAGATTATTGATCATATTTTCTTGTTTTCCTTATCAGTTGTAGGAACAAACTAATTGGCACGCCTTAGACCCTTTTTCTAAGAACGTGGGACTTACACTGGAGTTAAGCAGATCTTTCAGACCACGCGTGTGTCAAAGTGTTACAAAAAAACGCACCAACACACCGGCGACTGGCAGGATTGGCGGTGGCCATGTCAGTGGTAGAGAATCGAAGATTAGTGAAAAGTTACGGCGGCATGAACAAAGTTACTCACGTGACACTTGCTCATGTTGCCTCCGAGCCACTCGTGTGCCAGCTCGACTCTTGACTCGATTGCCTGCTGAGCCCAACAGAGCGGATCGAGTTGAGTTCGATAGCCCTCGGAACTGAGTCAGGTTTGACTCAACTTACCGAGTCCGAACTGACTTACAAGACGCGAACTATAATGTCACCCATAGGCCGACTCAGCTCGATCCAGAATGCAAAAATGACACAAAAAGTGTTGTCGGTCGAAAACTATCATACCGAAGACGAGTAGGACTATAATTGTCTATGGACCAGGCCTTGTAGACTTTAAGCAGCCCAAGTCCGTGGAAGGCCCGCACGAGCTGTGCCAGAAAAGTTTGCACCGACTGACCAACCCCAAATAATTCCCTGCTAGTGCCAGCCCTGTCTGGAGCCAGAGGAACATGGTTTCAGACTTTCAGTTACAACTTCATCGCATAATTCAATGCTCTAGATTGGAACTGCTAGGTATTCGTACATGATTTTCGAGTTCTGACCGTCTGATCGCTTACTACAATCAAGCGGTATTCGCCGCTCGGATAATTCTCCTACTCTGGCTCACTTTGCTATGACGACGTCCTCGTTGCTTCATGTGAACGGCAAGTCAGTTGGCAGCATCGATTTTGATGTCACAGATTGCTCGCCATGATTTGTTCTGTAACTACAAGCAATGAGACTGATACCAAAAGCGGCGCTGGGGATCGAAAGTCCGATGGGCTTTTTAGGTGTTGAGCTGATGTAAATGTGTGATTCAATGATCTTCTCGCTGAGTGCCAAAGTGCAGTGCATGCCAATGACACCACGCCTGCGTCATCTATACAATGCGCTGATGCGCACTATGCACCAGTCTTTGGCTGTTGCCTTTCTATCTCTTGTTATCTAGCCTTCCAAATCAAATAAAAAAATCTCTTCGCGAACGCCTTATCTGCCAGCTCAATCCATCAATAATGACATGATGGAAGTACTATAAAATTGTCCACGTGTAATTAAGGTGGCTTTGAACGCAAAAGTAGCTCATGTACATGACTCCGTATCCGTACCCTCTCCGGAAATTCAGATCATTCTTTACACTGATCAGAACAGCAAAATCAAAGTTGTTTGCGTTGCTATACCAAAGCTGCAATACCAGTCGTACAAAAAATATAAGAAATCGATTTGTAACCATTAACCACACACTCCGCAGCATGCATCTTCATATCGGGTAAGGCCGCCAAGGCGGCTACAGCACAGTAGAATGGGACGTGACACGTGAGCACCTAATATGGATATGTCATATGTACACATCGAGTTGGCACGTACCTAAGCTCCGGCCTACTGGTGCATCTCCCAGAGCTTGACAGTGAAAAGATTGATTGATTCAAACTAAAGACTAAAAATAGGTTCCGACATTTTCTTTTCACTATGAATTGAAATGACCGACTGAGCAAGAACATAAAAGAGAGAATACATAGCCAACGTCACTTACAAGCGGATCATGTCTATCCATCTGTGTGACAGGCACGAATACCCGTTCGTACGCCGGAGCTACGAAGCACAAAGAGGCGCGCGCGCGACGGAAGAGTCCGCGACCATGCATGGGATTACGTTGGGCGGCTGGCCGTCTCGCGCGTCGCGTGCGGCAGGCAGGGCAGCTGCACGTCGGGTGCCTGCTCACTACGCTCGGGCACTTGGCCGTCTCGGCGGTGCACAGGTACAACGCGTCCCGGCACTTTCAATTTTTTTTAAAAAAAATAATATATTTTATTAAAAAAATCAAATATGGTAAATAAATTTTAAAAAATTCAAAAATAATCATATGTCAGCATATCATCTGCCGATGTAGGCACATCGACACATCTGCCAATATTCCAATAGAGCTTTTTTATATTAAGAAAATCAACTCTAGTGGATCTGGCCTCGTGCAGGGCATGCCTCGCATGCGGCCGCCACACCCCGTGGCCTCGGCCCCAATGCGTGTTGCTCGCGCCTCACACGCCCTGGGCCTCTGTTGGTTTCATTTTTAGTCACACGCGTGGTCTGGAAGATCTATTTAATTCCAGTGTAGGTCTTACAATTTTAGAAGAAAGGGGTTATGGACATGCCAATCAGTTTGACTCTGCAACTGATAAGGGAAAAAAAGAATGACATTAGTAGAAAAGTCGATCGGCTACCAAACCGATGACTGTGGTGATATATAAAGAAACATGAGTAGTGATGCAAATCGACTATCGAGTCGATGACCATGGCCAGATTATCGGTATATGGTAATACCATTAGCCGATAAGACATATGTCCCACACACAAAGGCTCATGAATACCTTATGATGGAAAAAAATTTAAGAGCAGACTTAAAGATAACCTATCGGTTTATACTCCGATAGAAACTGAATATAGCATACTAGATAATGCATCCATACTATCAAACTATCATAACAGTAAGATTGGACTTAACCAATACAATCGCTAAATCATGATTAATCAACAGTACTTTAACACATCGGGCATGCTTTATTTAGATGAATGTTGTACAACATAAATTAGATACAATAGATCAAGATGTCGAACTTAACGGATGAAGCCTTGAACCACTATACCTAACTCACATCAATCTAATAGATCGTGACGATGCAGCCTTATACCTAGAAATTACACCAAGATAAACCGACGATCGTACTGGCCGAGTCGATGCCTCAAGAGATCGATATGATACAGCCTTGAAGAACGTTGATCCAGCCAATACGACTGTCGGGGTGGAAGGACTCATCTCTTCACCAGAGATCGAAGTGATGCAGCTCAGCTCCGAGTGCCAAATCCCACCAGGGCTAACCTTGGAAGATAAGGGTGGCGATGTGTCGAGAGTAGTTTGTGGTTGTTTTTGTTGTCTTGTTTTTACCTAGCTAATAGTTACATATTTATAGTTCGGTGAGTTGCCGTCCGTTACAATAACCATAACCAATTCTGGATTTATCTTTATCTCCCTTCATCCTCATCGGCTCCTTCGCATCCGTCCGTGTATAACCACCTGGACGGACTTCTTTGACCACCCTTTGACTAGACTCCTTTGAGTTCTATTGGTCATGCGACACTCCTGATGGGCCTAAGCTTTTACTAAATCTTGGCGTCAACACATGCCCCCTAGTTTTGGAGCACAAGTATAACTAATGCTTCGAAATTATCGTTCATTAAATCCCTCTGCACCGCGTCATTTCAAAAGTATTGTCGATCTTTTTACTAGTAGCCGAAAACTCTTTACCTTCCGGTGCTTTTGTAGTATATATTTGGATTACTGCCTTGTATTAATTATTCATCTTCTTCCTTACCTTTTCTTCTTCGGTCATGAATGACTGTGATGGATTTTGCCTGGTCTGACGCATCTACTCTTTCTCTATGGCAGAGTATTAGACCAAGCTTCATTCCGCATAGTTTAGCAATGGCATTTCCAAATAGAATCACCGAAGATTTTGTTCCTCCAATCCCAGGCCTATGAACGTTTTAGTATTTCGAAAACAGTACTCATGATTATACCTTTTGCCGAATGTTGAAGGTGGTCCCACAAAAACTACTAGGATTGGCTTGACCCATTTCCCAAAGTGTTGCTCTCACAATATAAGTATCCACTGGCATCTTCCTTTTCCCTTTACACTTTCAGCATTCACAACACACTCTCCATGTTCTAGCCCTTGAACTCGTCACCGGCGCCTCCGCACCGTCTCCGGCAACCGTACTTTGCCACCTTAATCCTCTTCACTAGCCTCGAACTCCTATGATCTTAGCAATGGCGACCAATGACTACATCCCCGAGGTAAGTCTTTCAATGTCCCTTCTTATCTTTCTTGTTCTTTGGTGTTCTTGGTTCTCTCCGCTTCCTGTTCTCTTACTGCCTTTTTTCTTTCTTATTTTTCTCTCTTTGTAGAACCTCAAGAATCAGATCCTCATTCATATGGCCAAATATTCGGCTTGCCATTTCTTGGGCCGGTTGGGCAATCCTGACCCTACTGATATTATCAATGTAGAAACCAGTCGGATCCCTTTTAAACACTCCCAAATGTTTTCATCCGACTAGTACTTGAGCTTTAGGGCTTTTCCTTCTCCTCTTCCTGGCTGGCGTGATTGGTATGAGATCATCATCGGGCACTGTATTGGCCTTTCCCTTGTTGAGCCTTATAAGAACAAGCCAAAACTAGCCATCATCTGCTATTTTTGGTCGGATGCTCTGAACGCTTTCGTTTTTGGCCGTGGGTCGATCAGTCCCTCCTTACTTGATGTATTTTTCTTGACTTGCCTCAACATCGACTCATCGTCCAACCCTCTCTTCTTCCGCTCCAAGCCGGCCCATCGCGTTGATGTCAAATCTACTAGTGGCTAGAGCAAATACATTTTAAAGCACAATAAGAAAACTGGCCATATAGATGTCCGTGAGCACGTAGCTTTCCTCAACCTCTGGCTAGAGAGGTTTGTCTTTTGTGGATCCACTTTGGGTCCAACCTCCCATCTCCAATTCCTAGCCGAGCAGCTTACTGCTAACAAAAAGACCCCCCTTGGCCGATACCTTCTTGGAGCCACCTACCACCTTCTTCACCAAGTATCGGCCAAGATATCGGCTGGCGAGCCTATCAGCCATCTTGGAGGTCCGTGGTGGTTTTTTGCAACTTTGGCTCAATGTTTATACTGCCAAAGTGGTCAACGACCCTCCTCTCACTTTAATGCAATTTCCTTCTAATTTTCCCGAATCGGACAATCCAGTCTATCACTGATACTCTTTAATAGGCGAGTCAACGACTTGCCACACAAGTTTCTGTATGTGTTCTGAATCCTTGACCATCTGTTTCAAGGGTTTTTATTCTAGTTTTCCCGTCGAGCAGATCACCTGGTATCCATTTGGGTACCAGTCAGAGTACGAATCCCCCATCGGTTAATCTCAACCGATATGTGTCGTGACAAAGATTCTATCAATATTTTCAAGGCCTTGATCTATCCCTACCTTCTACCCATCAACTTTACCATCAGCAAATGGAAGGCTGTTGGGGAAAGGGGAAGCTACGTTAGCCGGCAATTTAAAAAGTTTCGCCTCAAAACCAAAGAACCATGCTCGTGAGGGATCATGAATCAATACCTTCTAGCACAAGACGCGCTAGGTACAATAGAAGAAGATATCGAGAAGTGTGTCCTCGCTTATCCTTGCCTTGCTCCGGTCATTCCATGATGATCCAATCGATGATGACGATGACGGTGTTCACGTGAAGAAATCCACGAGTGCCGCTATTGGAGCAGTACCACCATGGTATCCACACGTACAGCGATGAAATCATTCCCACGCCGGCGTGCTAGCACCGCTCATGAGAAATGGGAGAATCCTCAATCTCAACTCTTGAGATCAAGAAAGGGAGGAGACGAGTTCTTGGTGGCTAGGGTTTAGATCTAATCTAAACTATGAATAACTTTTTTATCCAAGACCTCCTCCTCTATATAGAGGTGAGAGCCCTGACCTCAAACAATTCGAGACCTTATAGATCCAATCTATTACACCCACCTCAGAACTTCTGATTCACAGATAGAAACTTCTGATTAGGGCTCTCGAACTGCAATTCCATGTATCATCAGAAATTTCGTGTACTGCCCTGATTTTTAATCAGGCGTTAAATATTAATAAATAAATAAATAAATAATTTTATAGAATCCTCGCTGCACATTCCACCTCCTCTTGTTTTCCACCCTTCTTCTTCCTCGCTTCCCTACTCCTCTTTGTAACACCCCAAATTTTCAATAGAAATAAAAATTACATTTTATTATATTTTTTAGGAAATGATTAATTTTGAAATTCCTTTAATGCCATTTTTGAGAATTTTTACAAATTTTTATCACCCTTGGAAGCCACCCAAATATTTTAAACCAATTTCAGCAATTATTTTTATTCAGAAATAAATTTTAAACAGTAACGGGCCCCTTCCCCCTCTTTCCCCTCGACCAGCCGGCCCAGCCCACTACTTCCCCGTGCCCCTCACTGATAGCCAGGACCCACTCGTCAGTGACCCCCTCTCCCTCCGCGCGCGCGCCCGACATCTTGGCCCCACATGTCGGCGCCAATGCCCCCGCACACCCATTGCCTCGGCCCCACCTGTCAGTGTGTCCCGTCGCCACTCCCTCGCCCCGCGCCCGCTGACCGGTGGCCCCTACCTTTCAGACCCGTCATCCACCTCGGACCACCGCCCCCAAACCCCACCGACCGAATCAATGCCTCCGCGATCCGCTCATCACCGGCCCCCTCCCATTAAACCGACGCCGGGAATCAATTCCCCGCGATGCGCCGACCATTTCCCCCTCTTTAATCCACGCGTCATCGCCCCAGGACTGCCGCTCGCATGCAAGGAATGAAGCTCACCAGCGTTCACTCTCGTCCTCCCCCGACTGCGCCCCCTTCTGCCCCCGTCGGTGCCTCTATTTAAACCCTATGCCTCCGCCGCGTCCAGCCCACACGTCCATTCACGCTTAGACTGAACAGAACACACGCGACACCCTTTTTAATGCCACACTACCGCCCCTACTCCAGTCACCGCTGTAGGACCGAAAGTAGCGACCAGAGGGGGGTGAATGGGCGCCTAAAAAATTCTTTCGAATCAATGGCCTGTTCCCAAAACCCAATGCACCTCAAAAGACTAAGCAGCAGAAAATAAACAGATAGCCTAAGTCTAAAGGTATCTATCCTAGAAGCAACTGAGGTTAAACAGAAAAATACCAAAACAATGCAACTAGGCAGATGGACAAGGCATACTAGACATGTCAGGCTAGACTTCTCAATGAAATGATCTAAGTATATATATAAAGTGAGATGAGAAGTTACTGTTCAGTTTTGTCTCTTGTTCGGAACTCGGCGAAGCCTTCTTCGCCTGTCGAGGTCTGCTTCGGAGATGGTAGTCAAAGCCTGCTTCGGAAGTCAGTTGCGAGGCCCGCCGAAGGCAGTTGAAAATGCCGAAGGTGTTTTGATCTAGCCTAGTTCGAAGTGGAAGATGACGAAGTATGCTTCGAAGCGAAGTATGACAAAGTCGGAGCCTGCTTCGAAGTATGTGCTTCGAAGGCAAGGTTTCGAACACAGCTTCAAACCAAGTGCTTCGAAGTTAGACCTTCGAACAGAAAACTTCGAACACAACACAGACGGACAACCTTCGAACAAAGAAGCGAAGCCTATCACACGACAGAGAGACCAAACCGAAGGCTATATTCTAACTTCGAACAGATCACAACAGGGACCTTCGAAGAAGTCGGAAGCAAAAATATTGAGCGAAGTCTAACAGAAGAACAAGCTCCGAAGCGAACTTCGAAACCCGTCGAAGTGTGGACTTCGAAGAGCTCGAGTCGGAGTACCTTCGCACAGACGTTCGAAGTATGAGACGCTGTCAGTTCAAAGAGTACTTCGAAGTTATCAGCACGGAGTGAAGTCGAATAACGAAGCCTTTAAAATGTCAGGTCGAAGCCTGCCTCACGGAGCTGAGGGACTTCGAACAGAGAGAGAAAAAGTGGCTTCGCAGAAACAGTCAAAAAAGGCATTCAATCCAGTCTGCTTCGATCAAAAAGCTATGCTGGAAAAAGCAGAGCAGGTACTTGTGTACTGTTGCCGCAGAGAAGTAGTACTACTTGCAACAGCAAGAACTAGTACTACTTGCGTGAAGAACACACGCAACAGAGACACATCCTCAGGAATAAAATCAACACAGCACAACAAACCGAAGCTTCTTGAATCAGAGGAATCAATGCACACGCCTCAACAAAGAACAAGGGATTCAATCTCACAGGAGCAAAGTAAATGCAAGGCAAAAAGGGATGAACCAGTGTCTGGCGGCGCACACAGGAGAGAGAATGCAAGAGACAAAATGACCCAATAGATTAAAAAGTGAATTCTAGAAGGGGTAGTCCAAACCCTAGGGATTGGGGTCCTATTTATAGGCAGCCCACCACTAGGAATATTCTACCAGCCCCTTAGGGTTTTTACAGACTCAAGAATAAAGGAAAAGACTCTACTGCCCTTAGGTATTTTTACAGACACGACTGACTGACTGTGGGCCTAGAGTTACAGATGACTTATCCGAAAGCTAAGCTTTCGTAGCGACTACGGCTTCTCTTCTGGACAGTCCGATACAGAATCAACGGTTGTCAGTTTTGCGCCGAAACTGACAAAGCCTCCACCGACTTTGCACCAGGTACCCAGATTGGGCCGGCCCGATTCCGCAGCTCTCTCAGCCCGGCAATCACTCACCGCCCGTGTACCTGAGTCAACCCTGGTCAACAGCCCAGTGGGTCTTCTGCTGCTCCTGGCCCATGTACCCGGATTGGGCCAGCCCGACTTCGCAGCCTCCTCTGCCCGACAGTCGCTCGCTGCCCGTGTACCTGAGTCACACGCGGCCCATGAAACAGTAGATCTCTTCTTCTTCTGTCCTCTTTGACTATCGTTGACAATGACTCATCACTTCTGGAGCCATGAGGCCCACGCTATTCAGCATGGCTCCTCAATCTCCCCCTTGATGAGTGCATTGTCAACACTCCTCTTCTTCAGCTCTTCAGAACCTGCGAACAACTGTGGAAACACGAAAACAAAGCACAAGAAAACAAAGAAGAAGAAAAATAAGGTAAAAAGTTTAACCCTAATGACCAAAAGCCGAACAAAAGCAAGAAGCGGTCATTATGGTTAACCAAAACGTAAAAGCTCAAAATGAGTTCGATTTCAGAACAACAAGGATATCAACAGAGTAAAAACTCCCCTTAAACTCTGATCCCAAATTTTCTCCCCCTTGTTGACAAGTGAACTCATCAAGCACTCAATAGAGACACAGACTCCCCCTGAAATGCAACTCCCCCTCAAAATATGCAGTGAATTCAACTAGAGTGCATAAGGAGTGTAGAAAGCATGCTTCTCAAATATGATTGACTGCAATTACAACATCTAACAAGTATAGCAAAGAGATAATGTCTAAGACACATGGCATGATCAGTGCAACAGATGATATCTAAAGAAAGTCATTAGCACGCATTTTTCAGTTTTTGCAAACAAAAAGCATCACCACATTTTCCAGTAAAACAAGCAAGGTAAAACATGAGATGCAAAAGCTAACTGATATCTACCAAGATAAGCTTTGTTCAGAAACAAAGTGCTTCAGCAAACTTGTTATCATTTCAATTTTCAAGCCCTTTTTTCTTTTTCATTTTTGCCAGGGGTTATTTGCATGTCAAACCTTATGCGGACCGACCAAGTCAAGCCTAGGCCAGATCTGGACCATCAGAAGCTTAAGACATTGGTCTTGGCATACATTACACTATCCTAGTTCATACCAAAGTGCTATGGTATGCAGTCCAGAACAAATGTAATGCGACAAAGCAAACCCACCTGGATCTTTTCAAGTTATGCACAAAAAGGCATGGAATTTTCATTGTTCTCGAATTGTCATCATTTTTATAGCACATTTCCATGTTTAAAGCATACAGATGTCCAAGTTGCAGATTTGCATCTAAGTCAGAAACTAGCTACAAGGCATGTAACAGATAGCAAGAACATTCAGCCTACGCATGCTAGTTACCAGAAACAATGGTGATCATTTTTTAATTTTAAAGCATAAAAGCCATGCATATGACAGATATCAGCATATCATTTGAACTGAAGCAAAGCATGATCATCGACAAGTAATCAAAAGCATGTACCAGCTAGAATAAGTAAAGCAGTTCAATCATATAACAGAAGCAAGCTCAAACGTGTGATATGTGAATATGCAAGATATGAACACACACAAAAAGACTCAAGAAAAAGTAAAGAAGAAAGAAAACTGACGCAAAATATCCTAGAAAGGATACACAACACCCAAATCCCCTCGTAAACGCTCAAATGTAGACTGATCTAGGGGTTTGGTGAAAATATCAGCCAACTGATGATGGGTATCAACATGAACAAGGTCAATGACACCTTTCTCATATTGATGCCGCAAGAAGTGAAAGCGCACATCAATGTGTTTGGTTTTTGAATGGAGACATGGGTTTTTCCCTACACTAATTGCACTGGTGCTGTCGGCATCCGAAAATCCAGATAAATCGAGAGAAGATGATGCTGAATAGAAAAGACCAAGATCGGGCGCATAAGTAAGATACCTGAATATGCGCTTGACAGCTTGCCGATGAGACGCGCGTGGTGAAGACTGGAAACGCGCGCAAAGTCCCACGGCGAACTGTATGTCCGGTCTTGTTGCCGTCAAGTACAACAGCGAACTGATCATCCCTCGAAACTCCCTTTCATTGACCTTGACGCCGCTCTCATCCTTGTCCAGACCCCCAGAAGTGCCCATCGGGGTCATCTGCGGCTTCAATTCACCACCAAAGTAAAATTTCTTTAACATATCACGAGTGTACTTACCTTGGTGGATGAAGGTGTTGTCCTTGGTCTGCTTGATCTGGAGCCCTAAGAAGTACTTGAGGTCACCCATGAGGCTCATCTCAAACTCACTGTGCATCTGCTCAGAAAACTTGGACACAAGATCATTAGTAGTACCGCCAAAAATAATATCGTCCACGTAAATCTGAGCAACTAAAAAATGTGAAGCATCTCTGAGCAAGAAAAGAGTTTTGTCCACAGAACCCATCACAAAGCCCTTCCCCAACAAAAATTGCTTCAACCGGTCATACCAAGCTCTGGGGGCTTGCTTCAACCCGTATAAAGCTTTGTGCAACTTAAAAACATGTCGAGGAAACTTAGGGTTCTCAAAACCGGGGGGTTGCCTAACATAAACCTCCTCTTCTATGTACCCGTTCAGAAAAGCACTCTTAACATCCATTTGAAAAAGCTTAAAACCCTTTGAAACGGCAAAAGCTAGAAGAATACGAATGGACTCAAGACGGGCAACAGGAGCGAAGGTTTCTTCAAAGTCAATACCTTCCTTCTGGCAATAACCCTGGGCAACTAGTCGAGCCTTGTTGCGCACCACAACCCCATCTTCACCTTGTTTGTTCTTGAACACCCACTTGGTGCCTATGGGGTTGCATCCTGGTGGCGGCTCAACAAGTGTCCAAACCCGATTACGGACAAAATTCTCAAGCTCTTCTTGCATAGCATTAATCCAATTAGAATCAGAAAGAGCATGAGAAACATCTCTGGCTCAAAAGATGCAACAAACGCAGATTCAGCAAACACAGCAAGAGAGGCAGAAGAACGCAAAGTTCTCTCAGTCAAATCACCTATGATGAGCTCTGAGGGATGGTCACGCTGAACTGCTCGGGTTCCCTGGTGATCTGAAGTCACCTCACCGGAGTCAGCAGCGGGCACCTCTGTACTCGAATGAGGAGGCTCGATCGTAGTGGAAGAAGTGATCAGAGGTCCGCCCTCATCCTCAGTCGAGGTCTCAGAAGGTGTGGGCTGTGCTGGGGGTGCAGAAGGCCCACCCTCATTAGTGGCTGGAGTGTCATCATCTTCCTCGAAGATGGACTCTCTGAGCTCACCATCAGACGGCTCAAAAGAAGGAGTCAAAGAAGGCAAGGACTCATCAAATAAAACCTCACAAGTCTCGACAAGCAACTGGGATTCGAGGTTCCAAACACGGAAGCCTCGAGAATGCAAGGCATAGCCAAGAAAAACTCCGTCCCAGCAATGAGACTCAAACTTGTCCAAATGCCCTCCCTTCTTGAGCACAAAGCACTTGCAGCCAAACGCTCGCAAGTGGCTCACCTTGGGCTGTCTGCCAAACCGCAGTTCATATGATGTCTTACCAAGGTAAGCTCTAAGAAAGATGCGGTTGGCCAGATAGCAAGCCGTGTTCATGGCTTCAGCCCAAAAACGCCTAGGAGTCCTGTGCTCATCGAGCATCGTCCTGGCCATCTCAACTAGCGTGCGGTTTTTTTCGTTCCACAACGCCATTCTGTGGGGGAGTGTAAGGAGAAGAAAACTGGTGGTCCAGACCCTGATCACTACAGAAGCTGACGAACTGAGAGTTCTTGAACTCAGAGCCGTTGTCGGAGCGAATTGCTCGCATCCGACCATTGTTCTCATTCTTCAGCTTCAAAATCAGGTCATGAACAAACTGAAACGTTTCATCCTTGGACTCCAAAAAGAAAACCCACGAGAATCGAGAAAAGTCGTCAACAATCACAAGTGCATACCACTTCCCACCGACTGAACGTACCCGAGCAGGACCGACAGTGTCCAAGTGTAAAAGCTCGCCCGGATACGAAGTCATCACCTGAGTCACAGGTGAGTGAGAAGCGGCAACCATTTTCCCATGACGACAGGGATGACAAACTAGATCCTTCTCCATCTTAAGCTTGGGCAATCCTCGGATGAGGTCCATAGAGCTTAACCTGACTAGCAGATCAAAACTCAAATGACCTAACCTCCTATGCCACTTCCAGAGCTCAGAAGATGATCCAGCAATCAAACAGCGAGAAGGGCCAAAAGAACTAGAGAAGTCAATTCAAAACACTTTACCGAAAGGTAAAATCTGACAAACCAAAGACCCTCTAGAATCAACCACAGAAGAATTTCCCTTCTTAAAACGCACTTCCAAACCATCCTCAAGAAGTTGCGAAACAGAAATCAAATTGAAGTTCAAATTCTTAACCAAAGCAACATTCTTCAAAGAGAAATGATCTGAAATGCGAATAGAGCCTATGCCACTTACCTTCCCTTGACCACTGTTCCCGAAAGTGATGTACTCTTTGGAGCTTGGGGGAGTAAGACTGGAGAACCATCTGCGATGTCCCGCCATGTGGCGAGAACATCCTGAGTCCATGATCCAAACATCCTCCAGTCCCCGATCCTGCACAATCAGTGGTTGTAAGTGGGAGCAAATGGTCCGGCACCAGTTTTAGCAAAAGAGCTAAACCAGTGTCGAGCCATCTGCTCAAAAGACGGAAAGCAGAAATCATAATGAGAGTCCGGACCAAAACGCGACTCAAAGCGCGGTCCTCGGTTCTGCCTAAGCCTGCGGCCACGAGGTCCAGGACCGTAGCCAACACGGCCTGAAACTCTGCCGGAACGAACACCACCAACTGGAGCACGGGCAAGAATGTCGTCTCCTCTACCACCACCTACACGACGCGGCCTGGCCTCCAGCCTCTCCCCGCGCCGAGGAACACGCAGTCTACCACCCTGCTGGTAGAACTGCTCCTGATCACCACGAGCCCTCTCTGCTCTCTCAACTCGCTTCCTCCTAAAGCAGAACTCCGCAAGATGCCCGTCTCTCTGACAGTACTCACAATGATAGGTGGGCTTCTTGGGATGTGGTTGAGGCTTGGGATGTTTGGGCTTGGTAGTGTTTGGTGTGGTCTTCTTGGGTTGAGAGGGTCCAGGAAGAGAGTCTAGAGAAGAGTGGAGGTGTTTGGGCTTAGGAACCCAGATAGGCTTCTTGGGTGGAGCTTTGGGTGGTTTATGAATCACTCCATCCTTGGGCTGACAAGCCTGGGATGTCTCAGTGGAGTGAGTCTTGGGATACCTCTGCTCTGGGGTCATTTTGCTCCACTCCACTGCCCGGCTAATGGCACTCTCAAAGTCAGCCTTGGTGTAGGTGTAACCTACCCCAAACCCATCCTGCCTCTTGAACTGCTGGATCATCATGCCAAGTTGTGGCTCTCTGGCACTGATCCAACTCAGGATAGAACGGAGGTAAAAGTTCTCATTCTGAGAATCTGCTAGCTCCTCTCTCAAGGAAGCTAGAACCTCCACCTGAGACAAGCAGGTCTCACACTCACTCTCTACTTGGACAGACTTTTCGGCTTTCAGCTTGATCAACTCCATTCTAAGAGACAGACAGTTCTCACAGACAGTGGGTGGAACTGACAGTGTCTCAAGCTCTAGCTTAGTCTGGGCAAGCTCAGCTCTCAACCTCTCCAAATCACCCAAATGCTCATCGCCCTTGGATTTCAGCTCAGCTAAGGCAGCTAGATGATATAGGCAATGAACACAGGGTGCGACGACAGTGGCTTGAGCATCTTTCAGCTCCAGCTGAGCGCTTTCAAGCTTAGTGGCCAAAGCGTCCCTCTCATCAACCCTTTCTGTGTACCTGGACTTCAAAGTCGACAGGTCACACAGAAGCACCTCACACTTCGGGCACTCACTGCTATCACCCAAGCAAGGAGAAGAAGATAGACTCTCAATTCTGCCGTTGGCCACGGCAAGCTCACTCTCTAACTCATCTATCCTCTTCTTAGCCCCCCCTAAGCATTTTTCCCGATATTTCAACTCCTGACGATTGCTCTCAAGTAAATCAACGATTTCTCGCTCGTAAGATGATACCTTGTTGTCGTCATCGTCGGAGTCGTCGGAGGAGCTCTTTTCTTCCCTATCCCCAAGAGCCATTGAACAGAAGCTCTTGCGGGATCTTCGGCGCTGGTGTGAGTGGCTCTTCGGCTTGTCTCCGAAGGCCATGAAGCAGAGGCCCGTCGGATCATCCTTGTCTTTCCCCTTCCTGATGGCGATCTCCTCATCACTTGAGCTCGATGAAGAGGAAGAAGACGTGGACCGCTTGGAGTAGCTTTTCTCCATCTCGGCGAAGAAGGCCTTGTCGCGCTTCTTGTTCTCTCGCCGGTAGTCCTTCAGGCGTTCTTGAAGAATCGAGTCTTCGGCTTGCCCTTGTTGAAGGATGAGCTCTCGTGCTTGCCGGAGTCATGGAAGCTGCCACCGGTACCCTTCTTGTATCCATTGCGCTTGGGGCAGTCGGCGATGAAGTGTCCTGGATCACCACACTCAAAGCATCCGGATTTTGTGCCGTGTCTTTTGAACATTCTCTTATCATAGACACGACGCACCCGGTTGTTAAAAAGACACAAATCATCATCTCCCAATAACTCTAGCTGGTCCTCAGTGATAGACATCAAAGAGAACCCAGCACAACTCACAGAAGAGGGATCAACAGAAGGTGTAGCAAGGGCCAGGGATTTTGATCCAGAACCAGTGAGATTTGATCTCAGCTGGATATCTACCTCAGTGGCCTTCAGCTTGCTAAACAACTCAGAAATGGTCAAGGTATCGTAAGAAGTGCTCTCAACGATAGAGGATACCTTGATCTCCCAGATCTTTGGGTCCAAGGTATGGAGAACCTTGAGCGCCTGCTCATGATCTGAGACTAACTGAGCACCCTCAGCCTTGTTGTCCCGAAGCTTGTTTATGATCGACTGAAAACGACCAAACAAAGCCTCAACAGATTCACCCGGCTTCTGTGTGAAATTCTCATATTCACGCCGGTAGGTCTGATAGAGCCGAGCCTTGACCTGTGCTGTTCTCTCATGGTGTGCCTTGAGGGTAGCCCAGATCTCTCTCGCAGTGGAGAGATGACTCACACGCTCAAACTCAGTGGGACCTAAACCAGAAAACAGAATGTTCACAGCCTTACTGTTGCTCAGATGCTGAGCAATGATACCAGCAGTACCCTGCTCAGTAACTGGCAATATGACAAACGTGGTGTGAACGCAAATATCCCAAATGTCCGAACCCTGGCTCATAAGATAGGCTCGCATGCGAGTCTTCCAATAGTTATAGCCATAGGATTCCAAGGACGGGACCTTGCCAGGAGACGTCATGGTCACTACCGGGGTTTAGAACCGGTTAAGGTATGGAAAAACACTAACCAAGCTCTGATACCACTTGTAGGACCGAAAGTAGCGACCAGAGGGGGGTGAATGGGCGCCTAAAAAATTCTTTCGAATCAATGGCCTGTTCCCAAACCCAATGCACCTCAAAGACTAAGCAGCAGAAAATAAACAGATAGCCTAAGTCTAAAGGTATCTATCCTAGAAGCAACTGAGGTTAAACAAAAAAATACCAAAACAATGCAACTAGGCAGATGGACAAGGCATACTAGACATGTCAGGCTAGACTTCTCAATGAAATGATCTAAGTATATATATAAAGTGAGATGAGAAGTTACTGTTCAGTTTTGTCTCTTGTTCGGAACTCGGCGAAGCCTGCTTCGCCTGTCGAGGTCTGCTTCGGAAATGGTAGTCAAAGCCTGCTTCGGAAGTCAGTTGCGAGGCCCGCCGAAGGCAGTTGAAAATGCCGAAGGTGTTTTGATCTAGCCTAGTTCGAAGTGGAAGATGACGAAGTATGCTTCGAAGCGAAGTATGACAAAGTCGGAGACTGCTTCGAAGTATGTGCTTCAAAGGCAAGGTTTCGAACACAGCTTCAAACCAAGTGCTTCGAAGTATGTGCTTCGAAGGCAAGGTTTCGAACAAGCTCCGAAGCGAACTTCGAAGGCATAGACGTTCGAAGTATGAGACGCTGTCAGTTCAAAGAGTACTTCGAAGTTATCAGCACGGAGTGAAGTCGAATAACGAAGCCTTTAAAATGTCAGGTCGAAGCCTGCCTCACAGAGCTGAGGGACTTCGAACAGAGAGAGAAAAAGTGGCTTCGCAGAAACAGTCAAAAAAGGCATTCAATCCAGTCTGCTTCGATCAAAAAGCTATGCTGGAAAAAGCAGAGCAGGTACTTGTGTACTGTTGCCGCAGAGAAGTAGTACTACTTGCAACAGCAAGAACTAGTACTACTTGCGTGAAGAACACACGCAACAGAGACACATCCTCAGGAATAAAATCAACACAGCACAACAAACCGAAGCTTCTTGAATCAGAGGAATCAATGCACACGCCTCAACAAAGAACAAGGGATTCAATCTCACAGGAGCAAAGTAAATGCAAGGCAAAAAGGGATAAACCAGTGCCTGGCGGCGCACACAGGAGAGAGAATGCAGGAGACAAAATGACCCAATAGATTAAAAAGTGAATTCTAGAAGGGGTAGTCCAAACCCTAGGGATTGGGGTCCTATTTATAGGCAGCCCACCACTAGGAATATTCTACCAGCCCCTTAGGGTTTTTACAGACTCAAGAATAAAGGAAAAGACTCTACTGCCCTTAGGTATTTTTACAGACACGACTGACTGACTGTGGGCCTAGAGTTACAGATGACTTATCCGGAAGCTAAGCTTTCGTAGCGACTACGGCTTCTCTTCTGGACAGTCCGATACAGAATCAACGGTTGTCAGTTTTGCGCCGAAACTGACAAAGCCTCCACCGACTTTGCACCAGGTACCCGGATTGGGCGGGCCCGATTCCGTAGCTCTCTCAGCCCGGCAATCACTCACCGCCTGTGTACCTGAGTCAACCCTGGTCAACAGCCCAGTGGGTCTTCTGCTGCTCCTGGTCCATGTACCCGGATTGGGCCAGCCCGACTTCGCACCCTCCTCTGCCCGACAGTCGCTCGCTGCCCGTGTACCTGAGTCACACGCAGCCCATGAAACAGCAGATCTCTTCTTCTTCTGTCCTCTTTGACTATCGTTGACAATGACTCATCACTTCTGGAGCCATGAGGCCCACGCTATTCAGCATGGCTCCTCAACCGCTCGCCATCACTGGAGTCCCCCTCCGTCCTCGACGACCGCACCGCTGTGACCGCAGGTGCCACCCCGACCTCGGCCACCACTCCATCATCGACGAACCCCGCTGGAACCCCACCGCCGAGGAGGACCCGAACATCTTCGTCGCCCCCGCTCATCGCTAGCCACGCTCCGATGACCTTTCGCCTCGCCAACGGTACCATCTTGACCACTGAGTTATACTGATTCTATTTTAGCCCTTATTATCCACCGCCCTCGCTCGCTGTGGTCACTAGCCCCTCGCTGTCAGCGGAGAAGACGACCGGCACGGGTAGAGTACCTGTGCCGTGTCGGATTCATCCCTGACCGCGTGATTGTGATCCGACGGTCGAGACTAAATCAATCCCTCGGTTTAATCCTCGCCGTCAGATCTCAGCGAAACGTTATGGTTTAATCCCGTGTGTCCGTATCCTTTTAAAACCCAGGATGAATCTAGGCCGTACATCGCGTACCATTTCGGTCTTTTAATCTCGGTCGTCTATTTTCATTTAAAATGCCCGCCTCGCCCATAGCCGCCCGATCGCGATCCAACAGTGATCTGCGATCCAGCGCACACGCACAATGCGCGGCTTCATGGTGGAATCGGTTCACCGTGGACCGGCGCCTAGTTTTTGATTTAAATTAAATTCCAGAATTGGTTTCAAACTTCTAAAATTCATATCTTGTTCATTTTAACTCCAAATTTAACCATTTCAATTCCAGAAAATTCATAATTTTATTCTTTACATGTTTATGCAATAAAAATAGTAGGTTTACTTTAAGTATTTTATTTTTATTTAATGATGTATTTAGATGCACTTTAGGATAAATTCTTAATTCTTTTAGAAAAATCCATAACCCCATGAAATTGTCTTAAAAATTTTAAAAACAATTTCAGAATAGTTAATAACTTCAAACCAAGTACTTTGGGCCGATCAAAACATTTATGTTTGTTATGTGCTTTTGGAATTTTTATTGAAAGTTATGTTTATTATTTATATCGAGAAGACTACGACGCTGTCGAGGAGCCGGAATACTTGCCGGAAGTCCCTCTATCACCTTTCGCTGAATAAGGCAAGTCACCGAACCAATCTTTTGAGCATATTGAACCCAATTTTGTTAAACTATCACTAAAACACATAGGTTATACATGCATTAGTCAAATGAAAGCCCTACATTATATTTATTTAGATCCCCGACCTTGAAGTGCAAACCCAAACCATGCTATCTAGACTAAACTCCTTGTCACCATATTATTAGTACTATTAGCTAGTGTCCAATGTATTGACATAATTGCTATAAGTTAATAATGAGTCGTAGCAATTTGGTTTCCATTATATGATCCCCGTTTATCTTATCTCTGGAATTTAGTTGGTGATAGAGTTATGGTTATGTGTGTATGCATGGTGGGTTCCGGGTGCAAGCTAGGGCATTGGTCGGTAGCACCCGGGACACTATAAGGACCGGTCTGTGGGATCCGTTGCAATACATTTCCGTACTAACCACAACTCTAGTGGCTAAGTCCTAACTAAGGTATGGAGTGTTCCATTCCGAGGCACCACTTGGAGATGGGTCAAGTAGCACCTGCGGGTGGCTTGTACCGACATGGCACAAAAGGGGGTGCAACGTTAGCTAGGATGCGGCCCGGCGCACCGGCAAAACCTAGATAGGGTGATTATCGCTTACAACATTTCATGCTGAGGTTTTGGCACGAGTTCCCATGGTATGGGTCATCTCGTTACACTTTGGTGTTTGGGATGAGTGCGTGCCTTGTGGGTACAGTGGTACACCTCTATTCAGAGTCTAAAATCTTTTCGAAGAGCCGAGCCCACGGTCAAGGGCGGGTTGCGTGACATCCCACAGTTAGTTTACTTTTAATGAATGTGCATGATGATTTGGCATGTAAGGACTGTTGAGCGAGAAGTGAAAACGTACTCCTCGAGTTAGATGATGTTATGATGTTCATGTTTAATATTCTGCATGATTAAATTTGACTACACTAAATGTAATAACTGAATAATGTACTTTTCCGCACTTTGAGCCATTACCATTCCTTTGTTATTACTCTGCATTATTATTGCATTTGTGGTGGCTTGTCGAGTACTTTTGTACTCATACCCATTGGACAAATACTTCAGAGGCTGCTTACTATGAGGAGGATGGTCTAGAGTAGCGACCCAGTCATGAAGAAGATCCTAAAGAGGGCGTTCATCATGCTATTTATTTTTATTGTTTATTTTATTTTTACTCTTATGTAATAATGTGGTCTGCGTACCACGAATGATTGCCATATGTACGTTCTCGCATGATGAACCTCTTGTATTATTGTTTTTCTTTGGAAATTCAATAATGTTCTAATTTGGTAAATCGTGGCGTTACAAGATGGTATCAGAGTCGACTTGACTTTAGGAAGCCAAACGGACCAGCCTAGTACTTAGTTTGATAAAATCTATTTCACGAAAACCTACTTCATAACTTTGTTCCTTCCCTTACTTCTTTTCAACCTGTTGTTTTTGTAGATGTCAGTCTACCAAGTCCACAGTTTCTGCCACCACTTTGAGGGCTTCGTCCGGGAGCTCTGGATGATGGTGACCTTGCTTGGGTTCCTCTTCGAGCCCGAGTTCCATGCCGTTTACATGGAAGAATTCGCGGGGCCATGTGACGTCTCCCTCACCATCCATGGATCCGGCGAACACCTGCCGGTCTTCACGGCAGCGCTTGGGGGCCCAACCTTCGACGTCGCATGCCAACGCGTCGCCCTCCAAGCCCTCATGGAGCTGAAGATGATCTACGATGATCGTCTTTAGAACTCGTCCTTCTGGCTTGTGCCGAAGC
Organism: Zizania palustris; assembly: GCA_019279435.1. Classification (NCBI taxonomy): domain Eukaryota; kingdom Viridiplantae; phylum Streptophyta; class Magnoliopsida; order Poales; family Poaceae; genus Zizania; species Zizania palustris. The sequence goes on from JAAALK010000285.1 coordinate 75,845,147, forward strand.
GCACTCCCGGTGCCCACCGTAGCATCTACATCGGAGTCCACTCCAATCGTGATCCGGTCATGGCCCGGCAGACGCGCCTTCTCTAGGCCATGGATGACCTCCATACCGAGGTCGTGCTTGATGCCGAGGAGCACCACGAGGCGGTCGAGTTCTTTCATCAGGAGACGAAGAGCTTGATCCAACAAAACGGCGAGCTACAGCGTAAGATTATACAGTTGTAGAAGGACATAGCGGAGATGATTCCCCTCGTTCTGAGGAGGAAGAATCCTATCCGCGAGCCCGCCCCTCACCCCAAGAGGATCCTGCCACACCCCACGTCTATCGGACCATCCAGCTCCAGCGCCCCTGCCTCGCGCCCCGCCATCGTCGTCGATCCCATCATCGAGAACTTTCTCGAGCCCACCGTCCCTCAGGACCCTCATGGTTCTGAGAGCACGGAGACCGCCCCAGATGGCGAGTAGGCGATAGTTTTCGATGATTGGTCTGAATAATTTTTTGATTGTGGTACCACCTACAACGACCTATGTTGTGGGTGGATTAAAATAAAACATTGATGTAATGAACATTCTTTACCACTTATATATATATATATGAGCCCCTCTGGGCTGTTTTTGGTTAAAATTTGTTTTAAAGCTTTTCTCTTATGACTAAACATTTTCTGTGCTCAGAAGATGGCCGATAACCAGAACACCGGGTCCAACAACGGAGAAGGGGCAAGCAACGGTCTGCCCGGAAGTGTTGTGCCCAACTGGGGCGCAATGGGCCAACGTCAGACTGGGCCACCATCCGCCAACCATCCCACCTTGGCGGAGATGATGGCTAATCAAAACGAGCCGATCACCGCCCTCCTCACCCAAATGCAGCACCAACAGGCACAGTTGGACCAGCTGCAACAGCAGAATGTGGGGCCCATCCCACGTGCACCAGCCCCCGCACCCGCGCCCCAACTCTTGGAGTTTTTGCACGTGCGACCCCCTATCTTCTCTAGCACGATGAACCCCATGGAGGCCGGAGATTGGCTCCGGACCATTGGGAAGAAGTTGGACCTCCTCCCCTGCACCGACCGAGAGAGAGAGAGTGGCGTTCGCCACTCACCAACTCTAGGGTCCTGCCGCGGAGTGGTGGGACAACTACCGTGAGTCCCAGCCAGATGACCATGAGGTGACTTGGGCGGAGTTCACCATCGCCTTCCACGCCACCCACGTCCCCGCCGGAGTCATCGCGGTAAAGTAGTAGGAGTTCCCTGACCTGCAGAACGGAAGTCGGACTATCATGGAGTATCTCCATGAATTCAACCGCCTGGCCCGCTATGGGCCGGAAGAGGTGTGGACCGACACCCTCCGCCAGGCCAAGTTCCTCCGGGGACTTAAGGATGAGCTGTCCATTCAACTCGTCGCCACCGACTACACCGACTTCCAATGGTTGGTGAATAAAGCGCTCATCCAAGAGACTGAGCAAAACAAGTTGGACCTCAAGAAGAGGAAGATTATCACGTTCAAGCATCATCAGGTGAACCCTCAGAGGCCCCGCTTCATCCCTCCGCCACCGACACCCGCCTACCATCCTCGGCCCATCTACAGGCCGCCACATGCCGCCAGTGGCTCCAACGCCGGGCATCCTCACCCCGCTCCACCAGCTCCGGCCGCTCAGCCGACGCCTGCCGCCAAGGCCCCGATCATGAGGGACCGCCAGGGAAAGTCGGTCGTCTGCTTCAACTACCGGAAGGAAGGGCACTACTCGCACTAGTGTCCTCACCCCAAGCAGCCCCAAGGCGCGGTGCCCAACCAGGCAGTTCATGCCCGCGTCAACCACATCAGCGTAGAGGAAGCTTAGGAGGCTCCTTAAGTCGTACTCGGTATGTTCACCGCAAATTCCATACCTGCAATAGTACTATTTGACTCTGGGCAACACATTCCTTCATCTCGGAGGACTTTGTGAAAACAAACAACTTGGAAGTACTCCCTCTGCCCGCCCCCATGATGATTGCCACCCCTGGCAAGAGAACCCTAGCTAACCTGTTCAGCCCGAAGGTAAGGATAGAGGTCCAAGGGGTACTATTCTGGGCTGAGCCAGTTCTCATCGAGTGCACCGGACTCGACCTCATCCTAGGGATGGATTGGTTGATGAAGCACAAGGGAGTGATCGACTGCGCCAGCAAGTCCGTCACTGTGACCAACCCTGAAGGCGAAGACGTCACTTTTCAGATGACCAACCATGGACCTCGCGGGGTGTCCCTTCACTCGCTAGCCTTAGAGGAAATGCCCGTGGTCAAGGAATACATGGACGTCTTCCCACAGGACCTACCAGGAATGCCTCCCAAGCGGGACATCGAATTCAGAATTGAACTTGTCCCCGGGACCACCCCCATCTCCAAGCGCCCATACCGGATGGCCGCCAATGAACTAGCCGAAGTTAAGAGCAATATTGAAGACCTAGAGCAAAAAGGGTACATCCGACCTAGTACCTCACCCTGGGGTGCACTAGTCATCTTCGCCATGAAGAAGAACAAGACCAAGAGGATGTGCGTGGACTATAGAGCCTTGAACGACGTGACCATCAAGAACAAGTACCCACTGCCTCATATCGACGACCTGTTCGATCAGCTGAAAGGATCCTCGGTGTTCTCCAAGATCGACCTCAGGTCGTGCTATCACCAGCTGAGGATTAGGGAAGAAGACATCCCCAAGACTGCCTTCACATCCCGCTATGGACTTTACGAGTATAATGTGATGTCGTTCGGACTCATGAATGCCCCGGCCTTCTTCATGAACATGATGAACAATGTATTCATGGAGTTCTTGGATAAGTTCATCATGGTATTCATCGACGATATCCTCGTCTACTCCAAGACAAAGGAAGAGCACGAGACTCACCTATAGCTGACCCTCAGAAAGCTAAGGGAGCAGCAATTGTACACCAAATACAGCAAGTGTGAGTTTTTGTCGTCTGAGGTGAAGTTTCTCGGCCATGTCATATCTGCCGGAGGAATAGCAGTGGACCCAACCACCGTGGAAGCAGTGACCAATTGGCTACAACCCACGAACGTGACCGAGATCTGGAGTTTTCTCGGATTGGCCGGATATTACCGCCGGTTCATCGAGAACTTCTCAAAGATAGCCAAGCCCATGACCATACTGCTGCAGAAGGAAGTAAAGTTCGAATGGACTCCGGACTGCGAAGAATGCTTCCAAACCCTTAAGAAGAAGCTCGTGTCAGCCCAATTCTGACCCTGTCAGACATCCGAAAGGACTTCCACGTCTACTGTGATGCCTCTTGACAAGGTTTGGGGTGTCTTGATGCAAGATGGGAACGTGATATCTTACGCCTCTCGTCAGCTGAGGTCACATGAGCTAAATTACCCGACCCACGACCTGGAATTGGTAGCTGTGGTTCATGCCTTGAAGATACGGAGACATTACCTTATGGGAAATCGTGTGAAGTCTTCACCGATCACAAGAGCCTCAAGTACATATTCACTCAACCAGACCTGAACCTCAGACAGAGAAGGTGGTTGGAGTTGATCAAAGATTATGACTTGGGCATCCACTATCACCCAGGCAAGGCAAACATGGTGGCAGACGCCCTAAGTCGAAAAGGGTACTGTAATGCCATCATGGTGCAAGACCAGGCCCCATTGTTATACAAGGAGATGGAACGGTTGAATCTAGGGATCACCACCAGAGCGTATCTCGCTGCCCTAGAGACTAGACCTGTCTTAATGGACTAGATTCGTGAGACACAGAAGGAAGACTCGGACATCTTAGAGATCCAGTAGAATATGAGGAAGGGTAAAGCCCCAGGATTCTCCGAGGATGAGAACGGTACCGTCTGGTTTGGAAACCGGATATGCGTGCCCGACAAGCCAGAGTTGAAGGCCCTCATCCTTCAAGAGGCCCATGAAACTCTATACTCCATACATCCCAGGAGTACAAAGATGTACCAAGACCTAAAGGAGAAATATTGGTGGGTCAGTATGAAGAGGGAAATAGCTGAGTATGTGGCCAAGTGCGACACATGCCGGCGAGTCAAGGCTGAGCACCAGAGACCTGCCGGATTATTGCAACCCCTCATGGTCCCCGAATGGAAGTGGGAAGAAATAGGGATGGAGTTCATCACCGGACTACCTAGGACCCAAGCCGGCCATGACTCTATCTGGGTGATCATTGATCGACTCACCAAGGTGGCTCTTTTCCTCCCCGTCAACACAACTTACACCGTCGCCAGATTGGCTGAGTTGTACATGACCCGTATTGTGTGCCTGCACGGAGTTCCAAAGAAAATTGTATCTAACCGAGGGAGTCAGTTTACCTCCAAGTTTTGGAAGAACCTTCAAGAAGAACTCAGCACCCGGCTAAACTTTAGCACCGCCCATCATCCACAGACCGACGGCCAAACCGAAAGGGTAAACCATGTGTTGGAGGATATGCTTAGAGCTTGCGCTCTAGACTTTGGCGGAATGTGGGATAAGAACTTGCCTTATGCGGAGTTATCCTACAACAACAGATACAAAGTCAGCCTGCAGATGTCCCTGTTTGAAGCACTCTATTGCGCAAGTGCAGAACGCTGCTACTCTAGGAACAGACCGAAGAGTCACAGCTATTCGGAACAGATATATTGCGAGAAGCCGAAGAGAAAGTCAAGATCATCAGGGACAGACTGAAGATAGCCCAGTCCCGACAAAAGAGCTATGCCGATAACCGATGGAGAGACCTAACCTTTGAGGAGGGTGACTATGTCTATCTCTGAGTCACTCCCCTCCATGGCACCCAAAGGTTTAACATGAGAGGCAAGTTAGCACCCCGCTATGTCAGACCCTTTCAGATCCTCCAACGGCAAGGAGAAGTGGCATATCAGCTAGAACTATCTCCATCCTTGGCAGGAGTCCATGATGTGTTCCACGTCTCTCAGCTGAAGAAGTGTCTCTGTGTGCCCACCGAACAAGCCGACTTCTAATAGCTAAATGTCCAAGAAGACTTAACCTACATTGAGAAACCCGTCCAGATTCTGGAAGTTAAGGAGAGAGTGACCAGGAGCCATGTGGTTCGTTTCTGTAAGGTTCAGTGGGACAACCACCCCGTCGAAGAAGCCACATGGGAGAAAGAGGACGAGTTAAAAGCCCAATACCCTGAGCTATTCGAGTAACTTCCCAAATCTCAAGGACGAGATTCTTTGTAAGGGGGATAGGTTTGTAACACCCCAAATTTTCAATAGAAATAAAAATTAAATTTTATTATATTTTTCAGGAAATGATTAATTTTGAAATTCCTTTAATGCCATTTATGCCTAAATGAACTAGAACCTAGAGGAGATGTCCAAACCAGAGTCTAGAAAATTTTGTATATGATCCCAAGGCCAAGATACATTTTTGAGAATTTTTACAAATTTTTATCACCCTTGGAAGCCACACAAATATTTTAAACCAATTTTAGCAATTATTTTTATTCAGAAATGAATTTTAAATAGTAACGGCCCCTACCCCCTCTTTCTCCTCGACCAGCCGACCCAGCCCACTCCTTCCCCGCGCCCCTCACTGACAGCCGGGCCACGCTCGTCAGCGACCCCGTCTCCCTTCACGCACGCGCCCGACATCTTGGCCCCACCTATCGGCGCCAACGCCCCTGCACACCCGACGCCTCGGCCTGACCCTTTAGTGCGTCCCGTTGCCACGCCCTCTCCCCGCGCCCACTGACCTGTGGCCGCTACCTATCGGACCCATCGTCCACCTCGCGCCACCACCCCCAAACCCCGCCGGCCGAATCAATGCCTCCGCAATCCACTCGTCGCCAGCCCCCTCCCATTAAACCGACGCCGGGAATCAATTCCCCACGATGCGCAGACCGTTTACCCCTCTTTAATCCATGCGTCATCACCCCGGGACCGCCGCTCGCATGGAAGGAATGAAGCTCCCCGGCGTTCACTCTCGGCCTCCCCCGATTGTGCCCCCTCTGCCCCCGTCGGTGCCTCTATTTAAACCCTACGCCTCCACCGCGTCCAGCCCGCACGTCCATTCGCGCTTAGACTGAACAGAACACCCACGACACCCTTTTTAACACCACACCGCTGCCCCTACTCAAGTCACCACTCGCCATCGCCAGAGTCCCCCTCCATCCTCGACGACCGCACCGCTGTGACCGCATGTGCCACCCCGACCTCGGCCACCACTCCATCGTCGATGAACCCCACCGGAACCCCACCGCTGACGAGGACCCGAACATCTTCGCCACCCCCGCTCGTCGCCGGCCACGCTCCGACGACCTTTTGCCTCGCCAACAGTACCATCTTGACCACTGAGTTATACTGATTCTATTTTAGCCCTTAGTATCCACCGCCGTCGCTCGCCATGGTCGCTAGCCCCTCGCCGTCGTCGGAGAAGATGACCAGCACGGGTAGAGTACCCGTGCCATGTCGGATTCATCCCCGACCACGTGATCATGATCTGATGGTCAGGACTAAATCAATCCCTCAGTTTAATCCTCGCCATCAGATCTCAGCGAAATGGTATGGTTTAATCCCATGCGTCTGTATCCATTTAAAACCCAGGATGAATCTAGGTCGTCCATCGCGTACCGTTTCTGTCTTTTAATATCGGTCGTCGATTTTCATTTAAACCACCCGCCTCGCCCGTAGCCGCCCGATCGCGATCCAACGGCGATCTGCGATCCAGCGCATGCGAACAGTGCGCGGGTTCACGGTGGAATCGGTTCACCGTGGACCGGCGCCTGGTTTTTGATTTAAATTAAATTCCAGAATTGGTTTCAAACTTCTAAAATTCATATCTTGTTCATTTTAACTCCAAATTTAACCATTTCAATTCCAGAAAATTCATAATTTTATTATCTACATGTTTATGCAATAAAAATAGTAGGTTTACTTTAAGTATTTTATTTTTATTTAATGATGTATTTAGAGGCACTTTAGGATAAATTCTTAATTCTTTTAGAAAAATCCATAACCCCATGAAATTGTCTTAAAAAATTAAATAACAATTTCAGAATAGTTAATGACTTCAAACCAAGTACTTTGGCGCCATCAAAACCTTTATGTTTGTTATGTGATTTTGGAATGTTTATTGAATGTTATGTTTATTATTTATATCGAGAAGACTATGATACCGTCGAGGAGCCGGAATACTTACCGGAAGTCCCTCCCTCGCCTTTCGCTGAACAAGGCAAGTCACCAAACCAATCTTATGAGCATATTGAACCCAGTTTTATTAAACTATCGCTAAAACACATAGGTTATACATGCATTAGTCAAATGAAAGCCCTACATTATATTTATTTAGATCCCCGACCTTGAAGTGCAAACCCAAGCCATGCTATCTAGCCTAAACTCCTTGTCACCCTATTATTAGTACTATTAGCTAGTGTCCAATGTATTGACACAATTGCTCTAAGTTAAAAATGAGTCGTAGCAATTTGGTTTCCATTATATGATACCCGTTTATCTTATCTCTGGAATTCAGTTGGTGATAGAGTTATGGTTATGTGTGTATGCATGGTGGGTTTCGGGTGCAAGCTAGGGCATTTGTCGGTAGCACCCGGGGCACTATAAGGACCGGTCTGCGGGATCCGTTGCAATACATTTCCGTACTAACCACAAGTCTAGTGGGTAAGTCCTAACTAAGGTATGGAGTGTTCCAATCCAAGGCACCACTTGGAGATGGGTCAAGCAGCACCTGCGGGTGGCTTGTACCGACGTGGCGCAAAAGGGGGTGCGACGTTAGCCGGGATGCGGCCCGGCGTGCCTGCGAAACTTAGAGCGGATGATTATCGCTTGGAACATTTCATGCTGAGGTTTTGGCACGAGTTCCTGTGGTATGGGTCATCTTGTTACACTTTGGTGTTTGGGATGAGTGCGTGCCTTGTGGGTACAGTGGTACACCTCTGATCAGAGTCTAAATCTTTTCGAAGAGCCGAGCCCACAGTCAAGGGTGGGTTGCGTGACATCCCACAGTTAGTTTACTTTTAATGAATGTGCATGATGATTTGGCATGTAAGGACTTTTGAGCGAGGAGGAAAAATGTACTCTTCGAGTTAGATGATGTTATGATGTTCATGTTTAATATTCTGCATGATTAAATTTGACTACACTAAATGTAATAACTGAAAAATGTACTTTTCCGCACTTTGAGCCATTACCATTCCTTTGTTATTACTCTACATTATTATTGCATTTGCGGTGGCTTGTTGAGTACTTTTGTACTCATGCCCGTTGGACAAATACTTCAGAGGCTGCTTACTATGAGGAGGATGGTTTCGAGTAGCGACCCAGTCAAGAAGAAGATCCTGAAGAGGGCGTTCGTCATGCTATTTATTTTTATTGTTTATTTTATTTTTACTCTTATGTAATAATGTGGTTTGCGTACCACAAATGATTTTCGTATGTACGTTGTCGCATGATGAACCTATTGTATTATTGTTTTTATTTGGAAATTCAATAATGTTCCGATTTGGCAAATCGGGGCATCACACTCTTCCCTGCAACTCCCCACTCCTCCCTCTTTCCTACACAACTGCTCCCACCTCCCTCTTCTCTCCCAACCAGCGCCCTCCTCTCCCCCCAGCCACCTCTCGCCGTCAAGCCACGCCGTCGCACCGCGTTGGACGCGCACTAGCAGGCCACCGCGTCGTGCCCCTGCGCGCAACGCCGCCGTGCGTTGGCCGCGCCACGCCCCTGTGTATCGTCTCCGCCATGCCGCGCCCCTATGGGCCGTCCGCACCGCACCCTTGTGTGCCACGCCATCGTGTGTCATCCCTGGGCGTGCCGCACCACCGCGTGCTAGCTGCCCCGCACTAGTCGCGTCGGCCCTTGGCCGCGCCCCACGCTGCCTCCATGCTGGATGTGCCGCGCCACCACTGTCCACGCTGCACGCCCGTGTCACCTCTACCTCGGCTTGCCTGTGTCACAACCGTCGTTACAACCTCCTGTTCTTGTGTATTCAATTGTTTGCTGTAGAAGAACGAAATCAGGAAGAGAAAAAGTATAGTATTGAGCTCACTGCTCCTCTTTTTGCTTATGTTGGTTCTCATACCGTTCTTTGGCTGATCTCATTATTGCGAACCTTTTTCCCTCCTCTTTATTCGTTTTTAAAAATTATGTCATATAATAACCTTTGTTATAGTTTTATGCTTCTATAACATATTGTCCGTTGATTCATTTCGTGTATGCCTTGATCATCTTGGTTTAATCACATTTTATTTCACTATATCGTTCCTTTGTCCATCATTCTGATTGATACAATAGTTCACTTTGTTTCATTCTTGTTGTGATTCTAATCTCACTCACTATCATATTGTTCATTGAATATCATCTGTTCCATGGTTCCTACTCTCGCTATTGGGTCGATTCGTTTAAACAAAATTGATCCACTTAATCAACTATCTTGTTTGTCGTGATTTGTTGTCGGGTCATATTTACTCAATGTAAACCCTTTATTTCTATTCCTCAATTTTACTCCCTTCAAATAATCATGGTTTCTCAGTGTTATCCATTTGATGAAAATTGTTGTTTGATCAGCATCCATTCAGTTACTTGTCGATCAATCGTGCCTCACAGATTTATGTCCTTGTTTCTATCCGAATCTATCTTATGTTTATATTTGTTTGGTGTCGTCCAATCCAAACAATTGTATACATTCCTTCTATTTAGAGCACTCAGTTTAGAACTAGGCCTAACCTCTATTAACCTTGGGTTAACCAAACTCAATCATCTGTCCCCTTCTATTCATGTTGTTTAATTTAATTCTAGTAGTATTCTATCGTATATTCCTTCTCTTGATGTATGTTATATCATTTCATGTGAATCATTCGAAACTCCTAACTTTTGTATCCGAACTTTAAATTGATCCATTCCACTTCTAAAATTCATCTAGATTCATAATCAATATGAATATGAACTTGGTTGGCACTGTTCTTATATCGGTTGATGCCATGCAATCCAATCTAAGGAATATTCTAGAGGATATTCTATCTGTTCATTGAAAACATCAAAATCCAATATCTTTTTCATTCGAACTCTACCTTGCTCTATTCAAACTCTAGGATTCTTCTTAAACAACCCTCTAATTAATAACATAATTTGTTGTATTGTTTATTTTGTTTTGCTTAGTGTTTTCTTTGTTTTCCGTGCTCGTGTAGAATTCGTTGAAGCAAAGGATTCCGAAGGACTTCAGAAGATCTGCAAGGCCAATCTGAAGCGCAAGGCAAGATACCTGAACAGTTGAACATGTCGAAATCCCATTTTTCATAAATTATTTTGATTTAACTTAATGCATGATTATTAGGACTATAATATGGTATTATTATTGTTCAGCTATACCCAATATGTTAATTATCGCCCCGTGCACTTATTACTATGCCTTTTGTCAACCTAGGAAAATTTTGGTTTAGCTCGTACCTTAATAAAGGTTGGGTTGATCGATATAAGAAATACTGCTTAGCCATGCTTAGTTTAACTAGACTTTTTAAATGGGTAATTATTCATCTCTTTAATGACAAATGTTGTATCTTTTATGTCGATTAAATTGTACCCTACGGTAGGATTACTAACGTTAGTGGTTTGGATTAAAACTTGACCAATTAAAATATTGAAAAAGGGCTGGTCGTGGGTGCATGCTAGTATTTTTGAGATGTCGCACCCATGGCGATTAAGGACTGGTCCGTGGCTACTGTTGCAATGCACTTTCGTACTACCACAAGTCTAATGGGTATAGCCTGGCTTAGAGTATTACTTGTACTTGCTTACAACACCAGTGGTATAATGGGTGACGGTTTGTGGTGGGTCGCACCCCCAGGCCTGAATGTCACTTGGCGCAAGAGGGGGCTTACTCGACTAGGGTTGGCCATATGGGAAGCGAAACCTTAGCGGGTGTTTGTATGTTTGTATGGTATACGATGGGCCTTGACATGGGCTTGGGTTGGGGTACCGTGGTGGTATCTTGACGTTAACCGAGACTGTGCCTTGTGGGTAAAGTTGTACACCTCTAATCAGAGTTAAAATCTATTCGATTTGATGAGCCCACGGTCAAGGCAGGCAAAGTGATGTTTTCACGGTTAGAATAACCTTCCACATTAATTCTGGTATGATGGTTGGGATGGGATCTAAGGATCCTACAGGTGGTGGTAACCTGCTAGTGCTGGTGCACTGCTTGGATTGTAACTTGTTCATAGTACGGTCTTTATTACTTGTAGATGTTTTACAATTATGTTAACTGAAAATTAGCTTTACGCAAATGAACCCTATTATGCCGTCCTTGTTATACCCCTGCATTATTTGCATTATTTCAGATGGCTTGTTGAGTACGAATGTACTCAACCCTCTTTTCCCCCCTCCAGCTGATGGCAAAGAAGGTCGAAGTCAGGTTTTGAAGGTTTGGCGTGTCCGCACTCAAGAGCCTGTGAAGATGGAATCATAGGCTATGCTTGGTTTTCCGCTATTGTCTTTTATCATTATGTGTAAGGATTAAATTGCCCATGTATTACTAATGTATTTAATGTGTCCTCGTTGGTCTGTAATCCAATTTTGTTAATGCATACCATGCCTTTTCTTGGGACATGCATTGATATACATGTCTTTTCTTGGGACATGCATTGATATACATTTCGTTCGAAATGAAAATTTCAGGCATGACATTCCGATACCTCCTATTGGAATTTCCAATCAGTGCAATTTTTCCCGATACGCAACGGAACTTCTAGTTTTAACTCTCTATCTCTAAATTAGAAAATATTGGAACTTCTGATACCATATCAGAACTTTCGATTTGAGCTCTCTGTTTTGTAAACAATAAAATATTGGAACTTTTGATACCACTAGTCATATGCTCGTGCTTTGCAACGGAACTTTATTCTTTATGGTAAAGATATATTTATAGCATGACATTTATTAAAACACACTTTGTAATACTAGAAGGATGATAAGAGACAATTTAATATATTGTTATCCAAAATAAATCACAAATAGAGATTCAATATGCATTAACATTAGCCATTACTCATAAAAAATGCATAGATCCATCTCTTATCACTTTCATTGGTAACGAGAGACCAAAATACCACTTTTGAACACCGCCTTAGTAAAAATTACATCAAAATTGCATCATATTTCAGAGCATCATTTCTTTTTGAAGTCTATCCTTGAATAAATTTTTTTGACTCATAGAATATCGCATGTTACAACTGAAAATCATACAATGGTCACACTCAAATAGCAACAAATACTAGTAGAGTATATATATGGAACATGATTTATTAGCTCAATCTCATCTCACTACTCACAAGTACTACTGGAACACAAGAATAGTGACGAAGAAGCCAACTACAAAATTTAACCTTATAGTCTAAATTCCATAAAAGAACTAACCTAAAGCACATACAACAAAAATGGAGATACACACAACATACTCGATGCATTTTATGCGGTACCAGGTGTCACACTATACTCATTTGAATAACAAAAAAATACTGACAACAGATATAGTGTGTGACAGCACCATTGAAATTACAATATCTATATGATCTTCAAGAATTGTACCATCTCAAACTCTAGGACAGCATAACTCTTGTCCACTTCCCACGCATGATGAGACATCATGTTTAACAACAATTTCACTCCTCATGAGAGACCTCCCTCGAAAAAGGGATCCGAACAGAAAATGTATCTTCCCCGGACTGCACGTGCAAGTCAAAATCCAGCCTGTCCACACAAATCATCTTCACATCAGTCACCTATAAGCAAACATGAGAGAACTTTATAGTTCATGTATACATCTCAGGATTACCACTCAGCACAGAAGACAGTAATTGGATGTAGTATCTTTTACTTTAAAAAATTACATTTGTCATAACAAAGAATAAAATCATGCACCGTTTAATATCCCTCTTAGAATAATTCATATATCTAACACACTATCGGGTTTACGTCCTATCTATTAATATAGTCATTTTATTATAGGTAACTCACTACAGCTATGGAATTATAAAGAAACTAAGAAAAGAAAGAGATTAGTAATTTTCCTTCTCACGGAGAAATAAAGTTGTAGGAATCACAAGAATAAGTCCAGTAGTACCTGAAAATCTGATTCAACGTAAATGCTGTATATCCTATGAATATCTTCAACATGTTTGCCGTTCATTTCCTCAGTAATGCTTTCAGCAAATTTCAAAGAGGATTACCCACATGCCATCCTGGACAGAAAAAGGCACGTGAAGATCCGTCTCATTTGAACTAAAAAATACAAAGGTGCAGTTGGCGCGCTCATCAACACACATTCATCAGTGAAAGAAAATGGGACAACAAATTGATATTATTAACAGTACGAAAGACATTCATATTGATAAGAATAAAAGTTATTTTTTGGTGGTATGAAATTCTCGAGGGAGTATTATGTGTTTCACCTGCGGTTGAATTTGTTAGGGGAGAGGAACCCGGAAGGATCTCTAGCTTCCCAAGCATCACAGTTGCCACTATCACATTCAGCAGCCATGCCACCCAAACTGCACACAGAAACAATCAAATCAGTTCAATGACTCATCAATCCGTCATATCTTTAGAAATTTACTATATCAACAATGATGAATGCAGAAAAGGTTTAGGCATAAACTCCTTTTGAAAACAGAAGCAAAGAGGATTAGGACTAATCCAACCGAACTGAGAACATCAATCACAAGTTCCTTGCGTCATATAGAGACCGCCGGTTTGTAACACACTGTCCACGCTGCTGCCAGATGGCAATGCTGCCTGAAGGTTGCCCTGGATCTCGGTGTGGATCTCAGATCTCACAGGGGCTAGAAATGGAGATTGGAGGTGGGAATCTGTGGGCAGAGAACATGAAAAGGAAACCACTTCTCCTCCCTTCATTTCCTATTCTTTAAATTCTTTAATGTCCACCTTGCTTCCATAGTTTTGAAAACTCAATAACAGGAAAATCGAATAAACTTTATACATGGCAATCCCACAAATTTCTTGTGTCTACCATAACGGCTTATTCAGAAATTCAATACACGGTAGAATTTGTTAGTTCGGTTCTTCCTCTACAGAGCATTTGAATTGTTCTACTACCCCTGATTCTAAAAGAAATAGATGGTGCAATCCTTAATTAAACCACAAAGGACGAATTGACACAAAATAATGGGCAACAATCCCAATTCCCCAATGAACGTAAATCCTCAAAGCAGAAACAGAAACCTGAGACCTGGCTACGTTTTCATTTTGTCCTCGGAACGAATAGTTCGCCTATGGTGTCTGGTACGACAGTCGCAACAAACTATGCTTTCTCTAAGACAACAAACTCAGGAACATCCCGGCGCAAACTCATCCCCAGGCCATCAAGCTAGGTACAGAAGCAGCAGAATCCAGAGAAACAAAACTCACCTGCAAGTGACTGACGGACGGGACAATTCCCTTGGAAGCAGACGACAAAAGGCGACGCGACCAGGTGAACGGCCAGTAGATCAGCCAGAGATCCTTCCGTGTTCCTCTCCCCTTACAAATTCAACCGTAGGTGAATCACATAATATTTCCTCGAGAATTACATACCACCAACAAATAACTTTTATTCTTATCAACATGAATGTCTTTCTTCTGTTAAAAAATAACTTTCATCAGTGAGGAGGAGCTCTTCACCTAACAGGCCATCAAGGCTGCAGTAGGTGCGTCGACAGGAAGCAGCACACTGCCAAGGAGCCAAGGTCGTGTGTAGCCTGCGGATATCACAACGGAGAGGATCACATGTGGAAAGGAGATCTGGCGCCAGGAGCACTGCTCGTGCGTGGGTAAGTGGCTGACCACGCCAGAAGAAACCAACGCATCCGGTGATGGCATAAGAAGAAGGCGACGCGAGGAGGATCGGCTCTTCGACAGCCCGACACGGGCATAGCTCGGCACAACCAGTGCCCCGCCGAGGCGACAACCGAATCTGACGGCGTAGGGAGAAGGCTGGCGGCCCAGCAGAGATATGGTGGACGCGTAGGCCGACGGCGTGGGGAACGACCAGCGGCGAGGGATGGAGGGAGATCCAACGAGGAGCTAGTTGCGGGAGGAGGTCGACGTGGGCCCGGTTGCGCTGTCCAACAGTGTTGGAGAAGTCGAAGTTGTGCGGCACGTCATCTCCGCTGGAGGCGTGTCGCCATGTGGTGGTCTTCCATCGTCTCCCCTTCCACATGGATAGAGGGGATGGTACAGGGAACGAAGGATGTGGGAGTGGGAGAAGTATCCTAGCTACATCAGCTGGCGGTGTACATGGTGTACATGTGAAATCTCCACCTTTAATCTGTAATCCAACGGACAACAACTCCACCAAATCATTTAGCAGAAAACACCTCCCACCTCTCCCATTCCGTTCCTTGCTACATTTGCGATAACCACCAACGGAGCTGTTGTCCGTTGGATTACAGATTAAAGGTGGAGATCTTACATGTGCACCATGTGCACAGCCAACCGATGTGCACAGGATACTTCCCCGTGGGAGTGGGGGCAGAGGTAGCCTCGTGGACAGGGGACTAGTATAGAGACGGTTGATGGTAGCAGTAGAGACTAGCGAGCAAAGTTGTGGCGGAGAGGAGAGAGAGGAGGGCCAGCTTAGTGGTGACGTCGGCGTGACAGTTGTGGGGTGTGCGTATGGGCTAATTTGGGTCATACCGTGTTGGCGCAAAAGGTTACACCAACAGGTTCTCTGTTTCAAGAACAAACAAACAGTGTGCTCGTGTTTAAGAACTTACTCGAGCCTCCGTATTGGATAATAACTCAAGTAGTCCGAATCTGTGTATTAAATGGTCGGAGGTCCTCCTTTACAGGGTAGAGAGAGGGGGTATTTATAGGCAAAAATGTCTAAGGAAAAGACCTAATTACCCCTAGATTACAACCGACATAGCGGA
This sequence comes from Zizania palustris, assembly GCA_019279435.1. Lineage (NCBI taxonomy): Eukaryota > Viridiplantae > Streptophyta > Magnoliopsida > Poales > Poaceae > Zizania > Zizania palustris. Next base: position 75,861,022 of record JAAALK010000285.1, read on the forward strand.
ACTGTTTAGTACACGGAGGAAGGTTAAATAAGGTAAAACTCCCCAATACGGATGGATAAGCCAAACATCTTATCAATCTTGTCGCCCTGCTTCAGAGCCTCCATATCCTACGGAGGGTTCCTCAGGACTTCATATCAAGGCACCCTTCGGCTCGACGCCTCCACCTTCGAATAATAGCCCACCAGCTCAGAAGCTTAAGGAGTCTTTGAGTTATTGATCTCTAAGTCTTCCAAGTGAAGCAATTTCCCCCAACAGTAGCCCCTCGAATACGCCTCTCCGTATTTAACCTGTACAGAAGGAAGGCAGTATACGAAAGGAATATTTTCATATTCGGAGACTTAGAGAGAATTTGAACACATTATAGCTCTTCGGAGGATTTTAGATCCATGGAGCTTGGACTCCCTCTCCAAGCTTCCTACGCAGTGGGAACATATCGTAGGAAGGAAAACCGCTTCAAAGCGCAAACGTCGTGAGGAAAACACTCGATTATAGCCGTTACGACGCAAGTAGCCGTTACGCCCATAAAAGGTAACGGTCAATTTTTATGGCGGTTACATACCGCTCCACTTTCTGGTCCCACCTGTTAGTGGTGGAAGCCGAACCTGCGATGTGAATGCAATCGAAGCGTAGCAATCGGCGAGTGGTTATAAAAGGGAAAACTGAAGTTACTCGAAACTTTTTACCGCACTTAGTAGTCGCGATTCACTTTCCTCAACCTCCAAACTCTCCATCTTCCGAGCAAATGGCGAGAACCAGCCACACTGTCCCAGCGGCGACGAGTACTCTGGCGCAGAGGCAAGCGTGGGCCGCCTCGACGGCGGCAGCAATGGCGGGGACTTCTGGTGGCGCATGGCCTAAGAATCCCTCGGGAGCTCCGTCCGCCTTCCAAGAAGAAGATCTCTCAGAGCTTCCTCATCGGTCAATCTACGAGCACCGCCGAATCCATCGAGGAGGCCGTAGAAGGGAAACTGGGAGCCGGGCTGAGGACTCGGGTTCCCAGGATCAGAATCGACCCCGAGGCCGCGAAGTGGAGAAGTGGTAGTCTTCGAGGCGTTCTTCGAAGCCGGCTTGGGGCTTCCAGCCATCGACTTTTTGGCGGAGGTACTGGACCTGTTTCATATTGCATTACCTCAGTTGTCCCCCAATGTCCGTCGCCCGCCTGGCTATCTTCAGAGTGGGCAGCTCCAGATCGAAGGGTGCGAAGGACGCTCGGAGATCTTCGCTGCAACTCACGAAGCCATCTGCCAGCCGAAGCCACAGGATGGGCCCGGGGATTCCAAGTTGATAACAGCCTTCGGCAGTGTCAACTTCCAGTTGCGGAGGGAGCACGCCCTACACTTCCTTGCGAAGGCCATCAACGGCCGATGGTACACCAACTGGATTCTTCGGTGGTTCTACGCCGAAGTCGGAGAGGACTCTCCCCTCGCAGGACCTCTCCTAGGAGATTTGGTTCCGGAAGGAGGCGGAGGTTGCTCCGAACCCCAGCTTGCTTTCCACGAGGCTGGGGTTGTTGACTTCGGTGGCTCGTCGCATGAGCATGCGCGACTTGGCCGAAGAATTTATCGCCCTCCTGATTCCACCTCTCGGGGCCAACTGGCCCATAGTGTTCCAACATGCCTCGGAGGGTGATCTCCGAACCCTAGGTAAGACTTCGATTCCTGCAGTACTGCATTTAGATGATAAAAACAACATACTTACGACGCATTACCCCTTTTCTTCAGCGGCTCCTTTGGCATTGGCTCCGGAGGACATAGCTCGGGCCACCGAACGGGTCCTCGGAGCTCCTTCAGTGGCTGAAAAGCAGCGAAGGCTGGAGCTAGTGGGGAGCTGGGAACGCTCCAATAGAGTGTGGGGAGCTCTCGGGATGGAGCCCCCTCCTCTTCCCGACTTTACCACGACTGGAGCAGCTGCTCGGAAACAGAAGGCCGTTGCTGAACCGCCCAAGAGAGCCAGCAAGCCGCCGTCTAAGAAGAAGAAGGTGGCGAAGATACCTTCGCAGCTGACCCCTGCTTCGTCGGCTTCGTCCCTGGATGCCCGAAGCTCAGCCTCCGAGGAGCCTGAGGGCTCCGACGTCCAGTTAGCGTCGAGCCTCGAGAATTACCTCCTAGATGACGACGAAGATATAGGGGAAGTCCCAGCCGGAACCGCTGATCGGGAGGTTGTGGAGGTAGACCCAACGCGCGCCTCCGTGCCCACCGTCGTAAATCTGGACTCGGACTCCACCACCCCCAACACACCCGTAACTGGAGTGGTCACGGTGGGAGTCGCAGCTCCGGTGGGGAACGTGGCGGAAAGGGCTTCGGGAGACGACTTCGAGGATATCCTTCAGTTGTACGAAGTTCTGGAGGATCCGACGATCTTGCCTCACGGGGCCTTCCGAAGGTACGTCTTGACTCTCCTACTTTAGTTGATACCTACAACAATCTTTTCTTGTAAATACTTATCAAATTTCTTGACAAGATAGGTACCTCGAAAGGTGACGAAGCCCCGGCTGCACCCGAAGTCCCCATATCTTCGAGGGTCGTGGCCTAGGTGGATCCTCCTGCTCCTTCAGACGCTCCATGCCTGCTAGCGGAAGTCGTGCTCGCCGGAGCAGATTCGGCAACTGAGGTCGCCCCCTTTGTAGCGGCTCCGGTGACCGAGGTCACCCCTGTGGACGCGGCTCTGGTCGAAGGGGTAGCCGCTGAAGAAAGGGCCACTTCTGCTTCAGCCGCTGCGCCTGCCTTCGTGTCAGGGAGGGGCAAAAGCATGGCTAGCCTTGGCCTTCCCCCCGGCCTTGCGACGACCTCGGTCAGCAACTCGGAGGAGGAGGCCACTACAGACGACCGCCAAGCTTCGTCTTGGCTTCCTTTGCTGGCTCCGTTCCTAGAGCACCGGGTAGGCCTTCGAGCGCTAGAGGTATGCAGAACACCATAGCTAATTCGAATCAATGATTATAAATACTTTGGTACTTACTTGTTATTTTTTCTTTGCAGCAATTCGTCCTTGCTAGAGCGGCGGCGACTTCCAACGAGGTCGAAACTAATTGGCTCAAAAGGAAGGTTACTGTTGGGGGAATGGTTTTCCCTTGAACAGGGGCCAAATGACGTCAGCCTTCGGCCTGGAGCCCAACACTGTCGAAGCCTGTATCTTCCCAAAGAAGCTGTTTCCAAGCCTCAAGGTTCACCGCGGAGCCTGTTAGGGTGAAGCCCCCGAACCCCGTCGAAGCCCTCTGGAGCGATGTCCCTCAGAGCCCTCCGGAGCAAAGCCCTCAAGATTTCTCGAAGATTGCCAGAAGCTGTCTCAGGCTAACTTCGAAGCTAGTCTCCGGGTCTTGTCCGGAGTTAGCCTTCGAGCCTGTTCGGAGTTAACCTTCGAAGCTCCTCAGAGCCAACCTCCGGACCCTGTCCGGCCAATTCAAAGCCAAGTTTCCGAGACCTCAGTTCGGAGCTCAATTCGAAGCCCAGTTCGGAGTATGCTTCGAAGCCCTCTTCGGAGTGTACTTTGAAGCCTCCTTCGCAGTCTCCGCCAGAAGAACTGCGGCCCCTACTCCGAACCCACGAAAATATCTACGCCTCGCTACAGTGTAGAGGCCATACCGGGGGCCCCTCCGCCCCTGGTATGTCTTTTAGCTGGTCAAAGTGTGACATTGTTTGACACGTCTGTAAGGCTGTAAAGCACTTTTGTACCGTAGCTAGCTCCTTTTCCCCTCTTTGCCCCTATGAGCCTAGGGCTCATAGATGGCATCTCGGTCTTTTCCTTAAGGCCTGCGTGCCTATAAAAGCAGGGCCAAGCCCTTGTAACAAGGACACGCTCCAGAGGACCATGAGACCCTGGAGTTTCTCTTTTCCACACCAAGGCATACCATGCCAAATTCACCACAAACTGGACGTAGGGCTATTATCCCCTAGGGGAGGCCCGAACCAGTATAAACCCTTTCTCTTTCTGAGAGAACCCTTCGAGGTTCATTTTACACTTCGTATACACACATACAAAACCTGTGCTGTAGCTAACAAAATTGCCACAACAGTTGGCGCCGTCCGTGGGGAACTTAGTCCTAAAAGCTAAGTTCTCTACCACTGTCTGCGACTCGAAGTACGCTTGAGGGGGAGCTTCGAAGCTTTTTTGCTTCGCGCACCCTTCGGCAAGGGGCTTTGGGTGCAGTTCGAAGGCCATCTTCGCCTTCCCCCACCATATGCATTTTGGAGCTTACCCTCCAGCAAGGGGCTCCGCTTCGTGTGTCGAAGGCCGTCGAAGCCCCAGGGGCTACGAGGCAAGCTTTCAGCCACTTTACGAGGTATGCACACTATCCGAAGTACCACTTCGATGTACAATTTTGCAATTACTTTGATATAAAATCTAAGCCCTGCTTCGCCTTAAAGTCGAAGCCCTGCTTCGCCTTTAAATGCAAACTTTTGCTCCATCTTATTGAAAAACCGAAGCTATGCTTCGCCGTACCAAAAACTCGAAGCTTTGCTTCACCTTATTTAAAAACTCGAAGCCTTGCTTCCCTTTAAAAAATCCGGAGTACCCCTCCGAAGGCTACACAGTGCCTCCGGGCCCGTAGCAGTGGGCTAGAAGGACTCCAGGCCACTGGCCCGATGCGTCCAAGGACTCTAGGTCATCGACCTGATGCGTCCAGGATCCGAAGGCCACTGGCTGGAGGTATCCTAGAGTACTGAGATCCGTTCTCAGTATTCAGAGTCGAAGGTGGCTCAGAGTCGAAGGTGGCTCAACTATCACAGGTTCGGTGAATCCACACCAAATATCCTTTTCACTACAGGACCAAGTTCAAGAAGCCTTGCTTCGCTATCTGAACACGCACCGAGGCCTCGCTTCGTGTGACGTGATCTAAGATAAAAATTAAGCATGTCGAAGTCATGCTTCTCTTAAAAATCTGAGTGCGTTTCGGAGCCTCGCTCACGCACAACAACCAAATCCTAGCATGCCGAAGCATGCTTCGCTTAATTTGGCTACGCTGAAGCCTTGCTTCGCTCCAAATTAATGCGGTCGAAGCCCAAAAGAGGCCTTCGCTCAATACATTTTGTTGGACCGGAAACGGCGA
>JAAALK010000285.1:75866165-75975329 GCA_019279435.1 Zizania palustris
CTGAACGGAGTAAAACCTGTGGACCTTGTTTGCGTAGTCCGAATGGACCACATAATCTTCGGAAGCTCTTCGGTCCACAGTCCCTTTGATATCCTACTATTCTTCGATTTAGCCCTGATAAATATTTCCATTGGCTCGCTCTACGGCTCCATTCGACTGAGGATGTCTCACTGCAGCAAAACATAGTTGAATGCCTAGGTCTTCGCAAAACTTCCTGAAGGGTTCTGCGTCAAACTGTGTTCCATTATCAACTGTGAGATATCTAGGCACTCCGAACCGGCAATAATGTTCTTCCAGAAGAATTTCTGTACATTGTTCGAAGTGATAGCTGTTAAGGGCTCTGCTTCTACCCACTTAGAAAAATATTCAATAGCTACCACTGCGAACTTCAGATTTCCCTTTGCTAACGGAAAGGGACCAATTAGATCCATACCCCATCTGGCCATGGCCATACCGGAGCAATGACTTGAAGAGCTGTTGGTGGGCGATGACTCCGTCGACCCATCCACTGGCATCCTTGACAAGTGAGGACCAAGCTCTCCGCATCAGCTGTTATTGTAGGCCAATAAAACCCCTGGCGAAGTGTTTTTTTCCTGCCAGAGCTCTAGGGGCTAAATGGCTTCCACAAAGGCCTTCGTGAATTTCTCGAAGAATTTCTTGGCCTTCGGCTTGAGATATACATCGGAGTAGAGGGAACATACTCCGGCCTTGTATAATATACCGTTGATTAACTGATAGTTTCTTGCTCTGAGCTTTAATCTTGACAACTGGGGCTCTTCGGGCAAATTTGTTCCTCCTTGCAAAGAGTTCTATGATCGAATCTTTCCAATCTGCACTAGGAATGCAAAGAATCTCCGCAGAGGCAATTTGTTGGCACCGAAGGTATATTGAGCTCCTCATAGAAAGCTTCTTCAGGCACATCCACAGCTCCGGCTGCAGCCTTCGCTAAAATGTCCGCTTGCACGTTTTCAGCTCTTGGTATACTCCGAATGGAAATACCCTTGAAGTGTGCTTCGATTTTGCGGATTCTTCTAAGTACTTTGCAAGCTGTGGATGCCGAACTTGAAAACTTTTGTCTACGTGCCCTGCTACTATCTGAGAATCTGTCTTTATAATTATTCTTGTAGCCCCTAGAGCACGTGCTTTCCGGAGTCCCAATAAAATCCCTTCGTACTCCGCTATATTATTGGTAGACTTAAAGTTGAGTCTTGCGGAGTACATTGCTCTTTGCCCTGACGGTGAAATCAACACTGCCCCAATGCCTGCTCCGGATGCTTGGAAAGCCCCATCGGAGTAAACAGTCCAAACTCCGTCATTTGATTTCTCCGGAGTTAAATTCGTAGGTGGAGTCCACTCTGCTATGAAGTCTGCTAGGACTTGGGATTTGATAGCTGTCCTTGCCAAGAAAGATATGCCGAAGGGTGCTAGCTCGACTGCCCACTTTCCAATCCTTCCAGTGGAATCTTTGCTTCGAAGCATATCTCCTAAGGGATACGAAGTTGGTACAATTACATTGTTAGCCAAAAAATAATGCCTTAGCTTCCTCGAAGCCATTATCAGAGCATAAACGAACTTCTCAGTTCGAGTATCTTGTCTTCGCTCCTGACAATGCTTCAGATAGAAAAATAGACATGATTTTGGACCAACTTCCCATTGAAATCCACTTCTCTGACAAGGACTGCGCTGACAGCTGAACCTGTAGCTGCAAGATACAGGAGTAGGGTTTCGTCCGCAGTAGGCACCGTGAGTGTAGCAAGATTACTGAGATAATCTTGAATATCTTCGAAGCTTTTCTGACACTCCGGTGTCCATGCAAAATCTTCGGACCCTTTCAAAGCTTTGAATATTGGCAAGCTCCTCTCCGCAGACCTTGATAAAAACCTGCTAAGTGCGGCCAGACGTCCAGTCAGCTTTTGCACTTGCTTTAAATTCTCCGGAGGAGCCATCTTCTGCAGCGCAGTTATTTGTGTAGGGCTAGCTTCAATTCCCCTGCTTGAAACTAAATAACCCTAACAATTTTCCAGCCTTAGCTCCGAATATACATTTTTCGGGGTTAAGACGGATCCCACATGCCCGAAGGCTATTGAATGTTTTCTGCTAAGTCTAGGCTATGTTGGTGCTTTAAAGCACTCTTTATTACAATATCATCCATATAGGCCTCTAAATTGCGACCTAGTTGATGACCTAGAGCCTTAGCAACTAATCTTGAAAAAGTAGCCCCGGCATTTCTTAGGCCGAAGGGCATTCTTACATAGCAGAAGACTCCCGAAGGAGTTACAAAGCTTGTCTTGATTTCATCTTCGCGCTTCAACCATATTTGATGATAACCAGAATACGCGTCAAGGAAGCTTAATAACTCCGAACCTGCAGTGGAGTCAACCAGTTGATCAATTTGGGGCATGGGGTAGGGGTCACGTGGGCACTCTTTATTCAGAGATGTGAAATCAATGCACATGCGCCACTTCCCGGAAGACTTCTTCCTGACGAAGACTGGGTTGTCTAACCATTCTCTGTGAGCCACTTCTCTGATAATCCCAGCCTTCAACAGTTTTTCAACTTCGTCCTTAGCTAGAGCAGCTCTCTTTGCGGACATCTTCCGGAGTCCTTGTCGAACAGGCCTGGCCTTCGGGTTTACAAGTAACTGTGCTCAATGATATCCCGATCGACTCCGGTGATATATTCGTCAGACCAGCGAAGACATCCAAATTTTCTTCCACGACCTTTTCCAAGGAGGTTGCAACTTCAGGAGGTAAATCTTACCAAATTGAAAAGTGTATTCTTTACCATCTTTAACAATGATCTTCGTTGCAATCTCTCCTTCGGGACTTGGTCTCGGAAAAGACTTCTTCGAAGCTTCGGAGGAGGCTGAAAAAATTTCTTCATTATCGTGCACACTGTTTACTTGCCTCGGATCAAGAGGGGACCGTGACCATATTCTACCCTCCGAGCAATGGCTTGATCTCCGAAGATTGTTAAGACTCCTGCTTGAGTGGGCATCTTCATGCACAAGTAGTTGTGATGCGCCACAGCTCCGAACTGATTCAACATGCCCCGTCCGAAGATGACATTATAAGCATACGGGGCGTCTACCACATCAAAGATAACTTCTTCAGTTCGGGCTAATAAACCTTCTCCGAAGGGATACTTCCAGGCCTATCTGGCCAAGTGCATCAAGCGGAGGTCCTGCGAAGCCTTGCAGAGGACGAGCCGCTGGGAGGAGATGCTTCCTGGAAAAGCATAACTGATCGAAGGCTTGCACAAAAATGATATCTACAGAACTACCTCCGTCAATTAGCACCCTTCGGACTTCAGTCCCTGCAATATCAGCAGTGATAACCAATGGATCTGCGTGCGGGAACTTAATACCAGCTGCATCCTCCGCAGAGAAAGATATCGGAACATGAGACCACTCCGGCATTGCAGCTGCAGATGACGAAGTCCCAATGTGACCTACTTCCCGAACGTACTCTCTTCGCTGTCTCTTGGACATGCTTCCGAGGGTACCATCCTCCGGAGATAGGGAGAACTACTCTTTTTCCTCTATCTTGCCCCTCTTCTTGCTTCGGAGGTGGCATAACATTGGCCACCGGAGGGTGCCTTGCAGCATCAAAATTTTCTATCCGCGCCACAGCCTGGACCGGGTCTGGGCGCGTTGCTACTGGACTTCGGTCGGTACTGCCTCGACCTGAAGTTCTCTCCAAGTACTCTCCCCTTAGGGTAAGGATAGCCTTGCAAGTGTCAGTTGCATGGCTTCGATTTTCTCCATGAATACAGCAAAAAAGGGTCTGGCCTTTGCCAGCCGTTTTCCCTGGCGGCCTCTAGCCGCTGGCCTTGTTCCCCGTAGACTGTGGAGCTCTTGGTGCAAACTTCGGTGGGGTGCAATATTCAAGACTTCAGAGCGAGGGTGCTTTTGCCTCTTCTCCGATCATGTTGCACTTCGAAGACTGGTTCCTGCGGCTGTGCCGAAGTCTTCACTTCTGCTTTGACTTCTTGCAATACAGTCGAAGTAGCAGCAGTCCTCCAAAGCCAACCCTCTTCTGACCTCGCATACTCCTCGAAAATATGACATCAACTGTGAAACTGAGGAGATGCTCTTCCGATGCAGTTTATCCAGAAGGCCTTGATTACTGACGCCTTCCCGAGCCGCATCAACCACTGAGGATGTGGACAGCCCCCGAATTTGCGACTTCGTATGAGCGAAGCGCTTGAAGTACTGCCTCAATGTTTCTCCGGGGAGCTGTTTCACCTGGAATAGGCTTCCTGTTGACATAGGAGGCACGAAGGTGCCCTGAAAGTTACTTATAAACTTCCTCTTCAACTGCGACCACGAATTGATTGATCCTGGTTTTAAAGACCAGAACCATCTCAACGCCACTCCTTGAAGAGCTAACGGGAAGCACTTCGCCATAGTGTCTCTGACTCCGCCGCTAGCCTCAATCGCTAGGGCATAAGAACGCGCGAACTCTCCGGGATCTTCATCTCCGGCATACTTGCAGAGCTTCGAAGTTTTAAACTTTGGATCAAAGCGAACCTTCTGCAGCTCAGGATGCAACGGAGATTCATTGTCATAAGAGGCGTTCTCTGGGGCTTCGGGATAATCAAGATCGTCGTCTTCGGGCACTTCTGGGATAGTTGGGATGGCTTGAGAGCGAAGCCTGTCCGCAGCTTCTTGTCGCCATCTTTCTACCTCAGCTTGAAGGTTGGCCATTTGAGTGGCCATATCTCCAAGGCTATCTTCATCTCCTCTGGAAGGACCTTCCGGGTCTTGAGAACTGATAGGATCAGTTCGAATCGGAATGGAGGGTGGAGAAGTGACTCCGGGCTGTCGGAGTATGGAAGGGGTTGGCGGAGAGGCTTCGTATCCTCGAGGGATAGAAGCCCCTTCCGGAGTCTGTGGAGGGAAGGCCGAAGACCCTCCGACTTCAACTGTGTCGAAGGGTATCTCTCCGGAGATCCGAGTGGACCTCCGAGTGGGATTGCGAGGTGCGCTCCGATTAGGAGGCATGATGTAAGAAGTTGGTAGAGAACGAAGTTTTTCGGACTAGGTTCCCCACGGACGGCGCCAACTGTTGGCATAAAAGATTACGCTAACAGGTTTCTGTAGAAAAAAACTAACAAACGAAGTGTTTGTGAAGCAAACTGTTCTAAGCCTCCGAAAGGATAATAACTTAGAATAGTTCGAAAGTGTGTATTGAATAACTTGTATTCGGTCCCTATTACAGGGTGAAATGGTGGGTATTTATAGGCCCAAACATTAAGGAAAAGACCTATTTACCCCTCTATTACAACCGACATTAAGGAAACTATTCGGTTTCCTTAATAGGGCTAAAATGGTAAAAGACTAATCTAATAAGAAAGAAGATAAGTCTTCCATCTTAGCTGGCAGAAAAGATCCTGAAGGGCTTTAGTTCGAAGACATACTTCGAACCAATGCCTATCTTGTGCTTCGAACGGGATTCCGGGTGTCTTCGAAGATGATCTTCTGAGAACCTTCGAACCTGATGACTGCCTTTATGTTGCTTCGGCAATAACCCCGAAGATGAGATATTTTCCCCCAACAGCCACCTCACCGATTTGAGAGTTGCTTTCGAAAGAATGCGCCAGTATGGCTTGAAAATGAACCCGCTCAAATGTGCTTTTGGTGTGTCGGTGGGTAAGTTCTTGGGATTCATGATTCATGAAAGAGGCATCAAAATTGATCCCAAGAGACTTGAGAAAATTAGAGGATGTGTGGCGCCAACATGTAAGAAAGATGTGCAGAAATTGCTAGGCAAATTTAATTATTTGCGACGCTTTATATCTAACCTATCTGGAAAGATTGATGCTTTCGTCCTAATACTCTGGCTAAAAATGAAGCTGAGTTCACTTGGGGGGCAAGCCAGCAACATGCGTTTGACAAAATCAAAGAGTGCTTATCGACGCCACCAGTGGTAATGGCGCCGAAGGCCGGGATCCCATTTCGACTTTATATTGCCGCGGAGGAGAGTGTGATTGGGGTCGTGTTGACTCAAGGCATCGAAGGGAAAGAGTACATCATCACCTTCTTGAGTCGTCAACTTCTGGACGCCGAGACAAGGTACGTGTTTGTGGAGCGTTTATGTTTATCCCTCTATTATGCGTGTACCAAATTACGTCACTATCTTATCCCTAGCACATGTATTGTTACTTGCCAAACAGATGTCATAAAATACATGTTTCAGAAGCTGATTCTAAGTGGTAGAATCGGCAAGTGGGTGTATGTGTTAATCGAGTATGATTTGGCTTATGAACCATTGAAATCTGTGAAAGGCCAAGTCATTGCTAATTTTATAGTAGATCACCACGTAGATGTCAATTGGGGCGATAAAATCGCCTTGATTGAAGTATTACCATGGAAACTATACTTCGATGGTTCGGCTTGCAAAAATGGCCAAGGTGTTGGAGTGGTACTCATATCACCGAGTGGTATGTGCTTTGAGACCTCGACCCATTTGGAATTTCATTAAACTAATAATCAAGTCGAATACGAAGCCCTATTGCTAGGTCTTGAGTTGTTAAACTCCATGGGTGTGAAATATGTTCATGCATACGGTGATTCATTATTAGTCGTACAACAAGTAGCCAAGCTCGCTCAATGTTTTAATGGTTTTCTAAATGTTGTAGCAATTGTGTTAGCTACAACACAGGTTTTGTATGTGTGTGTATGGTGTGAAAAATGAACCTCGAAGGGTTCTCTCAGAAGGAGAAAGGATTTATACTGGTTCGGACCTCCCCTAAGGGATAATAGCCCTACGTCCAGTTTGTGGTGGATTTGGCATAATATGCCTCAGTGCAGTGTAGTGAGCTCTAGGGTTTCATGGCCCTGGGAGCAGTTAACCTGTTACAACAGCTTGGCCCTGCTTTTATAGGCACGCAGGTCAAAGGAAAAGACAAAAATGCCCTCTATAAGTCCTAGGCACATAGGGGCAAAAAGGGAAAAAGGAGCTAGCTACTATACAAAATTCTTTACAGCTAGTATACAAAGTGCTTTACAGCTTTATAGATGTGTCAGATAAACGTCACTTCTTGACTAGCTAAACGACATAATAGGGGCAAAGGGGCCCCTGGTATGGCTTCTACACTATAGCGAGGTATAAATATCTTCTGGATTCGAAGTAGGGGTCGGAGCTCTTCAGGCGAAGGCCGCAAGGGAGCCTTCGAAGTACACTTTGAAGTGGGCTTTGAAGTATACTCTGAACTGAACTCCGAACTGGGTTCTCGGAGACTTAGCTTTGAATTGGCTGGAAAGGGTCCGAAGACTGGCTCTGAGGGGCTCCGAAGGGAGCTCGAAGGTTAAATCTGAACAGGGTTCGAGAGTTAACTCCGAACAGAGCTCGAAGGTTAACTCTGAACAAGGCTCGAAGGCTAACTCCGAACAAGGCTCGGAGTAACTTCGAAGTTAGCCTAAGACTTAGCTTCTAGCAAACTTTAAAGGATCTTGAAGGCTTCGCTCCAGAGGGCTCCGAAGGGGTTCAGAGGCCTCGCTCTAGAGGGATTCGAAGTGCACCTTGGGACTTGGAAATAGCTTCTCCAGATAGGAACATGCTTCGACAATGTTACTCTGGGCCGAAGGCTGTCGGAGGCTGACGTCATTTGGCCCCTGTTCAAGGGAAAACTTATTCCCCCAACACTAAATAGCTACTTGGACAAGTGTTTAGACTTAATTTCTACCTTTGATGATTTTGAGATTACTCATGTGTCTAGAGAGGCCAACTCACTTGCAAATGACTTGGCTCAACAAGCATCAGGCTATCAAATTAGGAGGGACAAATTCTGCACGCGGGAAAGGCCAATGTTTGGAGATGATGTAGCACCCGAGGGTACTACCGACTGTCATCAGGATGGTTTAGTGCTCGGGGGGCAGGTCCAAATGGTAAACCTTGCTGTCAGTTCCAGTGGGAAGTTGGCCATTGCTCCTCTAGTTAGTGAGGATGATTGGAGGGTCCCAATCGTTCAATATTTGAGAAACCTGAGCCAAAAGGTTGATCGGAAAGTTCGGCGACAGGCTTTCAAATTTGTTTTGCTCGACGATGTGTTGTATCACCGAACAATTGATGGGGTACTTTTGAAGTGTTTTGGACCCCGATCAAGCTAGAGTTTCTGTAGGTGAAGTACATGAAGGGCTTTGCAGTACTCATCAGTCAGCCCCAAAGATGAGTTGGATGTTCAAAAGGGCAGGTTTTTATTCGCCGACTATGACTGAAGATTGTTTTAGGTACTATAGAGGGTGTGAAGCTTGTCAGAAGTTTGGGAATATTCAACTAGCACCCGCATCGGCACTTAATCCTATTATCATACCGTGGCCGTTCTGAGGTTGGAGTGTAGACTTCATCGGCAAAATTCATGTTGATGGCGACAGATTACTTCACCAAATGGACCGAGGCCGTGCCGCTCAAAAACATGACTCACAACGAGGTGATTGATTTCATCTTGAAACACATTATACATATATTCGGTATTCCCCAAACTCTCACTACGGACCAAGGTACTTCATTTGTCGCTAAAGAGGTGAGGGACTTTGCCGAATACTATGGGGTCAAATTGGTAAACTCTTCCCCATATTATGCCCAGGCCAATGGTCAGGCCGAGTCTAGTAAGAAAACTGTAATTAAATTGATCAAGAAAAATATTGAGGAGTTTCCAAAAAGGTGGCATGAGGTACTTTCTGAAGCTCTATGGGCTAGTAGAGTTGCAAAGCATGGTGCCACTAAAGTCAGCCCTTATGATTTAGTATATGGACAAGAAGCCGTCTACCGGTAGATGTGGATCTTGGCTCACTTAGATTTCTTAAGCAAGATGGCTTATCAGTCGACGAATATGAGACACTTCTAAAGGATAATTTAGAAGAGGTGACCGATAAGAGGTTGAAGGCTCTAGAGGCAATAGAGAGAGATAAAAGAAGAGTAGCTAGGGCCTATAACAAGAAGGTCAAGGAAAAATCATTTCAAATCAATGATTTGGTGTGGAAGACGATTTTGCCATTAGGCACTAGGAGTTCAAAATTCGGTAAATGGTCACCTAGTTGGGAAGGACCTTTTAAGGTAGTCGGAATCGCTCTAGGCAATGCATATGTCTTAGAATCTTTACAAGGAGAGCGATTTCGAAGGGCTTTGAATGGTAGATATTTAAAAAAGTACTTCCCAAGTGTGTGGCAAAATGCTTGAAGTGTTAAAAGGCTGATATTGCAGGTATCGCCCAAGGCCCATCATGCTTTTAGCTCACTAAGTTTGCTAAAAGGCAGGGGGCATGTGTTTATAGCAAAAAATGGCATTAATGGTCAAACTAGGCAAATATTGAACAATAGTATTTTTGACCGAAAATATGTCAACCTGGCAAAGGCCGGTCTGACCGGCTATGGTAGGCCGGTCTAATGGGCCAGGTCTGGTCAGACCGGATCCATGGGCTCGGTCAGACCGGCCAGGGTCTAGATTTCGGATCCGAGTAGGATTCGAGGTATTTTCGCTGAAAACTTATCTCAACAGAATTTTGGACGCAACTAACTCTATCTCTAGCCAGGGATAACTAGCCCACCCCCTATAAAATACTAGGGGGAAGGCCGATTCAAGGGCCCCTTTTCTCCAACATACCAATCCAAAGCCCTAGCTTTGAATCGTATTTACTTTCTTTACTTTTCCGCATCTTCGTGGGTTTGCTTGAAAGCCCTCCGTCTGCCGCATCTGTAATCACGGTAACCCTTACTGGTTCGCTCATGAACCTCCCTCTAATCCACGTAATGGATTGTTATCCTTTTTATCGGTTTTTCACTCTACCCGGCAATTCGGCCCTCCGGCCGAATTGTTTGTGATCTATTATTGTTTTTGCAGATTAATAGTTCTCCTAAACATCCTTGTGAAGTTTGGGAGCAATTGGAGATTGTTTGATACATTTACCGAGGATTAACACATCGGATCTGTTACTTAGGTCCAACCGACGTTGAGGTACCGGTCTGACCGGAGCACCTTCGTCACGCCGTTGTCGGCAACAGCCGGTCCGACCGACAGTACTCCGCCGGTCTGACCGAGACCCTTCGCACCGGGCGCGCCGAAGCCGAAGTCCGAGCCCTCCAAAGCCCTGCGTGCCAGAGCTCCACGCGATCGAAGGCCAATGTTTGGAGGTCCTTTCGTCCGGTGTGACTGGGGTAGCACGGTCGGTCCGACCAACGAAGCTTCACCGGTCTTATCGCCGGAGTCACACTTCGCACCTGTCTTCGGGGCACCGCCTGAGGCCCCTTCGCAACTCTTCGGTCTGACCGAGGTAGTACCTCCGGTCTGACCGGAATTGAGGCCAAAGGTGTGCCAAGGACCCTTCGTACCAGACTCCGCTATAACTCCGAATCGGCCTCCGAATTGGCCGATTCCAGGTATTTTGGTCATTTTTATTGTTCACATTGCTACTAATACTTTTCGGCCAATTGGATTAAAATATTAATTATTTATCTGATTGTTTGGCGACTCCAAATACCTTGTCACTATCCAGGGTAGTCAGAATGCGGCGTCGGTATCGTTGCGATACTTTTGGATGTTGAACCGGCACAAGTGCGGGGGCGCATTTCTGCGTCAACAGTTGCATCTAAGTCATCATTCTGTATCTTACTGTATCGGAGACTTCACGCCGAACCCCGCTGTTCGAAGGTGATTGTCGCGTCCAGATCGGTTCGGAGTCCATCTTTGGCCAGATCAGTCCGAACGCCGAAGGTACCCTTTTGCAGGACACGTTGCACCAGACGCCGAAGGAATCCTTCGGCAACACCCATTCGCACTATACTTCGAATCAGTCAGTCTTGGCTCAGTTTGCTGATTTTCTCTGTTTAATATATTTCTTTTGGCTAATTGGATTATTTATGTGTGATCTGATTGCCTGGCGACTCCACCCCCTTACCATGGTTAAGGGTTGTCGGAATGCGGCGTCGGTGTTATGTTATGCTTAGGCTTGTCCTTAAGTATCCACACACTTTTGGATCATCGAACTGACCCAAGTGTGGTGGGCACGTTTTCGTGTCAACAACGCAACACACACCGATCCTCTTGGCATCCACTCTCCGTAACTACACATCGATCCCATCAATGCAATCAAGCCATCACTCACTGATCTCATCAGATCGCTCAACCATGTCAATCACTTATCATAAATACAAAAACTATAGTGCTACCTCACTTGGTTTAACAATCTCCCCCTTGATGAGTGCATTGACAACCCCAAACAGAGACATGATGAAAGTTTCAAGTTAAGCGCACAAGTGACCATAAAAACTCAGAATAGAGCCAAAACATGTCACTTGGTAAAAGATATACCCCTTGGGCAAAAACTCATGCTAAGAATTCATTCTATCTTTGGTAAAAGCATCAATGCATCATGAAAGCCATTACTCCCCGTGAACCAAGCAATTACTCCCCCTTATCCAAGCAATCATCCAAAAGCATCATGTAAACTATTTCTCCCTCTTTGGCAATGCAAGCATCAAGATGATAAAAAGATGCAAAGAGGAGTGTGAGGGTAGAGTATAGATGCAAGCTTCTGAAACATGAGCAAATCCAATTATAGTACACACAAGCATTTGCACTGACTATTGTCTAAAAGTATTGTATGAAACACTCAAATGAATACCATCTAAACAAAATGCATGAGCAAGCATTTTCAGATTTTAGCAAACAAAAGCATTACCACTCAGACTAGCATACTAGGCATGGCAAGACATGAGATGCAAAAGCTAATCAAATACTAACCAGATAAGCATATCCCACTACAAGGAGCTTCAGCAAACATGATATGCAATTGATTCAAGCTTTTTGATTTTTTATTTTTCATTTTAGTGCTAGGGGTTATTTGCATGTCAACCTTATGCTAACCTACCATGCTAAGCCTAGGTTGAAACCATCAGAAGCTTAAAGCAACGGTCTCAGCATACACTTCAATGTCCCAGTTCATACCAAAGTGTCATGGTAAGCAGTCCAGAACACAATAGTGCGACAAAGCAAACCCACCTGGATCTTTTCGATCTCAGCATAAAATAACATGAATATCAATCATCCTCATTTCATTTTCAATCATTTTTCAGATTTTTTAATTTTTAGCACAATATTTTTGATAAAATCAAGTTGTGTATTAGCATCCAAGTGAAAAGGACCTAGCTACCAGGTAAGTAAAAGATAGCTAAAGCACTCAACCTATTCATGCTAGTTTCTAAACTAAGTAGTGAACATTTTCAAATTTTCACAAATAAAAGCCATGCTCATAACAAAGGTCCTATGTATTCAAGCAAAGTATAATCAACAGTATTAAAGACAATACTTCAAAGGCATAACAAAGCATGTACTTGTAAAAGCAATTAATCATATAACAGAAGCTCGTGCTCATAACAGAAGCAATTAAAGACAATACTTCATAGACTAAACAGAAAAATTATTTTTTCAGAATTAATAATTCCAAAAAATACTAAAAGATTACATTTAATCTAGACGACAAAACAGAAAAAATAGACTCCTAATTATTGGAATTAAAAATGTTTTTTGATGCGACGGTTTTTAGCAAAAACCGACAAAACCTCCTCGATCGCTGACATGTGATGCCAATCCACGAACTTGACCGCCAGTAAGTCTCTCTCGCTCTCGATCCCCTCGAGCCGCCTGATCACTTGCATTGTCCTCCCTTTCGCTGACTTGACCGTCACTCTGTCTCGACCATCCGTCCATCTAGGTCCCGCTCTATCTCCTCGTGCACTCCTGAGATCATCTCCAACTTCACCCGACATCCTTGATCCTCTAGCATCGAGCTCCCCGCTCGACCCTTGATCACCCACCGTTGATAGTTGGTTAGCATCTCCACCCTCCACACATGAGATAAGCCAAAACAAGAGATGCAATGCACATCGATCCCCTCGGCATCCACTCTCCTTAACAACACATCGATCCCATCGATGCAATCAAGCCATCACTCACTGATCTCACCAGATCGCTCAACCCTATCAATCACACATCATAAATACAAAAACCACAGTGCTACCTCACTTGGTTTCACACCTCCAAGCTTATTTGTACAAGGGCATCAAGGGGTGGCCCTGTGAACTCTTGGAGCGGCTGGGAGGTGGGGAGCAGGTGCATCCTAGAGATGGAGAGCTGGTCGAAGGCCTGCATGAAAATGATGTCAGTAGAGCTACCTCCATCGACAAGAATGCGACACACCTCGATGCCAGCGATGTCGGTCATGATAACGAGGGATCGACGTGCAGGAACTTGATGTCGACCGCACCGTTAGCAGTGAAGGAGATAGGTATGTGTGACCACTCAGGAAGGATGGTGGAGGTGGAGGTCCCGATGTGCCCGACTTCTCGAACATACTCCCTTCGCTGCTGCTCTGACATGGTGCCCACGGCCCCTCCTCCACATATGGGCAGCACCACGTGCTTCCCCCGATCTTACCCGTCTTCGAGCTTCAGAGTAGAAAACTTGCCGAACTCCGAGAAGTGCCTTGGAGCCCCTGGCTCGTCGTTCCGCCCAACCACCTAGCCGGATGACACCTTGTCGGAGGACCCCTACCCAGAGCTTCTCTCGAGGTAGTCATTCTGAATGGTGAGGATGGTCTGGAAGGAGTCGGTGTCTTGGCTCCAGTTCTCGTCGTGGATGCTGCAATGAAAAACGATGCTCCTGGCCAAATGGGTCTTCATGGAGGGCTTCGAGCCGGAGGGGCGGCCTCCTCCCAAGGCGTGCTGGAATTTTGCGGGTTTGGGCCCAGGGGCGATGCTGAGTACCTCCCCTCTGATGTGCTTCCGCCCCCGTCATGAGTCACGATGATGAGGATCTACTGGAACGGTGGTGGGAGTGGAAGGTGTTTCCTAGACTTTGGCATCTAGAGTCTGGACGGGGGCGATCATCGCCTACCACTGCAGCTGGCCTTCTTCGGATCGGGCGTACTCCTCGAAGTACGTCATAAGCTGGGCCATTGAGAATATTGTCTTCTAGTGGAATTTGTCGAGGAGGTTGGGGTTGGTGATGCCTTCGCGAGCAGCGTCGATGATAGAGGAGGCCGACAGCCCCTTGATCTGTGCGCCAACTGTTGGCGTAAAATATTACGTTGACAGGTTTGAGAGAGTCTGAGGTGGAAGACTTAGTTTAAAGCTGTATTCTTGGATCACGAGTTATGTATCTATATAACACAAGGAGGGAGGGTATTTATAGTGGAGCCCTACACCGGCCCAATACCCTCTGACCCTTCTGATATACATGCATCGTACGACTGCCATACCCCTAACTGGCAAGGGTACAATCCTATCAACTCTGCCAGTCGTTCAGTGATGTGGCTACTGTGCCGGTCATTACAGCGCATTTGTGCGGTCTCGTCGCGTACCTAATCGCACTAGACGGGTATCGGCTGCCCATCGCAGAAGACACACTTCGATCTCAGCGAGTGACACCTCCCTTTGGTGGGCTCCGCACGTTCCCTTCAGAACTCCAATGCAGACATCATCAGGTTCGTCTTCGAACGGCCTCTGGGCTGCGGAGGCCTTCCCTCAGACCTCCGGGTTGGAGGCCGAAGGACTCAGGGTTCTGGGTTCTCGGCCCGAGGCGGATGCCGCCTTGGGCCTCAACCGGATCTTGGGGCTCCATGCCTCCGGGAGCTGGCTTCGGCCCCAGGCTTCACCGGGATCTTTGGTGCCTGCTTCCGTATAACTCTTCGGCTTGCGAAGTCACCCCTCGGGGTCACTGCTTCGATCTTAACAATCCCCGGGTACCGTCGGGATTATCTCCCTCAACAATTGCCCACTGTGACACTCATTCACGAGACCGAGATGATGTGGCCTTGCGGAAGTTGCTAGATAAGCACTGCATCCTTCATCCTAACGGCAATCACACTACTCAGAATTGCTTTCAACTACATAACCATATAGTGAGAGAAGCTGGAGCGTCCCGCCAACCTGATAAGTGTCACTGGGACACTGATAAAAGAAGGCTCGAACATGCCAAGAGTAAAGGTGACACTCCTTCAGGAAGGAACGACTTCGAGGAGCCCGCCCGAATGGTCTCCATGATATTCAGAGGCACTGTGGCCTCTGAGACGAAGCACCAACAAAGCTGATGACCCAGCACATCAACACCATCACCACCAAGGCGCCGGAGCACCTTCGATGGTCCGAGGTTCCACTCACCTTCTACCACCTAGACAAGTGGACTCATGTCCCCAAACCCGGGCGATTCCCGCTCATCGCCGACCTTGTCATCTTGAAGTTCCACCTGAAGAGGGTGCTAGTCGATGGGGGAGTGGCCTCGACGTCCTATTCAAAGGGATGTTGGGAGCTCTAGGCATCGACTACTCGGCGCTCCACAAGATCGTCACTCCATTTTACGAGATTTTCCTGGGGAAGGCATCCCTTCTCCTCTGCACGATCACTCTGCTGTTGACTTTCGGTGTTCGGGATAACTACCGAACCAATTACATCAAGTTCTACGTTGTGGAGTTCGAGACGTCGTATCATACCGTTCTCCAAAGACCTTCAGTTGCTAAGTTCATGGCGGCACCTCACTACACATACTTGGTCCTCAAGATTCAAGGACCAAGAAGGACCTTCTCTATGAAGGGGATGTCGCCACCTCGCATGCCTGCGAGTAGGATAGCCTCACATTGTGCGAGGCTGTGGACATGTATGTCCGCATGACAGAGATACTCCAAGACACCAAGACCGCGTCGGCCGACGGACTCGAGCTCTCGAGTTTGGCACCGTCGCCGACCGCACTGACGCCATCGCCGACCGAGTATAACAGTATTTGGCTATCAGAAGATGATCCAACCAAGATAGCTTTGATCTGGGTCGTGCTTGATCCTAAATAGGAAAGTGTGCTCATCATCTTACTCTGCTTCAACACCGACATCTTTGCTTGGCAACCCTCTGACATGCTAGGTGTACCCCGGGAGCTGATCGAGCATGAACTTCACGTCGACCTATCCACCCCACTAGTCAAGCAGAAGATGTGATGGTTCACTAAGGACAATAAGAAGCTCATCAAGGAATAAGTCACCCGCCTCTTGGTGGCCGGATTCATCAAGGAGGCATACCACACGGACTAGTTGGCCAACCCAGTCCTTGTGCAGAAAAAGAGTGGAAAATGGAGAATGTGCGTCGACTACATCAACCTCAACAAGCGATGCCCAAAAGATCCATTCTTGCTGCCGTGCATTGATCAAGTTGTTGATTCGACCACTGGCAGTGCCTTCCTGTGCTTCTTGGATTGTTACTCAAGCTACCATCAGATAGGCCTGAAAGAAGAAGATCAAAAGAAGACCGCCTTCATCACACCGTTCAGCACCTACTACCACACTTCCATGACTTTAGGGCTGAAGAACGCTAGAGCCATGTACCAATGAGCCATTCAGCGTTGCTTGGCCGATCAGATCGGTCGCAATGTGGAGGCTTACATTGATGATGTGGTGATCAAGACCAAGGAGCCGAAAGACCTCATCAAAGATATCCAAGAGACAGTGAACAACCTCCGTAGATTTCGCTGCAAACTCAATCTAGAGAAATGTGTATTTGGAGTCCCGATGGGAAAATTACTCAGCTTCATCGTTAGCCAGACAGGAATTGAAGACAACCCAGAGAAGATTTTGGTGATCCAGAACATGGCGAGGTATGCCGACGTCAAGCACGTCCAGCGCCTGGCCGGTCCATGACCTCCCTGGGCCAGTTTATTTCATTGCTCAGTGAGCGAGGGATGTCGTTCTTTAAGCTACTGAAGAAAAAAGACTTCTCCTGGACCGAGGAAGTGGACCAGGTGTTCGCTGACCTCAAGAAGTTCCTGACGTCTCCACCGACACTCGCTGCACCGACACGGGAGGAGTCCCTTCTCCTCTACATCGCCGCTACCACACATGTGGTCACCACCGCGCTGGTCATCGAACGACCAGAGCAAGGGCTCACCTACTCGGTTCAACGACCGGTCTAATTCATATTAGAGGGCCTGGGGCCGTCGAAAGTTCAATATCCCTAGGTGCAGAAGCTGTTGTACGTAATCCTCATCACCGTCCGAAAGCACAAGCACTACTTCCAAGCCCACCTCATGGAGGTGGTCACCGAGTTCCCACTTAGTGACATCCTGAGAAATCAGGACGCCAACGGGTGGATCGCCAAATGGGCTATTGAGCTTGTGGAATATGCCATAAACTTCAAGGCAAGGACTTCCATTAAGTCTCAAGTGCTCACCGACTTTGTCGCTGAGTGGACCGAGTACCAGCTGTCGATGGAGAGCAAAGTTGAGAGATTCTAGTCCCTCCATTTTGATGGATCCCTCAGCCTAGAGGGGGCGGGTGCCAGAGTGCTCCTGACATCTCCCCAAGGTGAATATTTGAATTATGTCCTCTGCTTGTGTTTCGCCCCATCCAACAATGTTGTCGAGTATGAAGCTCTGCTCCATGGACTCCGCATTGTTGTCTCCCTCGGGATTCGATGGCTACTGGCGTTCGGATATTCGAAGTTGGTGATCAATCAAGTGAACAAGGACTACACCTGCATCATCGAGAAGATGGATGCTTACTGCCAGGAGATCCACAAGCTAGAAGTCAAGTTTGACGGCCCGGAGTTCCATCACATCCCTTGGGATAAGAACTCGACCACCGACGTACTGTCAAAGTTCGGATCATCAGGAGCAACGGTACTTGGAGGTGTGTTCCTTCAGGAGTTATCAAAGTCATCTGTCAAAGAGGAAGGCTTGCAGCCTCCTGAATACAAGTTGTATCAGTCGCCATAATCACTACTAGCAATGAAGAAGAAGATTGGTGCCGACCGATTATCCATTTTATCCTCACCAACGGGCTTCCCCAGGACAAATATGCTACTATTCGCCTATCTAGAAAGTGAAAGCAATATGTCCTGATCGGGTCAGAGTTGTTTAGAAGAGCTGCATACACCCGATTCTTGCTGAAGTGCGTTGACAAGGCTGAAGGATAGATGATCCTGGAGGAAATACATGCCTGCACTTGCGGCAACCACGTTGGTGTAGGACCGAAAGTAGCGACCAGAGGGGGGCTGAATGGGCGCCTAAAAAAATTCTTACTAATCAATGGCCTTCTCCCAACATCCAATGCACCTCAACAGACAAACAGTAGACGCAAAGCAATGACAGGTGCTAAAAATAATCTAGCCTAAAAACGACCGGTGTCCTAAACAAAAAGACACCAACACAATGTTCGAAGGTAGATTCACAATGTATTCAACTCAAGAGCATTTCAAGTATCATCAGAGAATCATCACATGCAATTTACTCAAGTGCACGTAAAACGAGAGAAAAATTTTACTGTTCAAATTTGTCTCCTGATTGATACTTGATGAAGCCTGTTGTTGACACGAAAAATGTGCCCCCGCACTTGGGTCAGTCGATGATCCAAAAGTGTGCGGATACTTAGGAACAAGCCTAAGCATGACGCAGCACCGATGTCGCGTTCTGACTACCCTTAGTCGTGATAAGGGGGGTGGAGTCGTCAGGCAATCAGATCACACAAAATAATCCAATTAGCTGAAAGAAATATATTAAACAGAATAAAATCAGCAAACCGGTCAGAGCCTGTCTGCTTTAAAGTCTGGTGCAAAGGGGTCGCCGAAGTATACCTACGGTGTCTGGTGCGAAGTATCCTGCCGAAGGGTGCCTTCAGCGTTCGGACTGATCCAGCCAAAGGTGAACCCCGAATGGATCTGGATGCGGCGATTGCCTCCGAACAGCGGGGTTCGACGTGAGGTCTTTGATAAGGCAAATTACAGAATAATGATGCGAGAGCCATGCACGGGCGTGACTTCATCTAGAGCGGAGTATGATCGTGGCAAAGCCTGTTGTGATGGAGTGTACCGGCAAAGCCTGTCGTCGAAGCCTGTAGTCTCGCCAAAGGGTGTCCCGACGACCTCCGAAACCGATCTCTCAGCTTCGGACACCTCCAACGAAGTGGCTTCGAACCTGGGAACCTACAACAAAGAGGGTTCGATGTACCAATTCGGCATGAGGACCGAATTCTGCTAAGTGTTGCACTTGTAGCGAAGGTAGCAATCTGTTACGCAGATTAGCGGATACTTCACAGGCGAAGTAACAAGGCAATAGCAATCTATTACGTAGATTAATGGATACTTCACAAGCGAAGTAACAAGGGTTACCACTGTTTCAAAGTGGTCGGCGGAGGGCTTCCAGGCAAACCCACAAAGAGGTACAGAAAAGTAAAGGTAAATAAATGTGATCAAAGCTAGGGCTTTGAGTTTGATTTTGTGTTGGGGGGCCTCTACGCTGGCCTCACCTCTCTATTTATAGGGCTTAATATCTGATCTAATCTGCTATTAATTCGGCCGGATGGAGATAAAAAACATAGCCGGAATTGTATACAACTCTATCTCTGCTGAAGTGGGCTTCGGCTAGGCCCGTCGAGGCTTGCTCCTCGGGCCGAAGCTTCGATGGTGTGGGCCTCCGAAGGCTTCCTGGCTGAAGGTCGTGGGCTATCTAGAGGCATTCGGAGCCCACAGCCCAATGGACCTTTGGTCCTATAGGGCTTCGGCCTGACCCCGGACATGTATATTTTGGCCCAAATTACCAAAATTGATATTTTGACAATCTCAACCATTAATGCCATTTTTTGCTATCAACAAATGCCCCCTGCCTATTAGTGAACTGAGTGAACTAAAAGCACAACGAGATGAAGACGATATCGTCCATATCGGCTTTTCGACACCCTTTATGTTGTTTGCCACACACTTGGGAAATATCTTTTCAAGTACCTACCATTCAAAGCTCTTCGAAACCGCTCTCCTTGCAGAGATTCCAACACATATGCATTGCCGAGAGCGATTTCGGCTATCTTAAAAGGACCTTCCCAACTAGGTGACCATTTACCAAATTTGGGACTCTTCGTGCCTAAGGGTAAAATCGTCTTCCAAACCAAATCTCCTACTTGAAACGATTTTTGTTTAACCTTCTTACTGTAGGCTTTAGCTACTCTCTTCTTGTCTACTTCTATCGCTTCTAAAGCCCTTAGTCTCCTATCGGTTACTTCCTCTAGATTATCCTTCAAAAGAGTCTCATACTCGCTGACCGATAAGCTATCTTGCTTTAACAATCTTAAGGAGCCAAGATCTACCTCCACGGGCAGAACGGCTTCTTGTCCACATACCAACTCATATGGACTGACTTTGGTAGCACCGTGCTTTGCAATTCTACAAGCTCATAGCGCCTCGGAAAGCACTTCATGCCACCTTTTAAGAAACTCTTCAATTTTCTTCTTAATGAGTTTAATAACGGTTTTATTACTAGACTCGGCTTGACCATTGGCCTGAGCGTAGTAAGGTGAAGAGTTTATCAACTTAATACCATAATATTCGGCGAAGTCCCTCACTTCTCCAGAAACAAATGAACTACCTTGATCCGTGGTAAGAGTTTGAGGAATGCCAAATCTATGTATGATGTGCTTCAAAATAAAATCACGTACTTCATTGTGAGTCATATTCCTGAGAGGCACGACCTTGGTCCATCTAGTGAAGTAATCCGTTGCCATCAACACGAACCGATGCCCTTTTGAGGAAGGAGGGTGAATCTAGTCGATGAAGTCTAAACCCCAACCTTGAAATGGCCATGGCTTGACAATAGGGTTGAATAGTGAGGCAGGAGCTAACTGAATATTGCCAAACTTCTGACATGCTTCACACCCTCTATAGTACTTGAAGCAATCTTCAGTACTAGTCGGCTAATAAAACCCTGCTCTTTTAAGCATCCAACTCATTTTCTGGGCTGACTGGTGAGTGCCACAAAGTCATTCATGGACTTCTCTCGTAGCCAACTGGGATTGTTCGTGTTCTAAACACTTCAATAGTACTCCATCGATGGTTCGGCGGTATAATGTGTTGTCCATCAACACGAATTTGAAAGCTTGTCCCCGAACTTTCCGATCAACCTTTTGGCTAGGGTCTCTCAAATACTGGACGATTGGAATTCTCCAATTGCCTTTGTGGGCTTCAGAGGGTCTCGCTAGCTCACCTCTTGAGGAAATTTCTAAACTACTTACTTCAGGATGCCCACCGAGCCATTTCTGCTCCTGCCGAAGCCTGGCCGAGCTAGCCATTCGGAGTGTGCTGGGCCGAAGCCCTCCGGAGGGTTCAGACTCTGGGGAGCCTTCTCTGTGTGGGAGGCTTCGGCCTACGACCTCCGGTGTGCCAGGTCTCTCGGTCGATAGAATACTCTGGTCCAGGGACCTTGGCTCACAGTGGCCTTTGGCAGTTGGAGGGGTTTGACTTGGAGGGTGCGCCTGCCCACCGTCACTGGCTTCGGCAGTGAGATCAAGCATTGGCTTCTCCAATACAGAAAATTTTCTTCTCCTGACTTGGTAACCACATGCTTGCTGAGCCAAATCATTTGCGACTGAATTGGCTTCTCTTGGCACGTGAGAGATTTTGAAGTCATCAAAAGCCGCAACTATGTCTAGACATCTATCCAAGTAACTATTCAATGGTCCGTTAAAACATTGAGCACTTTTAGCTACTTGTTGCACTACTAATAGGGAATCACCATATGCGTGGACATGTCTAGCACCTACAGATTCTAGTAATTCAAGGCCTAGCAATAAAGCTTCATATTCAGCTTGGTTATTAGTGGAAGGAAATTCTAGATGAGCCGAAGTCTCAAAGTGCATTCCATTAGGTGATATGAGAACCACTCCAATACCTTGGTCACTCTTGCAAGCCGAACCATCAAAATAAAGTTTCCATGGCACTACCTCAACTAGAGCAATATTGTCACTCCAGCTGACATCTATGTGGTGATCAACTATAAAGTTGGCCACGATTTGGCCTTTCATTGCGCTCATGGGTTCGTAGGCCAAATCGTACTCAATCAACACATAAGCCCATTTCCTGATTCTTCCACATAGAATCGGCTTCTGTAACATGTGCTTTATAACATCGGTTTGGCAAACAATAACATATGTAGTAGGGAGAAGATAATGGCGTAATTTGGTGCACGCGTAGTAAAGTGATAAACACAAATGTTCCACAAACGCGTACCTGGTTTCAGCATCCAGCAGGTGGTGGCTCAAGAACGTGATGATGTACTCTTTTCCTTCTACCTCCTGGGTTAGCACGACCCCAATCACGCTATCATCAGCAGCGATGTATAGCCGAAACAGAATCCTGGATTTGGGTGCTCTCACCACAAGCGGTGATGAAAAGCACTCCTTGATCTTCTCAAAGGCATATTTCTAGCTTGCCCCCAAGTGAACTCGGCTTCGTTCTTTAGCCGGAGTATGGGGACAAAGGCATCAATCTTGTCGGACAAGTTAGATATAAAGCGACGCAAATAGTTCACCTTCCCTAGAAACTTCTGTACGTCCTTTTTGCACGTCGGCGCTGCAATATTTCTAATTTTCTCAAGCCTCTTAGGATCAATTTCTATGCCTCTCTCATGAATCATGAAACATAAGAACTTACCCGCCGACACACCAAAAGCACACTTGAGCGGGTTCATTTTCAAACCATACTGTCGCATTCTATCAAAAGCAACCTTCAAATCGGCTAAATGGTTTCCCATAGCATCCGATTTGACCACAACATCATCGATGTAAACTTCTAGCATAACCCCTAGCAAGTCATGAAAGATTAAGTTCATAGCGCGTTGATACGTGGCGCCAGCATTCTTCAAACCAAAAGTCATAACGACCCACTCGAATAAACTGACAAAACCAGGGCATCGAAAGGCAGTCTTGTAGACGTCCTCTTCGGCCATAAAGATTTGATTATAACCAGCATTGCCGTCAAGAAAACTCAGTACCTTGTGTCCCGAAGCATCGCTGATTAGCATGTCGGCTATAGGCGTTGGGTACTCGTCTTTGGGAGTGGCTTTGTTCAGATCTCTAAAATAAATGCACACCCGTATCTTGCCGCTCCCTTTCTTCTCTATAGGCACAATGTTATCAACCCATTCTGTGTACCTGCATGGCCTAATAAATTCAGCTTTGAGCAGTCGCTCTACTTCTTCTCTAACTCGGTCATAGACGGTCGAGTTAAAGCGGCGAGGAGGCTGCTTATAAGGACTAAATCCGGACTTGATAGGTAGCCGATGCTCCACAAGCTCACGGCTTAGTCCCGGCATCTCGCTATACTCCCATGCGAAACAATTGACATACGACCAAAGTAACTTTATTACTTCAGCCTTTTCATCAGGCTGTAAATGTTGGTTTACACAAGTCAGCCTCGGGATGCTACCATCACCTATGTCGACTTCCTCCAAGGGATCGGCCGATGCAAAACCTTGTCCTAATTTCTCTACTTCGCTAAAGTCCCCGATGGCCTCAGCAATACCGTCTTTACTAGACCGATATTGCTCCACACGAGACTTTAGCCAATCTAGATTACTCTTGCTAGACATGACTATTAATACAAAAACAGCCATGCTACTCCAGTCGGCTTTACGAACACTGGTACAAAACGTCCTCCAGATACACTAACAAAATCGTAGTCTGAAAGATCTCTACCTGACAGACACTCTACTTTGTTATGGATGGCGTCGACCGATACATTGGCCAATGCTACTTGGCCGAAGTATCTGCGGGAATGACCTATACCTCATTGTTGTCCCACTATATCAGGCACTGGTGTAGGGTAGAAAGAATCCAGCAATTCGCCTGAATCAAGTTGCGCCGAGCAGCACGCTGTAGTTACCTTGTACGTCAATGACGAAGAATGTTGTTGGCCATGTCTTGTTGCCCACCATCAACTCCATGGATAGTACGCCCTTGGCCTCAGAGCTCTCGCTGTTGAAGCCGTTGAGCATCAAGTTGGTCTTCTTCAGGTCATCCTCGTCCCTGCTGAGTTTCTTCAACAATGAGTAAGCCATTATGTTAACGGTGGCGCCGCCGTCAACACGCATTTGGGAAATCGGCTTTCCATCAATGTGGCCTCTGACGTAGAGGGGTTTCAGATGGCGAGTCGAGTCCTCGGACTTCTCGAAGATGGCATTACGTGGGCTGAGGTTCAATTGGGCGACCTCGGCCTCGTCCTTGTGGCAGGGCGAACTCGGCAGGCAGTGTGATGATGTTGATGTCCATCGCTGGGGCACGGGCCCCTCGTAGATGGGCGAGTAGTCATCAGTCGAGCATGTCGTCGTCGTCGCTCGGACTAGGAGTCGGGTTGGTTATCTCAACTGGCTTCTCCCTCCATACCTGTTTTGTAGTCGACCGAGGGCGGATTTCATCGAAGATAGCATCGCGCTCGTCCTCAGCTTCCTTCTTGCGCTTCTCCTGTGCCCATAGTCATTGTAGGCCTCTCTTCTGTGATTTGGACATGCCCGGAGGTGCCTAAGATGGCTGCGGCTTGGTGCTGGGTGCTACTGTTCGGCTTCTATCAACCTTGACCGAAGTGGTACTGCGCCCTTTGGCCTTGTGCACCCTATGTTCAGAGGGGCCTTCGCTGCGAACCCTGGTAGTCAGACCGCCTTGCTCGGCCGATCGAACCCTGCTTCGGCGCGGGTCCCAACCGAAGTATGGGGCTCTCCTCCGTTAGACTTCGACAACGAAGCCTTCGGGATTGGGACTTCCTGCGACCCCACTCTGATGGTGATGGCTTCAGACTCCCTTTCCTCGGCCTCCTCACACCTGTACCCTTCGGCTTCGCCCGCCATGGTCCGATTCGGAGGCACCACGGATAGTCTGTGGACGATGCCCCCTTTGGTGCGTCTGCTTGTCCCTGCCATCCATAATAGTCTGAAGGAAGACAAGGCATAGCGTTAAGTTGCGGAGGGTACTCCGACCCGAATACGTACGGAGCCCACGGAGTTCCTTCCTAGTCGTACGGTGGAGGCATAAGTGGTTCTAGTGGCCTCGCCCACGGAGAGCCGAACCCGTTACACGGAAGGGGGTTCGGTAGAGTTGATAGTGTCTCAGACCATGCCAGCGAAGGGTCCTGCCAGGTCGGAGGTACGTTCAGCTAGTGAGGGTCGAAGCCTCCTGTCGGAGGAGTCCAAAATGGTGTGGGGTTCGGCCATTGGGGGCCAAAGTTACTGTATGGGGGGTTCAGCCATTGAGGCTCGAAGCCACCGTGCGGAGAGTAAGGCCATTGTGGCCCGAAGCCACCGTGCAGAGGGTGTGCCTGCTTCATTCCGAAGCCACCCTCCGAAAGCCTCGGGCCCTTCGGCTGTCCCATCCTTTTAGCGCGGGGACCTGCTTCCTTGGATTTTCTCCGATGCTTGTTCAACAGCATGTTGTATGTTACCTTCGGCCTCTTGTGAGTTTTAGCTGAAGGGGCGTTAATGTTCTATTTCCACACTCCTACCTTGGTATTATTTGGTACGAGCATGCGGGTGCGTGGTTCTCCAACAATTACATCCTTCCCCTTAGCAGACTCGGCCTGTTCTGGCCAAATCAACACATCCTTCTCACCGAGGTCGACGGCGTTCATGGGAAAAGGATCCTTATCCAGCTTCATCTTTGGATTATGGTCTATCTTCAATCGTCCTTCTTCTATGGCCAATTGGATCTGCCATCGAAAAACATTGCAGTCGTTAGTATTATGCGAATGTGAGTCATGCCACTTACAGTACGGATGCTTCTTTAACTCATCGGCAGATGGAATGACTTGACCTTTAGGTAACCTGAGAAGCTTACTTTTTAAGAGAAAATCAAATATTTTATCACACTTGGTTATATCAAATGAGCACTTGACCTCACTAGGTCGATTCTTTGAGGGAGATGGCCGTAACTCGGAGCAAGTGACAAGTTTATTCTTAGCGTTCCAAACCCATTCGGCTGCGTACATGTCGGCTGAATCTTCCTCTTCCGACTCCTCCCCGTCAGAGCGTTCCATGATGTGGATTTCGGCCCTAGGCTTGCTAAACGTCTTAATAAACTTTTTATCTTTGATTCGACCTTCCTGGACCAGAGCCTGCTGTAAAACTTGGCTAACTTCTAAAAAGTTTTGGTTATCTAACCTCTCTTTAATCTCGAAACGCAACCCATTAAAAGCTTGTTCCGCCAAGTCCCTTTCCGAAATATTAAGACTAAAACATTGGTTTCTAGTATCCCTGAAACGCTTAATGTACTCAGAGGTGTTCTCATTAGATTTCGGCTTAATCAATGTCAAATGAGAAAGCCTAAGCTCTGCCTCACCCGTGTAGAAGTAGTCATGGAATTTCCGCTCTAAATCGTCCCACGTCTAAATGGAGTTCGGCGGGAGCGTCGAAAACCAAGTGAAAGCGGTGCTAGATAGCGAGAGAGAAAATAGCCTAACTTTTAGGGCATCTATCTCGCTAACCTCTCCACATTGTGCCAAAAATTGACTAACGTGCTCTAGTGTAGTTTTGCTACCCTCGCCATCGAACTTAGTGAATTTAGGGATTCTATAGCTGCGGGGGTAGGGTATTGTATCAAGATGGTCGGGGTATGGCTTATGGTAAACCCTAACATGTCCCTTGGGCATGAAGCCGGCACACTCCATAAATAGTGCGCATACCCGCTCCTCTATGTCATCTTGGCATGTTGCCTGTGCGCGCCTCTCATGTGAGGGCGCGACACGTGGTGGGATATCGGCGTGTCGGCCATGGGCCTCTTCCCTGTGTGCTATCTACATGACGTGCTCGTGTCTGGGTGTCCTGCGCATGGGGTGCGGGCGGCGTGGGTACCGGTGCAGGTAGTGGTGCATGGTACACAACGCTAGTTTGACCGTAAGTGTAATGATTAGTCTCGACCATAAGTGCTAAGGCCGGAGAGATGGTTGTGCTAGTGTTATCGTTAGTTCTGTTGTACACGTGGTTTGCCAGAGGGGCACTAGCAATAGGAACCGGGGATATGGCCTCAGTAAAGCAAAAACTCCTAAGAGTTGCCTCTACTTGGGAGCTGACTACCAAATCTAGATGGTTGGCTAGCGAAGCGCTAACAACTTGATCTACTGATGCAGCTATTTTTTGCTCAATCTCTAAAGAAGATAAACGAGGCGATACAGGTGTTACCTGGACCTGAGCGAGGTCGGGGGTGATGATGTCACGTTTGATGAAGCCTGCACGTGTCTTAACGTAGCCCCCAAGCATCATGTCTTGGAGTGCCTTTAACTTTGCCTCGATCTCTGTTCAGTCTTCTACGGGGATATCTTCAAGTTTAGGTGTCAAGATGTTGAGGTTGTTGATATCCGCGCCTCCTATTGTGTCCATCAGTGGTGTAGACGTAGTAGTCGATGTAGATGTACCGGTGGCCGATGTAGACGTGCTTGTCAAGTTGACGTAGCTTCCCCAGTGGAGTCGCCAAAAGTGTGTTGACACAAAAACATGCACCGCACTTGGGTCAGTTCGACAATCCAAAAGTGTGTGGATACATAGGAACAAGCCTAAGCGTGACGCAGCACCGACATCGCGTTCTGACTACCCTTAGTCGTGATAAGGGGGGTGGAGTTGCTAGGCAATCAGATCACACAAGATAATCCGATTAGCCGAAAGAAATATATTAAACAGAATAAAATCAGCAAATCGGTCGGAGCATGTCTGCTTCGAAGTCTAGTGCGAAGGGGTCGGCGAAGTATACCTTCGGCGTCTGGTGCGAAGTATCCCGCCGAAGGGTGCCTTCGGCGTTCGGACTGATCCAGCCAAAGGTGGACCCTGAACAGATCTGGACACGATGATCACCTCCGAACAGCGGGGTTTGGCGTGAGGTCTCCGATACGGCAAATTACAGAATAATGACGCGAGGGCCACGTACGGGCGTGACTTTGTCTAGAGCGGAGTATGATTGTGGCGAAGCCTATTGTGATGGAGTGTACTAGCGAAGCCTGTCGTCGAAGCCTGTAGTCTCGCTGAAGGGTGTCCCGACGACCTCCGAAACTAATCTCTCATCTCGGACACCTCCAACGAAGTGGCTCCGAACATGGGAACCTGCAACAAAGAGGGTTCGAAGTACCAATTCGGCCTGAGGACTGGATTCTGCTAAGTGTTGCACTAGTAGCGAAGGTGGCAATCTGTTACGCATATTAGCGGATACTTCACAGGGGAAGTAACAAGGCGATAGCAATCTATTACATAGATTAACAGATACTTCACAAGTGAAGTAACAAGGGTTACCACTGTTCTGAAGTGGCCAGCGGAGGGCTTCCAGGAAAACCCACGAAGAGGTACAGAAAAGTAAAGGTTAGGGGGCATCTACGCTTGCCTCGCATCTCTATTTATAGGGGCTTAATCTCTGATCTAATCTGCTATTAATTCGGCCGGATGGAGATAAAAAACTTAGCTGAAATTGTATACAACTCTATCTCTGCCGAAGTGGGCTTCGGCCAGGCCCGTCGAGGCCTGCTCCTCGGGCCGAAGCTTCGGTGGCGTGGGCCTCCGAATGCTTCCTAGCCGAAGCCCATGGGCTGGCTAGAGGCTTTCGGAGCCCACAGCCCAATAGACCTTCGGTCCTATAGGGCTTCGGCCTGACCCCGGACATGTATATTTTTGGACCAAATTACCAAAATTGATATTTTGACAATCTCGGCCATTAATGCCATTTTTTGCTATCAACACTTGTGTGGCTACCGAAGACTGTAGTCCAATCCGTCGAAGTCCACGTACTGGTTCAGTCTGGAAGTCGAAGTCCCTTCACGTGGACTTCGCTATAGGCTTCACCTAGTCGATGAAGCCAAGCGACAAGCTACGCTAAACACCACTAGCAGACTGCACAGCAAGCCTCACTTGCACAAAAATCGAGCAACTACACATTTTCTTATAGACTTCGCACAGACTTTGAACTATAGCTATGACTTTTGCGCAAGTTAGGACCTAGCCTATGCTGCTGCTGGCCAACCTACTCGGCTAGCTGATGTGCACACAAACACCTAGAGACCCTAGAGCCTAGCTGCTAGCTTGCTGGTTTCCTGGTGTATGAACACGGTGCATAGACAATTCAAACAGAGAAGCTGGTAGACTGCACCTAGGAGCCTCCACCTGTACTCGCTCCGCACGCTGGCCAAGCTCCTAGCCTGCAGCACTGCTGGCTTCTCGGTGCACGCGCCGATGCAGCACACGTCGATGCAGTCCATGTCTCCTACCTCAAGCACCATTGCGCCGCCCGATGAAGTAGAAACAAGGAGGAAACCACGATGACGAAGAAGAAACACAGCGATGACTGCGAGATGAAACTTCTGGCCAGAGAAAGAAATTGTGGCAGTGGAAAACACAGTGGGGGAAAACACAATGAACTCAGATTTGAATTAAGTGAGTTAACCCTAACCCTAGGGATTGGGGCCCTATTTATAGGTAGCCCAATAGACTAGGAAAATACCAAAAGATCCTTAGGGTTTTTACAGACGCTGAAATAAAATGGAAAATACTAAAATGCCCTTAGGATTTTTTACAGACTCAACTGACAGACTGTGGGCCTAGAGGCAAAAGAGTAAAATCCTAAATACAGTTGACTTGTCCTGATGCGGAGCTTTCATAGCAGCTATGGCTTCGCCTCAGAACGGTTAGATCCGAGATTAGCGGTCGTCAGTTTTGCGTCAAAACTGACAAAGCGTCCACCGTCTTCGCACTAGTTACTCGGATTGGGCCAGCCCGATTCCACAGCTCCCTCAGCCTGGCAATTGCTCACCGCCCGTGTACCTGAGTCAATCCTAGTCAACAGACCAGTAGATCCTCTGCTGCTCCTAGCCCATGTACTCGGATTGGGCTAGCCCGACTCCGCAGCTCCTCTGCCCGGCAGTCGCTCACTGCCCGTGTACCTGAGTCACATGCAACCTAGACACAGCAGGTCTTCTCTTCTCTTCATGTCCTCTTGACTTCGATTGACAATCACTCATCACATCTGGAGCCATGAGGCCCATGCTTTTCAACATGGCTCCTAAATCTCCCCATTGATGAGTGCATTGTCAACACTCTCTTCATCAGCTCTTCAGTACCTGCAAAAGCACATGGAAACACGAAAACAAAACACAAGAAGACAGAAAGAAGAAAATAAAATAAAATAAAAAGTTTAACCCTAATGATAAAAAGCCGAACAAAAATCGGAACACGGTCATTATGGTTAACCAAAAAATAAAGACTCAAAACGAGTGCAATCTCAGAATGATCAACAAGGATATCCAAAGAGTAAGAGCAAAAGAGACTAAAACTCCCCCTGAAACAAATCTCAAAGAAAGCCAAAACTCCCCCTAAACTCTTCTAGAAGATCGAGTAACCCAAAATTTCTCCCCCTTGTTGACAATTGGACTCATCAAGCGAGACTAAATGCACTCTAAAAAGACACACACTCAAACTCCCACTGAAATGTAGCTCTCCCTCAAAATATGCAATGAATGCAACTAGGTGCAGGTGGAGTGTAAAATGCATGCTTCTCAGATATGATTGACTGCAATTACAACATCTAGTAAAATTAATATTGTCGAAGACACATGGCATGATCAGTGCAACAGATGATATCCAAGGAAAGTCATTAGCATGCATTTTTCAATTTTTGCAAATAAAAGCAGCACCACATTTTCTAGATGACAAGCAGGGTAAAACATGAGATGCAAAAGCTAACTGATATCTACCAAGATAAGCATTGTCCAGAACAAAGTGCTTAGCAAACTTATTATATTTTTAATTTTCAAGCTTTTTCTTTTCCTTTTTCATTTTTGCCAAGGGTTATTTGCATGTCAACCTTATGCTAACCGACCAAGTCAAGCCTAGGCCAGAACTGGACCATCAGAAGCTTAAGACATTGGTCTTGGCATACATTACACTGTCCTAGTTCATACCAAAGTGTTATGGTAAGCAGTCCAGAACAATGCAATGCGACAAAGCAAACCCACCTAGATCTTTTCAAAGTATGCATAAAATGGCATGGATATCTCATTTTTCTGATTTTGTTTTATCATTTTTATAGCACATTTTCCATGTTTAAAGCATATAGATGTCCAAGATGCATATCTGCATCTAAGTGAGGAACTAGCTACCAGGCATGTAAGAAATAGCAAAAGCATTCAACCTACACATGCTAGTTACCAGAAGCAATGGTGATCATTTTTCAATTTTAAAGCATAAAAACCATGCATATGACAAATATCAGACATATCATGTAAACTGAAGCAAAGCATGATCATCGACAGGTATTCAAAACCATATACTAGCTAGAGCATGTTAAAGAAGATCAATCATATAACAGAAGCAAGCTCAAAGTTTGATATGTGAATATGCATGATATGAACTCACAAAAAAAAGACTCAAGATAAGAGT
The DNA here is from genome assembly GCA_019279435.1 of Zizania palustris. Classification (NCBI taxonomy): domain Eukaryota; kingdom Viridiplantae; phylum Streptophyta; class Magnoliopsida; order Poales; family Poaceae; genus Zizania; species Zizania palustris. Next base: position 75,897,356 of record JAAALK010000285.1, read on the forward strand.
AAAGAAGAAAGAAAGCTGACTCAAAATATCCTAAAAAGGATACACAACTCCCAAATCCCCTCGCAAACGCTCAAAAGTAGACTGATCTAGGGGTTTGGTGAAAATGTCAACCAAAGATGATGGGTATCTAAAAACAAGGTCAATGACACCTTTCTAATATTGATCCCTCGGAAAGTGAAAGTGCACATCAATATGTTTGGTTTTTGAATGAAGACATGGGTTTTTCTGTACACTAATCGTGCTGGTACTATCAAAAAACAAAGGTACTCTAGCAGGGAAGAACAACCCAAAATCTCGCAAAGTGGAAATCATCCAAACCAACTGTGAGCAGCAGCTAGTAGTAGCTACATACTCAGCCTCAGTAGTAGAAAGCGCAACTCCAGATTGTTTTCAAGAAGACCAAGAGACAAGCGAAGAACCAAAGAATTGGCAAGTACCGGAAGTCGACTTGCGATCCAGCCGGCACCCACAAAAACCAGCGTCAGAAAAGCCAAATAAATCAAGAGACGATGATGCTGAATAGAAAAGACCTAGATCAGGCACATAGGTAAGATACCTAAAAATGCGCTTGACAGCCTGCCGATGAGATGCGCGTGGTGAAGACTGGAAGCGCGCGCACAGTCCCAAGGCAAACTGAATGTTTGTCCTCATCATCATCAAGTATAGCAGCGAACCAATCATCCCTCGATACTCTCTCTCATTGACCTTGACGTCGCTCTCGTCCTTGTCTAGGCCCAAAGATGTACCCATTGGGGTCATCTAAGGCTTCAGTTCTCCACCAAAGTCGAATTTCTTCAGCATGTCCCGCGTTTACTTACTCTGGTGGATGAAGATGTTGTCCTTAGTCTGCTTGATCTGGAGCTCTAGGAAGTACTTGAGCTCACCCATGAGGCTCATCTCAAACTCACTGTGCATGTGCTCAGACAACATGGACACAAGCTCATTAGTAGAACCACCAAAAACAATGTCGTCCATGTAAATCTGAGCAATCAAAATGTCTGAGCCATCTCTGAGCAAGAAAAGAGTTTTGTCCACAGAACCCATCACAAAGCCATTCCCCAACAAAAACTATTTTAGGCGATCATACCAAGCCCTAGGGGCTTGCTTCAAACTGTATAAAGCTTTCTGCAACTTGAAAACATGTCGAGGAAACTTAGGGTTCTCAAAACCGGGGGCTGCCTAACATAGACCTCCTCCTCTATGTACCCGTTCAAAAAAGCACTCTTCACATCCATTTAAAAAAGCTTAAAACCCTTAGAAGCAGCAAATGCCAAAAGAATGCGAATGGACTCAAGACGGACAATAGGGGCAAAGGTCTTCTCAAACTCAATACCCTCTTTCTGGCAAAAACCCTGGGCAACTAGTCGAGCTTTGTTGCACACCACAACCCCATCTTAACCTTGCTTGTTCTTGAATACCCACTTGGTGCCTATGGGGTTTCATCCAGGTGGCAGCTCAACCAGTGACCAAACCCGATTGCGAACAAAATTCTCAAGCTCTTCTTGCATGGCGTTTATACAATTTGCATTAGAAAGAGCATGAGAGACATCTCTGGGCTCAAAAGAGGAAACAAAAGCAGATTCAGCAAACACAGCAATTGAGTCAACAGAAGAGCGCAAATTTCTCTTAGAGAGATCACCAATGATGAGCTCTAAGGGGTGATCACGCTGAACTGCTCGGGATCCTAGGTGATCTGAAGTCACCTCACCAGAGTTAGCAGCTGGCACCTCTAGACTTGACTGAGGGGGCTCGATCGAAGTGGAAGAAGTGATCAGAGGTCTGCCCTCATCCTCAGTCAAAGTCTCAGAAGGTGTGGGGTCTATAGCAGGAGCGTCATCATCTTCCTCGAAGATGGACTCTCCAAGCTCATCCTCTCCATAAAGCTCAAAAGGAGTCAGTGAAGGCATGGACTCATCAAAAGAAACCTCGCAAGTCTCGACAAGCTACTGGGAGTCGAGGTTCCAAACACGGAATCATCAAGAATGCAAAGCATAACCAAGAAAAACTCCATCCCAGCAACGAGACTCAAACTTGTCCAAATGCCCTCCCTTCTTGAGCACAAAGCACTTGCAGCCAAACGCTCGCAAGTGACTAACCTTGGGCTTTCTGCCAAACCGCAACTCATATGAATACTTACCTAAGTAAGTTCTAAGAAAAATGCGGTTGGACAAATAGCAATCCATGTTCATGGCTTCAGCCCAAAAACGCCTAGGAGTCCTATGCTCATCGAGCATCGTCTTGGCTATCTCAACTAGCGTGCGGTTCTTTCGTTCCACAACACTGTTCTGTGGGGGAGTGTAAGGAGCAAAAAACTAGTGCTCAAGACCCTAATCACTACAGAAGATGACGAACTGAGAATTCTTGAACTCAGAGCCATTGACAGAGCGAATTGCTCGCATCCGACCATTGTTCTCATTCTTCAGCTTCAAAATCAAGTCATGAACAAACTGAAAAATCTCATCCTTAGAATCCAAAATGAAAACCCATGAGAATCGAGAAAAATCATCAACTGTCACAAGTGCATACCACTTCCCACCGATTGAGCGTACCCGAGTTGGACCAACAGTGTCCATGTGTAACAGCTCTCCTGGGTACGAAGTCATCACCTGAGTCACAGGTGCGTGAGAAGCGGCAACCATTTTCCCGTGACAACAGGGATGGCAAACTAAATTCTTCTCCATATTAAGCTTGGGCAATCCTCGGATGAGGTCCATAGAGCTCAATCTGACTAGCAGATCAAAGCTAAAATGGCCTAACCTCCTATGCCACTTCTAGAGCTCACAGGAGAATCCAGCAATCAAACAGCGAGAAGGGCCAAAAGAACTAGAGAAATCAATCCAAAAAACCTTACCGAAAGGTAAGATCTGGCAAACCAAAGATCCTCTAGAATCAACAACACTTCTTAAATCGAACCTCCAAACCATCCTCAAGAAGTTGCGTAACAAAAATCAAGTTGAAATTCAAGTTTCCAACCAAAGCAACATTCTTCAAAGAGAAATGATCAGAGATGCGAATTGAGCCAATGCCATGTACCTTCCCTTGACCACTGTTCTCGAAAGTGATGTACTCCTTGGAGCTCGAGGAAGTGAGGCTGGAGAACCATCTACGATGTCGCGTCATTTGGCGAGAGCATCCTGAATTCATGATCCACACGTCCTCCAGTCCTTGATCCTGCACGATCAGTGGTCATAAGTGGGAGCAAACGGTCCGACACTAGGTTTAGCAAAAGAGCTAAACTAGTGTCGAGCCATCTGCCCAAAAGAAGGAAAGCAGAAAGAATCATAAGATTCCGGACCAAAACACGGCTCAAAGCACGGTCCTCGGTTCTACCTAAAGTCTCGGCCACGAGGTCCAAAGCCGTATCCAGAACGACCTGGAGCTATTCCGGAGCGAAAACCACCCTCCGGAGCACGGTAATGAAAGTCGTCTCCTCTACCACCACCTACACGACACGGCCTGGCCTATAGCCTCTCCCTGCGTCGAGGAACTCTTAGTCTACCACCCTGCTGGTAGAACTGCTCCTGCCCACCTCGAGCTCTCTCTGCTCTCTCAACCCGCTTCCTCCTGAAGCAAAACTTCTCAAGATGCCCGTCTCTTTGACAGTACTCACAGTGATAGGTAGGCTTCTTGGGATGTGGTTGAGGCTTGGGGTTTTGGGGCTTGGTGGTGTTGGGTGTAGACTCTTTGGTGTGAGAGGGTCCAGGTAGAGAGTCAAGAGAAGTGTGAAGTTGTTTAGGCTTTGGGATCTAGATGGGCTTCTTAGGTGGAGCTTTAGGTTGTTCTTGGAATACTCCATCCTTGGGCTGACTAGCCTGGAAAGACTCCATGGAGTGAGTCTTGGGATATCTCTGCTCAGGAGTCATCTTACTTCACTCCACTGCTCGGCTAATGGCACTCTCAAAGTCAGCCTTGGTATAGGTGTAACATACCCCAAACTCATCCTGCCTCTTGAACTGCTGGATCATCATGCCAAGCTGTGGCTCTCTAGCACTCACCCAACTCAGGATCTGACGGAGGTAAAAGTTCTCATTCTGAGCGTCAGCTAGCTCCTCTCTCAAAGAAGCTAGCACCTCCACCTGAGACAAGCATATTTCACACTCTCTATCGACTTGAACAGACTTCTCAGCTTTCAGCTTGATCAATTCCAATCTAAGAGACAAGCAGTTCTCACAAACAGTGGGTGGAACTGACAGTGTCTCAAGCTCTAGCTTAGTCTGCTCCAGCTCAGCTCTGACTCTCTCCAACTCACCCAACTGCTCATCACTCTTGTCTCTCAGCTTAGCTAAACTAGCTAGATGGGATGGGCAGTCAACACAGGGCACGACGACAGTGGCATGAGCATCTTTCAGCTCCAGGTGAGCGCTCTCAAGCTCAGTGGCCAAAGCGTCTCTCTCATCTACCCTCTTTGTGTACCTGGACGTTAGAGTCGTCAGTTCACATAGTAACACCTCACAGATAGGGCACTCACTGCTACCACCCAAGCAAGGGGAAGAAGATAGACTCTCAATCCTACCATTTGCCATGACAAGCTCACTCTCAAGCTGATCTATCGTCTTCTTAGCCCCTCTAAGCAGTTTCTCCTGATACCTCAACTCCTGACGATCCTCTTCATGTAAATCAACGACTTCTTGTTCATAAGAGGATACCTTTTCATCATCATTGTCGTCGGAGTTGTCGGGGGATCCCTTATCTTCCTTATCCCTAAGAGCCATTCAGTAGAAGCTCTTGCGAGATCTTCGGCGGTGGTGCGAGCGGCTCTTCGGCTTGTCCTCAGAGGCCATGAAGCAGAGGCGCGCCGGATCATCCTTGTCCTTCCCCTTCCTGAATCACGATATCCTCATCACTTGAGCTTGATGAAGAGGAAGAAGACGAAGACCGCTTGGAGTAGCTTCTCTCCATCTCGCGCGAAGAAGGCCTTGTCTCGCTTCTTATTCTCACGCCGGTAGTCCTTCAGGGCCTTTCGAAAGAATCTTGTCTTGGGCTTGCTTTTTGTGAAGGTGAAGCTGTCGTGGTTGCCGGAGTCGTAGGAGCCACCACCGGTATCCTTCTTGTCACCACACTCAAAGCATCCGGATTTTGTGTCGTGTCTTGTGAACATTCGCTTATCATAGACATTACGCACCCGGTTGTTAAACAGACACAGATCATCATCTCCTAGCAAATCAAGCTAGTCCTTAGTGATAGACATCAAGGAGAACCCAGCACAACTCAAAGAAGAGGAGTCAGTAGAAGGTGTCGCAACGGCTAGGGTTTTTTAGCCAGAACCAGTGAGATTTGATCTCAACTGGATATCAACCTCTGTGGCCTTGAGCTTGCTGAAAAGCTCTGAGATAGTCAAGGTATCATAAGAAGTGCTCTTAATGATAGAGGATACCTTGATCTCCCAGATCTTAGGGTCCAAGGTATGAAGAACCTTGAGCGCTTGCTCATGATCTGAGACCAGCTGAACTCCCTCGGGCTTGTTGGCCCAAAGCTTGTTGATGATCGATTGAAAATGACCAAACAAGGCTTCAACAGATTCACCTAGCTTCTGTGTGAAATTTTCATATTCATGCCAGTAGATCTGATAGAGCCGAGCCTTGACCTAGGCTGTCCCCTCATGGTGTGCCTAGAGGGTAGCCCAGATCTCTCTAGTAGTATTGAGATGGCTCACAGGCTCAAACTCAGTGGGACCTAAACTAGAAAACAAAATGTTTACCGCTTTGTTGTTGTTCTTATGCTAGGCGATTCTCTCGGGGGATGTACGCTTAGCAACAGGAAGTATAGTAAAAGTAGCGTGAACAAAAATATCCCAAATGTCCGAGCTCTGGCTCATGAGATAGGCTCGCATGCAAGTCTTCCAATAATTATAGCCAAAAGATCCAGGTATGGGACCTTGCCAGAAGAAGTCATGATCACTACTAGGGGTTAGAACCTGTTAAGGTATGGAAAAACCCTAACTAGGCTATGATACCACTTGTAGGACCGAAAGTAGTGACCAGATGGGGGTGAATGGGCGCCTAAAAAAATTCTTACTAATCAATGGCCTTCTCCGAACACCCAACGCACCTCAACAGACAAACAATAGAAGCAAAGCAAATGACAGGTGCTAAAAATAATCTAGCCTAAAAATGACTAGTGTCCTAAACAAAAAGACACCAACATAGTGTTCGAAGGCAGATTCACAATGTATTCAACTCAAGAGCATTTCAAGTATCATCATAGAATCATCACATGCAATTTACTCAAGTGCACGTAAAATGAGAGAAAAATTTTACTGTTCAAATCTGTCTCCTAATTGATACATGACGAAGCCTGTGTGCCTACCGAAGACTGCAGTCCAATCTGTCGAAGTCCACGTACTAGTTTAGTCTGGAAGTCGAAGACCCTTCATGTGGACTTCGCTGCAGGCTTAACCCAGTCGACGAAGCCAAGCGACAGGCTACGCTAAACACCACTAGCAGACTGCACCACAAGCCTCACTGTGCACAAAAATCGGGCAACTACACCTTTTCTTACAGACTTCGCGCAGACTTCAAACTACAGCTGTGCCTTTTGCGCAAGCTAGGACCTAGCCTGTGCTGCTGCCTGCCAACCCACTTGACTAGCTACTGTGTGCACAAACATCTAGAGACTCTAGAGCCTAGATGCTAGCTTACTGGTTTCCTGGTGTATGAACACGGTGCATAGACAATTCAAACAACGAAGCTAGCAGACTGCACCTAGGAGCCTCCGCATGTACTCGTTCCGCACGCCAGCCAAGCTTCCAGCCTGCAGCACTGTTGGCTTCTCAGTGCACACGCCAATGCAGCATGCGTCGATGCAGCCCGTGTCTCCTGCCTCAAGCACCGTTGCGCCGCCCGATGAAGCAGAAAACAAGGAGGAAACCGCGACGATGAAGAAGAAACACAACGATGATGGTGGAAAACATAGTGGGGAAAACATAGTGGGGAAAACACAATGAACTCAGATTTGCATTAAGTGAGTTAACCCTAGCCCTAGGGATAGGGGCCCTATTTATAGGCAGCCCAATAGACTAGGAAAAATACCAAAAGACCCTTAGGGTTTTTACAGACGCTGAAATAAAATGGAAAAGACTAAAATGCCCTTAGGATTTTTTACAAACTCGACTGACAGATTGTGGGCCTAGAGGCAAAATAGTAAAATCCTAAATACAGATGACTTGTCCTGATGCGGAGCTTTCATAGAAGCTATGGCTTCGCCTCAGAACTGTCAGATCCGAGATCAGTTGATGAGGACATCACTTCACATGATACACACATGGAGCCTCCACCTACAATTCAACTACAAGTACCAATCACACGCGCCCGTGCTCGTCGCTTGAACCATGAGGTTAATTCTTTCCTTAGCAACTATGTTGATATTTGTTTGGACGGGATGCTACTGAATACTAGTGATATTTTGTTGCTTAGAAACATGGGAGATGGAATAGGAGAGTTGGAGATGAAGACGGAGTCGCACGGATGAATTGAAGTCAAGAATTCGCTGGTTCGGACTACATCGACCACCATGCACTAAAAAGGGCATAACTTCCTCATACGAAGTCCGATTGGCGCGTTCTTGGACTTTTTGGAAAGCTGAGGAGAAGACGGATCGTTTGCTGTTGGTTCCGCCTCATTTGGAGTCTCGAGCCGTCCTGTGTGTTTGAAACAGTCCTACATGACAGAATTGGGCCGAGATGGACCTTGTACTGAGTTGGCCCATAATCTGAGTCTGTTCACCTTCTACAGGCTGTCTGTTCACCTTCTACAGGCTGCCACGCCCTATATATTCACTCCAGCCACCTTTAGGGTTAGGTTTTCCTTTGTTTGCATCTACACTTGTGTGTTTAGATCCCGCCTCTTGCACCGGACCGATTGGCTGCTGCATTGGCGTTTGTGAAACCTCACCTTATCATCGTTTGTCTGTGATTTGGCATTCGACTTGTATCCTTCCTGTTCTTGCTTGTGTTCTTGGGTTCGCTTGCAGGAATTAGCCTTCGTGGCGAGGTCAATCGCGTTCTGCGTGGTTGATAACCAACGGAGACAGTGGTGTAACGATTGCAAGGTTTTGATCCGCCGGACCGGAGCCTTGGATCGCCAACGTCGAGATTCTCCACCAACCCAAGTTATCCTTTACCTAGCGGGAAGATCGGGACCAATCCCCCATCAATTGGTATCAGAGCTCAGATTTCCAGTTAGGTAATCTCGATCTACTTTTATTTCTACCGAGAGTCCAGAAAACCCTCACAAAAAAATCCCCACCGAGAATCCCTTTGTGCCTTGCGATTTTAATTTCAGTTTTTTTAACCTTGTTGAGTTTGTGTTCTTGGTCGAGTCTTGTTGCTGGTTTAGTAATCCTTTTGTGTCGTTTGAGTAGTAGTTGGTCTTGTGTCTCAAAAAAATTGGTCAAAGTTTTTGCTCGCCGTTCAGCGAACTTGTTGAATTTTTGTGAACCACATCCCACCTCAGTTCTAGGTGCCAATTTTTTTGGTTTCATCTCTGGTCATCCTTGTTCAAAAAAATAGAGTGAAAAAGAGAAAAAAAACAAAAAAAGATAAGAAGCGGTCCTGTCTATTGCTTGTCCGATCAGCGGTAGTAACAGATTATCAGCGGCAGTAACAGATTCTGCTTGTCCGATCTCTTGTCCGATCCCTTGTCCGATCCCTTGTCCTGAACTCTTGTCCGATCAGCGGTAGTAATAGATTATCAGCGGTAGTAACAATTTCTGCTTGTCCGATCCCTTGTCTGATCTCTTGTCGATCTGCAGAGAGCTGATTTTGGCCTGTTATTGCTTCCATTTGAGTTTTGGGCACATAGTTTCCCTCTATTGCTTGAATTTTCACATTGGGAGCACTAAGGCCAGCAACTTTGACGAGTACTAGGGAATACTTATTGAACTTGGTTTAACTGTTATTACTATCGCTAATCCTTGCTACTCACTTTTCCTTCCAAGCTACACCTTTCTCTTGGTCAGGACAGGATTCATTTCTTGCAATTGCACACCACCCTCCACTTGGTTCATCACCTATAGGCCGGTGGCCTCACTGCGGCGTGGTAAGAACACTTGTAAGCGTGGGTAGGGTGCTTGACGGATTGCTTCCACCACACACCCGCCACCCCACCTAGTTGTGTCCCATAAAGATTATTCTTTGTTGTTTTATCTTTTCACTAACATGGCAGCACTTATTGTACAACGTGTTTTGAGCACTCACATGGAGCAGGATGACCAAGCACAACAGAACAATCTGTTTCAGACCTTCTTCCTCGTCAATGACCGTCGTGTACGTGTCATCATAGACAGCGGTAGTTGCAACAATTTGGTGAGCCACGACATGGTAACGAAGCTTCAACTTCCCACACGTGCACATCCACACCCTTACCACGTGCAATGGTTCAACAATAGCGGTAAGGTCGAGGTAACACAAACTGCTCACATCGAATTTTCCATTGGTACATACTTCGGAGTTGCTGATTTTGATGTAGTACCAATGCAAGCATGTTCTCTGTTACTTGGTAGACCTTGGGTGTATGATACTGATGCTACACACCATGGTAGGAGCAATAAGTACACATTTATGTATAAAGGAAAGAAAGTTACATTGCTTCCTATGACTCCTGCTGAAATTGTGAGATTTGAACAAGAAAAACATGCTAGAGACGCACAAAAGAGCAAACAACCTTCTGAAAATCAGCAAGTAGCTAAAACACTTTCGAGACAACAAAAAGATAAAGTTGCTTTTCCTTCTTCATCACAAGTTATTAATCTGAAAGGATGTGTCATGCTTGCAACTAAAACTAACCTTGCAGTACATAGTTTTCTTGGTCTTGCAGGTTTCTACCGGCGTTTTGTGAAAGATTTCAGCACCATAACCGGTCCTTTACATGAGTTGACCAAGAAGGGAGTTACTTTTACTTGGGAACCAGCACAAGAACAAGCTTTTGCCACACTCAAGGATCGTCTTACACATGCACCTCTACTTCAGCTACCCGACTTCAGTAAGCCTTTTGAGTTAGAATGTGATGCTAGTGGTTTTGGAATAGGAGGTGTGCTGATACAAGGAGGTAAACCCATGGCCTATTTTAGTGAGAAATTGCACGGTCCACAGTTGAATTATTCTACCTATGATAAGGAATTATATGCCTTAGTGCGTGTGCTTGAAACTTGGCAACATTACCTATTGCCTAAGGAGTTTATTATACATTCTGATCATGAAGCACTAAAATATTTGAGAGGGCAAGCTAAACTGAACCATAGACATGTTAACTGGGTTGAATTTATTGAATCTTTCCCATACATTGTGAAATACAAGAATGGCAAAGAAAATGTGGTTGCTGATGCATTGTCTTGTAGGATTGTTCTTTTATCTCAACTTGATATCAACGTTCCAGATTTGGAAAGTTTGAAAGATTTGTATGTTGTAGATAAAGAATTTGCTGAACCATACACTAAATGTAATGATGGGAAAGGCTGGAAAAAATTTCATGTTTATGACGGGTTCTTGTTCCATGCTAACAAGCTATGTGTTCCAGATTCGTCCGTACGTTTGCTGTTGTTGCAGGAATCACATGGCGGTGGTTTAATGGAACATTTTGGGAGAGAAAAGACTTTGGCCCTGCTGTCCAATAATTTTTATTGGCTAAAGATGCGGAGAGATGTTGAACGATTTGTGCAGCGTTGTGCCACATGCCATAAAGCTAAGTCCAAACTTAACCCATATGGCTTGTATACTCCACTTCCTGTTCCTAGTGCACCTTGGGAAGATATTAGCATGGACTTTATTGTGGGATTGCCTAGGACAAAGAGGGGGAGAGACTCCATATTTGTAAGCGTGGATAGGTTTTCTAAAATGGCACACTTTATTCCCTGTCACAAGACCGACGATGCTTCACATATTGCTGATTTATTTTTTAGGGAAATTGTGAGATTGCACGGGATGCCTAGAGCCATTGTTTCAGATCGTGATGTGAAGTTTACGAGTTACTTTTGGAAGACAATGTGGGCCAAGCTTGGCACAAAATTGCTATTTTCAACAACTTGTCACCCGCAAACTGATGGTCAAACAGAGGTGGTAAACCGTACACTCTCCATGTTGCTGCGAACAATGATTAAGAAGAACTTGAAAGAATGGGAGGACTGCCTTCCACATGTTGAATTTGCATACAATAGAGTTGTTCACTCAACAACACAATTGTGCCCGTCTGAAGTGGTGTATGGTTTTAAGCCAATCACACCACTTGATTTGCTGCCACTTCCTTTTCAAGAGAGAGCAAACATAGAGGCAGCAAAGTGTGCAGAGTTTGTGAAAGTTATGCATCTGAAGACCAAGGAAGTTATAGAAAAGAAGGCACGCTATTTTGCTCAAAAGGAAAATAAAGGAAGAAAGAAGATGTTTTTCAAACCAGGAGATCTTGTTTGGTTGCCCCGTGCTGATGGTTCTTTCCGTGTGCTTGAGAAGATAAATGATAATGCATATAAACTTGAGTTGCCTGCAGCTTTTGAAGTTTGTCCCACATTTAACATTTCAGATTTAAAGCCCTATTTGGGAAATGACGATGAGCTTGAGTCGAGGACGACTCCAATTCAAGAGGGGGGGATGATGAGGACATCACTTCACATGATACACACATGGAGCCTCCACCTACAATTCAACTACAAGTACCAATCACACGCGCCCGTGCTCGTCGCTTGAGCCATGAGGTTAATTCTTTCCTTAGCAACTATGTTGATATTTGTTTGGACGGGATGCTACTGAATACTAGTGATATTTTGTTGCTTAGGAACATGGGAGATGGAATAGGAGAGTTGGAGATGAAGACGGAGTCGCACGGATGAATTGAAGTCAAGAATTCGCTGGTTCGGACTACATCGACCACCATGCACTAAAAAGGGCATAACTTCCTCATACGAAGTCCGATTGGTGCGTTCTTGGACTTTTTGGAAAGCTGAGGAGAAGACGGATCGTTTGCTGTTGGTTCCGCCTCATTTGGAGTCTCGAGCCGTCCTGTGTGTTTGAAACAATCCTACATGACAGAATTGGGCCGAGATGGACCTTGTACTGAGTTGGCCCATAATCTGAGTCTGTTCACCTTCTACAGGCTGTCTGTTCGCCTTCTACAGGCTGCCATGCCCTATATATTCACTCCAGCTGCCATTAGGGTTAGGTTTTGCTTTGTTTGCATCTACACTTGTGTGTTTAGATCCCGCCTCTTGCACCGGATCGATTTGCTGCTGCATTGGCATTTGTGAAACCTCACCTTATCATCGTTTGTCTGTAATTTGGCATTCGACTTGTATCCTTCCTGTTCTTGCTTGTGTTCTTGGGTTCGCTTGCAGGAATTAGCCTTCGTGGCGAGGTCAATCGCGTTCTGCGTGGTTGATAACCAACGGAGACAGTGGTGTAACGATTGCAAGGTTTTGATCCGCCAGACCGGAGCCTTGGATCGCCAACTTCGAGATTCTCCACCAACCCAAGTTATCCTTTACCTAGCGGAAAGATCGGGACCAATCTCCCATCATCAGTGGTCGTCAGTTTTCCACCGAAACTGACAAAGCATCCACCGTCTTCGCACCGGGTACCCGGATTGGGCCGTCCTGATTCTGCAGGTCGCTCAGCCCGGCAATCGCTCGCCACCCGTGTACCTGAGTCAATCCCGGTCAACAGACCAGTGGATCCTTTGCTACTCCTAGCCCATGTACTCGGATTGGGCTAGCCAGACTCCGCAGCCCCTCTACCCGGCAATCGCTCACTACCCGTGTACCTGAGTCACATGCGGCCCAGACACAGAAGGTCTTCTCTTCTCTTCATGTCCTCTTGACTTCCGTTGACAATCACTCATCACATCTGGAGCCATGAGGCCCATGCTTTTCGACATGGCTCCTTAGTTGGGCCCGTACGATGGTCGGCAAGGCGTTCCAAGCTAGATTTTATTGGCCTACTACCAACTCAGATGCTCACCAACTAGTGCGCAGCTGCAAACGATGTCAATTCTTCACCAATCAGCATCACCTCCCTGCACAAGCTCTCTAGACCATCCCATCTTCTTGGACCTTCACTTGCTGGGAGCTGGACATGGTGGGCCCATTGCCTAAGGTGCCGCAGGGATATGATCACCTTTTGTGGCCATTGACAAGTTCTGCAAATGGATTGAAGTCATGTCACCGAAGACCAGTATAGCCAAGAAGGCAGTGGAATTCATTGAAGGCATAATGTACCAGTTCGGAGTTGCCCACTATTCTCTGTGGCCTTCGCACATAGCCCAGCGAGGCCACTGGTCATACCCCATTTTTCCTAGTGTATGGGTCGGAGGCCATACTTCTGGTGGACATGTTGCACAAAAGCCCAAATATACTTCAACATGTTGAAGGCGCCACCAAACGTACTCGGGAAGAAGATATCGATAGTCTAGAAGAAGCTCGGTTGGCTGCTTTGATACTGACCAGTCTGGTACTAGCAAGGCCTTCATAGGTACCATGACCAGAATGTTCATCAACGCTCTTTCTGAGTGTGTGACCAGGTCCTCCGCCGAGTTCAATCGGCAGTCGGGACCCACAAGCTCTCAGCTCCATAGGAAGGACCCTTCATTATTGCCGAGGATACACGCATGGGGTCCTATCGTCTAATGAGAGAAGATGCCAGAAGCTGGTGAAATCCAAGAATATCAAGGACCTTATGCGATTTTATCCTTGATCGAGATATGTCTTTGATATTATTTCATAATAAAGACATTGTTGGCGTAAAAGATTACGCTAACAGGTTTCTAGAGATTAGAAACTAACAAACAAAGTGTTTCTGAAGCAAACTATTTTAAGCCTCTGAATGGATAATAGCTCAAAACAGTTCGAAGATGTGTAAAACGAGGGGTATTTATAGGCCCAAACATTAAGGAAAAGACCCTTTTACCCCTCTGTTACAACCGACATAGTGGAAACTATTCGGTACCCTTAATAGGGCTGAAATGGTAAAAGACTAATCTAATGAGAAAGAAAATAAGTCTTCAATCCTAGCTGGCAGGAAAGCTCTCGGAAGAGTCCAAGTTCGAAGATATACTTCGAACTAGAGTTCGCCTCCATACTTCGAACTTGATCCAATGTACTCCCGGAGTTAGACGCTGGAAACCTTTGATTCAATCACCTGCCTTTGTCTTGTTATAGCAATAACCCTGAAGATGAAGTATTTTCCCCCAACAGTAGCCCCTCGAATGCGCTTCTCCGCTAGATCTGTAACGTTAGGAGATCAGTATACGCAAGAAAAATAATCATGCGTAGGGGTTAACAAATTTAATCAATCTCCAAAATACGCGAAGATGCAAAACTTCGAATCAACTTCTAAGAAAGTTACATTCGAACTATCTTAGAATTAACTTGAGGAGCCCGAAAGCTTTTTTAGACTTAGAAGAAATAGTCCTTGGCTTTTTCCTTCAAACGGAAGTAACGTGATGCGTTAACTTTGCAAGGGGTAACGGTCAAGAATGCGAAACGGCAAACACAAACGGTAAAAAATCGTGGGCCTGCGCTATAAATAGAGGACCCAGACCCTTCCCGAGTACCCTTCTCACTGCTTTTGTGCAAACAAACCCTAACCTCCATCTTTCTTCTTTAGCAATCAGTGCGATTCCATGGCTGAAGACAAGCTTCAAAGTCCCCGGGGCGGCTTCGGCCCTAGCCTGGCAACAGGCTGCGGCCGCGGCAGCAGCGACAGCGGCAGCGCCTTCAGTTGTGGTGGCTCCGACGGCAGCAGTAGCAAGACTAGTGGCGGCGCCTTCAAGGAATCCCCAAAACGTTGGTCCTCACGATCTTCACCTGGCATCTTCGAAATATTCAGACCGGTCTTATCAACTGGGGCCGTCTACCTGCAAGAGGGAGTCACTTGCAGCAGCAGTGGAGGGAAAAATTAGGTCGGAGATCATAATCTGTAAACCTGGAAAGGAAGCCATCCCTTCGCCAAGGCCTAGAGAAGTGGTAGTCTTCGAAGCTTTCTTCGAAGTGGGGTTAGGACTTCCGGCAGTCGATTTCCTATCGGAGGTACTGGATTTATTCCATGTCACCCTTCCCCAACTTTCTCCGAACTGCCATAGCACGACTGGCCATCTTCGAATGGGCACTGCGAGCTAAGGGCTACGAAGGAAGAGGAGAGATCTTCGTAGCACTACACAGGGCATCCTGCCAACCCAAGACTTACCTAGGCCCCAGAGGAGAAAAGATCGTGGTGGCCTTTGGGAGCATCAACTTCCGGCTTTGGGATGAGTATGCTCTAAGATTTCCAGCGAAGGCCATCAATGCCAGATGGTACACAGATTGGATCCTCCGGTGGTTCTATGCCAAAGTTGGGGCAGGCAGCCGTCTAGCCGGACCCCTGCAGGACATAAACTTCCGAAGGGAAGCCCTTGTTCACCAGGATCTAGGCCAGCTCGAAGCTCGCCTCAACCTGCTTCGAAGAATTAGTCATCGCTTGAGCATGCGAGACCTAGCGGAGGAGTTCATCGGACTTCAAATTCCTACTCTAATGGCCAACTGGCCTATCACCTTCGAAGAAGATCGGAGGGCGGCCTTCGAAAAATCTCTTCGAACTCGAGCCCTGCAGGTAACTTCGAAAACAACATGTTTTATATATATTTGTTTGATGACATGACTAATGCCAACTTATCTTTCAGCTTCTCTAACTCCCATGACTTCGGAGCAAATTGTTCGAGCTTCAGAGAAGATTCTGGGAGTTCCAACTCCGGCCGAGAAGGAGTGGAGAATAAAGCTGGTAGGTAACTGGGAGCGACTTAACCGAGTATGGGGTGTACTCGGAGTTGCTCCCCCTCCTCTTTCGGACTGAGTTCCTTCAGAGCAAGGACCGAAGAAAAGGAAAGGGGAAGCTGGGACTTCAGCTCCGGCTAAGACCCCCTTGAAAAAGGTTGCTCGAAAGCCAAAGACTGTGGTGCCTTCAAGTCTGGTGGCTTCGGTCACCGATTCCTCTGAAGATGAGGGAAGAATCCTCATTGACCTGTTCGATAAGGATGAAAACCGTGCGGATGCAGACACTGGCGATGCCGCAAACGCGCCAGATGTTCTGAGTAGCTCCGGGCAGGTTGGGACTTCGGCTGTACTAGCCATACTTGCCGCGTGAAGAAGCCCTTATGACTGAAGTGGAGTCGAAGTTGCTGCTGAGCCAGCTTCGATTCTGGATGAAGCGATGGTTGTAGCTCCAAGAGAGGCTCCGACAGTCGAACCTTCGGTCATGAACTTCAAGTCTGACGAAGACTTTGGGGTAGCCTTTGACCCTCCAAGAAGCCCTGTGCTCACCCGCCGACTAGGACTTCGGAGGTAAACTTCGCATGAACCCTTTGTTCCTTTTCCCTGCAAAATTATGCAATATATAATACCTTTGTCTCAGCAGGGTCCGCTCCTATGGAAGTGGTTCCTCCTGAAGATATGATTCCTGGGACCTCAACAACTTCAGAGCTGATTCTAGAAGTCACACAAATGGGACCTAGGAAAAGGTAAAGGCAAAATGGACCCCTTCCCTGCTCCGAATTCTGGATTAACTCCATCTGAATCAACAGACGAAGGTCAATCTATGGAGGGGGGCCATTCTACCGAGGTCTCCGAGGACGCAGCACAGCGCTCTGACCCCTCACCGAATGAAGATGATCAGAGGGCCCTATCCATGCTCCCCCTCCTAGCTCCTTTCTTGGAGCGAAGGACCAGACTTCGAACCCTGCTCGAGCCTTTGGATTGAGCTAACCGTGAAGTCGGGGAGACAGACTTAGTGGCCATCCTTAGCGAAGCTGATGGTTCGGAGCTCAATGCCGCCTTGGAACGGGCAGCATACCAGGTACGAAGTATCTGCAAAACAAGATTAATTTCAACTTACAAATAATTGATCACCTTGCTTTTTTCTCTTCGCAGCAAATAGTTTTGGCTCGAGCTGCAGCTGTCTCGAACGAGCGTGGAAGTATTCGTCTTCAGGAGAAGGTTACTACTCTACATAGGAGTCTTAATGTCTCCGAAGTTTGGGTTTCCCACTTGGACGAAATGGTTTCAGCAGAGCGGAGGGTCAGACAAAGCTTGGAGACTACGAATAAAAAGCTCGAAGCGAACAAATTGTGCTTCGGGTGGAGATAGAAAGAATGCGGGAAGAGCACGCTACGGCGGGGGCTGAGCTAGTCAAGCTCCAAGAACAAAAAACTAAAGCTACGGAGGAGGCTAGCAACTTGCTTAGCCAGAAGAGTTCTCTGGCTACGGAGGCAACTAGGCTCTCCACTGTGGTGGATGAACTGACTCCGTCAAAGGACGCTTTAATTGAAGATAAGTTGAAATCGGAGAAGGTAGCTGCTGGAAGTCATGAACCATCTCCTAGGTGTTCTAGAGTACTTCGGTACTACTGGGACACTACCTTCGAATGACAATGTCCCCCTGCTGCGATGGATAAAAATTATCCAAGGAGCTGCGAAGATGATGAAGATAGCATGCATTCGGTATGGAGAGATCTCCGGCCAAGTGGCTGCTCTTGGAGTACTTAGCTACTATGAATATCTAGGGTTATCGATAACGCCAGACTCGGGGTAGCTCCCATTACCTTCGACGAAAACCAGCTTCTTAATCCTTCTGAAAATGTGGCCGCAGCTTGGCAAGCCTTCAAAGCTTCATGGAGAGCCAAAGGTCGCACTGCGATCAAGGCTTGGATCGATGAAGGGCAACGCCAGAAGCAAGCTCGGTCTCAAGCCTCGAGCAGCCAGCCTCCGCCGAACTAGCAGGTCTAGCTTTGTTTTACGATCCCGACTATGTAAAAATCATGCTTTCATACATTATGAATGAAAATTTACTTATCAATGTTTTAGGCTTCTCAACCCCGTATGGATGATGTCGAAGTGTTAAACGTTACCGAAGAACTCCGCCTGCTATGGGCTACCTTCGATCTTTTAAAACTTCAAGGGAAAAAACCTCAAGAACTTCGAAGCTGGGCAAGGAGCCCCGAACGACTTCGAACTTGGGCTGAACTTCAACAAGAACAGAAAGATTTTAGAGCTTCTAAGGGAGGTAGAAGAGTTAAACGCAAAGTTGTTAGAACTCCCGGCTCTAGAACTAGTCGTTCCGAGTTTAGTGATAACTCTAGAGATCGAAGGGGTCTTCGATTCCTTCTCGGCATAGACACCGATTTTTCGTGATGTAATTGTAATTTGTTCAAATGATAAATATCGATTTTTAAAATTGTCTCCCTACTTCCCAGCCCCTCTTTGGGCGTAAGCAACTTCGAACTATACTCGAAGATGGTTAGGCGCAAAGAAAAACTTAGGAGCACAATGTTGGAGGCTCGGAGCCCCTCAGCAATTTAAAGATTGATTAAAATCTTATAAAATGTCTGACTACTTGGAGTCGTAAAACTGGTAACTTAGTACCTTTTGTTTGAAAGAAGTCACTTCGAACAAATCTTTTCCGGGCACTTTAATGCCCCAAACGATTGGTTACTTTGGACTCTTTTCACAGATATTCGAAGCTTATTAGCTCAAACTCTGTTTTGTTTTGGCCTCCTTCGACTCTTTTGCGAATGCTATCAAACCAGTGGTTTGGAATTCGCAATGGTCTCCTTGGACTCTTTTTATGGATACTTTCAAGCCGGAGCTTGGAATCCGCATTATTTGGTCTCCTTCGACTCTTTTTACGGATGCTTTCAAGCCGGTGGCTTGGAATCCGTTTTTTCAGTGACTTTCCCACCTCGTCGGAAGCTTCGAACCAGTGGTCCGATGTCCGAAAAAATAATTCAAATTAATGACACTTCCCTCCCAGCCAACTTTGTTCCTCTAGTGCATCCACTAGAAGTAGGAAGTGTTTGGGGGTAGGCATTATCTGAACCATGAACTTTATTAATTCGGAAGGTGTTTACAAATGATTACAAGGAGCCCCTATGTGAAATATCGCTTTAAGTGCTCCGCAAGCCATGTATGCGCTAACTCTTCACCTTCCAAATTTGCTAACTTAAAAGAACAAGGGCGCCCTGAGAGGACAATTATGTATGGACCTTCCCACTTATTCCCTAATTTCCCTGGTGCTATAATACTTCGCAAAACAAGATGACCCGACTTAAGTTCGTTAATCTTGACCTTCAGGTCGAACCAAGTCTTTGTCTGCTGCTGATACTTTGACAAATTGGCGACAGCTCGAAGTCTTGTCTCTTCTGTTAAATCAAGCGAAGTTTGCCTTTCTGCTTCTATTTCTGGTTCGGTGCTACGAAGGGATCCTCCTTTGAGCTCCATTGGCGACATAGCTTCGTCTCCGAATAATAGTATGAAAGGAGTGAAACCCGTAGACCTTGTTTGAGTTGTCCGAATGGACCATAGAATCTTCGGGAGCTCTTCGGTCCACAATCCTTTTGCCAATACCACTATTCTTCGATTTAGCCCTGACAAGATATTACCATTGGCTCTTTCCACAACTCCATTATACTGAGGATGTCGCACTGCAGCAAAGCATAATTGGATGCCTAGATCTTCACAAAACTTCCTGAAGGGCTCTGCATCAAATTGTGTTCCATTGTCAACTGTGAGTTGCCGAGGCACTCCGAACCGGCATATGATATTTTTCCAAAAAAAATTTTGTACATTATTCGAAGTGATAGCTGTAAGGGGCTCTGCATCGACTCACTTGGAAAAGTACTCAATTGCTACCACTGCGAATTTCAAATTTCCTTTTGCTACTGGGAAGGGGCCAATAAGGTCCATGCCCCATCTAGCCATGGGCCATACTGGGCAATGACTTGAAGAGTTGTTGGCAGACGATGACTTCTTCTTCCCATCCATTGACAACCTTGGCAAGTGCGGACTAAGCTCTCCGCATCAGCTACTATTGTAGGCCAATAAAGCCCCTAGCGAAGTGTTTTTCCTACCAAAGCTCGAGGGCCAGATGGCTACCGCAAAGTCCTTCGTGGATTTCTCGAAGAATCTCTTGACCTTTGGCTTGAGATATACATCGGAGTAGAGGAGAACATACTCCGGACTTGTACAAAATATCGTTGATTATATGATAATTTCGAATTCAGAGCTTCAACCTCGAAAGCTGTGGCCCTTCTAGCAAATTTACTTCTCCTTGCAACAATTCCATAATTGAACTTCGCCAATCTATACTTGGAATGCAAAGGACTTCCGTAGAAGGGATCTGCGTTATCGAAGGTGTACTGAGCTCTTCGTAGAAAGCTTCTTCTGGAATGTCCAAAGCTCTGGCAGCAGCTTTTGCCAAGATATCAGCTTACGCATTTTCAGCTCTGGGAATACTTCGAATGGAAATCCCTTGAAATGCTGCTTCAATCTTACGGATCTCTTCCAAATATTTCGCAAGTTGTGGATGTCAAACTTGAAAACTCTTATCTACGTGCCCCGCTACAATTTGAGAATCTGTTTTAATAACAACTCTTGTAGCCCCAAAAGCACGTGCCTTTCGAAGTCCTAACAAAATCACTTCGTACTCCGCTATATTGTTGGTAGACTTAAAGTTGATTCTTGCGGAGTACATTGCCTTTTGCCCTGAAGGCGAAATTATCACTGCTCCGACACCTGCTCCAGATGCTTGGAAAGCTCCATCGGAGTATATCGTCCAAATTCCTTCACTTGGCTTCTCCGGAGCCCATGCTGCAGGGGGAGTCCACTCTGCCACAAAATCTGCCAACACTTGTGACTTAATTGTTGTCTTTGCCATGAAGGAGATACCGAAGGGTGCTAATTCAACAGCCCACTTCTCAATTCTTCCTGTGGAATCCTTACTTTGGAGCATATCTCCCAAGGGATATGAAGTTGGTACAATCACATTATGTGCCAAGAAATAATGCCTTAACTTCCTCGAAGCCATTATCAAAGCATAAGTGAACTTCTCAAGCTCAGAATATCTTGTTTTTGCTCCAGACAATGCTTCGGATACAAAATAGACTGGATTCTGTACCAACTTTCCATTAAAATCAATCTCTCTAACAAGGACTGCACTGACAGTAGAGCCAATAGCCGCAAGATAAAGGAGTAGGGTTTCATCCGCAATAGGCACCGTGAGTGTAGCGAGGTTACTGAGATAATTCTTAATATATTCGAAGCTTTTTTGACACTTCGGTGTCCATGCAAAATCTTCGGACCCTTTCAATGCTTTGAAAATGGGCAAACTTCTCTCCGTAGACCTTACCAAGAATCTGCTAAGTGCTGCAAGACGACCAGTCAGCTTTTGTACTTGCTTCAAATTTTCCGGGGAGCCATCCTTTGCAACGCAGTTATTTGAGTAGGGCTAGCTTCGATCCCTCTGCTTGAAACTAGATACCCTAACAATTTTCCAGCCTGAGCCCCGAAGATACATTTTTCGGGGTTAAGATGGATTCCACACGCCCAAAGGCTATTGAATGTTTCTGCTAAGTCTAGGCTATGTTGGTGCGTTAAAGCACTCTTTATTACAAATGTCATCCATATAACTTCTACATTGCGGCCTATTTGATGACCTAGA
Organism: Zizania palustris; assembly: GCA_019279435.1. Taxonomy (NCBI): domain Eukaryota; kingdom Viridiplantae; phylum Streptophyta; class Magnoliopsida; order Poales; family Poaceae; genus Zizania; species Zizania palustris. The sequence continues at coordinate 75,918,794 of JAAALK010000285.1, forward strand.
GCCTTAGCAATTAACCTCGAAAAGGTTGCCCCGGCATTTCTCAAGCCGAAGGGCATTCTTACATAACAAAAGACTCCCGAAGGAGCTACAAAGCTTGTTTTGATTTCATCTTCACGCTTTAGCCAGATTTGATGATAGCCGGAATACGCGTCAAGGAAGCTTAATAACTCTGAACCAGCAGTGGAGTCAACCAATTGATCAATTTGGGGCATGGGATAGGGGTCACGGGGGCATGCTTTATTCAAAGATGTGAAATCAATACACATGCGCCACTTCCCAGAAGATTTCTTCCTAACGAAGACTGGGTTGGCTAGCCACTCCGTATGAGCTACTTCCCTAATAATCCCAGCCTTCAGCAACTTTTCCACTTCGTCTTTAGCAAGGATAGCATTCTCCATAGATAGCTTCTGAAGTCCTTGCCGGACAGGCCGATCCTTCGGGTTCACAAGTAAACTATGCTCAATAATATCTCGACTGACTCCGGTAATGTCCTCATCAGACCAAGCAAAGACATATAAATTCTCTTCAACTACTTTTTCTAACGAAGTAGTGACTTCTGGAGGCAAATCCTTGCCAAACTAAATGAATGTTCCTTGTCGTCTTTGACAATAACCTTCGTTATAATTTCCCCTTCAGGGCTTGGCCTTGGGAAGGACTTCTTCGAAGATTCGCTGTGAACAGAAAAATCCTCCGGGTTACCTTGCACGCTGTTCACCTGTCTTGGGTCAAGAGGAGGGCCATGACCGTATTCCACTCTTCGCGCAGTGGCCTGATCTCCGAAAACAGTGAGGACTACCACTTGTGTGGGCATCTTCATACACAGATAATTATGATGTGCCACAGCTCCGAATTGATTCAACATACCCCTTCCAAAGATAACGTTGTATGCATATGGGGCATCGACAACATCAAAAATCACTTCCTCCATCCTGGCCAATATCCCCTCTCCGAAAGTAACCTCCAAGCCTATCTGGCCGAGGGCATCAAGAGGGGGTCCCGCAAAGCCTTGCAAAGGACGAGCTGCTAGGAGAAGATGCTTCCTGGAGATGCAGAGTTGATCAAAAGCTTGGACGAAGATAATATCCGCTGAACTCCCTCCATCGATCAGTACTCTTCGGAACTCAGTCCCTGCTATGTCGGCAGTGATAACCAGTGGGTCTACATGTGAAAACATTATGCCAGCTGCATCATCTGCAGAAAAAGATATCGGCACATGGGAACATTCAGGCATAGCGACTGCGGACGAAGAAGTTCCAATATGGCCCACTTCTCGGACATATTCTCTTCTCTGCCTCTTCGACATACTTCCGAGGGTCCCTCCTCTTCGGAGATGGGGAGGACTACTCTTTTCCCTCGATCTTGACCATCTTCCTGCTTCGGAGGTGGCATAACATTGACCACCATAGGCCATCTTGCAGGGTCGAAGTTCTCTATACACGCCATAGCCTAGATAGGCTCTGGACGCACCTCGGTCGGAACTCGGTCGATAGTGCCTCGACCCGAAGTTCTTTTAAGGTACTCGCCTCTTAAAGCGAGTATAGACTTACACGCATCAGTTGCATGACTTCGATTCTCACCATGGACACAGCAGAAAAAGGCCAGGGCTTTGCCAGCCGGTTTCCCTGGCGGCCTCCAGCCACTGGTCTTGCTTCCTGAAGGTTGCGAAGTCCTTGGGGAAAATTTATGCGGAGGTGCAATGTTCAAAACTTCTAAACGAGGATGCTTTTGCCCCCGACGCCTGTCATGCTGAGCTTCGAAGCTAGGCCCCTGCGGCTGTGTTGAAGTCTTCACTTCCAGCTTGACTTCTTGTAGGATTGACGAAGTTGCAGCAGTTCTCCAAAGCCATCCCTCTTCTGACCTTGCATACTCTTCAAAATAAGACATCAACTGAACAACAGAAGATATCTGCTTCCGGTGAAGTTTATCAAGGAGGCCTGCGTGGGTAACTCCCTCTCGAGCTGCATCAACTACAGAGGATGTAGTTAACCCTCGAATTTGCGACTTCGTATGAGCGAAGCGCTTAAAATACTGCCTTAAAGTCTCTCCAGGGAGCTGCTTTACCTGGAAAAGACTTCCTGTTGACATTGGGGGTATGAAGGTACCCTGAAAATTGCTTATGAACTTCTTCCTTGATTGCTCCCAGGTTCTGATTGACCTTGGCTTCAAAGACCAGAACCACCGCAGCGCCACTCCTTCAAGAGCTAGAGGGAAACATTTGGCCATGGTGTCTCGCACTCCTCCGCTGGCCTCAATTGCTAATACATAAGAACGGGAGAACTCCCTAGGATCTTCGTCTCCAGCATATTTGCAAAGCTTCAAAGTTTTAAACTTAGGGTCGAAGCGCACTTTCTGTAGCTCTGGATGTAGCAGAGATTCAGAGTCGAAGGAAGCGTTCTCCGGGGCTTCGGGATAATGAAGTTCGTCGTCTTCGGGCACTTCGGGAATGACTGGGGTGGCTTGAGGACGAAGCCTATCTGCGGCTTCTTGTCGCCACCTTGCTACTTCAGCTAGGAGACTGGCCATTTGAGCGGCCATATCACCAAGACCATCTTCATCTCCTCCGGAAGGACCTTCCGGGTCTTGAGACCTGTATGCATCGGTTCGAAGTGGAACTTGAGGTGGAAGAGGAACTTCGATTGGCCAAAGTATGGATGGAGTTGGGGTAGGAACTCCGTATGCTCGGGGAAGGGGAGTTCCTTCCAGAGTCTGAGGTAGAGGAAATGTCGAAGATCATCCGACCTCAACTATGTTTGAAGATCTTCCTCCGAAGGTCCGAGGGGACCTCCGAGTTGGACTACCTCCTGAACTCCGCTTGGGAGGCATGGTTTGAAAACTTGGTAGAGAATGAAGTTTTTTGGACTAAGTTCCCCACGGACGGTGCCAACTGTTGGCGTAAAAGATTACGCTATCTGGTTTCTAGAGATTAGAAACTAACAAATGAAGTGTTTGTGAAGCAAACTATTTTAAGCCTTCGAATGGATAATAGCTCAAAACAGTTCGAAGATGTGTATTGAATAACTAAGTATTCGATCCTCATTACAGGGTAAAGCGGGCGGTATTTATAGGCCCAAACATTAAGGAAAAGACCCTTTTACCCCTCTGTTACAACCGACATAGTGGAAACTATTTGGTACCTGTTGGCGTAAAAGATTACGCTAACAGGTTTCTGAAGATTAGAAACTAACAAACGAAGTGTTTGCGAAGTGGATTGTTCTAAGCCTCCGAAAGGATAATAACTTAGAATAGTTCGAATGTGTGTATTGAATAACTTGTATTCGGTCCTTATTACAGGGTTAAACGGGGGGTATTTATAGGCCCAAATATTAAGGAAAAGACCTATTTACCCCTCTATTACAACCGACAGAATGGAAACTACTCAGTACCCTTGATAGGGCTAAAATGGTAAAATACTAATCTAATGAGAAAGAAGATAAGTCTTCCATCTTAGCTGGCAGAAAAGATCTCAAAAGAGCCTTAGTTCGAAGATATACTCTGAACCAAGGTCCATCTTCAGGCTTCGAGCTTGACTCAGGACATCTCCGAAGATGCATGCTCATAAACCTTCGAATCCATTATCTGCCTTTGTGCTGCTACTGCAATAACCCTGAGGATGGAATATTTTCCCCCAATAGTAGCCCCTCGAATACGCTTCTCCGTTAAACCTGTAATGTTAGGATAGCAGTATACGGAAGAAAAAATAACCAAGCGGAGGGGTTATTAGATTTAACTTATCTCCGAAATGTATGGAGATATAAAACTTCGAATCAGTTTTAAGACAATTACTTTCGAACTATCTTAGAACTGACTCAAGAAGCTCGAAAGCCTTTTAGACTTAAAAGAAATAGCCGTTAACTTTTTTCTTCTAACGGAAGTTACGGAGTGCATTAATTTTGGAGAAAAGTAACGGGCAAGAATGCGAAACGGCATGAACTAACGGTAAAAAATGTAAAGTCTAGGCTATAAATAGAGGGCCTAGAACTTTCCTGAGTACCTTTCCACCGCTCTCTTGCAAACAAATCACCCTTTGAGCCCTAGCCTCCATTCTTCTCCTCAAGCAACTCAGTAACTTCAATTGAGAAAACCAAAGGATCTGGAGCATCTTCAGTTTTGGCTCGACAGCAGGCGGTGGCGGCAGCAGCAGCTGCGGCATTGGCAACGGCACCTCCAGCACCCGCAGCGACATCCATGGCGGTGGGAGGGGGAAATCCCCAAAATGTTGGTGATCAAGGTCTCTACCCGCCATCAACAAAATACCTGGATCAATCTTTCCAACTGGGACCTTCGACCTGCAAAAGAGAATCACTGGCGATCGCAGTAGAGGGGAAAATTAGTGCGGGAGTTATGATCCGCAAACCTGGAAAGGAGGCTATCCCGTCGCCAAGACCCGGAGAAGTGGTCGTCTTCGAAGCTTTTTTCGAAGCTGGCTTAGGTCTTCCGGCAGTGGATTTCTTGGCCGAGGTATTGGATCTGTTTCACGTCACTCTCCCTCAACTTTCTCCGAATGCAGTAGCTCGTTTAGCTATCTTTGAATGGGCGTTGAGAGCCGAAGGTTGCGAGGGGAGGGCAGAGATCTTCGCTGCGCTGCACAGAGCTTCGTGCTAGCCAAAAACCTTCGTAAGCCCCAGAGGTGAAAAAGTAGTGGTAGCCTTCGGAAGTATCAACTACAGGCTTCGAGATGAATATGCCCTTCAGTTTCCTGCTAAGGCCATCAATGCAAGATGGTATACCGACTGGGTCATGAGATGGTTTTATGCCGAAGTTGGGGCGAGCAACCCTCTAGCCGGACCTCTGAAAGACATCCATTTCCGAAAGGAAGCCCTTGTGCATCCAGACCAAGGTCAGCTCGAAGCTCGCCTTAGCTTACTTCAGAAGATGAGTCGAAGGTTAAGCATGCGAGACTTAGCCGAAGAGTTCCTTGGGCTTCAAATCCCCCCATTGATGGCCAACTGGCCTATCATCTTCGAAGAGGATTCGGAAGGCGGTCTCCCAAAAATTACTTCAACTTCGAGCCCTGCAGGTAACTTCGAAAACAACATATATTATGCATATTCATTCGAAGAAGTAACTATCTTAATTCATTTTTTAGCTTCTTCAGCCCCTATAACTTCGGAGCAAATCATACGGGCTTCGGAGAAGATTTTGGGCACTCCAACTCCGACCGAAAAGGAATGGAGAATCAAGTTAGTCGGGAGTTGGGAAAGATTTAACAGAGTGTGGGGAATGCTGGAAATCGCTTCGCCCCCTTTGATGGATTGGGTGCCTTCGGAGAAAGGACCCAAAAAGAGGAAAGCCGAAGCTGGGACTTCGAGCTCCGCCAAGACTCCGGTCAAGAAGGTGGCTCAGAAACCAAAGAACCCTGCACCTTCGAGCCCAAGGGCTTCAGTCTCTGACTCCTAAGAGGACGAAGGAAAGTTGCTTGTGCATCTGATTGACGAAGATGCATCTCAAAGGACTGCACAAGCTGAAATACCTGCGAACGTGCCGGAGCCTCAAGAGGATTTACCTCAAGACGAAATTCCTGTGGATGAAAGTGGAGTCGAAGTCACCATGGCTTCGATTCCTGATGAGGCAACAAGGACTGTCCAGGAAAAAGTTCCTGCAGTCGAAGATTTGACGGCTGATTCGGATGAAGATCTCGCCTTCGATCCGCTAAACAGTCCAATGATTACCCACCGCCAGAATGTCGAAGGTAAACTTCGAATAATTCTTTTATGTTTATTTTGCGTATTTATACGATGTATAATACTTTTGTTTTTACAGAGTCCACTTCTGTGGAAGAGGTCCGCCAGGAAGATACAATCCATGGACCTTTGACAACTTCGGAGCCAATCCTAAGAGCCACTCAAGTGGGGCCTGGAAGAGGCAAAAGAAATATAGACTCCCTCCCTGCTGCGAGCTCCGGATCCACTCCGTCTGATTCAACAGACGAGAGTCAATCTACCGAGGGGGGCCAGTCTCCGGGGGCTCCGAAGACTACAGGCCAACACTCCGGCCCTTCGTTAAACGAAGATGACCAACAAGCGATAAATATGCTCCCCCTTCTAGCTCCTTTCTTAGAGCAAAGAACTGGCCTTCGGACTTTGCTCGAGCCTTTGGATCGAGCTAGTCGTGACATTGGGAGACGAACTCGGTGGCCATTCTGAGCGAGGCGAAGAGCTCAGAGCTTAACGCTGCTATGGAATGCGCAGCCTACCAGGTACGAAGCATCTGTGAAATAACATTAAGTTTATATACAAATAATTTCTTACCTTGATTTTTTCTTTTCGCAGCAAACAGTCTTGGCCCGAGCTGCGAACATATCAAATGAACGAGAAATCACTCGCCTTCTAGAGGAAAACGAAACTCTTCAACGGAATCTCACTATCTCCGAAGGCCGAGTGGTTCAGATGGATAGTATAGTGTCAACGGAGCGCAGGGCCAGACAAGGTTTGGAGGCTGCGAACAAGGAGCTCGAAGCAGAAAGAATTGTGCTTCGAGCAAAAATTGAAAGAATGCGGGCGGAGCACGCTACTGCGGGGACCAAGCTTGTCAGACTTCAAGAGGAAGCTAGCCAGCTTTTGAACCAAAAGAATTCCTTGACTACAGAGGCTGCTAGGCTTTCCAGAATTCTGGAAGAAGTAACTTCAGCGAAGGATGTGCTAATCGAAGATAAGCTGAAGTCTGAGAAGGTCGCTGCGGAAGTTATGAATCAACTGGTAGGTGTTCTGGAGTACTTCCGTACTACCGGGACACTTCCTTCTGATGATAACATCTCTCTTCTGCGCCGGTTGAAAAGGATTCAATGAGTAGCGAAGCAGATGAAGATAGCAGGCGTTCGCTACGGAGAACTCTCCGGACAAGTGGCTGCTGTTGGCCTACTTCGTTACTACGAAATCTGGGCCGATCGATAACTCTGGGCGCAGGAGAGGGCCCAATTACCTTTGATGACGAGCAGCTTCTGACTCCTTCCGAAGGTGTAGCTACTGCCTGGCAAGCCTTCCAAACTTCGTGGAGAGCCGAAGGTCGCTCTGCGATCAAGGCCTAGATCGATGAAGGACAACGCCAGAAGCAAGCTCGGACCCAAGCTTCAAGCAGTCCGCCTCCTCCGAACCCGCAGGTTTAGATATATCTTAGGATTTTTGACTATGTAAAGCTTTGTGCTTGTGTACATTTATCAATGAAAATTTGTTTATCATATTTCTAGGCTTTGCCTCATACGGAAGATATCGAAGTGTTAGACATTAACGACGAACTTCGCTCATTATGGGCTACCTTCGATCTTTTAAAAGTTTACAAGCGCCCTCGATTTTTAGTTCCTCGAGATAGCTCCGGTGCAATTACGCCCGATGTAAGCAAAGATATACTATCTTATATTAAAGAGGAAGAAAAGGAGGTTAACTTGGAAACTTCGTCTTCTGAAGACGTTATATGGTCCGAAGACGAAGATGAGGCTCGAAATAAAAAGCCTGAAGAACTTGGAAGCTGGGAAAGGAGCCCCGAACGGCTTCGAACTTGGGTCGAGCTTCAACAAGAACAGAAGGACTTTAGAGCTTCGAAGGGAGGCAAGAGAGTTAAACGTAAAGTTGTTAGAACTTCCGGCACTGGAACTAGCCGTTCCAACCCTAGCTCTAGAGATCGAAGAGGTCTTCGATTCCTTCTTGGTATAGATACCAATTTTTCATGATGTAATCTGTAAACATATTCGGTCGAATAATGAAAACCGATTTAAAATTGTCTCCCTATTTACTAGCCCCTCTTTTGGTATAAGCAACTTCGAACTGTATTCAAAGATGGTTATGCGCAAAGAAAAACTTCGGAGTGCAATCTTTTGGGATTCGGAGCCCCTCTGTAATTTAAAGATCTTTTAAAATCTTATAAATATCTTCGACTATTTGTAGTCTGAAGAATGGCAACTTAGTACCCTTTGTTTTTTGAAAGAAATCACTTGAGATAACTTTTAGGACACCTCAGTGTCTTAGATAATTTGTCACTTTGGACTATGTTAACAGACGTTCGAAGCTCATGGCTCAAACTCTGTTTGCTTTGGCCACTTTCGGCTCTTTTTTGCGAACTCTGTCAAACCAGTGGTTCGGAGTTTGCAATGGTCTATTTGGACTCTTTTTACGGATGTCTACCGGCCAATGGCTTGGACTCCGCATATTTTGGCCACCTTCGGCTCTTTTACGGATGTCTACCAGCCAATGGCTTGGAATCCGCATATTTTGGCCACCTTCGGCTCTTTTTACGGATGTCTACCAGCCAATGGCTTGGACTCCGCATATTTTGGCCACCTTCGGCTCTTTTTATGGATGTCTACCAGCCAATGGCTTGGACTCCGTATGATGTGGTTTTGGGCTCTTTTACGGATGCCTACAAGCCGGTGGCTTGGACTCCGGATTATGTCAGCCCCCACGTCGGAAACTTCGAACCAATGATTCGAAGTCCGAAAATATGATTCAGCTTTATGACACTTCCCTCTCGGTCAACCCCGCGGTTCCAGTGCGTCCACTCGGAAGTTGGAAGTTTATGAGGGGAAGGCACTATCTGAACCATATGCTTTATTAATTCAGAAGATGATTACAAATGATTTACAAGGGGCCCTTATGCGAAGTATCGCTTTAGGTGCTCTGCATGCCAAGTATGTGCTAACTCTTCACCTTATAAATTAGCTAATTTAAAAGAGCCAGGACGTCCTGAACGAACAATTAGGTATGAACCTTCCCATTTATTTCCTAATTTCCCTGGCGCTATAATGCTTCGCAGAACAAGATGACCCGGCCTAAGCTCATTGATCTTAACCTTCGGGTCATACCAAGCCTTCGTCTGCTGGTGATATTTTGATAAATTAGCCACAGCTCGAAGTCTTGTTTCTTCTAATAAATCTAGCGAAGCTTGTCTTTCTTCTTCAATCTCTGGCTCGGTGCTGCGAAGTGATCCTCCTTTGAGCTCCGTTGGAGTCATAGCTTCATCTCCGAATAGTAATCTAAATGGAGTAAAACCTGTGGACCTTGTTTGCGTAGTCCGAATGGACCACAAAATCTTCGGAAGCTCTTCGGTCCACAGTCCTTTTACTAATCCTACTATTCTTCGATTTAGCCCTGAAAAATATTTCCATTGGCTCTTTCTAAAGCTCCATTAGACTGAGGATGCCTTACTGCAGCAAAACATAACTGAATGCCTAGATCTTCGCAAAACTTTCTGAAGGGTTCTGCATCGAACTGTGTTCCATTATCAACTGTAAGTTGTATAAGCACTCCGAACAGGCAAATGATATTTTTCCAAAAGAACTTCTGTACATTGTTCGAAGTGATAGCTGTTAAGGGCTCTGCTTCTACCCACTTAGAAAAATATTCAATAGCTACCACTGCAAACTTTAAATTTCCCTTGGCTTCGACCCATCCATTGACATCTTTGACAAGTGCGGACTAAGCTCTCCGCATCAGCTGTTATTGTAGGCCAATAAAGCCCCTGGCGAAGTGTTTTTCCTGCCAAAGCTCGAGGGGCTAAATGGCTACCACAAAGGCCTTCATGAATTTCTCAAAGAATTTCTTGACCTTCGGCTTGAGATATACATCGGAGTAGAGGGGAACATACTCCGGTCTTGTATAAAATACCGTTGATTATTTGATAATTTTTAGCCCTGAGTTTTCAATCTTGAAAGCTGTGGCTCTTCAGGAAAATTGTTCCTCCTTGTAAAAGTTCCATGATTGAATTTTTCCAATCTGTACTTGGAATGTAAAGAATCTCTACAGACGGAATTTGTAGCACCGAAGGTGTACTAAGCTCCTCATAGAAAGCTTCTTCTGGTACATCCATAGCTCCGGCTGCAGCTTTTGCTAAGATATCTGCTTGTACATTTTCTGCTCTTGGTATACTCCGAATGGAAATACCCTTGAAGTGTGCTTCGATCTTACAAATTTCTTCTAAGTACTTTGCAAGCTGTGGATGTCGAACTTGAAAACTCTTATCTACGTGCCCCGCTACAATTTGAGAATCTGTTTTAATAACAACTCTTGTAGCCCCCAAAGCACGTGCCTTTCGAAGTCCTAACAAAAATCACTTCGTACTCCGCTATATTGTTGGTAGACTTAAAGTTGATTCTTGCGGAGTACATTGCCTTTTGCCCTGAAGGCGAAATTATCACTACTCCGACACCTGCTCTAGATGCTTGGAAAGCTCCATCGGAGTATATCGTCCCAAATTCCTTCACTTGGCTTCTCTGGAGCCCATGCTGCAGGGGGAGTCCACTCTGCCACAAAATCTGCCAACACTTGTGACTTAATTGCTGTCTTTGCCATGAAGGAGATACGAAGGGTGCTAATTCAACAGCCCCACTTCTCAATTCTTCCTGTGGAATCCTTACTTTGGAGCATATCTCCAAGGGATATGAAGTTGGTACAATCACATTATGTGCCAAGAAATAATGCCTTAACTTCCTTGAAGCCATTATCAAAGCATAAGTGAACTTCTCAAGTTCGGAGTATCTTTTCTTCGCTCCTGACAATGCCTTCGGATAAAAAATAGACAGGATTTTGGACCAACTTTCCATTGAAATCCACTTCTCTGACAAGGACTTGCGCTGACAGCTGAACCTGTAGTTGCAAGGTACAGGAGTAGGGTTTCGTCTGCAGTAGGCACCATGAGTGTAGCAAGATTACTGAGATAATCTTTAATATCTTCGAAGCTTCTCTGACACTCCGGTGTCCATGCAAAATCTTCGAACCCTTTCAATGCTTTAAATATAGGCAAGCTTCTCTCCGCAGACCTTGATAAAAACCTGCTAAGTGCTGCCAGACGTCCAGTCAGCTTTTGCACTTGCTTTAAATTATATGGAGGAGCCATCTTTTGCAGCGCAGTTATTTGAGTAGGGCTAGCTTCATCCCCTTGCTTGAAACTAATACCCTAACAACTTCCAGCCTTAGCCCCAAAGATACATTTTTCGGGGTTAAGACGGATCCCACATGCCCGAAGGCTATTAAATGTTTCTGCTAGGTCTAGGCTATGTTGGTGCTTTAAAAGCACTCTTTATTACAATATCATCCATATAGGCCTCCACATTGCGACCTAATTGATGACCTAGAGCCTTAGCAACTAACCTCGAAAAAGTAGCCCCGGCATTTCTTAAGCCAAAAGGCATTCTTACATAACAAAAGACTCCTGAGGGAGTTACGAAGCTTGTCTTGATCTCATCTTCGCGCTTCAACCATATTTGATGATAACCAGAATACGCGTCAGGAAGCTTAATAACTCCGAACCTGCTGTGGAGTCGACCAATTGATCAATTCGGGGCATGGGGTAGGGGTCACGTGGGCCATGCTTTATTCAAGGATGTGAAATCAATGCACATGCGCCACTTCCCGGAAGATTCTTTTTGACGAAGAATGGGTTGGCTACCATTCTGTGTGAGCCACTTCTCTGATAATCCCTGCCTTCAACAATTTTCAACTTCGTCCTTCGCCAGAATAGCTCTTTCTGCAGACATTTTTCAGAGTCCTTGCCGAACAGGTCGGCCTTCGGGTTTACAAGCAAACTATGTTCAATGATATCCCGATCGACTCCAGTGATATCTTCGTCAGACCAAGCGAAGACATCTAAATTCTCTTCCACCACCTTTCCAAGGAGGTTGCAACTTCTGGAGGTAATCTTTACCAAATTGAAATGTATACTCTTTACCATCTTTAACAATAACCTTCGCTGCAATCTCTCCTTCAGGACTTGGTCTTGGAAGGATTTCTTCGAAGACTCAGAAGGAGCTGAAAAATTTTCTTGATTATCTTGCACGCTATTTACTGTGTCTTGGATCAAGAGGGGGACCATGGCCATATTCCGCTCTTCGGGCGGTAGCTTGATCTCCGAAGACAGTAAGAACTCCTGCTTGCGTTGGCATCTTCATACACAAATAATTGTGATGTGCCACAGCTCCGAACTAGTTTAGCATGCCTCTTCCGAAGATGACGTTGTAGGCATATGGGGCATCTACAACATCGAAAATCACTTCCTCCATCCTGGCCAATATCCCCTCTCTGAAAGTAACCTCCAAGCCTATCTGGCCGAGGGCATCAAGAGGGGGTCTCGCGAAGCCTTGCAAAGGATGAGCTGCTAGGAGAAGATGCTTCCTGGAGATGAAGAGTTGATCAAAAGCTTGGACGAAGATAATATCCGCTGAACTCCCTCCATCGATCAGTACTCTTCGGACCTCAGTCCCTGCTATGTCGGCAGTGATAACCAGTGGGTCTACATGTGGAAACTTTATGCCAGCTGCATCATCTGCAGAAAAAGATATCGGCACATGGGAACATTCAGGCATAGCGACTGCGGATGAAGAAGTTCCAATATGGCCCACTTCTCGGACATATTCTCTTCTCTGCCTCTTCGACATACTTCCGAGGGTCCCTCCTCTTCGGAGATGGGGAGGACTACTCTTTTCCCTCGATCTGACCATCTTCCTGCTTCGGAGGTGGCATACATTGACCACCATAGGCCGTCTTGCAGGGTCGAAGTTTTCTATCCGCGCCACGCTTGAACAGGCTCTGGGCACGCTGTAGCTGGAACTCGGTCAGTAGTACCTCGACCCGAAGTTCTTTCTAGATATTCTCCTCTCAGAGTGAGTATAGCCTTACAAGTATCAGTTGCAGTGCTCCGGTTTTCACCATGAATACAGCAGAAAAGGGTCTGGCCATTGCCAGCCGCCTTCCCTGGCGGCCTCCAGCCGCTGACCTTGTTTCCCGAAGGTTGGTGGAGCTCTCTGTGTGAATTTTTGCGGGGATGCATGTTAGGACTTCAGAACGGGGATGCTTTTGGCCCCTTCTCCGGTCATGCTGAACTTCGAAGACTGGTTCTTGCGGCTGTGCCGAAGTTTTTACTTCCACTTTTACTTCCTGCAGTATGGATGGAGTAGCTGCAGTTCTTCGAAGCCAACCTTCTTCCGACCTTGCATACTCTTCAAAGTATGACATCAACTGAGAAACGGAGGATATGCTTTTCCGATGAAGCTTATCCAGAAGACCTTGATGAGTGACACCTTCCCGAGCTGCATCAACTACCGAAGATGTAGACAACCCTCGGATCTGCGACTTCGTATGAGCGAAGCGCTTAAAATATTGTCTCAAGGTCTCTGCAGGGAGTTGCTTCACCTGGAAAAGACTTCCCATCGACATTGGAGGCACGAAGGTGCCTTGAAAATTGCTTATGAACTTCTTCTTCAGCTGCCCCCATGAATTAATTGATCCTGGCTTCAAAGACCAGAACCACCTTAATGCCACTCCTTGAAGAGCTAAAGGGAAGCACTTTGCCATGGTATCTCGAACTCCTCCACTAGCTTCAATTGCTAGGGCATAAGAACGGACAAATTCTCCAGGGTCTTCATCTCCGACATACTTACAGAGCTTCGAAGTCTTAAACTTCGGGTCGAAGCGAACTTTTTGCAGCTCAAGATGCAGCGGAGACTCAGTATCAAAGGAGGCGTTCTCCGGGGCTTCGAGATAGATGGGTTCGTCGTCTTCAGACACTTCTGGAACAACTGGGATGGCTTGAGAGCGAAGCCTATTTGCAGCTTCTTGCCGCCATCTCGCTACTTCGGCTTGAAGACTGGCCATTTGAGCGGCCATATCACCAAGATTGTCTTCATTTCCTCCGGAAGGATCTTCCGGGTCTTGCGAACTGAGGGGATCAGTTCGGAGTGGGACTTGAGATGGAAGAGGAACTCCGGGTGGTCGAAGTATAGAGGGAGTTGGCGGAGGAACTCCGTATGCTCGAGGAATGGGAACTCCTTCCGGAGTTTGGGGTGGAGGAAACGTCGAAGGTCCTCCGACCTCAACAGTGTCGGGAGGTGCCTCTCCGAAGTTCCGAGGGGACCTCCGAACAGGGTTACGAGGTGTGCTCCGCTTAGGAGGCATGATGCAAGAAGTTGGTAGGGAACGAAGTTTCTTGGACTAGGTTCCCCACGGACGGCGCCAACTGTTGGCGTAAAAGATTACGCTAACAGGTTTCTGAAGATTAGAAACTAACAAACGAAGTGTTTGCGAAGTGGACTGTTCTAAGCCTCCGAAAGGATAATAACTTAGAATAGTTCGAATGTGTGTATTGAATAACTTGTATTCGGTCCTTATTACAGGGTTAAACGGGGGGTATTTATAGGCCCAAATATTAAGGAAAGGACCTATTTACCCCTCTATTACAATCGACATAATGGAAACTATTCAGTACCCTTGATAGGGCTAAAATGGTAAAATACTAATCTAATGAGAAAGAAGATAAGTCTTCCATCTTAGCTGGCAGAAAAGATCTCAAAAGAGCCTTAGTTCGAAGATATACTCTGAACCAAGGTCCATCTTCAGGCTTCGAGCTTGACTCAGGACATCTCCGAAGATGCATGCTCATAAACCTTCGAATCCATTATCTGCCTTTGTGTTGTTACTGCAATAACCCTGAGGATGGAATATTTTCCCCCAACAGTACCCTTAATAGGGCTAAAATGGTAAAAGACTAATCTAATGAGAAAGAAAATAAGTCTTCCATCCTAGCTGGTAGGAAAGCTTTCGGAAGAGTCCAATGTTCGAAGATATACTTCGAACTAGAGTTCGCCTCCATACTTCGAACTTGATCTAATGTACTCCCGGAGTTAGACGCTGGAAACCTTTGATTCAATCACCTACCTTTGTCTTGTTATAGCAATAACCCTGAAGATGAAGTATTTTCCCCCAACAGACATTTTCTTTCCTGGATATTACGCTCCACACGTCTCGATCTCCAACTGTTCTAGCCTCACAAGCCACAATCCGCTCTAGCTAGGCTACAACATGTTTCGCCTACTGCGTCCGCTATGGATTCAAGGTCACGATATGCTTTGACCCAGCCTTTGTTGATATGTAACCGTTCTAGCCTTGATGCCATGATCCTCTCTAGGCTCTGCTACAACGTGCTTCGCCGATTGCCTCTGCTCTGGCTTCGAGGTCATGATCCGCTCTGACTCAGCCTATGCCGGGATGAATGATCACCACCACTCTAGCCGTACTGCTATGAACCGCTCTGGCTCAACTATTGTTGGATCGAAGGAATACTGTATTCCTTTTCACCAGAACTCTTAGAGTTCAAAGCCTGCTCGGCACTCAGGAATCTACGGATCAATCACTCTGACTAAAGCAATCATGATCCACTCTGGAGTAGTCACTGTGAAGGTCACTTGTTTGCCTGGGGGCTCTAACGAGTGCTTATCTTTGACCAACTGCCAACGCTTGTCCTGGGCGAAACATGAAGCTAATCGATCTAAACAACATGCATGTGGCCTAAGTTCCCTACTGTTTTGACCTTAGCTATATCGATGATGCTGGGCCATGTTTTGAACGCAGTCGGATAAGATAGTAAAGGCTTAAAATGAAGAAATCTTTATTACATTCTGATGAGATGTACATATACAATGATTTCTTCTACTCTATTTTTTATCTGCTCAGTAGGATCGGGGACTCGGGCGCAGGAAGGTGGATCGAAGGAGCTTGAGATGTCAACAGGTGGTCCTCGATGGAAGCCTTCAACTCCTGCGACGCTGTGGCGGGATCAACCTCGGCAATGATAGCCGAGATCATCCGATGCCCTAGAGGCCTACCTTCCATTGGGGCACTCCCCGAGGAAAGGAGGCCCCCTCCGCCTACTCCTGAGCCACCAGACATGCCCCTCAGAGAAGAGTCTGAAGGAGGTAAGGACCGAGCCATACCTCGCTCACCAAAAGATGGTGTAAGGTCACCGCATGGGCTCGCCACGCCTAGGCCACGCTCAGAGATCCACCATAAGGTCACCGCATGGGCTTGCAATCCCATCTCCAATACTGCCGATGATCTTGAAGAAGGAAAAGTGATCAAGACTCCAGTCATGAAGATTGATGAAGAAATCAACAAGTGAAGATACACTTACCCGAAGTCTGGAGGCTCTTGATAACCCTTCAAGAAACCATCTCGCCAAGACATCTAGAGGGTAACGCCTTCTGATAAAGAAAATAATCAAGGCAGAGAAGATGACTTATGTCGAGATGTTGAAGAAACTGAAGCCAGAGGGGGACCTATTTATAGGCCAAAATGAAAGGTGGGGAGGCAAACCGCTAGCGTCCTATTAAAAGTAGAACCCCGTTAATGGCGCCTTGAGAATCACCCCGCTAGTTGCCGTAGGCGAATCCCGACGTGAGTATTCCGGTATTCTATTTTCCTTTTACTTCTTCTATTTTCTCATCTGATCGGGACTTGTCTTTTGTAGGATGTTGATTAGGACACCCCCTCCGTGAGCTTCAGCGGCTGGCCGATATGATACAGACTAGTATCGGCCACCATGAACCTTGGTACCAGCGCCCCCACTCCTACGGCGTGGGTGAACGGGAGGCAGTCCTAGTCGGCTCGTGCTGTGGGGAAGGGTGTTCTTCAGAGGTGAAGCCATTGAGGGTCCACCGTATGTCGATCAGAGATCTCGTGGTATATCCCCATATAATCTGAGACATCATGAATACATATATCACTGATTCCTCATATCTTGTAATGTTTCCCATTTAGTCTTCTGTGTTATGTTCTCCTCGCTTTTGGTGATTTTGTCTAAGGGCGATGCCTTCGCACCAGCTGTCTCAAGGCGACGCCATAGTCATCGGCTGAATGTGATTTGTCCAAGCACTTAGAATATTCTTCCTTAGTCTCTTCGCTCGGTTTCCTTTGCCTCAATGTCTTCTTGTTATGTTTAGGGGCTAAAGACGATGCCTTTGAATCAGCTATCTCAACGGCGACACCATAGGCATTGGCTATGTACCTTGTCCGAACGATGTGAAAATATTTCCTTAGTCTCATCGCTCGGCTTCTTTTCTTTTGTTGTGGCAACCTTTTAACTCGCTATCGTTTCATTGGAGGCATGGTTCCTCGTGGAGGCTAACCTCGGGCCGCTGCCTAGCCCGACGCCCGCGTCGTAGTGGTTTATCAGTCACGACATCGTCTAGATGAAGTCGCCCTTGATGTCATCCTTATAGCATAAGCTTCGGCGGTTCTTCACTGACTGGCATGATACCATCCTCTAACACTTATAGAAAATTACCATCCCAAGACTTCCCTGACAAATAGACGACTCCTTCTGCCTCCCACACTAATAAATCGACTATAGCTATGTTAACCGTTTTATCAGTGGGAATCACCTCCACTTGATCGCCGACCCACTGCATGAGATTTTGATGCATTGTGGAAGGGACGCAGCAATTCGTGTGTATCCAATCATGTCCTAGCAACAAGTTGTAGGATCCTTTCCCCTGTATTACGAAAAATGTGGTCAGCACCGTCTTGCTTCCAACTATGAGTTCTACATTTAAAGCTCCCATTGTGTCTAACGAGTTGCCGCCGAAATCCCCTAACACCATGTTAGTTATGATGAGGTCTTCCAGCATCTTCCCAAGCTTTCAAAAGGTGACGTAGGGCATTAAATTGATGACTGCCCCTCCGTCTATCATCATTTTGGACATCGGCTTCCCATTAATCAACCCCTTGATGTAGAGAGGCCTCAGGTGTCGATGTTCCAAATTTTCTTGTTTATCAAAATTGCTAGCTATGGAGCCAACATTAATTGATCCATGGTATCGACCTACTCTGTGTCTTCCTCTTAGATGGCCCGATACTCTACAGGAACAAAGAAGACCACGTTTATCTTTGCATCTTTTTTGTCATCGTGATCGGCCTTATCTTTTGGGCGTTATTCGCTCCTGATCTTAGGGGGCCGATCAACGCCTTCGTCGTGCACTCGTTCCCTTCCTTCTATTTTCCTCAAACGCTGCACCCTTCTTCTCTGGCTTCATGTTAAAATTCCCTAGGGCACCATTGCGGCTTCTCCATTATGTCTTCATTATTATCGGCTGTTAGGCCGATTCCTTCGGGACCAATGGGGCCAAGCCTTTCTAATGCTGATATCCTTGGAGGCGACAACCTTTGGTGCACGGTTATTTGATCATGCAGCCTCACCGTCGTCGTTACGTGGCCGATGATCACCTGATGTCCCATAGCATCCCGGGCAGTCGTCCATGGATGGTAGTCGTAGCCCTTCATTCCAACAAAGTCTAAAGAACTCACAATTCCATTGGGGATTGAAACGCGAGTGGCTACGACTGTCTTTGCTATCTTCCCTCTGTGTCGACCTCTTCTGGTATTTTTCAATAAGTCTTGCTGAGGTGACATTTCTGCTGGTCCGCCTTCTATTCCTTGTATGTGATTGTTGCCATAGTGCGCGTGCACCATGTTGACTGGGAATGGATGGTCGTCTATATTCATCGGTTGTCTCCCATCATCAAACTTGATTCGTCCTTGTTCTATGGGCGATTGGATTTGCTGTCTGAAGACCTTGCATTCGTTAGTATGATGCGATGGGGAATTATGCCACTTGTAGTATTTTCTCTTCTTCAGTTCTTCGGCACGTGGTATTATGTGGCCAGGCAACAGGTAAATTTGCTTCTCCCTAAGTAACAGGTCAAATATTTTATCGGCCTTGTTGATATCGAAATAATACTTCTCTTCCTTCTCGGCCGGTTTTATCCATGGGCATGTGACCTGTTTCTTGTTCTTAGACCACTTCGGCCCTCCCGACCTCTACGTCAGAGTCACTGTCCTCATCGGAGTCTGAGTGGTACACTTGGGCGTACGCAACCTTCTTCTTGTACTTGACATGTTGGCTTCTTGGAATCAGCTCTCAAGGACAGATACCCTTTGCAGCAATTGCGAGAGTCTTTCAAACTCATGTGATGAAAACTTCTCCCTGAAGGGGCCCAAAAGTCCCTTAAACGCCAGCTCTGCTAACTAACTGTTACTGACGCTCACACTATAACATCTTCTTCGCACGTCTCGGAACCTCTATATATAATCTAGGACCGACTCGTTCACCCTTTGTTTCACGGATGTCAAGTCGGTCTGCTTCATCTCCTGCATCCCGATGAAGAAATACTTATGAAACTTCTTTTCCAGGTCTGCCCATCCTCTGATGGAATCCACCAGCAGCGAAGAAAACCACACGAAGGTCAATCCTAATAGGGATAGCGGGAAAAACCGAACCTTCAGTGCTTCGTCAGCCGATGCCTCCCCACACTGGGCAAGAAATCGGATAATGTGCTCGATTGTGGAAATCGAGTCTTGTCTTGAGAACTTGGTGAAATTAGGCACCTTGTATCGGTCTAACAGTGGCACTCGATCAAACCATTCTAGATATGGTCACCGATACATATATGTATGCTCTTTGGCCTTCAACCCGAATTGATCCTTGATGAGCTCTATGATCCGATTTACCCAATCATCTTCCTGCTAGCCTGGCGACAGACATTGGGTAGGCATTGGCGCCTGTTGATACTCGGTACCATCGAGAAGCGTCGTATCTATATTTCCCTGCATCGCTGTAGGGCATTGCTCCATAGTACGTCATCCGATGATATCTAGGAGGGATGATATTGGGTGCCCCCTTGGTGGCATGAGGTCCGCCGGGGGGTCTCTTGTGATGTTGTACCTTACTTGCCGCACTCCTTTCCCTAGAATTCTTGGGTCGGACGCTGGGAACGGCACCTGTGCATTCTTATCGGCCCCGCATGGCATGCCATAGGGCGGACCTTGTGGGGGGCGATGGCTGGGTTGCTTTGTTGCCTTCATACCTGAACGAAGAGTTTGGCTGGTCTGGCCTTATCAGCCCTTGCGGTAGTGACGCCGGCTGAGTGTGCTGTAGTAGTCTTAATTGATCATCGGGGAGGTACGCCGGACCTTGCGGTGCCTCGCGAACCACTATGCCCCCTGATAGCCTCCTTGATTAGCCCTTGAATAGTCATGGCCAATGTCCTTGATTGGCTAACTAGCGAGTGGCGGATCGCCTAATCGACGACCTCTTAGAGACTGTCCTGAGAGTTCTCTGCCGGCTAACCAGCCTCTGTGGTTAGCACTGGCATTTTAAATGGGGCCCTTCGAATGAGACCCAATCGATTCATGTAGTAGACTTACAGGCATGACTTCCGAAATCCCTCCACGTATTGTTGCACCTCTGACCTCTGCTCTTTGATCAGAGCATCCATGGTGATCGGGATGACATTTCCCTCACTAAGCTCGCCCGCCATGGGTGAGTTGTTGGAGATGGTCCAACTAAGCATGCCAAAAAGCATGTTGGCATTCTTTTGGTCACACGTTGACACACGCGTGGCCTGGGAGATATGCTTAACTCTAGTGCAGGTCCTACATCGTTATAAAAGGGGTTCAAGGTGTGACAATCAGTTTGACCCTGAAAATGATCCTTTTGGCCTTGCTAATTCTTGGTGGAACAGCACTTGCGGTGACGAGAATGGCATCCATGGGGCAAAGTATTGAGGAAGACCACCGTTTGGGGCATTAGGCATGCTCCCATGACATCATCGGAAAACCATATGAATAGAATGGCATTAAAGGTTCCAATTACTGAGGTCTATGACCAAATCCTTTCTTAGGAGTCGAACTTGGTCTTTCTACATTACAAGGCCAATTACCCGCTCTTTGTTAGGCCATATGCTCAAACTTCTTTAATAGAGCATCAAAAGTAACTCTCAGTTGCCTAGCCGCCTTGTCACCAAGCATCTTCTCTTTGTCCATAGAATTGTGTGTATGAGACAAAGGATCTCCAACTACAATATTCTTTCCTTTAGTTGATTCGGCTTGATTGGGCTGAATCAACACTTTGGTGTTGTAATCAATACCAAGAAGAGAAGGATCATTTTCAAACTTAAATCGTCCTTCATTGATGGCTGATTGAACTTGTTGGCAGAAAACATAACATTTATCAATATAATGAGTGTAAGAGTCATGCCACTTACAATATGTGTGATCTCCTTGATCTTCCGCCGATAGGATGCCTTGGCCTTCATGCACCTTGATCTGTCCCTTCTCAAAAAGGTAGTCGAATATTTTATCACTGTTGGGGGAAAATATTCCATCTTCAGGGTTATTGCAGTAACAGGGCCAAGGTTGGTGATTAAGTCCAAGATTTCCAGCATATAACTTTGGGGATGCATTGAATCAAGCGAAGTTTCCTCCACCTCAAACTCTGGAAGGATTCCCCTTCCTCGAGCATACGGAGTTCCTCCGCCAACTCCATCCCATCCATACTTCGGCCAGCCGGAGTCCCTCTTCCACCTCAAGTTCCACTTCGAACCGATCCCTACAGTTCTCAAGACCCGGAAGATCCTTCTAGAGGAGATGAAGATGGTCTTGGTGATATGGCCGCTCAAATGGCCAGTCTCCAAGCTGAGGTAGCAAGGTGGCGGCAAGAAGCCGCAGATAGGCTTCATTCTCAGCCTACCCCGGTCATCCCTGAAGTGCCCGAAGACGATGAACTTATTTATCCCGAAGCCCCAGAGAACGCTTCCGTCGACACTGAGTCTCCGCTGCATCCTGAATTGCAGAGAGTACGCTTCGACCCTAAGTTCAAAACTTCGAAGCTTTGCAAGTATGCCGGAGATGAAGATCCTGGAGAATTTGCCCGTTCTTATGCTCTAGCAATTGAAGCCAGTGGAGGAGTGCGGGACACTATGGCAAAATGTTTCCCCTTAGCTCTTTAAGGAGTTGCATTGCGATGGTTCTGGTCTCTGAAGCCAGAGTCAATCAGTTCATGGGGGCAGTTGAAGAAGAAGTTCATGAGTAACTTTCAGGGTACCTTCGTACCCCCTATGTCAACAGGAAGTCTTTTCCAGGTGAAGCAGCTCCCTGGAGAGACCTTAAGACAATATTTCAAGCGCTTCGCGCATACGAAGTCGCAAATTCGAGGATTAACTACGTCTTCAGTAGTTGACGCAGCTCGAGAGGGAGTTATACATCCAGGCCTCCTTGATAAACTTCACCGGAAAAGCATATCTTCTGTTTCTCAGTTGATGTCTTATTTCGAAGAGTATGCAAGGTCAGAAGAGGGATGACTTCGGAGAACTGCTGCAACCTCGTCGATACTGCAAGAAGTTAAATTGGAAGTGAAAACATCAGCACAGCCGCAAGGGCCTAGCTTCAAAGTTCAGCATGACAGGCGTAGGGGGCAAAAGCATCCTCGTTCAGAAGTTCTGAACATTGCACCCCCGCAGAAGTTTACCCAAGAGCTCTGCAACCCTCAGGAAGCAAGACTAGCGGCTGGAGGCCGCCAGGGAAACCGGCTGGCAAAGGCCAGGCCTTTTTCTGCTGTATCCATGGTGAAAACCGGAGTCACGCAACTAATGCGTGCAAGGATATACTTGCTCTGAGAGGAGAGTATCTGAAAAGAACTTCGGGTCGAGGCACTACTGACCGAGTTCTGGCTGAAGTACGTTCGGAGCCTGTCCAGGATGTGGCGCGGATAGAGAACTTCGATTCGGCAAGACGCCCTCCGGTGGTCAATATTATGCCACCTCCGAAGCAAGAAGAGGGGCAAGATCGAGGAAAAAGAGCAGTCCTCCCCATCTCCGGAGGAGGGACTCTCGGAAGTATGTCAAAGAGGCAGAGAAGAGAATATGTCAGAGAAGTGGGCCATATTGGAACCTCTTCATCTACAGCTGCTATGCCCGAATGGTCCCATGTGCCAATATCTTTTTCCGCAGACGATGCAGCTGGTGTTAAATTTCCACATGCAGACCCGCTTGTCATCACTGCCGACATAGCAGGAACTGAGGTTCGGAGAGTGCTAATTGACAGAGGGAGTTCGGCGGATATTATTTTTGTCCAAGCTTTTTATCAACTCTGCATCTCCAGAAAGCATCTTCTCCCAGCAGCCCGTCCTTTACAAGGATTCACAGGACCCCCTCTTGATGCCCTCGGCCAAATTGGCCTGGAAGTTACTATCGGAGAGGGGCCACTGGCCAGGACAGAGGAAGTGATCTTCGATGTTGTGGATGCTCCATATGAATACAATGTCATCTTCGGAAGAGGCATGTTAAATCAATTCGGAGCTGTGGCGCATCATAATTACTTATGTATGAAGATGCCCACACAGGCGGGAGTGCTCACTGTTTTCGGAGATTAGGCCACTGCGCGAAGAGCAGAGTATGGTCATGGCCCTCCTCTTGACCAGAGACAGGTGAACAGTGTGCAAGATAACCCGGAAAATTTTTCTGCTCCTAGCGAATCTGCGAAGACATCCTTCCCAAGACCAAGTCCCGAAGGAGAGATTGCAACAGAGGTTATTGTCAAAGATGGCAAGGAATATTCATTTCAATTTGGTAAATACTTGCCTCCAGAAGTTGCTACCTCCTTAGAGAAAGTAGCTGAGGAGAATTTAGATGTATTTGCTTGGTCTGATGAAGACATCACCGGAGTCAGTCGAGACATTATTGAACACAGTTTACTTGTGAACCCAAAGGCTCGGCCTGTTCGGCAAGGACTCCAGAAATTGTCTACGGAGAGAGCTATCCTTGCTAAAGACGAAGTTAAAAAGTTGCTGAAGGCTGGGATTATCAGAGAAGTGGCTCATACGGAGTGGTTAGCCAACCTAGTCTTCGTTAAGAAGAAATCTTCAGGGAAGTGGCGCATGTGTATTGATTTTACATCCCTGAATAAAGCATGCCCCCGCGATCCCTACCCCATGCCCCGAATTGATCAATTGGTCGACTCCACTACTGGTTCGGAGTTATTAAGCTTCCTCGATGCGTATTCCGGTTATCATCAAATCTGGTTAAAGCGCGAAGATGAAATCAAGACAAGCTTCGTAACTCCTTCAGGAATCTTTTGTTATGTAAGAATGCCCTTTGGCTTAAGAAACGTCGGGGCTACTTTTTTGAGGTTAATTGCTAAGGCTCTAGGTCATCAATTAGGTCGTAATGTATAGGCCTATATGGATGATATTGTAATAAAGAGTGCTTTAAAGCACAAACATAGCCTAGACTTAGCAGAAACATGCAAGAGCCTTCGGGCATGTGGGATCCGTCTCAACCACGAAAAATGTATCTTCGGGGCGCAGGCTGAAAAATTGTTAGGGTATCTAGTTTCAAGCAGAGGGATCGAAGCTAGCCCCACTCAGATAACTGCGTTGCAAAGGATGGCTCCCCCAGAGAATTTAAAGCAAGTGCAAAAGCTGACTGGTCGTCTTGCAGCACTTAGCAGATTCCTGGCAAGATCTGCGGAGAGAAGTTTGCCCATTTTCAAAGAATTAAAAGGGTCCGAAGATTTTGCATGGATACCGGAGTGTCAAAAAAGCTTCGAAGATATTAAAAATTATCTCAGTAATCTCACCACACTAACGGTGCCTATTGCGGACGAAACCTTACTCCTCTACCTTGCAGCTACTGGCTCTGCTGTCAGTGCAGTCCTTGTCAGGGATGTTGATTTCAACGGGAAGTTGGTATAAAATCCAGTCTATTTTGTGTCCGAAGCATTATCCGGAGCAAAAACAAGATATTCCGAGCTTGAGAAATTCACTTATGCTCTGATAATGGCTTCGAGGAAGCTAAGGCATTATTTTTTGGCACATAATGTAATTGTACCAACTTCATATCCTTTGGGAGATATGCTCCGAAGCAAGGATTCCACTGGAAGAATTGGGAAGTGGGCTGTTGAGCTAGCACCCTTCGGCATATCCTTTGTGGCAAGAACAGCAATTAAGTCGCATGTGTTAGCGGACTTCGTGGCAGAATGGACTCCCCCTGCAGCATGGGCTCCGGAGAAGCCAAGTGAAGAGATTTGGACTATTTACTCTGATGGAGCTTTCCAAGCATCTAGAGCAGGTGTCGGAGCTGTGATAATTTCGCCTTCAGGGCAAAAGGCAATGTACTCCGCAAGACTCAACTTTAAGACTACCAATAATATAGCGGAGTATGAGGGAATTTTATTGGGACTCCGAAAGGCACGTGCTCTAGGGGCTACAAGAGTTGTTATTAAAATAGATTCTCAGATTGTAGCAGGGCACATAGACAAAAGTTTCCAAGTCCGACATCCGCAGCTTGCAAAGTACTTAGAAGAAATCCGAAAGATCGAAGCAGCATTTAAAGGGATTTCCATTCGGAATATACCTAGAGCAGAAAATATACAAGCTAACATCTTAGCAAAAGCTGCAACCAGAGCTATGGATATACCCGAAGAAGCTCTTTATGAGGAACTCAGTATACCCTCGGTGCCACAAATTCCTGCTGCAGAAGTCCTTTGCATTCCAAGTACAGATTGGCGAAGTTCAATCATGGAAGTGTTGAAAGGAGAAGCAAATATGTCCGAAGGGCCACAACTTTCGAGGTTAAAGCTTAGGACTCAGAATTATCACATAATCAACGGTATTTTATACAAGGCCGGAGTATGTTCCCCTCTGCTCCGATGTATATCTCAAGCCGAAGGTCAAGAAATTCTTCGAGAAATTCATGAAGGACATTGCGGTAGCCATCTGGCCCCTCGAGCTTTAGCAGGAAAAACACTTCGCCAGGGGCTTTATTGGCCTACAATAGTAGCTGATGCGGAGATCTTGGTCCGCACTTGCCAAGGATGTCAGTGGATGGGACGAAGAAGTCATCGCCCACCAACAGCTCTTCAAGTCATTGCCCCAGTATGGCCCATGGCTAGATGGGGCATGGATCTTATTGGTCCCTTCCAAGCAGCAAAAGGAAATTTGTAGTTCGTAGTGGTAGCAATCGAATACTTGTCAAAGTGGGTCGAAGCAGAGCCCCTAACAGCTATCACTTCGAATAATGTTCAAAAAATTTTCTAGCAGAATATCATATGCCGGTTTGGAGTGCCTCGGCAGCTGACAGTGGATAATGGAACACAGTTTGATGCAGAACCTTTCAGAAAATTCTGTGAAGACCTAGGCATTCAACTATGTTTTGCCGCAGTAAGACATCCTCAATCTAATGGAGCTGTTGAAAGAGCCAATGGTAATATCTTGTCAGTGCTAAATCGAAGAATAGTAGGATTGGAAAAAGGATTGTTGACCGAAGAGCTCCCAAAGATCCTATGGTCCATCCGGACAACTCAGACAAGGTCTACCGGCTTCACTCCTTTCAGACTATTATTCGGAGATGAAGCTATGACACCAACAGAGCTCAAAGGAGGATCACTTCGCAGCACCGAACCAGAGATAGAAGGAGAAAGACAAGCTTCGCTGGATTTAACAGAGGAGACAAGACTTCGAGCTGTGGCAAATTTGTCAAAGTATCAGCAGCAGACGAAGACTTGGTTCGACCCGAAGGTCAAGATTAATGAACTTAGGCTGGGTCATCTCGTTTTGCGAAGCATCATAGCACCAGGAAAATTAGGAAATAAATGGGAAGGTCCATACTTAATTGTTCGCTCAGGGCGTCCTGGTTCTTTTAAGTTAGCTAATTTGGAAGGTGAAGAGTTAGCGCATACATGGCATGCGGAGCACCTAAAGCGATACTTCGCATAAGGGCTCTTTGTAATCATTTGTAAGCACTTTCCGAATCAATAAAGCATATGGTTCAGATAATGCCTACCCCTCATAAACTTCCCACTTCCAAGTGGACGCACTGGAATAGCGGAGTTGACCGAGAGGGAAGTGTCATTAATTTGAATCATATTTTCGGACTTCGGACCACTAGTCCGAAGTTTCCGACGTGGTGGGCTGAAATAATCCAGAGTCCAAGCCACCGGCTTGTAGGCATCCGTAAAAGAGCCCGAGACCACAGAATGTGCAGTCTAAGCCAACGGCTGGTAGACATCCGTAAAAAGAGTCCAAGGAGACCAAATGATGCGGAGTCCAAGCCACCGGCTTGAAGGCATCCGTAAAAAGAGTCCAAGGAGACCACTGCGAACTCCAAACCACTGGTTTGACAGAATTCGCAAAAAGAGCCGAAAGAGGCCAAAACAAAACAAAGTTTGACGCCATGAGCTTCGAATGTCTGTTAAAAAAAGTCCAAAGTGACAAATCATTTAGGACACTAAAGTGTCCGGAAAGTTGTCCAAAGTGATTTCTTTCAAAATATAAGGTACTAAGTTACCAATCTTCAGACTACAGTTAGTCGAAGACATTTTATAAGATTCTAATCAATCTTTAAATTGCTGAGGGGCTCCGAACCCCAAAAATTGTACTCCTAAGTTTTTCTTTGCGCCTAACCATATTTGAATATAGTTCGAAGTTGCTTATGCCCAAAGAGGGGCGGGTAAATAGGGAGACAATTTTATCGATATTTATTATTCGAACAATATGATTACATCATGAAAAATCGGTATCTATACCAAGAAGGAATCGAAGACCCCTTCGATCTCTAGAGCTAAGGTTGGAACGGCTAGTTCCAGAGCCGGGAGTTCTAACAACTTTGCGTTTAACTCTCCTACCTCCCTTCGAAGCTCTAAAGTCTTTCTGTTCTTGTTGAAGCTCGGCCTAGGTTCGAAGTCATTTGGGGCTCCTTTCCCAGCTTCCAAGTTCTTCAGGCTTTTTACCTTGAGCTTCATCTTCGTCTTCGGACCATACGATATCTTCAGAAGATGAAGTCTCCAAGTTAACTTCTTTTTCTTCCTCTTTAATACAAGACAGTATGTCTTTGCTTACTTCGGGCGTAATCGCCCCGGAGCTATCTCGAGGAACTAAAAATCGAGGGCGCTTGTGAAGTTTTAAAATATCGAAGGTAGCCCATAGTAGGCGGAGTTCTTCGTTAACGTCTAACACTTCGACATCTTCCATGTGAGGCAAAGCCTAAAAACATGATAAGCAAATTTTCATTCATAAATGTACAAAAGCATGATGCTTTACATAGTCGAAGATCCTAAGATATTTCTAAACCTACGGGTTTGGCGGAGGCTGACTGCTCGAAGCTTGGGACCGAGCTTGCTTCTGGCGTTGCCCTTCATCAATCCAAGCCTTGATCGCAGAGCGACCTTCGGCTCTCCATGAAGTTTGAAAGGCTTGCCAAGCAGCGGCCACACCTTCGGAAGGAGTAAGAAGCTGATTGTCGTCAAAGGTAATGGGAGCCCCCTACGTTCGGAGTTATCGATTGGCCCAGATCTTCGTAGTAATGAAGTATGCCGATAGCAGCCACTTGTCCAGAGATTTCTCCGTACCGGATGCCTGCTGTCTTCATTTGCTTCGCTGCTCCTTGTATCCTCTTCAGCCGTCGCAGCAGGGGGATGTTGTCATCTGAAGGAAGCATCCAAGTAGTACCAAAGTACTCTAGAATGCCTAGCAGTTGGTTCATGACCTCCGCAGCCACCTTCTCCGACTTCAGCTTGTCTTCAACTAAGGCATCCTTCGCCGAAGTTAATTCTCTTACTACTCCAGAGAGCCTAGCTGCCTCCGTAGCTAGAGAATTTTTCTGGTTGAGAAGCTGGCTAGCTTCTTCGACAGCTTTGGCTTTTTCTTCTTGGAGCCTGACAAGCTCAGCCCCCACCGCAGCGTGCTCTGCCCGCATCTTTTCAATTTCCGCTCGAAGCACAATTTGTTCTGCTTCGAGCTCTTTGTTCGCAGCTTCCAAGCTTTGTCTGGCCCTGCACTCCGTTGAAACCATGTTGTCTAAGTGGGAAACCCGACCTTCGGAGATAGTAAGATTTCATTGAAGAGTTGTATTTTCCTCTCGAAGGCGAAGGATTCCACGCTCATTTGAAATGTTCGCAGCTCGTGCCAAGACTGTTTGCTGCGAAGAGAAAAAACCAAGGTGAGAAATTATTTGTATATAAGTTTGATTTTGTTTTGCAGATACTTCGTACCTAGTATGCTGCACGTTCCATGGCAGCGTTAAGCTCCGAACTCTCCGCCTGGCTTAAGATGGTCACCAAGTCCGTCTCCCCCACTTCGCGGCTAGCTCGGTCCAAAGGATCGAGCAAAGTCCGAAGTCCAGTTCTTCGCTCCAAGAAAGGAGCTAGAAGAGGGAGCATACTCAAGGCCTGCTGGTCATCTTCATTTGGTGAAGGCCCGGAGTGCTGAGCTGTGTCCTTCGGAGCTCCGGCAGACTGACCCTCCTCCGCAGATTGACTTTCGTCTGTTAACTCAGACGAAGTTGATCCTGAGCTCAGAGGAGGAAGGTGGTCCATCTTGCCTTTGCCTTTTCCAGGTCCCATTTGAGCGACTTCTGGAATCGGCTCCGAAGTTGTTGAAGGCCCAGGAATTGTATCTTCAGGACGGACCTCTTCCATGGGAGTAGATCCTGTTAAAACAAAGGTATTATACATTGTATAATTTCGCAGGAAAAAAGAACAAAAGAATTATACGAAGTTTACCTTTGACGTTTTGGCGACGGGTGAGCATTGGGCTGCTTGGCGGGTCGAAGGCTACTCCAAAGTCCTCGTCGGAGTCGATAGTCAAATCTTCGACTGTTGGAGCATCTTCGAGAGTGGTCGTTGTTACTTCACCCGGAAGCGGGAAAATATTCCATCTTCAGGGTTATTGCAGTAACAGGACCAAGGTTGGTGATTAAGTCCAAGATTTCCAGCATATAACTTTGGGGATGCATTGAAGCAAGTTCGAAGTATGATGACGGACTCTAGTTCGAAGTATATCTTCGAACTTGGACTCTTCCGAGAGCTTCTTTGCCAGCTAAGATGGAAGACTTATCTTCTTTCTCAGTAGATTAGTCTTTTACCATTTTAGCCCTATCAAGGGTATCGAATAGTTTCCACTATGTCGGTTGTAATAGAGGGGTAAAAAGGTCTTTTCCTTAATGTTTGGGCCTATAAATACCCCCCGTTTTACCCTGTAAGAAAGATCAAATACAAGTTATTCAATACACACTTTCGAACTATTTTAAGCTATTATCCTTTCGGAGGCTTGAAATAGTTTACTTCGCAAACACTTCGTTTGTTACTTTCTAATCTTCAGAAACCTGTTAGCGTAATCTTTTACGCCAACAATCACACTTAGTTAGATCAAAGGTATACTTACCTCTTAAACTCTTTTGAGGTGTTGGCTTCAAACTAAAGCATACGAATGGATCCCCTTCATCAGTCCAAGTCCATTTTGATGTATAGACATCAAATTTCTTACTTTTTCCAAATGATCGCTCACCGGCATTCTCTTCTAAGGTATCCTTGGATTTTCCCGTGCCTATGAATCGGCTTTCAATAGCCAGAGCGCTTCGTAACACTTGACCAATATCCATAAAAGTCTGACCATGCATAGCTTCTTTAATGTGCACAAGCAAACCATCAAGTGCAAGATCAGCTAAGTCTCTATCACTAATAGTCAAGCTAGAGTATCGACTTTTGGTTTGTAGGAACCTTTGAATGTAAGAATCAATGGTCTCACTAGTATGTTGCTTAACCAACCTCAAAGTATCTAACTGGCACTCTATTTCACTAGGAGAGAACTACATGTGAAACTTTTGGACTAAATCTTCCCAAGTAAAAATTGAATGAGTGGGCAAAGACATAAACCATTCATAAGTGAATGCGTATAAAGATAAAGAGAACAAATTAACCTTATGCTCATTGCAACTACTCACCGCACCACACTGGGCTAAGAACTGTGCTATATGGCCACTTTTGGAAACCATCAGGGAGCTTGCAATAATCAAAATATATAGGATACGGCTTTTCACTAATCCAATCCTTTGACTCAACTTCTAAATATTCCCTGAGCGTGGCATACACTTTATTTCTCAACACTTTAGGCCTTGTATTGCTACCTTGATGTGCTACTGGCCTAAAGGGAGACGGCGCAATGGGAGTGTTAGTAGGGGTGTCCCGCTGGACATGAGGACTAGCAGTGGAATTGTTATTTTTGATCGGTGTATAATGCATATCACCACTCGTCGCCGGTGCATGCGAATAGATTGAACGTGGTGGACTTTCAAGGGGTGCCAGAGCAGTATCGGCAGGGCGAGGGTAATAACCCTAAACCAGCGTGGTGTAGTAGGTCGCTTGCCCAGGCCCATAGTAGTGAGTGACATAGCAGACGCGGGCAATGAAAGTAGTGGCATGGGCGACGGTACAACAATTACAACAGGGCATGTGCTAGTCATACCAGCCGGAAGTGGCCGGCCGGACTGACTATGCTCGTCTGGTTGGACCAGCCAACTATGACTGGTCAAACCAACATTTGTCGGGGATGTAGCGGTCGGACCGGCCCAGAAGCTGGTCAGACCAACCATTGCTGGTGGTGCAGTGGTACCAAGGCAATGGTCGGGCACTGTGGGTTGGCAGTTGTCAATCTAACTGGCCTGGTACAGCCGGTCGGACCGACTATGGTCATCTGGTCGGACCGACCAACTAGGTTTGGTCTGACCGACAAAGGTCAGAGGAGCTTCGGCCATGAAAGACGAGGTTGCGGGCGTGATATGTTTTCTCTATTCCTATCCATCCAACTTCGTACGTGATGAGTAGGTGGAGTGCTAGAAATCATATCAGGGGAAATGGATTTGGAAAAGCCAAATCTTTTAAACACTACATCTATCCTAGAGTTTACTTTGGGAGCCACATGTTTGTTGAACGTGCTTTTAACCGCTCGATCTACTTCGAAAACTATTTCTGATTCGAGGTCCGAGGGAAAGAGGGAAGAATGGTAGTTTACCTTAGTCGACGTGGTGATGGTAATGGATCTCACGTCGCGCTTGACGAACGTGTCGCCTACCTTGACATATCTTCCAAGCATGCGATCACAAAGTTCCTTCACCTTGGCTTCAATGTCCGCACGGTCAACCCCTGAGAGGTCCTCTAGGGCAGGCATACCGGAGTCATCGTCCTCCTCTCTGTTGCCCTCCATGCTTGTTGGTGTAGAAGGTAATGTCGATGTAGTCATAGTAGTCATACTTGGCATGTATGTCCCTAGCGGCGTCGCCAAAAAGTGTGTTGACACTAAAACCTGACGGTTGTCCCCAGCGGAGTCGCCGCACCACACTGGGCTAAGAACTATGCTATATGGCCACTTTTGGAAAACATCAGTGAGCATGCAATAATCAAAATATATAGGATATGGCTTCTGACTAATCCGATCCTTTGACTCAACTTCTAAATATTCCCTGAGCGTGGCATACACTTTCTTTCTCAACACTTTAGGACTTGTATTGCTACCTTGATGTGCTACTGGCCTAAAGGGAGAGGGCACGATAGGAGAGTGAGCAGGGTTGTCCTGTTGGCCATGAGTACTAGCAGTGGAATTGTTATTTTTGATCGGTGTAGAATGTGTGTCACCAATTGCCGCTGGTGCATGCGAATAGATTGAACGTAGCGGGCTAGCAGGGGGTACCAGAACAGTATCAGTTGGGCGAGGGTAATAAACCTAGACCGGCGTGGTGTAGTAGGTCACTTGCCTAGGCCCATACACGTGTGGAGTAGTCTCGTGCCAGAATCCTTCGAGGTCCCGAGTGGCGAACCAACCACTTGGGGCCCCACTTATTCCGCCACGATAGCTTCATCGCCCGTAGGCATCGAGGCCTTGGGGTCCATCGCCCGGGCCCCCTAGGCATCTTCCTAGCACCGAGGCCTCTAGCACGCCCGCAAGGACCTCTTTGTCTACTTGTTCCTCTATGACCGGTGCTGGTAGCGGGTTCGTAGCCAGAGGAGGTAAAGGAGACCTCCTCCGGGCTGGGCTCTTTGGCTTACGAGCC
This sequence comes from Zizania palustris, assembly GCA_019279435.1. Taxonomy (NCBI): domain Eukaryota; kingdom Viridiplantae; phylum Streptophyta; class Magnoliopsida; order Poales; family Poaceae; genus Zizania; species Zizania palustris. The sequence continues at coordinate 75,951,201 of JAAALK010000285.1, forward strand.
TTCCTCTTTGAAGGGGGCCTTGGGGTACCAACGGGCACTGGGTCCACCTTCCTCTTCCTCGGAATGGGGTTGGGGACATCTAGGTCCGGCAGAGTAGGGGGCTCGGCCCCAAGCATGCCCCATACCTTGTTAAACCTCTCCCAGACTCCCACCTGTTCGAGTCTCTACTTCTTCTCCGTAGGAGTAGGGGCTCTAACTACCTTTTCGGCTGCCCGGACTATCTGATCTGGAGTCATCATTACTCGCGAACCTATGTGAGCCAAGGTATCATTTTTACTAAAATATATGAAAAAACATTGGCTCAAAATATTTAAAGTTGCAGGAAAAGTCGGGAAGTATACTTATGGAGTCGGAGGGAATTTCCCGAAGGCCCCCTTCCTGGGACCCTCAGAAAGAAATAGGCCAGTTGGCCTTAAGGGGAGAAATACGGAGGGAGATAAACTCCTCCGCCAAATCCCGCATGCTCATACGATGAGCAAAGATTTCCAAGAGACGGAGGTGAACCCGAATGGTGCTCATGTCCACCGAGACCTCTGATTCCCTTCGATACGAGATCTCTTGAGGGGGCCCCACAAGGCTGGAGTCTACCCCTAACTCGGCATGGAACCAGCGGAGAATCTAGTAAGAATACCACCGCTCATTTGTAGCCTTCATGGGGAAGTTGTTTTGAAACTCCTTTCGGAGTTGGAAGTTAATGCCCCCGAAGGCCAGCAGCATTGCTGAGCCATCAATGTCGAACCGCTTCTTCGGTTGGCAACTAGCTTCATGCATCATTGCGAAGACTTCCACCCTCCCTTCGCACCCCTCCGCTCGCATGGCCCAATAGAAGATAGCCAAGCGGGCGATGGCGTTCAGAGAAAGCTGCGGGATCTCTGCATGATATAGCCGAATGACTTCGGCTAGAAGCTTCGATGATGACAGCCCGAGTCTCATGTCAAAAAAGGCCTCGAAGACCACCACTTCTCCCTCATGTGGCATGGGAATGACCTCGTCCCCAGGGACCCTCACAGCAACCCCAGGTCCTAAACGCTCAAACATCACCTCCTTTATTGTCTCCTCATTGCAGGCGGACCGATCCAAAATGAAGGTGTGGTCGGGGTATTTTTCAGACGGAGGCCGGAGATCCCAAGGGTCGTAAACTCTTTGTTGTAGCAATTGTGTTAGCTATAGCAGGTTTTTTTGGTGTATGGTGTATAGAATGAACCTCGAAGGGTTCTCACATAGGGAGAGAGAATTTATATTGGTTCAGGCCTCCTCGGAGGGATAATAGCCCTACGTCCAGTTTATAGTGGATTTGGCATGGTTTTGCTTGTACTTAACATGTCTCCTTGAGGGGGTCTAGTCCCCTCGAAGGGTCCTCCTTATTACAAGGGCATGGCCCTGCTTTTATATGCTCGCAGGCCAAAGGAAAAGACTAAAATACCCTCTATAAGCTGTAGGCTTTATAGGGGAAGAAGGGAAAAAGGCTAGACTACTATACATTTGACTTTACAAACGCAATAGATAAACATCACTTCTGGAGTAGGTATACGGCATACCAGGGGCGAGGGGCCCCAGTATGGCTTTACACTGTAGTGATGCTTGGATATTTCTTCTAGTCCGGAGTACTTGTCGGAGGTCTTCAGTCGGAGGTATCAAAGGGGGCTCCGAAGGGCACTCCGAAGCGGACCCCGAAGAGGTTTCCGAAGTGAGCTCCGAAGCGTCTCTTGGAGTGGGCTCCAAATGGTTTCTAAGTGGGCTTCGAAGGGGACCGGAGGTGTCCTAGAGGCTTGATTCCGGAAGGGACCCGGAGGGATCCAGGAGGTTTGACTTCGTAGGGATCCAGGAGGGCTCTGGAGGGCTCTGGAGGGGTCCCGGAGGCTTGGCTCCGGAGGGGCAAGTCTTGGTTGTTCTTGGAAGTTGACTTCGTCAGAAGAGGCTAGGAGCTCGTCTTCAGGCTTCACTAGTTGAAAGGCTCCGAGCCCGAGGCTTTAGAAGCTGATGTCATTTGGCCCCTGTTTAAAGGGAAAACTAATTCCCCAACAGTAGGCCCTCGCACGTAGCCCTTCGGAGTGAAGGGGTGCGTGCGCCTCGGGGCAAATGACCGTAGAATAATGATGCTTTGAGGAAGGCAGGCCTTCGGAGCACAGGGCCAAAGGTTGGCTTCGAAACACGCGGGCAATAAATGCCTGTTCAGATTGACGGGACGCCTTCGGGGAGCCCAAGCGACCCTGCAACGGTCAGAAAACTGACCTTACTGACCGTTGCAGCGTGGGGGACATGACGGTTCGCTTCATCTTTTCACCCTGGGTCCATCGGTTAGAGACTGCGGATGCCGGGGTAATCGGTAAAAAAAATACTTCGGTGCTGGGCGTGTGGTTGCTTTTTACCGCCTATAAAAGGGGCTTGACGTACCACGGCTCTGCCCACACCTTGATTTGCTTTTTGCTTCAGCCCCTAGCATCCTTCGCTCTCTTCTCTCCACCGTCAGCCTCGCGTGTAGCCTACTCCAAAGCCCCTTAGCGCCTTTCGCGCTGAAGCCCTGCGAGATGCCGAAGAAGGCTGCGTCGAAGAAAGCCTTGGTCTCGGGCGTGAGCTCGAGCTCCATCTAGGCGCAAGCGACGGCGGTGGTGAAGCCTGCTGCGAGGCACCTGGAGCCAAGGGACCTTCGGTCGCCGATGGATAGGTTCGAGCAGACTTTGGAGTTGAAGGCTTCGGTCTCAACGGAGGAGTCCAGTTCGGAGGATTTGCGAAGGGAGGATTTTCGAGGGCATTCAGCTTCGGGTGCCTGCGAAGACAGAGACCATCCTGAGGCCTCGGCCCGACGAAGTTGTTGTTTTCGAGGCCTTCTTCAAGGCGGGCCATGGACTACCGGCAGTGGACATGCTGAGCGAGGTACTGAAGGCATATAACTTCGAGCTCCCTCACCTGTCCCCGAATGCCGTGGCGAGGCTGGCAGTCTTTGAGTGGGTCATGAGAGCTGAAGGTTGCGAGGGGCGCACGGATGTCTTCGTCGCCCTTCACGATGCAAGCTGCCAGCCGAAGCGAAGGGAGGAGGAATATGGCATCAGAGAGGGCCTTAGCCTTCGGGAGCACCAACTTCCAGCTCTGCAGAGAGTTCCAGGATGACCTCCCAGTGAGGGCAGTTAACAACAAGTGGTACTCGATGTGAAACCAAGTGGGGTCGCACTATGGTTTCTATCTTTGTGATGAATGATTGACAAGGATGAGCAATCTGGTAAATGAGTGAGTATTGGCTTGATTGCATCGATAGGATCGATGTGTGGTTATGGAGAGTGGATGCCGAGGGGATCGGTGTGCATCGCGTTTTGTGTTTTTGGCTTGTCTCATGTGTGCGGGGTGGAGATGCTAACCAACTATCAACGGTGGGTGATCAAGGGTCGAGCGGGCAGCTCGATGCCAAAGGATCAAGGATGCCGAGTGAAGTTGGAGATGATCTCAGGAGTGTACGAGGAGATAGAGCAAGACATGAACGGACGGATGATCGAGACAGAGTGATGGTCAAGACAGCGAAAGGGATGCTAGTGTAGGACCAAAAGTAGCGACCAGAGGGGGGTGAATGGGCGCCTAAAAATTTCTTGTTTAAACTATATTTTAATCCCACCACCCAAATAAACTTAACCAGACAAATAATATTTGCAAAGCAAATTTCAGGAATTAAAGTTGTCTAGCAAAAAAAATTGACCGGTGTCCTAATTAAAATGATATTTAAAAAATAATCTAAATAAAAATATTGTAGTAAATAAAAACACCTAGAAAACTGTCATGAAATATTTATATTTCAGTCCAGAAATAAAATACTAATCAAATGAATAAAACATGGATCATTAAAAATTAATTCCAAAATAAACCGAAAATATTGCACGTAGAAACCTGAATAAAAATATTACTGCGACTAATAAATTTTTCTTTTAATATGAGCAGATAAAAGACACTTAAATAAATAATACGAGATACTAATAATATTCTAGCAGATAGATATTAACTACGAGATTACACAACAGATTAGCAGCTAATTAACAAAAGATAAATATTTAATTTCATAAACAGCTGATAAATAGTAGATTAAACAACTAACTGCATGTGTCACGTCGCCGCACCGATCTACCGTAGAAGATCCAGCGTCACGCGTCAACACGAAGCCCTGCCGCTGCAGGTTTTGCCACGGTGGAAAGCAAATTTCAGCTTTTGGCCTCGATAACCGTGCGTTTGGCCACTGTGCTGCTTGCAGGCAGCAAGCGTCTGTCCTGTCAGCCGTGCTATATGCACGTTGCCGTGGCTTTGCGCTGCCAGAAAAACTGCTAGGAAAGCTTTCCGTGGATGGGGCCCACGCACTTGGACGCCGTGCTGTGAAATTTTAGCCGGATGCATGCATCGCTTGATCGCCGCCCGCTGCGAATCCTTGATTGCGCCTGCCGAAGATACAAAACGTCGAAGAAAGATGCTCGCAGATCGAAACCAGAGGAAAACTAGTAGATGAAAAATTTGCAGTGGACTGTAGATTGATCTATTAGAAAAACAGTCATCTATCCCCAAAGGGATAGGGGCCTACTTATAGGCAAATCCTAATACATGAAAAGACTAATTTACCCTCGGGTAAATTAAACTGACTCTAAAATAAATTCCGAAAATTACAAAAATATTCTTAGAAAAATTAACTGACTCGAATAAAAATATTCTAACCTTAAAAACTAAATATTAATATCCTAAAAACGAATTAAACATAGATCGTCGGTTTTACGCCGAAACTGACAAAGCGTCCACCGTCTTCGCACCGGGTACCCGGATTGGGCCGACCCGACCCCACAGCTTCCTCAGCCCGGCAATCGCTCGCCGCCCAGTGTACCTGAGTCAAACCCAGTCAACAGACTGGTGGATCCTCTGCCGCTCCTAGCCATGTACCCGGATTGGGCCAGCCTGACTCCGCGGCTCCTCTGCCCGGCCATCGCTCACTGCCCGTGTACCTGAGTCACATGCGCCTCAGACTCGGCAGGTCTTCATCTCTCCCTTCCATTGACATCCGTTGACAATCACTCATCACATCTGGAATATCAAAGCCATATTCTTCAACATGGTTTCTCAATCTCCCGCTTGATGAGTGCATTGTCAACACCTTTTTCAGCTCATCTCCAGAACCTGCAAAACATGTGGAAACAAGAAAACAAAAACAAAAGAAAATAGAAGAAGGAAAATAAAAGTTTAACCCTAATGACCAAAAGCCAAACAGAAGCAAGAAAATGGTCATTATGGTTAACCAAAAATAAAGCCTCAAAAACAAGTGCAAATCTCAGAATTACCAACAAGAATAAACTCCCTTGAAATAAATCCCAGAGAAAGCCAAAAATATATCCAAAATTTCTCCCCCTTGTTGACAATTGGACTCATCAAGTGAGACTAAACGCACTTTAAAGAGACATAGACAAGAACTCCCCCTAAAATGCAGCTCCCCCTCAAAATATGCCATGAATGCAGATGAAGTGCAGGTGGAGTGTAAAAAGCATGCTTCTTAGATATGATTAACTACATTTACAATATCTAACAGGTATAGCAAAAGATATACTGTCTAAGATACATGACATGATCAATGCAATAGATGATATCTTAAGAAAGTCATTAGCACGCATTTTTTGATTTTTGCAAAACAAAAACATCACCACATTTTCTAGTTGACAAGCAAAGTAAAGCATGATATGCAAAAGCTAACTGATATCTACCAAGATAAGCATTGTCCAAATCAAAGTGCTTCAGCAAACTTGTCATTTTTATAAATTTTGCAGACTGATTCTTTTTCCTTTCATTTCTGCCAGCGGTTATTTGCATGTCAAACCTTATGCTAACTGACCAAGTCAAGTCTAGGCCAGAACTGGACCATCAGAAGCTTAAGACATTGGTCTTGGCATACATTACACCATCCTAGTTCATACCAAAGTGCTATGGTAAGCAGTCCAGAACAGTGCAATGCGACAAAGCAAACCCACCTGGATCTTTTCTAATAATCATAAAAAATGCATAAATTTTTATTTTTCTGAATTTTTATCATTTTTATAGCACATTTTTCATATTTAAAGCATATAGATGTCCAAGTTGCGTATCTGCATCTAAGTAAGGATCTAGCTACAAGGCATGTAAAAGATAGCAAGCGCATTCAGCCTACACATGCTAGTTACCAGAAGCAATGGTGATTATTTTTCAATTTTAAAACATAAAAGCCATGCATATGACAGATATCAGATATATCAAGTGAACTGAAACAAAAACATGATCATCGACAAGTAATCAAAAAGCATATACTAGCTAGAGAAAGTAAAGCAGATTAATCATATAACAGAAGCAAGCTCAAAATGTGATAGATGATTATGCATGATATGAACGCACACAAAAGGACAAAAAAAGTAAAGAAGAAAAAAAACTGGTACCAATGAAAAGCTGACTCAAAATATCACCAAAAAGATACACAGCTCCCAAAAACACGATCAATAATCATGAGTGGGACCAAACGGTCCAATGCCAGGTTTAGTAAAAGTGTTGAACCAGTGTCGAACCATCTGCGCGTATGTAGGAAAACAAAAGGAATCATATGAGTCTAGACTGAAGCGTGGTCCTCTGTTCTGCCTAAAATCACGGTCACGAGGTCCAACATCGTATCTATAATGATCTGGAACTATGCCGGAACGAAAACCACCCTCCGGAGCACGATTATAAAAACCGTCTCCTCTACAACCACCTACACGACGTGGCCTGGCCTCTAGCCTCTCTCTATGCCGAGGAACTCTCTGTCTACCACCCTACTGGTAGAACTGCTCCTGCCCACCTCGAGCTCTCTCTGCTCGCTCAATCCGCTTCCTCCTAAAGCAAAACTTCTCAAGATGCCCATCTCTCTGACAAAACTCACAGTGATAGGTAGGCTTTTTGGATTGTGGTTGAGGCTTAGGATTCTTAGGCTTGGTGGTGTTGGGTGAAGCTTCTTTGGTGTGAGAAGGTCCAGGTAAGGAATCAAGAGAAGTGTGAAGAGTTTTAGGCTTAGGAATCCATATCTGCTTCTTAGGTGGAGCTTTAGGTTGTTCTTGGATCACTCCATCCTTGGGCTGACTATCCTTAAAGGACTCAGTGGAGTGAGTCTTGGGATATCTCTGTTCGGGAGTCATCTTACTCCACTCCACTACACGACTAATGGAGCTCTCAAAATCAGCCTTCGTATATGTGTACCCTACCCCAAAACCATCCTGTCTCTTGAACTGCTGGATCATCATGCCGAGCTGTGGCTCTCTAGCACTAATCCAAGTAGAATCTGACGGAGGTAAAAGTTCTCGTTCTGAACATCAGCTAGCTCCTCTCTCAAAGTAGCTAACACCTCCATCTGAGACAAACAGATCTCACACTCTTTATCAACTTCGACAGACTTCTCAACTTTTAGCTTGACCAATTCCATTCTAATGGATAAGCAGTTCTCACAAACAGTGGATGGAACTGATAAGGTCTCAAGCTCTAGCTTAGTCTGCTCCAACTCACCTCTCACTCTAGCTAACTCGCTCAACTGCTCATCACTCTTGGCTCTCAGCTCAGTTATACTAGCTAAATGAGATGGGCAGTCTACACAAGGTGCGACAACAGTGGCATGAGCGTCTTTTAGCTCCTACTGAGTGCTTTCAAGCTCAGTGGCCAATGCGTCTCTCTCATCTACTCTCTCTGTGTACCTGGACTTAAGAGTCGTCAGGTCACACAACAGCACCTCATAGTTAGGGCACTCACCACTATCACCCAAGCAAGGGGAAGAAAACAGACTCTCAATCTTGCCATTTGCTGTGGCAAGCTCACTCTCAAGCTCATCTATCCTCTTCTTAGCCCCTCTAAGCATTTTCTCACGATACTTCAGCTCCTGACTGTTTTGTTCTAGTAAATTAACAACTTCTTGTTCATAGGATGATACATTCTCATCGTCGTCATCGGAGTCGTCAGAGGAGTCCTTCTCTTTCTTCTCCCCAAGAGCCATTGAGCAGAAGCTCTTGCGAGGTCTTCGGCTGTGACGTGAGTGACTCTTCAGCTTGTCCCCGAAGCCCATGAAACAGAGGCCCGCTGGATTGTACCTGTCCTTCCCCTTCCTGATCATGATATCTTCATCACCTGAACTCGAGGACGATGAGGAAGACGAGGATCTCTTGGAGTATCTTTTTTCCATCTCGGCGAAGAAGGGCTCGTCTCGCTTCTTGTTCTCACGCCTGTAATCTTTTAGAGCCTTTCGAAAGAATCTTGTCTTGGGCTTTCCCTTTGTGGAGTTGTCGTGCTTGCCGAAGTTGTAGGAGTTGCCGTCGGTTCCCTTCTTGTAATTTTTCTGCTTGGGACAGTCGGCGATAAAATGACCTGGATCACCACACTCAAAGCATCTGGATTTTGTGTCGTGTCTCTTAAACATTCGCTTATCATAAACACGTCGCACCCAGTTGTTAAACAAGCACAGATCATCATCTCCTAGAGTATCAAGTTGTTCCACGGAGATAGACATCAAGGAAAAGGCAGTACAACTCATGGCATTAGGATCAGCAGACGGTGTCGCAAGTGCCAGAGTCTTGGAGCCAGAATCAGTGAGATTTGATCTCAACTGAATATCGACCTCTGAGGCCTTGAGCTTACTAAAAAGATATGCGACGGTCAAAGTATCATAAGACGCGCTCTCAACAATAGAAGAGACCTTGATCTCCCAGATCTTAGGATCCAATGTATGGAGTACCTTAAGTGCCTGCTCATGATCCGAGACCAGATCACCCTCGGCCTAGTTAACACGAAGCTTGTTAATGATCGATTGAAAAGCGACCAAACAAAGCCTCAACAGTCTCACCCGGCTTCTGTGAGAAATTTTCATACTCACGCCGGTAGGTCTGATATAGTCTAGCCTTGACCTGAGTTGTCCCCTCATAATGTGCCTGGAGGGTAGCCCAGATCTCTCTAGCAGTGGTGAGATGGCTAACACGCTCGAACATCACTAGGACCTAGACCAGAAAATAAAATGTTCACCGCCTTACTATTATTTTGATGCTGGGTAATTACATCAGCAGCAGTATCCGCAGCAATAGTCATTATGGTGAAATTAGGATGAACACAAATTCCCATATGTCCGAGCTCTAGCTCATAAGGTATGCTCGCATGCGAGTCTTCCAATAAGTGTAGCCAAAAGCTTCTACGGATGAGATTTTACCAGAAGACGTCATGATCACTACCTAAGTTTTAGAATCGGTTAAGATATTAGAAAAACCTAACCTCGCTCTCATACCACTTGTAGGACCGAAAGTAGCGACCAGAGGGGGGTGAATGGGCGCCTAAAAATTTCTTGTTTAAACTATATTTTAATCCCACCACCCAAATAAACTTAACCAGACAAATAATATTTGCAAAGCAAATTTCAGGAATTAAAGTTGTCTAGCAAAAAAAATTGACCGGTGTCCTAATTAAAATGATATTTAAAAAATAATCTAAATAAAAATACTGTAGTAATAAACACCTAGAAAACTGTCATGAAATATTTATATTTCAGTCCAGAAATAAAATACTAATCAAATGAATAAAACATGGATCATTAAAAATTAATTCCAAAATAAACCGAAAATATTGCACGTAGAAACCTGAATAAAAATATTACTGCGACTAAGAAATTTTTCTTTTAATATGAGCAGATAAAAGACACTTAAATAAATAATACGAGATACTAATAATATTCTAGCAGATAGATATTAACTACGAGATTACACAACAGATTAGCAGCTAATTAACAAAAGATAAATATTTAATTTCATAAACAGCTGATAAATAGTAGATTAAACAACTAACTACATGTGTCACGTCGCCGCACCGATCCACCGTAGAAGATCCAGCGTCACGCGTCAACACGAAGCCCTGCCGCTGCAGGTTTTGCCACGGTGGAAAGCAAATTTCAGCTTTTGGCCTCGGTAACCGTGCGTTTGGCCACTGTGCTGCTTGCGGCAGCAAGCGTCTGCCTGTCAGCCGTGCTATATGCACGTTGCCGTGGCTTTGCGCTGCAAGAAAAACGCTAGGAAAGCTTTCCGTGGATGGGGCCCACACACTTGGACGCCGTGCTGTGAAATTTTAGCCGGATGCATGCATCGCTTGATCGCCGCCCGCTGCGAATCCTTGATTGCGCCTGCCGAAGATACAAAACGTCGAAGAAAGATGCTCGCAGATCGAAACCAGAGGAAAACTAGTAGATGAAAAATTTGCAGTGGACTGTAGATTGATCTATTAGAAAAACAGTCATCTATCCCCAAAGGGATAGGGGCCTATATATAGGCAAATCCTAATACATGAAAAGACTAATTTACCCTCGGGTAAATTAAACTGACTCTAAAATAAATTCCGAAAATTACAAAAATATTCTTAGAAAAATTAACTGACTCGAATAAAAATATTCTAACCTTAAAAACTAAATATTAATATCCTAAAAACGAATTAAACATAGATCGTCAATTTTACGCCGAAATTGACAAAGCGTCCACCGTCTTCGCACCGGGTACCCGGATTGGGCCGACCCGACCCTGCAGCTTCCTCAGCCCGGCAATCGCTCGCCGCCCGTGTACCTGAGTCAAACCCAGTCAACAGACTGGTGGATCCTCTGCCGCTCCTAGCCATGTACCCGGATTGGGCCAGCCCGACTCCGCGGCTCCTCTGCCCGGCCGTCGCTCACTGCCCGTGTACCTGAGTCACATGCGCCTCAGACTCGGCAGGTCTTCATCTCTCCCTTCCATTGACATCCGTTGACAATCACTCATCACATCTGGAATATCAAAGCCATATTCTTCAACATGGTTTCTCAGTTAGTGCAAGTGATCAAGGCGGCTCGAGGGAATCGAGAGCGAAAGAGACTTGCTGGCGATCGAGTTCACGGATTAGGCGTCACATGTCGATGATTGAGGAGGCTTTGTCGGTTTTTGCTGAAAACCATCTCATATCTAAATATTTTTAAATTCCAATAATTAGGAGTTTATTTTCGTTTAGTAATTTAGATTAAGTGTAAACTTTTAGTATTTTTCGGAATTGTCAAAATTCTGAAAAGATATTAAAAGTATAGGGTCAAAGTTGTAATAAAATAGAGTCACATGTGGGTATTTATCAGAATATGTAATTCTGAAAATACTTCATGGTATGTTAAGTAAACTGGAAATTTCAAGGGATTCTTTGTAAATTTCCCTCCTAGGGTGTGCCTATTTAAAGGCCTCCATACCCTAGGGTTTGGGCTGCCCACTTTATTAGAACTCTTAGTGGCTGTCATTTGGGGCATTTTAATCCAGAAATTTCAGAGCATTATTTATTTTATCTTTCCTGCTGCTGGCCATTGTTCTTCACCGGAGTACTGTGCCGTCAATGCATAATCACGCCAGCGCCGCCGTAGCTGCTACAGGTACGCATGCAGTACTGTGGTCGGTCTTTTCAGGGAATCACTGTGCTTTGGTTTCATTCGGTTTTGCTCTGGATTTTGCTTCTGTGCATCGTCGTGCCCAGCGCCAGCGCTGCCGTGCCGGACATCCACAGCTCCAAGAACTGGTACTGTGTTCAGTTTTGCTAAGAAGATCTTGTTCATCGTTTTGATTGCTGTTCTTTTCTCCTGAATGATTCTGCTTCTGAATTGTTCTTGTTGTTGCCGTATCAGCCGAGAGAAAATTTTCAGTACAGCTGTGAATTCACCAATTGCATGACCAGTTTCTATTTCTAGATTTTTTTTCTAGTCTATGCTGTGGTTTGCCATCTTCACCTCTGTTCATTGGTTACTGCCGTGAGTGATTTGTTCACTGGATATTTAATTGCCGGATTGAATACAGGAGCTCCGACTTGTTCAAGTTTCTGATGTGCTACAGGAATGCATGGTTCTGGTTTGGTTCCTCTCAATCAAACCAAGCTATTTTTGCTCCTGATTCTACTTCCACACTTCAATTTTTTCTGCTAGTTGTATTCAGCCATGAGAAGTATTTTTGCTAGGAAGCAACCGGAGTCCAAGTATTTTTCTTGATGGTCTTCTCTCCAATGTTTCTGAATTAGTGATCTGCATAGCATTTCCATGAGAGTGCCGCAAGTTTCTATTGCATTTCTTCCCTAATTTATTTTGTTTGCCGGCATCTCTCTGTTCATCACATTGTGTTCTGATTTTACCTGGTTCTTGATTTGGCATTCTCTATTCATCAACTACTATCAAGCACCTGTTCTCTACACGCTACAGAACTGCCACTGGTTTTCATCGTCAAGGAGTTTGTCAATTTATTTTCTCCAGAATGGTGTGTTTGTGCAGTTCTGTTCCATCCATTGGATGGTGTTTTCATAACAGTGTTGCCGAATGATTTTTCAGAGCCGACTAAATTAGTCACTAAGTGCACTTTGGAGGTATTGCAGTATTGATTACAAGAAGTATAACTGAACTGAAATCTCACTTGAAGTTGGTCAAGAACATAGTAGTTGATAGCTTCTACTTTTGCTTAAACTACTGATTCTGTTTTTGAGTCCCCTACATAATCACAGTTTGACAAGATCAGAACAACTTCAAGAACAGGTTCTGTGTTGATTTCTGATTTGGTTCTAGAATACACTGTTCACTGTTTACATCTGGTTCTTTTGATTGCTAGTCTCAATTGTTCTATCTGTTGCAGTTTCAGAGAATCAAGAAGATGCCCTCCATTATTTTTAGCTGTAGGTTTTCTAGGCTACCATCTCAGCAGTAAACCATATGCACAGTTCATCTTTGTGGCTGATTATTTGAGGAATACTTTGGATTGGTTTGTGCTCTAAATTATTTTACTGATCAGTGTCTGATGCCTAATTTATTTATGATTCTGGTTTAGTCTCTGCTGTTTATACAATCTGAACCATGACAAATTAATGCAATATTCTCATATGTCTTTTTGTTGTGAGCAATACTGTGTTGTTGTATCAGTTTTAATTGTAGTTCAGCACTACACTCAAGCAACATAGCCATTGCTATCACAGTTATGAACAAATATTGTTCTTGGTCTGTTTGAGAAATGCTTTAATCAATTTTTGAGTTCTTCTAGATTCTAGTCTGTGATCAAACTATCTCTGGTTTTCAGCTTGAATAGATATTGATAAGTTTCAGTCCTATGGAATCTCAGGTTAAGTTTTCAGAGCCTTCATGATTGATGATTAGCTGTGTTCAAATTTTTAGACCTGCTATAGTGATTTTCAGTTATAACTGAAGTCTGAATTCTGTTTTTAAATAGTTGCTGAATATTGGTTCAGTTTTCCTGAATAGAGTACAGTTCTGTGTTTACCTTGATAAAACTGATCGTGTCTTATTGCTTCTCTTGATTCAGTATTGACAATATTGTTTTGACGAAACATTCTCTAATGATTTCTGAACAGATTTGATATTCATCATCGAGCAATATGGTTTAATCCTGTTTACACGATTTTGCCTTGATTGCATTTACAAAGTCACAAAAAGTCAGCTTCTAATCCTTTCCTGAATAATTAAATTGTCAAACTTGAATTCTGAACACATTTTCAAAACTCTGACTATTGTCGGCATTTGATTCGTCGATTTAAATCAATCGGTATACCAACTGTCGAAGGTTTTGTTCTACTTCAGAGTTCCATATGTCGACAGACTAGATCGACCATTCAAATTCCAATACAAACAAAAATTGTGAACTTACACTTTTTATTTGAAATTTGAATTTGAAATATTAGAGGAGCGTTGGGTGTTCTAGTCAGGCCATCAGAGTCACAAAAATTTGTTGAGGCGCCTATTCACCCCCCCTCTAGTTGCCATTCTGATCCCACACTCAAAGTGGGATCACGAGTGGTTTTATGCTTCGGTGGGTGCGGACTCCCCCCTTCGTAGTACCAACGTGCTCATTTCTTACTGTCATGAAGGCACAGTGAGGTCGAGCCCTGAGACCCTTCAATCGAGGATCCTGCTCCTACGAAGGTTGGCTTCGAAGATAAGCATGAGGGACTTGGCCGAAGAGTTCATCACCCTTCGACTTAGCACCCTCACACTCTCTTAGCAGGAGAACTTGTTCTTGGCTTCGGGCTTAGAGGGTCCGAGCGAAGTGTCCGCGGAGCGTCTTGGTAAGGCTTCGAAACCTTTTCATCTTCATACTTTGGAAAGTTAACTTGTGCTGATTTGGAATCTTGATGAAGCTACGCGCGACGTGCGACCTCCGGAAGAGGCAATTGGGGTCGCTCAACGCGTCGTTGGGGCTCCGACACCAGACGAGCACAATTGAAGGCTTTCTCTGGTGGGGTCTTGGGAGCGCTAGGAACCGCGCGTCCACCTGGCTCGGTGCCGAGGGGGTCCAAACACTCACGGATTTCGCCAGCTCGGACACCTTCGGTGAGTGGCTCCAAAAGAAAGATGGTGGACGACGAGGATCCCGAGACCTCAAAGTCCACTGAGTCCTCGAGGGTTCGCTCGAAGCCCTCGGTGGACTGAAGCCCCTGGCGGGGCAGAGCGTGCGGCTCCGGACCTTGATGCTGGAGTGGAGGCCGAAGTGGTGGCATCGAAGGCTGCAGCAACGACTGAAGTGGTGGCGCCTGAGGCTGTGACGGCGACCCCTTTGAGCACAGAGGATGGGGCTTAACTAGCCCAGCGAAGGGACTGGGGAGCATGCATTGCTCCTACATCATTCCAAGACATCTCTTCGGACGAATAGGACATTGATGGAGGTAGACACTTGATCACCCTTCTCTTTAAATTCATGCATATTGACTTGTACTTTTTTTCAGGCACCGGTGATGACGTGAGGCCTGTCGCGGCAGAGTCGAGGGGACCTCCGACAACAGCGAGGGCAGTAGCAGCTCGGAGTATTAGAGCTCTTCAGTCCGAAGAGGACGAGGCGGAATGAGAAACCAAGGGTTGGTTTCGGAGTCTGTGATGAGTGATTTACAAGATTTACCTTCTAGATTCGAAGGGGTCTCTCCGAAGGGGTACAAAGGGTGTTTCACCTAAGGGTTCGGTGGGTCTGGTTGCTACGGTTAGTTGCAGCAGAGTGTGTCTATCGGAGGGGTCTGGTAGAACACGATGACTTGCGTACCGAAGGGTTTGGTACTTTGGGCGGTACTCCGGAATGTGTACCGGAGGTTTTTACCGGGAGAGGTATCCAGGGTACTGGAAACACTTGTCTGTTTATCGGTGGTGCGCAGGTGACTTCGGAGGCAACGAATGGTTCGCAGCAAGTGAACCTAAGTCAAGCGGGAGGCTTGATGCCACGCGAGCAGGGAGCTCGGTCACGAAAGGCTGTGGTGGGTTAGGTCGGTCCTCGGGTCAAAGTATGCCAGGCGAAGGTAGAGAGTGCAAAGGGTGGCTTTTGCTAAAGGTACCCTGAGGCAAAGTTCTCGGAGGCGAGGCACTTCGAAGGGTGCTCCGGACGGAGTGACATCGAAGTATGGTGGACGAAATCCTCAGCTTTGAGGCAAGGCGTTCGAAGTGTGCTCCGGATGGAGGCACTCGAAGGGACACCCGATGGAGGTCTCAGAAGTCAAGGTGCATCGAAGGCATGGTCCAGGTGAGGCTCGTCGAGGAGTGTGCTTGGGGAGAGACACTGCGACGAAGTGCTCATGGAATGCTTCATGTGGATGCCTTGAATGAAGGAGGGACTTCGAAGGGTGGTACTTCGAAGCTTCGAAGGTGGGGCTTTAGGAGTGTGGTTGTCTTGAAGTACTTCAGCCCTGCATGGCTCCAGTACACGGACGGGCGGAGTTCGAGCTTAGAGTAGCTATGAAGTCGTGGTGGTCCAATCCAGAGGTGCTTGGTGCGAAGACTCAATGGCTTTGACGACTTTGGCTTAAAAACGTCACTGTATGGAAGGCTGACTTCGGTGAAGCAAAGGCCGTCTAGCTGAAGGCTTCTCGCCGAAGCTACCGCACACCTCGCATGCGAAGGGGGCTTCAAAAGAATCCAAAACTACAAAGGCTAATTGTGTCTGCTCTTCAAAAGTTGATGTTGTCTCCTCTGCGAAGCTGACAAAAGAAGCCTCCAAATAAAGTGTAAACCCTAGGGGTAAAGTAGTCTATTCACAGGGCTGAATAATGCCTATAAATAGTTAAGGCTGGCTAGTGCTAGGAAACACTTTGAGTAGTCATTTTAGAACTCCTGTGCTAGCCGTCACACTCATGTATTAAGTCCTGTGAGTTCATTTTGTGTACCTGTTCTTGCAATGAAACTTTGATTCCTTTCATCATTCAATGCCTGAACATGTATTTGGTTTTACACTGCATGCTTTGATTCCTCTGTGCACCATTTTCTTCCCCGTTAAGATTGTGTACTAAGAAGTGTGTGAGAGGTTTGTGCGTGCGAAGTGTGTGTTTTTCAGTGTGTGTTCGCTCTGTGTAAACTGAGGAAACTCCTCACTATTACAAGCGAAGAACTGAGTAGTGTGTGCTCGAAGCCTGACTTCTTCCCTTAGAAAACAACGTTTCTGTTTGCATTTAGACCTTCGAAATACGAAGCCTAGCACTAGTTGCTAGTGCGGAGTATCTAGTTGAAGTCCTCAGAGGGAAACTACCTTCTACAAAGGGTGTAGTGCGACGAAGCCTGCTCGAAGGCACCTTGTGTGCGGAGCCTGCACGAATCTACAAGTTGTGGTTTTGGTTTCTTGGGTGTGAGCGAAGTCTTCTTGACTTCGAACTTTTGCTCTTCGTGAAGCCTAGTTTCGGAGCTGCAAAATACCTCCGAACGAGACCTCCAAAGGGTGTGTTCGAAGCCTGTTCCGTAGGAGACTGTTTTCAAAATAGAAGGCTATTTTAGCCTGAAATTATAAAAGCTCCCATTCACCCCCCTCTGGTAGCCACTTTCGGTCCAACAATTGGTATCAGAGTAGGTTAAGATCACCAGTTGACCTTAACCAGTTTTGTGATCATTTGGCGACATGGAAAGAGTTAGTAAAATACCTCTGTTCGATGTGACTAATTTTGCATATGGAAGGTGCGCATGGAGGCTTACTTGCAAAGCAAAGGAAATGCAATTTGGGAGATGTGGACTCACAATACTCCATTCTTGAAATCCGCACCTCTCAAATAGAAAAAGATCAGTATAATTCTAACTCTAAAGCTAGAAACATATTGTTCATTGGTTTGAGTCAGAGTGAGTTTGATAGGGTCCAGCACGTAAGGACAGCTAGGGAAATTTAGACTACACTCACTATTTTTCATGAGGGCTCTACGCAGATTAAGGCTAGGTGCCAAAGCACATACAATCAACAGTATCAGTTGTTTGTGCAAGCACCTGGTGGATCTATAGATGCCATGTTTTCTTGCTTTGACGCAATAGTGAGTAACTTGCGGTCCAACAGGACGCTTGCTTACAATGACCATGATAGGGCTATCAAGCTTTTCTATGCTCTTGATCGTAGCATATGGGAAGTGAAGATATCCGGCGTTGAGGAGTCTGCAGGTTATGACACATTGACCTATGATGAGCTCTTCAGCAAGCTGAAGTCCATAGAGATTGCCAAGGCATCTCTTGCAGTGCACAAAAACTCTTTGTCATAGCCATTGGCACTAGTTTCTGGCCCTAGCCGTGGCACCACTGCAAAACCAAGCACATCTGGTACTTGTGTTCTTACTGGTGGTTTTGCTTTGTCCTCCCTGGTCTCCGTCACTAAGGAGTGGGTGATGATGAAGAGCTTGCTCTCATTGCTAGAAGGTTCAACCGTTTTCACAATGAGAGACGGGATCAGAGGAGAAGTGGCTTTAGTGATTGTTTTGAGTGTGGCGACACTTCTCACATTAAAGCCTATTGTCCTAAGCTTAAAATGAGAGATGAAAGTGAGCGCCTTAAAGTAAGCCTATTGTCCATGCTTAAGTCTAAGAATAATGATGCTGAATGTGAATTTTGCATTGTTGTCATGGGTGAGCATGCTTTGTTGCCCTCTGTGCATGCTCAAACTGTTGATAAGCTTGATACTACACAGAAGCAGCTTTTGGTGGTGGAGTCTAGACCTATTTATTCTGATGCTTGTTCAAATTGTCCATTATTAATTGATAGCATTAATTTGAGAGACAAGCATGTTAAGGAATTAGAGGCTAGATTGGAGAGGGCCGGTAGTTCTAAGGATGTGCAACCTGTGTGTGACACTTACATAATCCTTAAGGACCAGCTAGGCACTGTTAGAGAGCAAGTTGAACACCTCATGACTGAAAATGAATACCTTCTTTCTGTGGTTAACAAATGCACTGTGGGAAAGGGTAGGATGGACTTGCTCTTGGCCAAGACCAAGATGTGTGCTGATAGGGCAGGGTTAGCTCTGGGATTGGGTTTTAAGAGTATTTCTTTAGATAGTGAGAACAAAACTATTTTTACCTCACCCACTACCTTAGAGAAAGAAAGAGCCCAGTTAGACACTCCATCACCAAATAGCCTACCCAAACTCCAAAGAAAATCATTCCTCCTGCCAAGAAAATTCCTCTAAAGAAAACCACTCAGTAGAAGCCAAAGGATCCTGTGAGGATTGCTCTTGTGACCCATGAGAGTGCCCCTAGGAGAGTGTTTCATTGTTCCTACTATCAGCGGGTGGGTCATTTGGTTGGCTTCTGTTTTCGTCGCATCAAGGATCAGCGACGCTCTCAGGCGATGAGTTTCTAGGACATGCATTACCTAGCTCTAGGTATGCATGAGTCTGAGTTTTACTCGCGTCCTGTGTATGAGGCTCTCAGATCCTCTCTGAGAGGTTTTGCCCCTCGTGGTGTTCACCATCTTTCATATGGTGTTATACCATGTATCAGTGTCTTTGTGCCTCGACAGGTTGGGATACCTCATCATGCATTTAGGTCACACCATGTAGGTATACCTCGCACTTCGCATCATTCTTTTTTTCCTATGCGTAGACAGTCTACTTTCACTATGCCTACTGCTCGTATCACTCAGTGTTGGATGCCTCGTCATGTTTTCACTCACCCCAGCACTGAGCTGTCGAGATTCTCTTATCATGTGTAGGCACCAGATCGAGGTTTGGAGAGCACGTGGATCATGGACTCCGGTTGTTCGCGCCATATGACCAGAGATGCAACATGGTTTTCCAGCCTCACCACAACCAAGCAAAAGGAACATATCACCTTCGGCAACAATCGAAGGGGTAGAGTGAAAGGTAAATGTGTGGTAAGAATCAACTCGAATTTCACTCTCAAAGATGTTGCTTTGGTTGAAAATTTGGGATATAATTTGCTTTCTGTATCTCAATTGCTTGATGAGGGCTTCGAAGTGTGATTCCATCGCGATACTTCGCAAGTACTCAATTCTGATGGTGTTTGTGGTCTGTAAGATCTTTAGAGTTGGGAGAGTTTTTGGAGCTGATTTTTCTGAGTCATCTGGTTCTTCTCATTGCCTTGTTGCACATTCTACTTCTGAACTTTGGAAGTGGCATAGGAGACTAGGGCATATGAGCTTTGAGTTGCTCGCTCGTCTGAGTGCCCTCGGTCTGATCCGAGGATTGCCCAAGCTCAAATTTGAGAAGAATTTAGTTTGCGCTCCCTGTCGACATGGAAAGATGATTTCCACTTCGCACTTGCCAGTCACCATGGTGATGACTAGACAACTCGGAGAACTTCTCCATATGGATACTATAGGTCCTTCTCGGGTTAGTTCTTTAGGCGGAAAGTGGTATGTGCTAGTCATTGTCGATGACTTCTCTCGCTATTCTTGTGTCTTCTTTCTTGCTAGCAAGGATGAGGTGTTTTCACACTTTCGGAGCTTGGCTATGAGACTTTTCACTAAACTCCCTGGTGCATTAAAATTCATTCGAAGTGATAATGGCACTGAGTTTAAGAACATTCTCTTTGTTGACTTTTGCATGGAGCATGACATAGAACATCAATTCTCTGCTTCGCGGGTTCCTCAACAAAACAGTGTTGTTGAGAGGAAGAACCGCACTTTGGTTGAGGTGGCTAGGATGATGCTCGATGAGCACAGGACTCCTAGAAAATTCTGGGCTAACGCCATGAACACTGCTTACTACATCTCAAACTAAATTTTCTTGCGCTCAATTTTGAACTTGACATCTTATGAGCTGGGTTTTGGGAGATAGCCCAAAGTTACTCATCTTCGAGTTTTTAGCTGTCGATGCTTTATTCTAAAACGTGGAAATTTGGACAAATTTGAGTCGCGCTCTTCTGACAAGATCTTTTTGGGATACACTACTCATGGTCACTCTTATCATGTTTTTAATTTGGAGACTAACACTGTAATCGAGTCATGTGATGTGAATTTTTTTGAATCAACCCCCTCTGTTAGTTCTACTTTTGAACTGGCGAATGAACACGACTTGGAGCAGTCCATCTTCTAAGATGAAAATCTCGGAGATTTCAAGGATGAACCCCTACTACCCTCGGCATCGACCCCCGAAGCCGACCCCGCTTCAACCACTTCGGCACAAGGTCCCGAAGCAACTACCTCAACATCAGTCATCTTCGACCATTCACCAGCACAAGTTGAGGGGGAGACTACATCCCACCATGAGGCTCCTCATCATATTCAAAGGATGCATTCTCCCGAGCAGATCATTTGTGAGCTTGATCAAAGGGTAACACATTCTCATGCTCATTTCATTGATTCCGCTTTTGTTGCCTCTTTTGATCCCTTAGATATGAGTCATGCTTTATCTGATTCTAGTTGGATCAATGTCATGCATGAAAAACTTGAAAACTTTTAGAGAAACCAAGTCTGGACTTTAGTTGATCCTCCACCTAATGTTCATTTTATTGGAACTAAATGGATTTTCAAAAACAAACAAGGGGAGGATGGGTCTGTAGTTAGAAACAAAGCTAAACTTGTGGCTTAGGGTTATTCTCAGTTAGAAGGGATTGATTTTACTGAAACTTTTGTACATGTTGCTCGTCTTGAGAACATTAGGATTTTACTTGCATTTGCAGCATCCCGTGGTTTCAAACTTTATCAAATGGATGTTAAAAGTGCTTTCCTTAATGACTTCATAGGCGAAGATGTTTATGTAAAACAACCCCTGGCTTTGAAAACCCCAAATACCCACCTAAAGTCCTTAAACATCATAAGGCTCTTTATGGACTCAAGCAGGCCCCTCGGGCTTGGTATGATAGATTTAAGTCTTTTCTGCTTGAGCGAGGGTATTTGATGGGATCTATTGATAAAACCCTATTCACTCTCAAGCATGGCAAAGATTTCCTTCTAGTTTAGATTTATGTTGATGATATCTTCTTTGGTGGCTCTTCTCATGCTTTGGTTGCTGAGTTTCCAAATACCATGAGCAGGGAGTTTGAAATGTCCATGATAGGTGAACTCACATTTTTCCTTGGTTTGCAAATCAAGCAAAGAAAATAAGGTACTTTCATTCATCAGATGAAGAACACCAAGAACCTGCTCAAGAAGTTCGACATGGCTGATGCAAAGCCACTCGCCACTCCAATGGCTACATTTGTAGCATTGGATTCTGACGAGGATAGAGAAGTCGTAGATTGGATGGAGTTCCGAAGCATGATCGGCTCCCTCCTCTACTTGTCTGCTAAGAGGCCGGATATACACTTTACAGTGTGTGTGCACTCGTATTCAGGCTTCGCCACATGCTTCGCACCGACAAGTGGTAAATCTCATTCTCAGGTATCTCAAGCATACCCTCGAGTTTGGCATTTGGTATTCTTAATCTTCCTCTTTGTGTCTTCGTGGTTATTCAGATGTGGATTTTGCTGGGTGTAGAATTGATAGGAAGAGTACCTCTGGTACTTGTCATTTTCTGGGTACTTCTCTTGTTTGCTAGTTAAGAAACCAAGGGTTGGTTTCGGAGTCTGTGATGAGTGATTGACAAATTTTACCCTCTGATTCGAAGGGGTTCCTCCGAAGGGGTTCGGAGGTTGTTTCACCGAAGGGTTCGGTGGGCTCTGTTTGCTGCAGCTGTTGCAGTGGAGTGTGCCTATCGGAGGGGTCTGGCAGTACACGATGACTGGGTGGTACCGAAGGTCTCGGTTCTTTGGGCGGTACACCGGAGTGTGTATCAGAGGTTGCTTACCCGGAGAGGTCTCCGGAGTACTGGATACACTTGTCTGCTTGTCTGTGGTGCGCAGGTGACTTCGGAGGCGACAGACGGTTTTCAGCAGGTGAACCTGGGTCAAGCGGGAGGCTTGATGCTAGGGGAGCAGGGAGCTCCGTCACGAAGGCTACGAAGGGGTTGAGGTCGGACCTCAGGTTGAGGAGCGCCAGGAGAAGGCAGTAAGTGCGGAGTGTGGCTCCGGGTGAAGGTACTCCGAGACGAAGTCCTCGGAGGCGAGGCACTTCGAAGGGTACTCCGAATGGAGTGACTTCGGAGTATGGTGGACCAAGTCCTCAGCAATGAGGCAAGGTGTTCGAAGTGTGCTCCGGAGGGAGGCACTCGAAGGTATACCCAACGAAGGTCTCAGAAGTCGAGGTGCATCGAAGGCATGGTCCGGGTGAGGATCGTCGAGGAGTGTGCTAGGGGAGAGACACTGCGACGAAGTGCTCATGGAATGCTTCATGCGAAGGCCTTGGACGAAGGAGGGACTTCGAAGGGTGGTACTCCGAAGGTGGGGCTTCCGAGTGAGGCTGGCTTCGGAGTGAAGCTGACTTCGGAGCAAGGCAGACTCCGGAGTGAGGCTGGCTCCGGAGCGAAGCTGACTTGAAGTAATTCGGCCATGCATGGCTTCGGTACACGACTGATGGAGTTTGAGCTAGGAGAAGCTGCGAAGCCGTGGTGGTCAACTCTGAAGGTGTTGGTGTGAAGGCCCAAGGGCTTTGACGGCTTCGGCTCAAAACCGTCACTGTATCGAAGGCTGACTTCGGTTAAGCGAAGGCCGTCAGGCTCAAGGCTTCTCACCGAAGCTACCGCACCCCTCGCGTGCGAAGGGAGGCTTCAGAAGGGTCCAAAACTGCAAAGGCTGACAGCGTCTGCTCTGCAAAAGCTAGTGTTGTCCCCTCTGCGAGCTGACAAAAGAAGCCTCCAAATAAAGTAGACTACCAACTGTACCCCCATGTTCTGATGAGACAAAACCAGTGTAAACCTTAGGGGTAAAATAGTCTATTCACAGGGCTGAATAGTGCCTATAAATAGTGGAGGCTGGCTAGGTCACATCAACACTTGAGCAGCCATTGTAGAACTCCTGTGCTAGCCGCCGTACTCTCTGTATTCATCCTGTGAGTTCATTTTGCGTTCCTTGTTCAAGCAATGAAGTTTTGATTCCATTTTCATTTACTGCTTGAACTTGTATGTATACTTCACTGCATGCTTCGATCTCTCTGTGTCTCACTTCTTTTGAGTTGAATTTGTGCTCTGAATCATTCTAGAGAAGTGTGTGAGAAGCCTGTTTGTGAGAAGTGTGTGTTTTTCAGTGTTTGTTCGCTCTGTGTAAACTGGAGGCTAGACCTCTCTGATTACTAGCGAAGTATTGTTTGACTTGAGTCGAAGCCCGTTTTCTTCCCGTGTCGAAGTCCTCGGCGAAGTCTGTTCAGTGTGCGTTTAGACCTTCGAAGTACGAAGCCCAGCACCAGTTGCTGTCGCTGAGTATTTGGTCGAAGTCCGCAGAGGGAAGTCCGCTCTTGCGAAGGGTGAAGTGTGAAGCCTGCTCGAAGGCACTCAGTGTGCAGAGCCTGCACTGACTTAGCAGAGCTGATCGAAGTCCTCTGAGGGAAGTCCGCTCTTGCGAAGGGTGAAGTGTGAAGCCTGCTCGAAGGCACCCTGTGTGCGGAGCCTGCACTAACTTAGCAGAGCTGAATTTTTGGGGTTGTGGGTGAAGCAAAGTTTTCTTGGCTTTGAACTTTTGCTCCGTGCGAAGCCTGTTTTCGGAGCTGTAAAATACCTCCGAACCAGAACTTGAAGGGTGTGTTCGAAGCCTGTTACGCAGAAGACATAATTAAAACAGAAGTCTATTTTAGTCTAAAATTTTAAAAGCTCCCATTCACCCCCCCTCTGGTCGCCATTTCCGGTACAACACTAGTCTTCCCGCAAACAGTCTAGCGTGGCGCAATCTACAGCTGAGGCCGAATATTTTGCTGGAGCTAGCTCTTGCTCACAGATCTTGTGGATGATTTTCAATTTGCGGGATTTAGGGTTAGATTATAAGGGTGTTCCACTGTTTTGTGACAACACTAGTGCTATTTGCATTGCAGACTAACCCGGTTCAGCATTCCGGAACCAAACACAT